>OZ012739.1:89356091-89956091 GCA_963859935.3 Lathyrus sativus | reverse complement strand
CTCGGCGGTAACAATCAATGATGGTGAGATACAATGAACCTGTGAATGCTAACGCATGTGTTACTGCATATGTTAATGTGAATGTATGTTAATGTGTATGTAGTTAAATATGCAGAATGTTATGAAATGAGTATGTAATGAGTATGTAATGAGTATGTGTACGAAATAGGCATGTGATGCTTATGCCCTTGCGTATGCTGACGAAATAGACTAGAGACGGGACGAGAGATGAAATAAACATCTCGACGGAGGTACCCTGCGTTCTCTGCAACCAATACGTCAATCATGGGTAAGAACGATCAATGGTAGAACCAAATCTGGTTTCAAAATTCTAACTTCTCTGGGGAGAAGGTAATCTGCTTGGGTGCACAGTATCATGTCTTCACATGGGGAGAAGAAAACCTGAGGGACACATTCGAGTTTCCTAAGAAAAAGTTGTCAGCTTATAGTCTCGCTGGGGACTGTGATGAGGCAATAGTTTAGAAGTGTTTCTGCAACAATGAGATTTTCGAGGAGTGAAGAGACCCTTCAGAAATTTCCACTAGTCAAAGTAATTTCTTATATTTTTCACTTGCATTTTTGAAGAACAGTTTTAAAAAATTTTGAAGCACGTTTCATTTTCAAAATTTAAGAATAAATGGCATTTTGCATAACAATAGAAACAAGAGTAATGCACCAAGGAATTTAAGTAACAAAATGGTATGTTTTACTGAAGGATGGCAGCTTGCCGAAGGCATAGCTCCACAGATGATTACGCTTTGAAATTGGCAATATGGGAAAAGGTTACATTGAATCCAACGGCACCTACTGACACTAATAACTAAGACTATCCATAATCTTGCTTTGGACGAGGATGAACGAACTCAAAATGGATCTCATGCGGAAAGCGTGTCCGCGAGGATCAGTGTTTTCTGATGCAATGAAATGCCTTCGTCCCTAACTTTTGCCTGGACCGCCCTTTCGGGTTTTCAATCCACCGGGACGCTCCTTTTTGCCTAAGCCGCCCTTTCGGGTTTTCAACTTAGCGAGCTTTTTATTATTATTACTTTTTCTAACCCTTACTTTTGCCTAAGTCGCCTTTTTCAGGTTTTCGACTTAGCGGGTTTTTAGGCATAATATTTTCGGACTGCATCAGAATTCACGGGATGTGCAAGCTCTTCACCATCCATTGTCGTAAGTATCAGAGACCCTCCGGAGAAAACGGTCTTTACAACAAATGGGCCTTCATAATTGGGCATCCACTTTCCACGCATATCTTTATGCACTGGCAAGATCTTTTTGAGTACGAGCTCTCCTTGACGGAACTCACGGATACGAATCTTCTTATCAAATGCTCTTTTCATCCGTTTCTGATATAATTGCCCATGGCACATAGCTGTCATGCGTTTCTCGTCAATGAGATTCAACTGGTCCAGTCTGTCTTGAACCCACTCGGCTTCCTCAAGTTCAGCTTCCATCAACACCCTTAAAGAAGGTATCTCTACTTCGATGGGGAGTACGGAGTCCATTCTATACACCAATGAGAAAGGTGTTGCCCCTGTCGAAGTTCGCACTGAGGTCCTGTATCCATGCAAAGCAAACGGTAACATCTCATGCCAATCTTTGTAAGTCACGACCATCTTTTGCAGGATTTTCTTGATATTCTTATTCGCAGCTTCAACGGCCCCATTCATCTTAGGACGGTACGGAGAAGAATTGTGATGCGTGATCTTGAAACTGTCACACAACTCCTTCATAGTCTTGTTATTCAGATTGGTGCCATTGTCAGTTATTATCCGACTTGGAATTCCGTAACGGCAGATAAATTCCTTCCTGATGAAGCGGGCAACCACTTGCTTAGTCACGTTGGTGTAGGAAACAGCCTCTACCCACTTGGTGAAATAATCAATAGCAACAAGGATAAAACGATGACCATTAGAAGCCTTCGGCTCGATTGCCCCAATCATGTCAATGCCCCACATTGAGAACGGCCATGGTGAAGACAAAACATTCAACGGTGATGGAGGCACATGCATTTTATCAGCGTAAATTTGGCACTTATGGCATTTCCTTGCATATTGGATGCAGTCAGCTTCCATAGTTAACCAATAATATTCAGCCCTTAACATCTTCTTAGACATAGCATAACCATTGGCATGAGTTCCGAAGGTCCCCTCGTGAATTTCCTGCAGTAACAGGTCCGCTTCCCGTTTATCAACACATCTGAGCAAGACCATGTCATAATTTCTTTTTTATAACACACCATTACTGATAAAGAACTTAGAAGCCAGTCTTCTCAACGTTTTCTTGTCTCGACCGGTAGCACCATCGGGATACTCTTGCTTGACTAGATAGTTCTTGATGTCATGAAACCAAGGCTTTTCATCCACCTCAACCTCTTCAACTACTTGACAATAAGCGGGCTCAACTTTGCGTTCAATATGAATAAGAGGTGCTTCATTAACGAATTTAACTTTCCACATGGATGCTAGCATGGCTAAAGCATCAGCAACGTGATTCTCAGATCTAGGAACATGCTCGAACTTTATCTCGTCGAAATACTTAATCAGCTCGACAATGTAGTCTTTGTAAGGGATTAACTTCTCATTCTTCGTTTCCCATTTGCCTTGTACCTGGTAAATAACCAAGGCTGAGTCACTGCTTACTTTGAGAAGTTTGATTCGGAGGTGAATTGCTGCTTCAAGGCCAAGAATACATGCTTCATACTCCGCGACGTTATTAGTACACTCAAAGTCTAACCTTGCTGTAAACGGAGTGAACCCACCTTTTGGGTTCATCAAAACGGCGCCTATACCATGCCCATTGAAATTCGAGGAACCATCAAACATCATCCTCCACCAAAGACCTGGTTCTGGACCTTCGCTCGGATCTGGCTCTTCACAATCTCTCTTGATCAACAAAATATCCTCATCAGGAAAGTCAAACTTAAGAGGTTCATAATCTTCAACTGGCTGCTCTGCAAGATGATCCGATAAGATACTACCTTTAATTGCCTTCTGGGGTACGTATTGGATGTCATATTCGGATAACAACATGTGCCAACGGGCTAGCCTCCCAGTTTGAGCAGGTTTTTCGAGAATATACTTGATCGGATCCATTTTAGAAATCAACAATGTGGTATGAAAGATCATATATTGCCGAAGGCGCCTAGCGGCCCATGCCAACGCACAACAAGTTTTCTCCAATAGTGAATATCTGTTTTCACAGTCAGTAAACTTCTTGCTCAGATAATAAATCGCATGTTCCTTTCTTCCAGTCTCATCATGTTGCCCAAGCACACAACCCATAGACTTTTCAAGAACAGTAAGGTACATAAACAACGGTCTTCCGGATACAGGAGGAATCAGAATAGGGGGTTCTTGCAAATAATTCTTAATTTTCTCAAACGCTTTCTGACAATCAGGGTTCCACTCAACCGTCTGCCCCTTACAAAGCAATTTGAATATCGGCTCACAAGTAGCGGTCATGTTAGAGATAAACATGGAAATATAATTCAAACGCCCCAGAAAACCTCTAACTTGCGTCTCGGTTTGCGGAGCTGGCATATCTTGAATGGCTCGGACTTTGTCAGGATCTACCTCAATCCCTCGTTGACTAACAATAAAACCAAGCAATTTTCCAGATCTGACACCGAAGGTACATTTAGCAGGATTCAACTTCAACTGGTACTTCCTGAGTCGTTCAAACAACTTCACCAAATGGTCTAGATGTTCCTCTTCACTCTGAGATTTGGCTATCATATCGTCCACATACACCTCGATCTCTTTGTGCATCATATCATGGAAAAAAGTTGTCATAGCGCGTTGGTAAGTTGCCCCTGCGTTCTTCAAACCGAAGGGCATGACTTTGTAGCTAAAGGTCCCCCAAGGAGTAATGAAAGTAGTCTTCTCTCGATCATCGGGATCCATTTTGATCTGATTATAGCCAGAGAAACCATCCATAAATGAGAACAACGCAAAACTGGTTGTATTGTCTACAAGTGTATCAATATGTGGCAGAGGGAAGTCATCTTTCGGACTTGCTTTGTTCAGATCCCTGTAATCCACACACATCCTAACTTTACCGTCTTTCTTGGGCACTGGCACAATATTGGCAACCCAATCTGGATATTTTGCAACTGCCAAGAAACCTGCATCCAACTGTTTTTTAACCTCATCTCGAATCTTCAAAGCCATGTCGGGTCTCGTTCTTCGAAGCTTTTGTTTGATAGGTGGACAATCTGGCTTAAGTGGCAACTTGTGAACAATAATATCTGTGTCTAGACCAGGCATATCTTGATACGACCACGCAAACACATCAATATATTCTTTTAATAACTCAATCAACCTCTGCTTAACCTCTGTCCCAAGCATTGCACCAATCTTGACCTCTTTCTTGTCTTTATCTGTACCAAGATTAATTAAGTCCACCTGCTCTTTATGTGGCTGGAGCTCTGTGTACTCGTACTCAATCAATTTTGTCAGTTCAATGGGTACTTCAAAATCTTCTTCACCCTCGTCTTCAGCTTGATAGATGGGTGCATCCCAGTCAGGAGTGTCAATAAAGTCATTGGATCCAACAAGGTTTGCGATGTCTCTGCATGATGGAAGGCTTATTTTATTAAAATGTTCGAAGATATGCAAGATAAGAAATAAAATGCTATTTTTGTTGTTTTATTTTTGAAAAAGATTGCCAACTTCATTTTTTAAAGGTGAAAACGAAAAAACGCAAATGAACCAAAATGGAATTGAACGAAATGCATTTATTAATATCCTTTTAAAAATGAAAGGTGGCCCAACAAAAACGTTCCTATAGCCCTGGGCAGAGCTACGGATTTTTTATTTGAAAACATAAGTGAAAATGTTAAAAATTACTTTGACAATGGAAAAATAACAGGGATCTCTACGGCCTCCCAGTTGTTCAAAGCTGCATCACCCTTAAACACCAGGTTGCTCAGAGCTTCACCTTCCTCACAGTCACTGACGGCATTGACTTGGAAACCTCCGCTGACAAATACCTCTTGGATAACCTTCAGACGCCCTTTGACAGTTGTGGCAGCTCCATTCTGAGTTGGTTTGTAACCCAACCCAAAGCGATTAGCCTTGGTCTTGACATCAATTACCTCTCCCCAACCTTCCGGAATGCCCCTGTCAATTGCTGATTTGGTACTCTTCAAAGATGCAAAAGATGGATTACCCTGGCCCATTGTCTCTTCGACTTCTAATAGAACAGCGTTGGCGATCTCGAGTGCTTGAAAGGAGATTTCCAAAGCATTCTCATCGGCCTCGATGTAACGGAAAGAAGACAGGTTACTGACCATCAGATCCTCCTCACCGTGTATAATAACTAACTTTTCATCGATCACGAACTTCATCTTTTGATGTAACGTTGAGGTTACTGCCCCAGCGGCATGGATCCACGACCTTCCAAGTAAACAGCTGTAATTGGGATTGATGTCCATGACTTGAAACGTGATATTAAAAACTTGCGGACCAATCAGGATAGGAAGTTCAACCTCCCCCATTACCGACCGGCGAGAACCATCGAAAGCTTTGACGATCAAGGAAGTAGGTTTCAACACAGTCTCTTTTAAAACCAACTTATTAAGAACCCTCTTGGGTAGAACATTCAAAGAAGAACCGGTGTCCACTAGCACTCTCGCTAAATTGTCCTCCTGACATTTCACTGATATATGTAAAGCACGATTATGATTCGGACCCTCCTTTGGTAACTCTTCGTTGCTGAAACTAAAAGTGTTGCATGCGGTGAGGTTGGCAATCACACTATCAAACCGACTGGTGCTGATATCTTGATCCACATGTGCTTGAGTCAAAACTTTCTGTAAGGCCGTCCTATGAGCGGGTGAACTCATCAACAGAGATAAGATCGAAATCTTGGAAGGAGTTTGATGAAGTTGATCGATAACTTTATAGTCACTTTTCTTGATGATCCTCAAAAACTCAGCATCTTCATCATTCGTAACGGCTCCCTTACCTTTGTCTTTGACAGGCACTGGGATATTAGTTGCTTCCTTAGGTGGAACCTCATTGAAACGGGGAGTATACACACGGCCATTGCGAGTCATCCTGCTTGCCTCTGCGATATTAGTCACAGTGTCCTTAACTTCTTCATTTGGAATAACCTTCCCAGACTCCTTGTCAATCATCGTCACGTCATATTTCCAAGGTACAGCTTTAGGATCACTGAAAGGAAACGACCTTGGTTTTCGAATAATTATAGTCTTAGGCTGATTCGTCTCAGGGATAAACGACTTTGGTATATTGAACACGGGATTGACGGAACTCGCCCCTGACAGATTAAACACTGGTACCTTACCCTTTGACTCAAGTTGATGGAAGACAGGCTCAACCACAGTGACTTCATCCTTCTTGGCTTGGCTGGTCACTTGTAAAATACCCTCATTAATCAACCTCTGAACATCGTTCTGAACCAACACACAACCCTTAATACTGGCATCACAACTTGCGCATGCAACGTGGGAAGTATCTACTAGACCGGCTTCAAACAGTTTCGAATGGAATATCTTAAGAGGAGTCTTAATCTGAACAACGTCAAGGACATAACCTTCCTCAGAATCAGCACTAATGGCATTAACACCCTCATGGTTAGGAAAAGGGTTCTTTTTAATATTCGGTTGAGGATCTTCAAATGACAAAATCTTCTTTTCCAACAGATCCCTGACAAGACTTTTGAGAGCATAACATTTCTCTAGATCATGACCAGGCGCACCCTCATGAAATAAACAATGAGCCGCGGCGTTGTAATTGGCGGGCAGCGGATTAGGAGGCGGACCCAAAGCTCGAGTAGTAATTAGACCTTGTTTGACTAATGAGGGATACAACTCGGTGAAAGTCATTGGAATCGGCGGACAAGGTTTATACTGTCTCTTGTTCGGACCATTCTGGCGAGGAGCTGGATTCTTCGGCTGCTGATGGGCAGGAGCGTTGGGCGCTTGTTGATAGTTAGGAGGCTGATAAACGGGAGATTGTTGCATAGGTTGATACATAGGAGCTTGTTGATTGAAAGAAGGCGTAACAACTGCCACATAGGGTTGTTGAGCATATTGAATCGGATACCCTTGAGGTTGAGCATAACCTTGCGGATATTGATAAAATTGGTCTCTTCGTCTACCGGAGGATATAGCGTTAGTTTCACCTTCTTTCTTCTTCTGAGAGCTGAACGAAGGTTTCTTCGTCTGATCCTTTGAAACACCAGGAGTATTTGTCATTTTACCGCTTTTCATACCCAATTCAATTTTGACACCCACAACAACGATGTCAGAGAAATTTGAAGTCACACTACCCACCATCCTTTCGTAAAATTCTGGACGAACCGTGTCGACAAACCAATCAGCTAACTCTTTCTCGGTTAAAGGAGGTTCTACTTGCGAGGCAATCTCTCTCCACCTTTGAGCGTACTCTTTGAACGATTCAGAATTCTTTTGTGACATACTCAACAATTGTCTTCTGTCAGGAGCCAGATCCATATTGTACTTATAATGTTTGATGAAAGCGTCAGATAAATCTTGGAAATTCTTAATGCGAGATTGGTCCAAAGTTAAGTACCATTTGGAAGAAGCACCCTTCAAACTGTCTTGGAAGCAATGAATCATCAATTTATCATTCTCAACATGGGAAGCCATTTTACGATAGTACATGATCAGATGACTCTTAGGACAAGTGGCACCTTCATAGCAATCGAAGTTCGGAGTTTTGAACTTCGGGGGAATAACCAAACCTGAGACCAAACAAACGTCCCTTGCAGCAGCCCCAAAAATTTGATCGCCTTCTACCTTTCTCAATCTTTGGGCGATAGTGTCTACTTCCTCACGAAGCTTGTCATGTTTCTCATAACCTTCAACATTCTCATCAAGATTATCAAAGACGGGTTCATTGAAATATGGTTGCACACGGGTGTGCACAACGGGTGGTGCAATGATAGGAGCCCCCCTAGAAACTTCGGAAAATAAAGGAACGGTTTGTTGAACAGGCTGATTAATCGGAACAGTGGCTTGAGGAGGCACAAAACCTGGAGCAAGACCATAAGGTGGGTCCCTTGCTACAGTCACATTTGGTGGAGGGTCCACAGTAATACCGGTAATCTCGGAAACAACAGTGGGCTGGGTATCCATCTTAGCATTCATAACATGCAGTAATTCCATCATACGCCCCATACCCCCTCGAAGGTCTTCAAGTTCGTTGCTAAGGCGATCAATCTCCTTTGTCTGATCCTCCATTCTTTTCCGAGTTTGAGCTCTAGTGTTGTACTGGTGCCGAGGACTCAGGGTGACGAAACTGGAAGGCGAGAGAACCGAACATGAGAAAACGGAAGACACATGCAATGCAAGAAAACATATGATGCTATAGTGCGAATGCAAATGAAGATTTCATGGAATTCAAACATTTACGAATGTCGTGGGGTACCAAGGAAATTTTGATATTTTTTATTTTTCTATTTTTATTTTTATTTTTTATTCATGGTATCCCGCGATATCCATAAATGATGTTTGAATTCCATAAAATACAATGTAATGGGATGCTTTATGGATGCAATGCACATGAATACACAAAGTCCTAGGTTAAAGGACGTGAGTGGAGTTAAGGTCTACCCATCCCCAAAAGGAGTGTACTATAGGTTAGTTGTACCTGCCGAACAAGGTTCTAAAAGGACTCAAAATCATCGGCCCATCTTTCGGATATTATTAACTTCCCAACTAACTCGGGGGTTAATAATATTCTCAAGAGAACCTCTTTTGAGTGTAGTATCGTGTAGCACTACTTCGGGACTTGCTCCCTTATAGCCTCACACTACGTCCTAATAAAGGCCAAAAGTGGGGTTAAAGGTAACTACGGTCCTTAGTATCACAGACTCCAATTGAGAATAGTAAAAGTTTTCACGACGAAACTCGTTTAACCGAACCATTTTCAAAAGGGTCTCAACTAAGCGGGATTGTCGAATCAACTTAGTAGGGATTCAACTCCCTATAAGCCTCATCGAATATATCCCCATCCTATAATAATGGCACTCAAGTCCGGGCGTAGGACTTATCTCACAACACAAGGAACCATCCCAAAACTAGAGTACAATATATACATACAAATGAATAGTAAAGCAAATAGCAATAAATATGAACAAATTAGGGATAACCCTCAAAAGTTTAGAATTCCCCAGTGAAGTCGCCATTTTCTGTTGCGGTGGAAATAGGATCACAAACTATTAATGAGTTTGAATCGCAATTCAATTCACAACAGCTCTTTGATTTATCCGAAGGAAAAGGTCAAAAGAGGGAAAACCTATTTTGCATCGTAAACACAATGCGGGGAAAGATCTAGGGTTCGGGGGTTGGCTAAATTTAGGGAAGGTATTAGCATCCTAAACTTCTGTAGTACTCTACAGGAACCTTTTGTTCAGATGTTTACTATTTTGCTTTATTATTCTTAAGGTATATGTACAAAAGATTAAAAGTGAGAAAAGAGACCTAAGGGGTTAATTCTAAGTTTACTCGGCAAGACATCGCATCTTGTGCCTACGTATCCTTACGGGAGTGGAATCAGAGTAATCGTAGTTCCCCTCAAAAGGGAGGTTAGAGACTTCTTGACTGTGGTCAAGGTCTCAAGGGGAATAAACGCATCTTAAGGACACGCTTACGCGGAGTGTAGAAACTCCAAATCTCTACGTTGAATTGTTAAGTGAATTAGGGTTAAATTAGGTTAGGGATTCCACGGCGGGAAACCCTAAAATGAGCGCGGCGGCTCTTTGACCTAATGCTAGGGGTAAAATGGTAATTTTGCCTGCGGCGAGGCATTTGTGAGAATTAGGGTTTGTGAGGTTGTAGTTTTGAGGGTTTGAAATTGAATGTGTGAGGGTTTATGGACTATTGGCGCGGCGGCCAAACGGTTAGACCTAACCTTCAGATGTGTGTAGTGTGACAAAATAACGGTAAAAGTGTGAATTTAAATCATACATCAGCAGAAGTTTAAAATGCGGAAAAGTAACGCGATTATTGGTTCGCGAGGTTACAACCGAGGAGCAGTTACAATAATGATGAAACTTAAATAAAAACACAACAGAATAACGGTAAACATAAGCTGCAAAAATGAACACACGCGTTAGTAGGCAAAGTCAGACGGCCATCGGGTGAATTACGAAGACAGTGAAGAAAAAGATGCAAATTTTGGAATTTTGTTATTTTGAAAAAGATCTTAATTTAATTTATATATAGAAAAAAAAAAGAGAAATAATGTTAGTTTTAAAAAACTTAATTTTTATTTTGAAAATTGTTTTAGTTTTAATCTAAAAAAAATCAGTTTGTATTAAAAAGAGTTTTTTATTTAAATAAAAGAAAGTTTTACTTAATTATCAAAAAAAGGTTTAATTTAATTAAAAAAAAATTATTTTTATTTATTTTTTTATTTAGAAAACAAATTAAGTTTTTCATTATATAATATCTAAAAAAAAAAAAAAAGAAGAAAAAAAAAGAAAATAACAGTTGGGCCGGTAGCTACATCCGGACCCAACTGGTTGTATGCAATCAATAAACGAAAAAAACACAAGAACTAGGGTTCAAAACCCTATTGCGTCTCGCGGCGTCGTTTCTCTCGTTCTCACTTTCGAGTTCTCTTCGTCTCTTCTCCTTCGTTTCCGATGGCTTTCTCTCATTCTCCATGATGAAACCCTGAAATCATCCATAAAACATTAGATATGAAGGTGTATGAGTGTTCCTCGCTTACGTTTTGATTGTGGTGACGGTGATTGACGAGGCGATGATGATGGTATAATCTGAGCTTGAGGGGGGTTTGCTCGTCGTTGAGGCGGCGCCGGTGAACCTCTCCGTGGGTCAGTTCGCGAGTTCCTCTTGGTGACAATCTTCGTTCGTCCTCCTCTAGGGTTTCTACGCAGTGATCCTCTTTCGGCCGTTTTTCGCACTCTCTCCCGTTTCGTCTAGGGTTTTTTTCACGAGGTGATGTTGTTCCTCTTTATATTCTCTCTGAATCCTCTTTTTTTTTTGGGCTTGGACCATGTTTGATTTGTGTTATTATTACTGATACGATTTGAGGAGATTGTTTGGGATTGATTTGATTTTCTGATATGATTTCTTTCCTTTTTTGATTTAGCTTGGATTCCGCCTTTTGGATTTCATTTGGATAACTGGATTTGTTTATCTGTGGATATCCGGTTTTTGCCTTGATTACACTGGGTATTTGTTACGCTTTGAATTCTTGGTTTCTGAATTGATGTGGGTTTCCGGTTTTGTTGCAGACATATCATCCAAACTTGATACGCCTCTGACTCTTCTCCGAATTTGACTGTGATGCCTATGGACCCCTCTGATGCGGCTTTGAATGTCTTCGATATCTTGAACTGATTTGTGGCTGCGAGTTTGGGGCAATGATGTTCGTAGCTGAGCCTCGGCTTCGCATTTTGCTACTCCACCGTGGCCTGTACATTTGGTTGAGTCTTACTTTGAACTGAACTTGATATGCGAAACCAGGTTGCCGTGATGTTCTCTGTTATGTCCTTTGCTTGTTCGTTCGCGGCTATTCAAAACTGATTCAGAACAGTCTTCTGGGCTTATGAACTGATGTTGATGTTCGACCATCTCATTTTTCTGATAAATTCTGGAGCCCTTTATCATTTCTGATATAATTGCCTCATCTTGCTTGCATTCTGATGCTTTTAGTGAATTTTGCAGATATTCAAACCAACCTTGTTTGGTGTCTGGTTTTTCAATGTCGTTCGGATGCTCCTGATGGTTTTGATTGGATCATTCTTTCGGTTCATCCTGTTGCCGCTATTGATATGCTTTTTTACTGATACATCTCTGGTTCTTTCAGAACAAATAACTGTTTCTTTCTGAGCTGATGCGTGGTTTTCCATTTATTTCGGTCATGAACATTGATTTGGGACATATACTCACTTTCCTCTTCTTTTTTCCAGTGAACTGATGCTGATGCTTCGATTGAGTCAAGGTGGCCAAGTGAAGGTTATTGGCGATGATGACCTTAGGGTCTGAGCCAATTGGTTTTGATGCCTTAGTGGTAACGACCTTCGGGCCTGATCTGATATTTTGAGCTGATAGTTTTGTATCAATTTGGAAACGATACCATGTTTACTTGATGGAATGGTACTTAGCTTGGCTTTGAAACAAAATCCAACTTCGGCATATGATCTTTTGGCAAAGCAATTCAGTCCCTACTTCATTTACTCTTTCTCTCTCTCGGTTGTCCCGTATGATAAGAACGATAACCACCTGATATGACGCCAATGGCACAGATCGGTAACGGGGGTAGGATGCGGCTTTGGTCGTGCCACTCCTGACACTCAATGATGATGATGTTCTGAGAGTGTCGAACATAAATTCTAATCTTTTCTATTCTGTTTGTTTCTCTTTGGTTGTGCAGGTTAATCGGAGAGTCGTGAAGCAATCCAGTGGATGAACATCATGAAGACACAATAGGATCTTTAGGACTCTAGAACCATTAGGATAGAATGTATTTTATTTCCCTTTTGTAAATCATGAATACTTATGAATAAGAATTCACAATATTCAGATTCATTTCCTATTTGTAAATTATAATCATTTATGAATAAAAATTCAAAATGTTCAAATTCACTTCTCATTTGTAAATTTTAAATACCCATGAATAACGATTCAAAAATTATTTAAATTCACCCCTTAGTTGTAAATTATAAATACTTATGAACAAAATTTCAAAAATATTTAAAACTCACCTCTTAGTTGTAAATTATAAATATTCACGAATGATATTCACAAATACTTAAATTCACTTCCCTTTTTATACCAGACAATATTATGAATGAGATCCACTATCTTGGTACCATTTGCTCATTTACCGCAGCCTGATTAATATTCGAATAAACTCAACCTAAACCCCCCTTGTTGTATATCCAAAACTGCACTTTATCAACGAACGGAAAACTGCTCAGAATATCTTAAAACAAACCATAAGCAACGAACGGCCCCAAATTCAAATATGCTTCTGACAACTTTTTCAACAATATTCAAACCGGGTCGACGCCTTTGATGATAATCAAATCATATGATAAAAAACTGTCTCGGGTATGGTGATTTGAATGCCTCAAGAACTAAAGACCACTTTTTTTCAGAATCCATCAAAACCGACGTAAAGTGACCAAAACGCCCTTGGAATGATTCCTGAAAAGCAAACTCACTTCATGACTTGTTAATGATTAACGGATGCAAAAGTGAGATGCTATGCGCAATGACTGACTAAATGTAAGGGTAAAATTTGGGGTATTACACCCGACGAGGGGCCAGATAGGAAATCCCAGTGGAAATTGATATTTGACGGGGCGGTCAATTCTTATGGAAGTGGCATTGGAGCAATCATCACGACTCCCCACGGATCCCACATCCGGTTTACTGCGAGACTGAAGTTTCCAGTCACCAATAATGAAGCGGAGTACGAAACATGCATCATGGGTCTAGAAGAAGCAATTGATTTGAGAATCAAGAACCTAGACGTATATGGTGACTCGACGCTTGTGATCAACCAGATTAAAGGGGAGTGGGAGACTCGTCAATCGAATTTGGTGCCGTACATGAACTATGCCAAAAGGCTACTTCCGTTCTTTGATCGAGTGGAACTCCATCATGTGCCCAGGGCTGAAAACCAGATTGTTGATGCCTTAGCCACGTTGGCTTCGATGTATAAAGTCACTTTTTGGAATGAAGCTCCAAGGATTATCCTTTCTCATCTTGATAGACCTGCATTTGTCTTTGCGATCGAGGAAGCCTCCGATGGCAAGCCATGGTTCCATGACATCCAGACTTTCCTTATGACTAAGGAGTATCCTGCGGGTGCGTCAACCCAGGATAAGAAGACTCTAAGGAGGCTGTCTGGAAATTTTTATCTCAATCCTGATGGAGTTTTGTATAAAAGAAACCACGATCTCGTGCTACTCAGATGTGTAGATGAGAAAGAAGCGAGTATGCTCATGAAAGAAGTCCATGAAGGCACATTTGGTACGCACGCCGGCGGGCACGCTATGACGAGAAAGATCCTGAGAGCAGGATATTACTGGATGACGATGGAATCATATTGCTTTAAATTCGCGAAGAGATGTCATAAATGCCAGATTTATGCTGATAAAGTTCATGTGCCGCCATGCCCGTTAAATGTCATGTCCTCCCCGTGGCCGTTCTCCATGGGGGGCATCGACATGATAGGCAAGATCGAGCCCACCGCGTCTAACGGTCATCGCTTCATTCTAGTAGCTATCGGCTACTTCACCAAGTGGGTGGAGGCAGCCTCATA
This sequence comes from Lathyrus sativus, assembly GCA_963859935.3. Classification (NCBI taxonomy): domain Eukaryota; kingdom Viridiplantae; phylum Streptophyta; class Magnoliopsida; order Fabales; family Fabaceae; genus Lathyrus; species Lathyrus sativus. The sequence continues at coordinate 89,941,791 of OZ012739.1, read as the reverse complement.
TGCTAATGTGACCAAGCAGGTGGTGGCTAAATTCATAAAGAGGGATATCATCTGTCGTTACGGAATTCCCGAGCGGATCATTACTGATAATGGTTCGAATCTGAATAACAAGGTGATGAAGGAGCTGTGCCAGAGTTTCAAGATTGAACACCACAACTCATCTCCTTACCGGCCGAAGATGAATGGCGCTGTTGAAGCGGCCAATAAGAACATCAAGAAGATTGTTCAGAAGATGGTTGTGACCTACAAAGATTGGCACGAGATGTTGCCGTTCGCACTGCACGGTTATCGTACAACGGTACGTACATCAACTGGGGCAACTCCTTTCTCCTTAGTGTACAGTATGGAAGCAGTCCTACCGTTAGAAGTGGAGATCCCTTCTTTACGAGTTTTGGTTGACGTGAAACTCGACGAGGCAGAATGGATTAAGAACCGACTGAACCAACTCAGCCTGATGGACGAGAAGAGGTCAGCATCGATTGCATATGGTCGTCTGTACCAAAACCGAATGAAGAAAGCCTATGATAAGAAGGTGCGTCCTATGAGCTTTCAGACGGGTGATCTAGTCCTGAAGAAGATTCTTCCTCCATACTCCGATCACCGGGGCAAGCGGACTCCTAATTACGAAGGTCCGTACGTCGTCAGCAAGGTCTTCTCGGGAGGAGCATTGTTGTTATCCACGATGGATGGCGAAGATTTTGCATCCCCGGTGAACACGGACGCAGTTAAAAAATACTTTGCTTAAAAATATGACCCGCTGGAAAGAAAAAGAATATCCAGGCAAAAATGGGGCATCCCGGCGAACCATAAAAAAGGAAAAAGGTTCGGGCAAAAATTAGGGATATAAAGAAAAGAATGTACACCCGCAAAGTCGAAAACCCGAATGGGCGACTTTGGCAAAAAAGGGTATCCCGGTGAATCGAAAACCCGGAAGGGCGATTCGGGCAAAAGTTAGGATTTGAAAAAGCAAATGACTGCGTTCCGCGCGTGGACTTTCATTGTTTAGCGGTTTGGAAGACCTGAGGGCCGTTTATCTAAATCAATCTCTTCTGAAGCTGAAGCCTCGGAGAAGTATCGAAGTCGAGTGGTTCATAGAGGGATCAACTCATGGTGTTCATCTACGCCTCGTTGCTGACATTTGTATATACTGATGTATATTTATGTTTATATTTGCGCGGCTTCCTCATTCTAGGAGCTTGCATCTGTTGTAAAACATTTTTACCTATTCAGGGGTTCGTTATCAATAAAATGTATACTATTCAACAATTCTGTTTGTCTGTTTAGCATTTATCTGTTTTGTTTGCGGAAAAGAACGCCGATGTTTTTGATAAAATGCGCATACATAAACTTACTGGCCTAGGCCACTGATTATTGAAACAATGAATTACTTGAACATTGTCTCAAGATGATAACCTTGATAGGCCCCTTTGAGAAGGGTATCTTGTCTGTTTGTTTGTGTTGGTGCAGGTGTAGCATGTACCCGACAGTACGCCGTATGCGTCCCCAAGCAGGATGATTCCTCCTTCTCCAGCAAAGTTCAGCAGTCTCTCCCCACAGAGTCTGAACGTGAGATCGTAAGCATTGATATGTCTCCCCAGGCAGAGAAGATTCTCCCCCCAGTCAAGTACATCCTGAAGGAATGTCGTCTCCCCAGCTGAGTCATACGCTGAAGTATGCAGCAATTGATAGTTCCAGACTGAAGTCCCCAGCGGAATTGAGATTCCCCACAGAGTCGTACTCTCCCCTGTAAGCAGGAGGATTCCTTCTTCCCCAGCCGAGTATGCAGATCCCCAAGAGAGCCGAGTCCTTGGAAGCCGTTCGGGCCATGAGTGGTTTTCCCCAGTAGAATGTTGAATAGCTAATGCCGTATTTCCCCGCCGGAGTCGTTATCTCCAGGAAGGTTAGCCGTGAAGGCTGCGCAGTTTATTTCCGCGATTGACATCGCTTTCCTCAGCAGGTCCAGGTTCTCGTAGAGCTTCGCTCCCCTGCAGCAGTCAACTGAAGATCATTTCCCCAAGCGGAGTCCGTTTGAGATCGGTGTGACCTTTTCTCCGTGGCAGGATGATTCCTTCCTCCACCAGAGCGATTCTTTCTCCTTGACAGGAGGATTTTCCCTTCAGCATTTATCTTGCTGACGGGATCGCAGCATTTTACATGATTGCATAGCATTTATCATAAACGCGTAGCATTTCCACCGTGTGGAGCATTGCGGCATATGCATACTAAACATGAGCTAGGTCGTTACCATTCTTGTTTTGCAGGTGTTCCTCCGCAGAGTCGCTTGATCAAGATGATTCTTGAATTCCCCAGCAAATTCGTTCGCTTAAGATGATTCTTAAAATCCCCAGTGAAAGTCGCCATAGAGGGTTGCTCAAGTTGACGCTTAGAGTCCCCGGCAGAGTGTTTGCTCAGGATGATTCCTGAAATCTCCAGCAGAGTTATGGGTGCAGGATGATTCTTGAAGTCCCCACGAAGTTATTTGTTCAAGATGATCCTTGAAGTCCTCAGCAGAGATGATTCACCCAGAATGATTTCTGAAGCCCCGAAGCAGAGTTACTTGATAGTTCTCCAGAATCCCCAGCGGAGATGTGTCATCCCCAGCAGGTGTCTGAACAGCGAAGTTGAAACTTCCCTCGAAGACTTGATGATTGAAGTCCAACCGTATTGACGAAGCAGTTCTCTCAGCTGATGCGGAGTGCCTGATGGTAGAAGTTGGATATCCCCAACTGGTTCATGATTGACCGAGAAGTCCGGCTGATGCCCGAAAGTTCACTTTGAATGCCCGATGGCGTGATTAACTTGATTGTTGACCTGATGAGTCCTGAGGAATCTTGATGTCTGACGGCATGATCGACCATGTATTACCAGTTACCGTGTGACCAATTCTCCAGCTAGTTGTCGTGCAGCTAATATTTCAGTTTTCAAAGATTTGTTCCCATCAGAGTACCGTGTACTTGTGCAGTTGGCAAATTTCCGGATTTGTCGGTATTCAACCGTCTCGCACCTTGATTGTTTGAGAGCCGTTCGCTTCTCACCCAGTCAGGTTTAAGCCGTTTGAATAGGGGCAGCTGTTGCACCCCAAAGTTTGACCAACATTGCTTTACCTAGCTTGTGTTTCATTTCATTCACATTAGCATTATCATTTGCATTTCATTGACATGTATGCAGGAGATCAAGAGGTATGGTTACCAATCAAGGGCTACACAAGGATATGAAGCTAGACAAGAAGGTTATTCAAGTGTTCAAGGGTTGATATCCTTGTCAGAGAAGTCATAAGATCCTCAGAGAGAGTAGTTGAAACCAAAAGGGTGTCTCCTAACTTGAGAGTTGTGGGGGAGCTCCTCAGATGATTCTGAAGTCAAGAATGTGGATTTGAAGCCTTGAGAGAGCTTATGAGATGTCTTGAAAGCCATCATGAAGCCTAGACAGGTCATTGTGCAAGATTAAGAAGACTCAGCCATGAGTGGTGTAATTAGGGTTTGACTGGGTCAACCCTAGGTCAACTGATGATTTGAACAAGGTTGAGACCTAATTCAAGAGCCATGTGATCATGGATTGATGATTTGAGATTATATAAGGATGATTCCAAGGTTAAATCATCATGATTGAAGAGTTTGAGAAGTTTCAAGCTAGGGTTTCTAAGGCTTGACAGTGTAAAATCCCCTAGTTTGACCCCTATCTTCAAGGCAGTTTAGCTCAAGATGTGATTGTCATCTCATCTTTCCCCCAACATGAATGTTGTAGATCTTAATCTTAGCTTTAATTTTAGTGCTAGAAGTCTTTTATAGGATTTATAGAACTCAAGTTATGACTTTGACAAGTTACAGGTCATCTGAGGTATGTGAATCTGGGGCCTTGAAAGTTACCCAACTTACATCAAACGTTTGCCTAAGAAGGATGATTCCTATGAACTTTTGGTCAACATTAATGTTTTTCCTTATCCTCTTATATTTCTAGAGAGTACTAGAAGTCCTTGATAGGATTTGTAGAACTCAAGTTATGGCTTTGACAAGTCAAGGGCATTTTGGTCATTTGGAGATTACAGGTCATTTCAAGTATAAGGCCATAACTACTATTTCCAAGCTTCAAATGGAAAAATCTTCAACATAAAACTTGTTCAAAATGATGTTTTAAGGCTATTAAGGAGGTCATGAGATGATGGAAATGCTTGTAACTCAATGTTGCAAAAATGACCTAAAATAAGGGCATAAGTTAAATAAACCAAAGTTGGAAATTGATATTTTCAACCTACACATCCAAACCATGGCATGTAATATATCATTTTGACTCTCGAAAACATTTTAAGAATATTGGTTTAGCCACATTTTTGAGTTGAGGTTCAATTTGTGGACTTGCTTTGAAAAGTGATTACTTGCAAATTAAGTAACAATTGCAAAACATAGAATCAAGGCATGAGCAAGGCCCTTGGCAAGCTAAACCCTTCCAAAATGTCACTAGGGGAGAAATTGAAAGATATTGGGATGGTTTTCAAGCTACAAACAGAATTACACATATCATGATACATGTTTGAAAATCTCATGACATGAGAAATGGAAACTCTCATTAGAAGGATCTAGAGGGTTCTAGATCATCAAAACATCATCTATATAAGGAGTAGAGGTGATCCATTGAAGAGGTTGGTGATGATTGAAGGAGAGAGCATAGATTGATATTGAAATTTCATAGCTTGCAAGTGCGTTCGGTTTCATCAAATTCTTCACTTTCCATCCACTTTCTTGATTGAAACTTCTTCCATGGATGTCAAGGAGTGATTCCAGATCATAATCAAGAAGGATTCGTGGCTAATTGGTGCTCTTGAACTCAGAATTTTCCACCTGCAACTCACCATCGGGTTTCAAGATTTAAGCACTTTCAACCGGTTCTTTTGCATACAGAAGCAAGGAGAGGGTTCATTGATCGTGTCTGCAAGATTGGAGAGCTTGATTTGGAGGTTTAGTGCATCTGTTCATCCAAGATTTTCAGGTTGGTAACTTTCTTCCTATAGCATGATCTAGGTAGAATCCAGGTGAATTAAGGTGCTAGATTCATTGTAGAATGGTGTAGGATGGATTTCAGATAGTTAATTGGAGAATTAGTGACAAAATAGGTGCATTACCATTTTCGGTTGAGATTTGGATATGGTGAATCTTGAGGATTTAGGTTGAATTAAGGGTATGGTTGAATTCGTGGCAAGATTTGGGACAAGATTCATGTTTTGACCATTTGCAATGGAGGCCTGTAGAGAGAATTAGGGTTGAGGATGGTGACCGGAGCACCACCGGTGGTGGCCGGAGCTGGGCACGAGTTGCAGAGGTTTGAAAAGGTTGAAGATGACTTTGGGACCATTGGATGAGGGTTGGACTTTGACTAGAAGCTTGATCCAATGGCCACGTTTTAATTTCAAGTTGTGAAGGATCTGAATAAATGAAACGCTGCGTTTCATTTAGCAGCTGATGCTGGGCTTAGTGAAGTCAGTGATATTCACACCCCCCTGTAGGCCCAACCCATGATTTGAACTGTGTTTTGTTGCTATCCACACCGCGCGTGTTATTATTTTAATTTGAATTTCTTTTAATTTTCATTTTATGCATGGTTCTTGAAAAATTCATAATAAATTGAAAATTAATCCAATTAATCCCATTCGTTTTGAATTTTACTCATGATTGAGTCTAGTATTATTTAGAGAAAAAATATTTTCATTTCATGTGTTTTCTGATTTAATGGGAATTTTACATTTTAATTGATATTAAAAGGGTTATGTTTGATGCAAAATTTTGTGGAATTTTGTGTGATCATGTGGTGATAATTTTGATCCTAATTTTTTGTGTGTGATTAGGTTAGACATTTATGCTAACATAGTATTTTTCTCACATTTTTGCGATGAAAATAGGTGTGCTTTCTAGATTGATATTTAGGTGCTTCCTTTTAGGGTTTAGGTTTGATACCTTGTAGTGTAGAATTTATTTCTAGGTCTAATTTGATGATTTGATCTTTGAAATTAATGTGGTAGAGTCATGATTGACCTAGGTTCCCATAGATATTTTTATAGGATTTTACAATTGAGTTTTAGTATTTTAGTTAGGACTAACTTTAGTACTAGGTTTTAGGTGATCCTAATTTACTAATCCAACTAGTTTAACTTCCTTAGCCCCCTTAGATTAGGGTTTGTGCTTGGTTTGCCTTTGATTGAGATTGAAGACAAGTTGAAGACAAGATGAGGATGCTTGGAGTTGCTTGAAGTTGCTTGGAGCTTGGATTTGTTTGTGCCTGAAGGTGTCAGATGAAGATTTAGGAGATAGGAGCCATAGGGAGAGCCTTATAGTTAGAATGATTTCTTTCACAAATATGGAAAGCATCTTGTGCTTCCATTCCTCCCAATGACTAAAATTCCTTCTCAGATATTCACATCCCTCCTTTGGAAGGATGAGTGGCTTTATCTGGGAAGTAGAACTTTGAGGTAACCAGTCTCTCATAATGATGAACCCTTACAGGCTTCCTTTGGTTGTCAGTAAGTTGTTTATCATTTCCCCTCATTCTGTTAAATCAATTGTCTTCTGGTTTGAGTATCTTGAAAGATGTTGGACTTGAGTTTGAAGATGAGGACTTCATTGAAGAGTGTGGAAGAGGATGATCCTTTGAGCATTGCCATTGCAGCTGAAGCTTGAAGAGCAAGAAGAACTAAGTTGATACTTATGAAGAGACCCAATAGAGATTGAGTGAAGAGCTGAGGCTTGAGAAAGACTTAAGGATGAAGTTGACACTTCCATGTGATTGAAGATTACTCTGAGAAGCTGAAGCTTGTAGGAGAAGAAGACCAAGTTGATACTGGTAAAGCAAAGAGAGCTGAAGCCTGAAGACTAGGTTGATACTTATGAAGAGGATTCAAGGGAGATTGAGTATAAAGCTGAGGCTTGAGGAATAAAAGGTGAGTTGATATTTGCACTGATGCATTGAGAGCCTGGAGGAATCAAGTTGACACTTGTAGGTAAGAGTGAAGCCTGAAGGTGGAATTGACTGGAAAGCTGAAGCTTGAAGAAGAAGATTAAGTTGACATTTATGTTGATGGGTTGAAACCTGGAGAAGCAAGTTGATACTTGGCATGAAGGGTGAGTGAAGTCTGAAGACTGGATTGCTGTCAGAAGAGCTGAAGCTTGGAATTGGAAAAGAGGGAGGTGGTGATCTGCTTTCTTGTCTGTTCTCTTTTCTGTGCTGATGTGCCTTGTTTGACTTGCTTGATGCATTAGAATAAGTTCATATCTAGACTAACTTTAATCTAGGAGCATGATTGCACTAGAGGTTGAGTTGCTCCCTCTGCTTGTATTGTTACTGTATGGCTTTGCTTACGGGTATTCGGTAGAGCCCACCTCCCTTGCCCATGTGGTTGTTTTGCTTGACAGCATGTTATTCCTTCTGTATGATTATAGTCTCTTATATTCTGCTTGATAGCATGTTGTTATTTTTGCTGTATGATTACAGTTATCCATATCTGGCTTGAGGTTGAGATGAGCTTGTGGAGGCTGACACCCCACACACATTTCCTCCCTCACTTGCATTGCATGCATTTTACTGTATATCTATTTACCATTAAGCTGATGCTTTATCTGTTTCGGTTTATCATTGACATGATCCCCTAGGACTCTCACTTCCTTTGATAAGGAAGTGATGATAGAACTTTAGGTTGAAACATATGCATGATAACTTCTAGGAGTTCCCTGTTTCAAACTTCAACTATAGGATGAATCCTTGGCATGACAACAGTAGGACTTGATAGTTTCCCTTTAGTTGAGCCTGTTCTCTTCTCATCTCAAATAGCTTAAGATACAGTAATCATGAATGATTTCTTTCGTACGTTACGAGCCTTAAGCTATCTGAGAAAGGATTGTTGGAGAGCTTCTTTCCAACAGTCTGGATGTTTAGTATGGCACCCTTTGGGTGACATGCAACGCATTCACTCTCAGGTCATAGTCTTTAGTGCGATTGAAATTGCAAACACAATAAAAAAACAGGTCTTTCGTAAAAGACAGAAAATAGACTTCAAACCTTTTTGCCCCGTGGGCCCATAATTCAAAGGAAAGCTTTTCTGAAGAGTGTCGTTAAACTTCAGCGCCACCGCAAACAGGCTTTGTCCCTAACTGTTGGAACTGCTGTTTAACCCTACTCGATAAAACAGATGAATCTGAATTCCCGTAATTCGTATTATCCCGAACTACGTAAGCTCTGATCTCTCATACCTGTTGAGAGTACGTAGGCATAATACTGATGTATTGGCGAGCCACCTCCCCCGTAACCCGTAGTAGGTCGAACTACGTTGAATCTGATTTCTCATTCTCTGATGAGAATACGTAGGCATAAAGCGCGACGCTTTGCCGAGTCATTTTTCCTTTCTGTTTAAGCCAGCCTTGATAGGTAGATAGATAAACCTACTCGTCCAGTAAACACAACAAGTGTGGATCCCATCGAGTACGATGGACGTGAGGGGTGCTAATACCTTCCCCTTGCGTAACCGACTCCCGAACCCAGACAACGGTTGCGACGACCTTGTCTTATACCCTTTTCGTCAGGTTTTTCCGATCGTTTCCTTTCCCGTTCTGAGGGATAAATAACGAAAGGTGGCGACTCTTCTGTTTTGCCGGCACCTTATTTTCGCGGAAGCGACAATGGGGATATATGGAGGGTTGATGGCCCAGTGTCCGTCAAACTTTAATGAATTACCATTAAGCTGAATACGAATTGGCACCACATGTCTGAGGGTTGATGTTTCCTTGATGATTATGATGATGTTGAATACGAAAATGACGCTATTTTATATATTGATTCCTATATTGAATATTATGAATTGTTTTACTCACCCTGCATGTTTGAATGTTGCCTCCACGTGGGTAATGTACAAATGATCAGGTTTAGTCGTGTATGTCGTCGAGGACTTTTTGGAGTTTTTGACATTTTGGTTGACTTAGAGGGTCTTGCTCTGATAGTGTAACATCGGGTTGGGTTCTTTTGAGTTAAACTATGTTTACTTGAATTTTTGTAATGTTGGTTTTGTTGCTGTACAAGGAAAACCTTGGATTTTTCCTTTTGAGTTCCGCTTCCATTTGAGCACTTTTGAGTAATTTTGGGAAAACTCGTTGTTTATAGAGCATTGACTTTAATTTGAATTTATTGAGAAATGTGCGCCCTTTTGGTGATTTTATTATGTTTAAAGTTTTACTCTGATAAATGTAATTGATTTGCCATGATATTCGTGGGGTAGAAAAAGGGTGTTACATATTTCATCACCATCAATAGCCTGCAAATAGTTGACATGAGGTGAAGGAAGAGAGCAGCTGCTGTGGTAGCTAAGATATGGCAGAATTTGCATAAAGTTTCTCTCGACTTGCCACTTGAATGTACTTGCAAGAATAAACAACTCAAAACAATCCAAATCTAGTTTTGGCACGTGACAATGCATTGTAATCTCATCAAATAAGTCCCTAAGCATCAAATAATGAGTTAAGCAAGTGATTAGAAGAGGTTTGAATGGTTTATGCAACAAAATGCAAGTGTTGAACTTGATTTTGTGACATGAAAAATGCCTAACTTGTCCTCTTCGATTCTCCCTAACCACAAAGGCTTAGAAAGTTCTCTTGGACTTTTTAAAAAGCCCCAAATATGATATACAACATTCATGTTCAGCCAAAGTTCAAATTCCAAAGGGAACTATGTCAAAAGCTGAATTACAAGCCAAGAAACAAGGAATTTTTTCAAGTGTGGAGATCCTTCACAACTTGATGAGCTCATAACTCCAAATCTATGCATTTTTGGACCTCAACCTCTAGGACTCCTAAAGAGCTTTCCAACAAGTTTTGGATCACTCAATTTGGATGTGTGGTTTGAAAGTTATGACCAATCCAAATTAGCTTGTAATTAGGGTTTTTCATGAACCCTAATTTCTTGATTCACAAGTTATCCATCAATTCTTGATTAAATCCTCACCAAACTCACTAGTTAGGCATAAAATGATGTTGGAAACTTTGATTGCTTCAATTTGGGGTCAAAACCCTAAAATTCAAAGAGTTGACTTTCTAGACAGACGAACCGAACAGTTGAAATCTTTAGGATCGATCCTTACTATTATGGGGTTCTTGAACCTTTCAAACTTCTTTAGGAGACTTAAATAAGTCATAGAAGCATCATGGGCAATGTTTCAAGCTCTGGAAGACCCTTTAGGCCAACAGTCAAACTACAGTTGACTTTTTCAACTAGAAACCCTAATCAGGGTGTTGCACAACACTGCTTCAATTCTTTTGGTAACAAGCTAAAATTGAACTTGCTCTTGGTAATATATGAATCCCTTTATGATTTGAAGACTTGATATGTAGAAGATCAATCCAAAACCTTGACTGATCAGTCCACATGATTCTTGATTTTAACAGTGTGGAGCCCTAATTCATCTGCATCTTGATAAAGACCAACTTGAAAGAGGTTAAGGTTAGATAACATATGCTTGATTCACCTAGAATGATAATGGAATCTAGTGGTAAAAATTTGGGGTATGACACATGCGCCTAAATATCATATATTACAACAGTTGATTGGACATCCGTAGTAATGTGGGCGTTATTATATGTGTTTTTCGTAGTAGTGTCTTCGCCTACATATCTCGCCTAACACTATTTATGGCCATGTTATTTTCCTATTTCGTTAGAGAAACTCTAGTTATCACTTTGAGATGACATTATCTCGAAATTTACATAGGTGAAGTTTATATAATATCTATTTTTCTTGAGATATGTATTCTCCACATTGAACTTCATTAAGAGTTTGAAAAATAGCCTTAATATGTAATAGTCAACATTATTAAATAATTTCGAACAAACTTCTAAATCAACGATTTGTTGTTACCCATTGAGAATCTTAAGGTTAATGTTTTATTAATGTTAGGTTGGGTTGTCACCGCTATTGGAACCCTTATTTAATGAGTTTCAATCTCATACATCTCGAGGTAGTCTTTACTAAATCTCTTGTCAGTGGCTTAGTAAATTGATCAACCAAATTATTACTCGGTCGTACATATGTGTGTGAGATGATTCCATCCTTAATCAATTTTCTCATGAAAGAATCTCTAAGTCTTATGTGTCTATACTTTCCATATACCTTTCACTGAATGCTCTAGCTAAAGTGATTTGTCTATCACAATGTATCAACACCTTTGAAACATTATCTTTTCAATGGAACATCCAACAGATGATCATTCAACCATTCACCTTTTTGACCAGTGGAAGCAAGAACCATGAACTCTGATTCCATGGTTGAAAGACATGTTTGTTTCTTGCTCTTATAAGAAAATGCACCTCTAGCTAGTGTAAATATCCACCTAATTATTGATTTATGATCTCTAATACCCGATATCTAACATGTATTGATATATCCCTCCAGTATGGTATAAAACTAATGACTTCTAACTTGTGATTTTAGCCATTTCTTAGATTCACACGTAAATAACAATTATTATTTTGAATTTTGTATGCTAGTGATTGTAAGGAGTGAAATTTTAGTATGAAAATGAACCTTTTTTGACGAAAATGATTTTTGGGGCAGAATTGGCGCAAACATGAAATGAAATAAGTTGATAGAAAAAAGGTAGAGATGGGGCACCACACCCTTTTTATTGACTAGAAAGAATGATAAGCCAAATGTAGATCGCCACAAGAAACTTGGTTTCATTATAAGATCGATATTTGGTCCAATCTTGAACCAATAGAGCAATGCTCACAAAATTCACTAAAAGTGAATTTTTTCCACAAAATTTATCTGCCTTTTTATTCATGACTGGTGCCCCCCTTATATAGGTGTAGGTTGAAGGTGAGAAAAATACACAAGAAGGAAGGTTGAATTGTGTTTGCCAAATCTTTTCAACTTCTGATCAGAGTTCAGAATCTAAACAGAAGTTCAGACTCTGATTAATAAATGCAACGGATAGAAAGATAGAAGTAAATAAGTGGGCAGAGAACACACAAAAGTTATCATGGTTCCTCTCCAACTAAGAGTAGTACAATCCCCTTGCAGCACAAGAGATTTCCACTATAATCAACTAGACTACAACTGCTTATACACTTGACTATAAGACTTTTCTGCTCAGGCTCTCAGCCCGAGACTTCCTTAAAAGTGTGAAAAACATAACAAATGGGGGGTTTGAATTGGATTTTTAAAACAAAAGCTTTTCACCAACTCAAAAATCCAACAATCAAAAGATTGAACAATGAGAAATACACAAGGATTTTTATCCTGGTTTGCTAGAAAATCAAAGTTAATCCAGTCCACCCACCAAGGTGATTTCACTTTATATGTGTTGCACCCCAAAATTTGCCCAACTTTTCTTTACCTAGCTTATGTTTCATTTCATACACATTAGCATTATCATTTGCATTTCATTGACATGTATGCATGAGATCAAGAGGTATGATTACCAATCAAGAGCTACACAAGAGTTTGAAGCTAGATAAGAAGGTTATTCAAGTGTTCAAGGGTTGATATCCTTGTCAGAGAAGTTAAAAGATCCTCAGAGAGATTGGTTGAAACCAAGAGGGTGTGCCTCATAACTTGAGAGTTGTGGAGAGTCCTCAGATGATTCTGAAGCCATGAGGATGGACTTGAGGTCTTGAGAGAGCTCATGATAAGTTTTGAAGATCACTTTGGTGCCTAGACAAGTCATTGTGCAAGATTAAGAAGCCTCAGCTATGGGTGGTGCAATCAGGGTTTGACTGGGTCAACCCTAAGTCAACTGATGATTTGGAGAAGGTTGAGACCTAATCCAAGAGCCATGTGATCATGGATTGATGCAATGAGATGTTATAAGGATGATTCCAAGGTCAACTCATCATGATTGAAGAGTTTGAGAAGTTTCAAGCTAGGGTTTCTAAGGCTTGACAGTGTAAAATCCCCTAGTTTGACCCCTATCTTCAAGGCAATTTAGCTCAAGATGTAATTGTCATCTCATCTTACCCCCAACATGAATGTTTTATAGCATGATCTTAGCTTTAATTTGAGTTCTAGAAGTCCTTGATAGGATTTGTAGAACTCAAGTTATGACTTTGACAAGTTACAAGTCATCTGAGGAATGTGAATTTGGAGCTTGAAAGTTGTTTAACTTGCATGAAACGTTTGCCCTAGAAGCATGATTCCTATGAACTTTTGGTCAACATGAATGTTGTTCCTTATCCTTTTAGCTTTCTAGAGAGTACTAGAAGTCCTTGATAGGATTTGTAGAACTCAAGTTATGGCTTTGACAAGTCAAGGGTATTTTGGTTATTTGGAGATTACAGGTCATTTCAAGCATAAGGCCATAACTCCTATTTGCAAGCTTCAAATGGGAAAATGTCCAACATCAAACTTGTTCAAAATGATGTTTTAAGGCTAGCCAAGTTGTAATGAGAGGTTGGAATTTCTTGTAACTCAAGATTGCAAAATTGACTTAAAAAGGAAGATTTAAAGTTCCTTAAAAGGACCAAATTTGGGATTTTTTCATTTCAAGGCCAAGATAAGGCATGTAATATGTCATTTTGATCAGAAATGACATTTTAAAGAAAATGGAAATGTTACTTTTCCCATTTGAGCTCAAAATCATGGAGTTGCTTTTGCTTGCTTAAGGTTTAAGTTACATATGCCAAACTTCTCATAAGTGCAAGACCAATGTTCCAATCCATCAAAACACTTTCAAAATCTCATGTGGAGAGAATTTGGAAGAGAATGAGGGCAAGTGCAAGCTGCTAGCAGAATTGGTATGAGAATGGCATGAGATTGAATTTTCCATGACATGAGATATTGAAATACTCATTGGATTGATCTAGAACTTTCTAAATCATTCATTCATGTCCTATATATGATTATGAAGTGGTTCGGAGTGAAGGTTGGTGAGAATTGAGAGAGGAGAGTGAGATTGCACTTTGAAATTCCTTCTTGCAAATCCAAATATGTTACAAGGTTTGAAGCCATTTCAAGCCAAGATATTGATCTCAATTGCTTGCTCTGAGGTTGGTGGTTGATCCTAGATCAAATTCAAGGCCAAATTGTGGAGGAATCGTGAGTTAGCCATTGGAGTTGGAAGCTTGCAACTCAGAATCGGGTTCAAGAATCCAAGGCATTTCAACTCTTTTCTTTGCATACAGAAGATTGATTGGAGGCTAGTGAAGGAATCTGCAAGTTCTTGAGGGTTGATTTGAAGATTCAACCACTCTGTTCACACGATTTTACCAGGTATGCAGTTCTCATTCTATGGCTTAAATTAGGTAGAATCAATGGGAATTATTGTGTTAGATGCATTGTAGATTGATGTAGGAAGGTTTTTGGATCATCAATTTGGAGATTAGTGACCAATTAGAGTTGTTGCAATTTTCGGTTGAGATTGTGTTCTTGCAAATCTTGAGCTTTTAGAATGAATTAGTGGCATGAATGAATTCCTGAGGAAATTTGGGACAAGATTCATCAAGGAATCGTGGCCAAAAGTGGATCCTAGAGAGAGTTAGGGTTGTGGAAGGTTGATCGGAGAAGTCACCGGCGGTGACTCTAGCGCGCGCAGGTGAACTGAGTTCAAAGATTCAAAATGAGGAAGATGATCCCAGAGCCATTGGATTGGAGGTGGACCTTTGACCAAAGTGGGATCTAACGACCACGAGTGGTTTTCAGTTTGTGAAGGACTCTGAGTTACTATGAAACGCGGTGTTTCATTTATTTGCTGGTTTTGGGCTTAAGTCAATAGTTGATACACCCACCCCGCTTATGGCCCAATCACTAAAATGAACTGAGTTTTTGTGCTATTCACACTGCGCGCCTTTCATTTTCTCATGATTTTCTTTTTATTTTTTCATTTCATTCATGGTTATTGGAAATTTCATAAATAATGGAAAAATAACTCAATTAATTCCATTCTTTTTGTCATGGATTCATGATTGAATCTAGTATTTTTTAGATAAAAAATATTAATATTCCATGCATTTTTTGATTTTATGTGCATTTTTACATTTTAATTGATATTAAAATAATCATGGTTGATGCTTGATCTTGTTGAATTTGGTTTGATCATTTGATGATTATTCTTGCCCTGATTTTTTGTATGTAGCTAGCATAGATATGCATTTTCCCCCTAGATTTTTCTCACATTTTTGTGATGAATATAAGTGGTAGTTTTAGGTTGAAACTTTAAGAGCTCCATTTTTAGGGTTTATGGTTGATACCTTGTGATTTAGGTTTTATTTTTAGAACTTGGTGGATAATTGAACCTCTGATTTTTGTATGGTAGATTCATGATTGAATGGGGATCCCGTAGGAATTTTTGTAGGAATTTTCAATGTAGTTTTCCATTTTTGTTTGATTTTAGTTTAAGTGCTAACTTTAGATGATTCTAATGCACTAATTCAAGTAGAATGACTTCTTTAGCGCCCTTAGATTAGGGTTTTGCTTCTTTTGCTCTTGGATGATGACGGAGGCAAGTTGAAGATGCAATGGATTGCTTGAAGAAGCTTGGATGTGAAGATCTTCCCTTCTTTTGGTGTAGTGTTGATTAGGTGTTAAGATTAGGGTTTGCAGGCAGAACTTCTAGATAGATTCTTTTCCTTCACAAACATGGAAGGTATTGATCACTTCCATTCCTCCTTATGATGTAAGGTCCCCTTGTAAAGGCCTCATCCCTCCTTTGGTAGGATGTGTGGCTCTGTACAAGTTGGTAGAACCTTTGAGGGTCCCTTTCTCTGATGATAGGATGCTTAGTGGTGACCTTTGGTCTTCACTCTGCTACCAATCATCCAAACTTTGCTCTTGTTAGATGAATCTTTCTCCCTTGCTAGAGGATGGAGTTCCTTGTTAGAAGATTGAAGAGGCTAGAGGTTGACACTTCTTTGTGTTTGGAGATTACCTTTAGGAGCTGAAGCTTGTGGATCAGGAAGACCAAGTTGATACTTGTAAGGAGGACTGAAGAGCTGAGGCTTGAAGAAGAAAGATTGAGTTGATACTTATGTTGATACATTGAGAGCCTGCAGGAGCCAAGTTGATACTTGATATTAGGAGTGAATCCTGAAATTGGAATTTACTGAAGAGCTGAAGCTTGAAGTTGGAGGAGAGGGGTAAGTTGATACTTATGTTGGATAGCTTAGAAGCTTGAAGAAGCAAGTTGACACTTGCTATTGGAGAGGATAGACTTGAAGAACAGTTATAGACTGAGGATTGAACTGCTGTCAGGGGATTGCTTTGCTGTGGAGCTGTAGAAGCTGTTGATTTGCTTTCTTGACTGTCTGTTTTCTTTCTGCGCAACTGTATTGGTGTGACTTGTTTGATTTGCTTGATGCATTAGAATAAGTCCATGTTTAGATTGTGTTAAGCTAGGAGCATGATTGCACTAGAGGTTGAGTTGCTCCGTCTGTTTGTATTTTTACTGTATGGCTTTGCTTGCGGGTATTCGGTAGAGCCCAACTCCCTTGCCTATGTGGTTTGTGTTTGCTTGATGACATTTTATTTCATTTTCTCTGTATGATTGCAGTTGTTCATATTTGGCTTGAGGTTGAGATGAGCTTGTGGAGGCTGATGCCCCACACACATTTCCTCCCTCACTTGCATCGCATGCATTTTATTTACAATTGTTCCCTGTATTATTTACTGTTTACTGTTTAAGCTGATGCTTTATCTGTTTCTGTTTATCATTGACTTGATCCCCTAGGAATCTCACTTCCTTTGATAAGGAAGTGATGATTAGAACTTTAGGTTGAAACCTATGCATGATAACTTCTAGGAGTTCCCTGTTTCGAACCTCAACCATAGGATGAATCCTTGGCATGACAACATTAGGACTTGATAGTCTCCCCTTAGTTGAACCTGTTCGTTCTCTCTTCTCATCTAAAAACAAATTAAACTACAGTAATAAAGGTTAACTGATGTCGTACGTTACGAGCCTTAAGCTATCTGAGAAAGGGTTGTTGGAGAGTTTCTTTTCAACAGTCTGGATGATTAGTATGGTACCCTTTGGGTGACACGCGACGCATTCACTCTCAGGTCATAGTCTCTAGTGCGATATCGGTTGCAAACATCCATAGAAAACAGTTCTTCCGTAAAAGACAGAAAACAAACTTCAAACCTTTTGCCCCGTGGGCCCGTAATTCAAAGGAAAGCTTTTCTGAAGAAAAGAGTGTCGTTAACTCCCAGTTCTATCGTAAACGGTAACTCTTAAGTCTCCAAGGGTCGAGCTGCGTACCCCAAACTGCTGGAACTGTTTGTTAACCCTACTCGATAAAACAGATGAATCTGAATCCCCGTAATTCGTATTATCCCGAACTACGTAAGCTCTGATCTCTCAAGCCTGTTGAGAGTACGTAGGCACAATACTGACGTATTGGCGAGCCACCTTCCCCCATCCCGTTAACCCGTAGTTAGTCGAACTACACTGACTTTGATTTCTCATTCTCTGATGAGAATACGTAGGCATAAAGCGCGATGCTTTGCCGAGTCATTTTCTTTTTTTTCCAGACCAACCTTGATAGGTAGATAGTAAACAAACCCGTCAGATAAACACAACAAGCATGGATCCCATCGAGTACGATGGACTTGAGGGGTGATAATACCTTCCCCTTGCGTAACCGACTCCCGAACCCAGACAATGGTTGCGATGACCTTGTCTTATACCCTTTCGTCAGGTTTTTCTGATCGTTTTCTTTCCCGTTCTGAGGGATAAATAACGAAAGGTGGCAACTCTTCTGTTTTGCCGGCACCTTATTTTCGCGGTAGCGACAACTGGCGACTCTGTTGGGGACCTGATAGTTTCCTCGGATCCAACGTCCCTTATGCGAGTCAATTTGGGGATCCAACGTCCCTGCGAGAGTCATCCTAGCGCTTGTATGGTTACTTGTTGGGTTGTGTTTGTTTATCGCATTTTATTTCCCGCATCTTTATTTTCAGTATGATATGATTATATATGCTGTTGTGGGAGGGGCATTCTAATGAGTGAGAAGCCAGACCCAGGCTTGAGTATACTTAGCATTAGTTGTGGAAATTAGTGGGCGCGTGCTTGCTTTGCCGGCACTAGTGTCTCATGAAATCCACGCTCAGACGAGGTTCTCCTGGTTGACTTCTTTTCCGGCCCTTTGGGCCTGAGGGGTTGTTGGTTTGGAAGATTGTCGACTCTGGGGACCGATCACTTGGAATTCTGCTGAGTGAGGCCGCTTCAGGAGATGGTGATGCCACACTTTCTAGGTATCGTATCACCCCTCTTGAATGTCTGTGACGCTGATGACCGCATAGGATGCCGAACTTGTGTCAGTTTAGGTCCATACCTGTGAGCAGGGTCGGGTTTGTTGCAGGAAACCTTAACCTTCAGACTACCTGGTTTTCTTGATAGTGAATCAGTTTAGTTGGTACCAGAGGTTCTCGTCATCAGATATATGATTGTTCTTGATAGAGCAGAGTTATGGTCCTGTATCATAGGTCCTTATCTTCAGAGATGTATTTGTTCTTGACAGAGCAGAGTTATGGTCCGGTATAAGAGGACCTTATTATCAGATGTGTGCTGATTTATGATCCTGTATCAGAGGTCCTTATTATCAGATGTGTGTTTGTTCTCGACAGAGCAGATTTATGGTCCGATATCAGGGTTTCTTCTCATCAGAGATAGTGGTTGTTCTTGACAGATCAATATTGTGGTTTTGTTGATACAGAATCTTCGCCCTCATCTCCTCAACAGCACAGTCGTCTTGATCTCCTGCTGCATGATTGCATTTTGCATTGTTTCGCATATTCATCTACATTTCATTAACGTGTGTCTGTGTTGCAGGTACCGGTTCCCCCGATTCAGGTTTTCTTGCCTCCTATTGTGCTGTCATGGGTTCTCTGAGGAAGACCGTGGCTTACAAGCTCCCCACTCCTGATGTTGTTCAGCTGACTGGTTTGATTTCTTTGGCAGATGATTCTGTGAAAGGTGAATTCAGAAAGTTTTACGGTAAACTGCTCAGTTTGGTCCGTAAACCCTCTGTGTTTGAGTTGAATGGGTTGCACGCCCTGCTACAGTTCTACGATCCCCCGTTGAGATGCTTTACTTTCCAGGACTTTATTCTCGCATCCACACTAGAGGAGTATGCTGATTTGTTAGGTGTGCCTATCAAGAGGTAGATGCCTTTTGTTCATAAGGATGCTGAGCCTAATCTGGCTAGTCTAGCTTCTTCACTTCACCTAGATGCCTCCGAGTTGATCTTGTCTAGTTGGAACAAGGTTCCCGGTTTCTCCTTGCAGTTCTTAGTGGGAAAGGCTCAACAGTGCGCCAAAGACGGATGTTGGGTCGTGTTCAACACCATCCTTGCTCTGTGCATATATGGCATCATTCTGTTCCCCAATATGCCTGACTTTGTGGACTTCGACGCTTTTCACATCTTTGCATCAGGGAATCCAGTCCCTACCTTGATAGGAGATGTCTACCATCCCGTCCACTACAAGAACGAGAACAAAAGGGGTAAGAATGTCTCGTGCTGTGTGCCCCTACTCTGTAGATGGCTTGATAGTCACTTACCCAATAAGGGTCCCTTTGCTTCATCTGCAGCCACAGCTGAGTGGTCCGAGCGTTTGATGAGCTTGTCAGCGGAGGATATTACCTGGTTTGATAGAGATAGATTGGGTACTGAGATCATCTTCAGCTGCAGGGGGTTTCCGAATGTTCCTTTGATAGGCAGGAAGGGTTGTATCAACTATAATCCATCCCTGTTGGTCCGAAAGTTTGCTTATGCTTTGAGAGCTCCGCCGAAGGATGAAGAGGTGCAGGAATCTCTGTACCTCACTGGTCTTCTAGAGGGGGATATGTTATCTAAGCTTCAGCACGCTTGGAATGGTATTTGTAAGCGGGGAAAACCATTGTTGGGGAAAAGTAATAGCCAGGCCTACGCTCCATATGTGACTTGGATCAGAGCCAGAGCAGGTGCTATAGGGATGCCGTTTCCTCCTGTCAAGCCAGAAAGCCCTCCAGTGGTTGAAGAGCCTACCACCATGCCTATTCAGCAGCACAATCAGGTGTTAGCTGAGAGAGATGAGCTGAAAAAGGCAAATGAAGAACTAGAAAAAGAATTGGCTCAGCTCAGAAGCGAGAGAAGCGAAGCCGTTCATTCCTTCAAGAAGCAGACAGAGCTGGTGAACCAGTTGGGGACAGATTTGACTAAGCAGATAGCTGAGCGCAAGCGCATGGGTCGAGACTTCAAAGCTGTCAATGATGTGCTGGCCACTAAGAAGCAGCATTTGGATGAAGCGTATCGGAGAATATCCAAGTTTAACCAGCATTGGAAGGTCTCCCTAGCCAACGGTAAAGAACGGGAGGATAAGCTGAAGCAACAGATCTCCAAGCTGAAAGCCCAGGTGAAGGCTATTGAGAAGAGGTTTGATGAAGAAACCGCCCGCAGATATGCCGCTGAAGGCCAGCTCAACAAGGCTCTTGCTAACCTGAAGGAGCGCAAGCTGACGTTTGAATCCAAGAAGCGGAAGCTAGAAGATTGTTTCGGCGAAGGAGCATGGGAAGACTCAGTTGAAGGTCTCCAATACACCATTATGCAGAGAGATTTACTCGTCGAAGGGTTACTCACTCGACCTGATCATCCAGAAACGAAGGGGTTGTTAGAAGAGTTTCGCGCCCGTGGCCGTGCTTGACTATTTGTGATCCTTTTCTTTTGATCATTGTTGTATGCTGACCATCACCAGGCCTGTTGGTTGAGGTCATGCTTTTGATTCAGCATGTACTCAGTGACATTGTGTACCGCCTTGTTGGGCTTTCTTTATATATATGAGATGTTATTTCCATGACTGCACTCAGACTTCTTATTATCAGCACTGGCACTCAGGCACTAGGATCGGGGGATACCTCCCTAACACACAGACACACGTTTGCATTTGCATGAAGCATTTGCATAACGAGCACTTTGTCGTTTTTCTAACCCTTTGTGTATGCAGGTTGTTCCAGGATTGATCAGAGACCTATCCACCGCTATCCAACCAGAGCAAATCAAGCTAGAGTTATGGAGCAAGTGCAAACTGACGTTCAAGAACTCCGAGAAAGGATGGACCGCTTCATGGAGCTCATGCAAGTGGTTGCCAACGGCCAGGATCAGCTCAGAACCTTGGTTCAGCCTCTGATCTCAAGGGTTGACAGCAATGGTGTACTCCATGGTGGGACTGTTCCAACCCCTCCACCTGTTGAAACTCCTCAGAATGGCGTCCCCGTGACCGGGGGGAATGGCAGTGCCAACGGCAATGTGATAGCTAACATGGGGCTCAATGGTAATACGACTGGCGTCGGTAATGGGAATTTTGAAGCTAATGTCAATGTTGGACTGGGCAACGGCAATGCGGGTGTTGGAAATCTGTATGGGCCTCAGCCATGGTTAGAAGACCGTCAAGACGATGTGTTCTCACAGAGAGGTGTTGAGGGGGAGCTGACTGCTGAAGCACGTCTGAGGTTTAAGGCACTCGAGGACAAGATGAGGAATTTCGAGAACTTGAACACCATGGGTGTTGACATGTCCAAGTTGGGACTGATTGCTGATTTCAAGGTGCCTCCCAAGTTCAAGGTACCCGACTTTGAAAAGTACAAGGGCACCACTTGCCCTCGCGTCCATCTGAGATCATACTACCGGAAAATGTCAGCTCACTCTAAAGACGAGAAGTTGCTAATGCACTTCTTTCAGGATAGCTTGTCCGGGCCATCCTTGGAGTGGTACATGAGTCTGGAACCTACCAGTGTGCGCACGTGGAAGGAACTTGCTGAAGCATTCGTGCACCATTACCAATATAACAGTGACTTGGCTCCGAACCGGGTCCAACTGCAGAATTTGTCGCAGAGGAACAACGAAGGGTTCAAGGAATACGCCCAGCGGTGGCGTGAATTGGCAGCTAGAGTTCAGCCGCCGATGGTTGAACGCGAGCTTGTGGAAATGTTCGTAGCCACCCTCCCAGGGGTTTATTACGAGAAATTGGTCAGCAGTATGTCTGGAAGCTTCTCAGATCTCATTATCACGGGTGAGCACGTTGAAAATGGGATCAAACTGGGGAAAATTCAAGGGGATCTGTCCTCAGTTGGAGGAGGAAAGAAACCATATGGTGGCAAAAGGAGGGAAGGAGAGACGAGCGCCGTGTCCAACGCTCGAAGGAAGGGTAAAGGCCAGCACCAGCAGGGGGCCAGTATAACCATCCCCGCGGTCCAACAGCCACAGCAGCAGCAGCAGCCGAATCAACAAGGGTACAGAAAGTATCAGAACAGCGCACCTCTGTCGAGCCGTCACCTCGAGACGCCGCCCATGTCTTATGCTCAGTTGTTACAGACTCTGCTCCAGTTAGAGCTGATCCAGAAGAGAACCCTGGCTCCCTTGACAGGGGCACCTCCGCCAGGTTATGATGCGAATGCGACTTGTGAGTTTCACTCAGGGGCACCGGGCCACACGATAGAAAACTGCAAATCCTTCAAGCACAAGGTGCATGATATGGTGGACGCTAAGATCATCAATTTCTCAGATAATGTGTCGAACGTCACGAAGAACCCTATGCCAAATCATAGGGGAGGTGGGGTAAATGCCATTATTGAAGACGAGAGCTTGGATTTGTTGACTGACGTCAAGGAACTAAAGACACCGCTTAGCTTCGTTAAAGCCAAGCTAATGAAAAGAGGTTACTTCCCGGGCTGTGGAGAACTGTGTATGGGCTGCGCGACTAGTCCTGATGGATGTGAACAGTTGATAGAGGGGATTCAGAGTCTGATGACCGAAGGAATCTTACAGTTTAGCCGAAGGGCCGAAAGCGGATTGGGAGAGGTAATGCTGAAGCAAGATGATGAGGTTGCCACCATCACCATCCCTCGCCGGACGATCACTATTTCTGCACCCAGGCCGCCCACGATTACCATCACCAAAGCTGGGTCGATACCCTTCGAAAGCACCAATGCTGTCCCATGGCATTATGGGGCAGACATCTACTGTAACGGACAGAAGTTGGAACTGGAACCATCAGGGTCGTGTGTGGATAACCTAGCAGGAGTCGGCGGAATCACTCGCAGCGGAAGAGTATTTGCTCCACCTGAGATCGTGGCGGACAAAGCTGATGTAACTGATAAAGGAAAGAGTAAAGTTGTTGAAGAGACCCCTCGTGGGGTAGAGAAAGACTTACTTGTTAAAGACGCTGAAGAGTTTATGAGGTGTCGTACCTCGAAAAATACGATCCTCGCGATGGCCGCGGAAAATACTATTCGAAACAGAGTCGCCACCGAACTTTATTCATTTCAAGGATGGAATAGGAAAATATCGATAAAACCTTCAAGGAGATAAGAACATGGTCATCGCAACCACATTCTAGGTTCGGGAGTCAATTACGCAGAGGGAAGGTATTAACACCCTCTACGTCCGTTGTACTCAACGGGAACCTCTTGATCGATTCGAGAGTAAAGTTAACTATGCTTGTTTGTTTTCTTCTAAGGTTTCTCCTATAGGGGGAATGGGTGGTTTTAAGATAGGGTGCTCGCCAAGGATTGGGGCTCTTGTTCCTACGTATCTTAACTTGTAAGAAGTGGAAAATCAGAGCATTCGTAGTTCGTGGGACTACAGGAAAAATAGGGGATTGTGCTCGCCAATATCATCGCAATCTTGTGCCTACGTATCTTACATTCAAAAGAGAATGAAGAATCAGAGCAGCCGTAGTTCGGCTAACTACGGTAAAAGGGTTCGGAAATGAACGAGTGCTTGGGTCGCTTTCTAACTGCTAAACGTTGGCTTGTCTGCTCGCTAGGGGAGGCTGAAGCACGCGTTCATATGCGCGGAAGAAGGGACTAAACAATGTTCTTAGTAAAAGGTATGGGAACCTAAAGGTGGAAAAGAAAGAAAAGTGGAAAAGTGCTCGCTAGGATCATCGCAATCCTATGCCTACGTATTCTCAACAGATGTGAGAAATCAGAGTATCCGTAGTTCGGCTAACTACGGTAAAAAGGTTTGGAAACGAACGAGTGTTTAGGTCGCATTCTAACTGCTAAACGTTGGGTTGTCTGCTCGCTATGGGAGGCTGAAGCACTTAGTTTGTTATGCGCGGAAGAATGGACTAAACAATGTTCTTTGGGAAAGTATTTAGGTTGGAAATCACACGAGGGTGAGGAATTAGGTTTATCGTATTGGATGTTTTAGTTTGAGGATATATTTTGAATAGGTTTAAGGTTTCAATTGCACGGGGGCAAGAAAGAGGTTGGAATGGTTAGGTAATTTGATGGAGAATGACGACTATTCGATAAACGAGACGTCGGCCCCACAATCAATTAATCGGGATATTATTGGAATGCTAGATTCCAACAACACCTTTTTCATTCAACTAACTTCGAAATTAGTGTTTGAGAAAGTTTCAATCGCACGGGGGGCGAGAAAAGAGAATTGGGTTGAATAGTTTAAGGGAGAATGACGACTACTCGATAAACGAGACGTCGGCCTCGCAATCAATTAATCGGGATATCGTTGGAATGCCAGATCCCAACAACACCGTTTTCATTCAACTAATTATGAAATTGTATTTGAATGGACAATGGCGATATTTGTCCAAATAGTTAGGGCACGTGTTTTATAAACGAAAGGTTGAGCGAACCACAACCTAAAGCGTACGCCCCATGAGTGGTTACTCAAGAATTCAAGGAGTGCGAGACTCCAAGAACTCAGTTCTTTCGTAATTTAATTAAGAAAATAATTTGAATTTGGCGTATGGTTTAGAAAAATACTAGGGTTTAGACTCGATCGCGCGAAGGTGAGGAACAAGATTAGATGGTTTGAAAAATTATGAGGAATGACGACTATTCAATAAACGAGACGTCGGCCTCGTAACCAATTAGTCGGGATATCGTTGGAATGCTAGATCCCAATGACATCTTTTTCATCCCATTAATTATGAAATATGTTTGTTGGACAGTAAATACTTGTCCAAATAATTAAAGGAGGTATTTTAGAAACGAAAGTTCGAACGACACACCATTCAAGGCGTACGCCTCAATAGTAGTCACTCTCGAATTCGAGGAATGCGCGACTCCAAGAACTTGATTATTTCGTGATTTAACTATGAAAATAGTTTGAAAATATTAGCGTAGGGGTTAAGCTAGGTATTCTAAAAAGTAAGATCGGAAAGATCACAACTCAAGGTGTGCACCTCGAGAGCGGTCGCTTAAAAATTCAAGGAAGGCGAGATCCAAGAATTTGATTGTTTTGAAAATTATTTTAGGAAGATTGTATAATTTGATTGAGGAAAACAGTTTTAATTTTCATATATAAAATAAATTAATCAATTGTAAAAAAATTTGAGAAAAGTTAATTACA
This sequence comes from Lathyrus sativus, assembly GCA_963859935.3. Lineage (NCBI taxonomy): Eukaryota > Viridiplantae > Streptophyta > Magnoliopsida > Fabales > Fabaceae > Lathyrus > Lathyrus sativus. The sequence continues at coordinate 89,916,478 of OZ012739.1, read as the reverse complement.
ACTAATTGTTTTGAAGAAAAAGTTTAATATTTTAGAAAAAATATTTTAACTTATAATATATATATTTTTTCAATACTTAAAATATTATTTGTTACTAGTTTTGAAAAAAAAAGTTATTATCTTTAAGGAGAAATAGGTTTTAAAGAAAGTATATTTTTTTGAAAAGTTTATTATTTAAAAATATTAATTTGGTAATGATTTTGAAGTATATTTGAATTTTCTTATAAAAAATATCTAAAATTAATTAAAAGTATCTTTTGGAAATTTCAATTAAATTAAATAAAAACAGGTTTTGAGAATCGAAAAAAGGAACAACCACAACTCAAGAGCGTGCGCCTCAAGAGCAGTTGTTCAAAAATCCAAGAGGTGCTAGACCTCAAGAATCCATTACTTTTGTGATTTAATTAGAAAAATAAAATTAGAGTTAATACATTATGTTATTAGAAAATACAAAACATTTTTAACAACTACATAACCATATAACCATATATTGTCTTTATTAAAACAAACCATTCAAATATGTTGTGCCATGTTCATCAGCCATGAAGTAATGGCATTTGTACATAGTAACTCTATTGACCATCCATACAAGATGAGGAACAAAACACAGTCAATAAAATATGAAATTAAATTTCGCAAAACCGAAACCGAAACAGTGTAGTCAATTTAAAAAATATTGCACGAGCAACAATCGAATTAATTCTGAGACACAAATTTGAATAACAAACAGTATACCACAGAAGTACAATTTTGAATCGTTACCGTAAACAAATCACTGTTTGGTGTTAAGCTGAACTTAACGTCAATGCTGCTGCGGAGTCGAGTAACTGAAATCTTTGAGTTGTTTGGATTTGCTGGACTGCTCGGTGTTGTTGTCGGACAAAGGCCATAATGCTGCTGTTACTTCAAACTCTTCTCGTGTAACCTAAATGATGTCGCCATCCATGGATTGAAACAGAAATGGCTACTGCAATCTAGTATTTATCAATCAAAAACATAACAGGAACCAGAACAAACTCGCATAAACCGAGCAAATAGAATTAGCATCAGTTTATTTCTAACATCTATTCCACAAATCATCACATTAATCCAAGTAGTTCATAAATTCAGTATGATTTACTAGAATTTAACATTAGCTAATTGAGATATCAGCAATAATTTGAAAAAAAACTAATGTACTTGAATCTCAATTGAGGCGACACAAAATCAGTTGCATGCTATTCATATCATTTTCAAAGCTTACATCACAAAGAAATTACTGCAATAAATTCAGAAGCTCAAAAGCTAGGACCAAATTGAGAAGCAGCAATAATAGAGTTTCAAAGCTCATTCACGGCTCAGAACAGAGAGCAGTGATAACAGTTTAAACTAAAAATGAAACAAAATCAAAATTGGTATTGAAGGCAAACCATAAATGAAATAAAGTCATGTAGTAGCACCAAGTTAGCTTTTCCTGAGGTTGAATCCACAAGGTCTGTGGCGATCCAGCATGATTGATTTCAAGTTTTGTGGTGCAAGTTGATGCAGCTGCGGTTGCTGGGAAATCTTTGCTAAAACTGAGTTGCCGCTAAGACGAGCCAAAGCTAAATTTTCATCGCGTATTGCTTCAATGTTTTTGTGGTGACAGATGTGTTGCACCCCAAAATTTGACCAACATTTATTTATCCATCAAGTGTTTGAAAGTTGATACCTTCACCAGACAGTTCAAGAGATCCTCAGAGGAATTGGTTGAAACCAGGGTTGTGTGCTTCATAGCTTGAGAGTTGTGGGTGCTCCTTAGATGATTCTGAGACTTTGAGAATGAACTTGATGCTTTGAGAAAGCCTATGAGATGTCTTGATAGCCATCATGAAGCCCAGAGAAGTCATTATGCAAGAATTCAGAAGATTCAACCATGAATGGTAGAATTAGGGTTTTGACTGGGTTAACCCTAGATCAGCTGAAGATTTGGAGAAGGTTGAGACCTAATCCAAGGGCCATGTGATCATGGAATGATGTATGGAGATGTTATAAGGATGATTCCTAGACTAACTCATCATGATTGAGGAGTTTGAGAAGTTTTAAGTTAGGGTTTTTGAGGATTGTCAGTGGAAAAACCCTAATTTGATCCTTATCTTCCAGGCAGTTTTAGATCTAGATGTGATTGATATCTCATCTTCCCCACAACATGAATGTTGTATAGCTTGTTCTTAGCTTTAATTTGAGTGGTGGAAGTCCTTGACAGGAGTTGCAGAGCTCAAGTTATGGTTTTGACAAATTACAGGTCAACTGAGGTGTGTGAATCTGGGTCCTTGAAAGTCACCCAACTTGCAGGCAACTTTTGCCCTAGTAGGATGATTCCTATGATTTCTTGGTCAACATGAATGTTGAAGGTAATCTTCTTAGCTTTATAGAGAGTACTAGAAGTCCTTGATAGGATTTGTAGAACTCAACTTATGGTTTGAACAAGACAGGGGTATTTTGGTCATTTGGCAGTTATAGGTCATTTTAAGCAAAGGCCATATCTCCTATTTCCAAGCCTCAAATGGAAAAACTCAAAACATGAAAGTTGTTCAAAATGGGATTTTAAGTCTAGAAAAGTGGTCATGAGTTATTGAAAGAGCTTGTAGCAAAGATTTACAAGATTGGGTGAAAATGACCTAAAAATGGCTTATAAGTTGAAAAAGTTGAAATTTAATTTTGGTTTAGGAGATGTACAAATCCAAAATGGGTCATCCAATATGTCATTTTGACTCCAAACAATATTTTAAAAAAGAATTTTTATTTGAAGCTTAGAAATGGGGGTTACTTTGTAATTCTCACTCTTGCATAATAAGGCAACTAAACAAAACTTCACAAAAGGTAAGGAGGTGCATGTTTTTCACTCATTCTTTCTCAATATCTCTTGTAAGGAGATTTTAAAGTCAATTTGGCAAGCCTAAGGCATGAGATAATGGATATCCAATGTATCATTTCATGAGAAGTTCTAAAACTTTCCAAGTGATTCTACAAGTTTCTAGATGCATCTAGATCATTCTTTTGATTGCTATAAGAAGGGTGAATCACCATATGGCCAGGGTTGGTGATAATTGTTGGTGAGTGGTGAGGTTAGAGTGTGAAAAAGTGAGGTTCTTCCATTTGCATTTCCATAACAAACTCTCTTTCTCTTCCATCTTCATTCATTTCTTCTCCACAAACACACTACTCTGATCTTGAGGAGCAATTGCATACCAAATTGAAGGTAGATCCATGGAGGTTTGATGATGTTTTGAGGAATTTGCAAGAAGTGCATATTGAGATTAAACACAAGATTCAAGCCTTGTTCACCCATCTTCTTGCATACAGAATTCACATTGGCCATTGAGGATCAATCAGGGAAGCTTGCAGGCACTGAGTTGGAGAGAAACCATATCCACCATTGAAGTTTGACAGGTTGGTGATTTCCATCGTATCACCTTATTTATGTGCTTTTCACCATAGTTCTAGGTTTAGACTGGTTAAGCTAGGGTAGAGGACCATATTCTGAGAATTAGAGGAAGATTCATGAGGTTTCGAGGCAGGGTACCATTTCTTGCAGAATTGATAGCAAGCTATTTTGTGTGCATTAATGGATATGGTATTGCGTAGTTTGGTTAGGGAAGCATGTAGAATAATTCTGGATCATTAGTTTGAAGTTCCATTAAGATTGATAGCAGAGGAAAGAATTGAAACCATGAGGATGGAGCTTTCTGTTGGAACGATACAAGAGGTTTCAGGGACAACCATGGGTATCATTGTGTTCAGGGTGATTGGTAGACCAAATTTGCTTTTGGAATTTCTTGGTTTCATCCAGCCATCAGTGAGAACGAGCTTGAAGAAGATCCTTGCATGGGGTTAGGGTTTCTGAAAACCCTAGGGTTGAGTTGGGGACGATGAAGCTCCATCGTTGGATCGTCCAGAATGCTTGACTAATTCAGTCCATCGCACGACCATAATTTGATTTCAGAAAGGGAAACTGAAGCGCATCAAAACGCAGCGTACAACTTATCCAAACGCACCGTTTTGATTGAATAATAAACCTGGGCCTCAGCATTTGTTTCTATCCACACCTCCCAGGATTTTGGCCCATCATGAAAACAACTGGGGCGTGTTACTTTTGATACCCCCCTCCCCTTTATTTCTTATATTCTTTTTTATTAATTTCTTTTAATTCTTTGCATATTCTAAAATTCATAAAAAATCCAAAAATCAATATTTTTCATTTCTTCTTTTTTTCACATATTCATGATTTTGTCTAGAAAATTAACAAAAAATAAAATTCCATTTTATTTTTCTTTTAATATTTTTTAGCATATTTTCTTGTAAATAGTCTTTTTAATATGTTTTTGTTTGATACTTGATTTTGTACAATTTGTTTTTCTAGAATATTGTATGGTGTTTTAGTATTTTTCATTGATTTTTGAATGTATTGATAGTATGTGTGTTGCTTGAAGGCATAAGTTGTATTGTTGTGTTTGTTTTTCCTCTCCTTTGAGTGTGTGAGCTTTGAAGATTGAGTGAAGACCTTATGGATCATCATGGAAGCTTTGAAGACCTTGCAGAGGAGTTTAGATAGCTTTTGTTGTTTTGTTTATAGGATCATAAGTGCATAGGTAGAGCCTTAGATAGAATACTTTTATTCAATAAACAAGGAGTGTTTTGTTCACCTCCTTCCTTCTCTATGACATAAAGTCCCTTAAGGGTATTCACCTCTCTCCTTTGGAGGGATTAGTGACCTTGCCCTATAAGTTAGAACTTTGAGAGAGCCTTTCCTTTGATGTTAAGTCCTCAATGGCATCCTTTGGAAGTCAGTGAGCACTGTAACATCCTCACCTCATCTTGTTGACTGAATTTTGTTTGCTGGAGCATTTGAGCCATTGAAGACAGAAGCTGAAGCTTTGAAGAGGATGATTCCTTGAAGATTGTTGAAGTCTGAAGACTTTGTGAAGATCAAGTTGATGCCTGAAGATCCCTGAAGATAGTGAAGCCTGAAGGTGGAGCTGATCAAAGGAGCTGAAGCTCAAGGGAGAAGATGAGTTGATACTCATGTTGTAGGGTTGATACCTGGAAAGCTAGTGATCCCTGAAGTCTGAAGACTGAGTAGCTGCTGGAGGAGATGAGGCTTTCTTCTGGTTTTCTTTTCTGTATTGATTGTTTTGTCTAATTTGCTTGTTGCATTAGACTAAGTTCATCTAGAATAAGTTCAGTCTAAGAGCATGAGTGCATTTGCTTGTATTGTTACTGCTTGGCTTTGCTTGCGGGTATTCGGTAGAGCCCAGCTCCCTTGCCCATGTGTTTATTTTACCTGATGGTATTTCATTTCTTTTATCTGTATGATTGCAGTTTACTGTTTATTGCTTGATAACATGTTGTTTATTTTTCAGTATGATTACTGTTATTTCATGACTGGCTTGAGGTCGAGACGAGCTTGTGGAGGCTGAAGCCCCACACACATTTCCTCCCTCACTTGCATTGCATGCATTTTACTGTTAAAGCTGATGCTTTTGTCTGTTTGGTGTATCATTGACATGATCCCTTAGGACTCTCACTTCCTTTGATAAGGATTTGATGATAGACTTTTAGGTTGAAACCTATGCATGACAACATCTAGGAGTTCCCTGTTCAAACCTCAACCATAGGATGAATCCATGGCATGATAACAGTAGGACTTGATAGTCTCCCTCCTAGTTGGGCCTGTTCTCTTCTCATCTCAAAGCAGTTTAAGATACAGTAATCATGAATGATTTCCTTCGTACGTTACGAGCCTTAAGCTATCTGAGAAAGGATTGTGGGAGAGTTTCTTTTCCACAGTCTGGATGTTTAGTATGGTAACCTTTGGGTGACATGCGACGCATTCACTCTCAGGTCATAGTCTCTAGTGCGGTTGAGATCGCAAACACAATAAAAAACACTTCTTTTAGGAGATAACCCGTAGTTTCCCGAACTACGTTTGCTCTGATCTTCCATACAGTATGGAAGTACGTAGGCATAGGATGCGACGTCCTAGCGAGCAACCTTCCCCACCTTCACCCGTAGTAGGCCGAACTACGTCGACTCTGATTTCTCGTTCCAGATGAGAATACGTAGGCATAAAGTGCGACGCTTTGCCGAGTCATTTTTCTTTTCTTTTTCATCCAGCCTTGATAGGTAGATAGATTATAACCAACCCGTCCAAGTAAACAAACAAGCGAGGATCCCGTCGAGTACGACGGACGTGAGGGGTGCTAATACCTTCCCCTTGCGTAACCGACTCCCGAACCCAGACAATGGTTGCGATGACCTTGTCTTACCCTCTTATCCGTCAGGTTTTTCCGATCGTTTCCTTTCCCGCTCCGAGGGATAAATAACGAAAGGTGGAGACTCTTCTGTCATGCCGGCACCTTATTTTTGCGCAAGCGACAGCTGGCGACTCTGCTGGGGACTCCAACGGTTCCCTGCGAGTCAATCCTACCGTTTGTGTGTTTACTTGTTGGGTTGCGTTTATTTATCGCATTTTACTTCTCGCACTTTATTTCCCTCATTTTATTTCCAGTATAATATGATTATTTGTGCTGTTGTGGGATGGGAGTTCTGATTGAGTGAGAAGCCAGACCCAGGCTTGAGTGCACCATAGACTTAGAGTGGAAATTAGTGGGCGCGTGCTTGCTTTGCAGGCACTAGTGTCTCATGAAATCCACGCTCAGACGAGGTTCATCCGGTTGGCTTCACTTTCAACCCTTTGGGTTGAGACGGTTGCTGGTTTGGTGGATTGTCGACTCTGGGGACCGATCATTTGTGATTCAGCTAAGTGAGGCCTCTTCAGGACTTGATGATGCCACTCCTTCTGGGAATCGTATCATCAGTTTTGAAAGTCTGTGACGCTGATGAACGCATAGGATGTCGTACCTTGAGTCAGTCTAGGTCCATACCTGTGAGTGGGACTGGGTTTATTGCAGGAAACTTAGACCTTCAGACTACCTGGTTTTCTTGACAGTGAATCAGTTATGTTGGGTTCTCAGTTGCAGATATGTTCTTGATAGAGCAAGGGTTCGATCAGAGGATCTTATCATCGGGTGTTTGTCTGTTCTTGATAGAGCAGGCTGTGATCAGTGTATTATTATCAGTGGTTTGTTCTGGATAGGGCAGATTTTGAGTGGGGTCTGAAGATCTCATCGGCAGATGTTATTTGTTCTTGATAGGGCGGATTTTGAGTGGGATCTGAAGATCTCATCAGCAGCTGTATATTTGTTCTTGATAGGGCAGATCTTGATTTGGGGTCTGAAGACTTCGTCAGCAGATGTTCCTCGATCTTGCACCCGGGGTCCTTATTATCAGGCGCTTATTCTTTTCAGAGCAGAATTTTGATCTCGGTCCTATTAGATGGTTATTCTCAGCAGATCAGATTAGTGGTCTTACACCGGGGTTTCCTTCTCATCAGTGATTGTTGATACCGAATCTCCATAGCAGCTATCCGGATATATTATTGCATGCCTGCATTTTGCATTAGTTTGCGCATTCATTTGCATCCCATTAACGTGTGTCTGTGTTGCAGGTACCGTTTCCCCGGTCCTGGATTTCTCGCCTTCTGCTGTTATTATGGCCTCCCTCAGGAAGACTGTTGCGTACAAATTCCCGACCCCCGATGTGTCGAAGCTGACTGGTTTGATAGCCCTGGCAGGGGATTCTGTAAAGGATAGGTTCAGGAAGTCTTATGGCAGGTTGCTTAGTCTGGTTTGCAAACCTTCTACGTCCGAGTTGAATGGGTTACATGCTCTTCTGCAGTTTTATGACCCTCCCTTGAGGTGTTTCACTTTTCATGACTTCATTCTCGCGCCGACATTGGAAGAGTATGCTGATATGTTGGGTGTGCCTATCAAAGGGCAGATGCCTTTTGTCCACATGGATGCTGAGCCTGATCTGGCTGGTTTAGCTTCCTCCCTCCATTTGAGCGCTTCTGAGTTAGTGGTGACGAGTTGGAACAAGGTCCCAGGGTTCTCTCTGCAGTTTCTGATAGCTAAGGCTCAGCAGTGTGCTAAGGACAAATGTTGGGACGCATTCAACGCCATCCTTGCTTTATGCATATATGGCATTATCCTATTTCCCAGCATGCCTGATTTCGTGGACTTTGACGCATTCCATATATTCGCCTCGGGGAATCCAGTCCCTACTCTGATCGGAGACGTCTACCATTCAGTGCATTACAAGAATGAGAACCGGATAGGGAAGAATGTCTCATGCTGCGTACCGTTGCTGTACAGGTGGTTTGATAGTCATTTGCCCAAGAAGGGTTCTTCTGTCTTGTCTGCAGCCACAACTGAGTGGCCTGAGCGTCTGATGAGTTTGTCAGCAGAAGACATTGATTGGTTCGTTGACAGAGACAGGTTAGGCACCGAGGTGATCTTCAGTTGTAGTGGGTTTCCTAACGTACCTCTGATAGGTAGGAAGGGTTGCGTCAACTACAATCCATCATTGCTAGTTCGTCAGTTTGCATATGCTTTGAGGACTCCACCGAAGGAAGAAGAGGTACGGGAATATCTGTACCTCACGGGTATTCTAGAGGGGGATTTGTTGTCCAAGCTTCAGTATGCGTGGAACAATATCAGCACGAGGGGAAAGCCTTTGTTGGGGAAGAGCAACAGCCAAGCCTACCCTCCTTATTCAGATTGGATCAGAGCCAGAGCCAGTGCTATAGGGATGCCATTCCCTCATGTCAGACCAGAGAGTCCTCCACCGGTCGAAGAGCCTACCACTGTGTCCATTCATCGACACAACCAGGTATTAGCCGAGTGTGATGAACTGAAGAGGGTGAATGCAGAATTAGAGAAGGAGTTAGCTCAGCTTCGAAGTGAGAGGAACGAAGCCGTGCATGCTCTCAAAAAGCAAGCAGAGTCGGTGAACTAACTGAGTGCAGACTTGGCAAAGCAGATTGCTGATCGGGAACGCTTAGGTCAAGACTTCAGGGCTGCTAATGATGTACTAGCTACGAAGAAACAGCATCTGGAGGAGGCATATCGTAGGATATCTAAGTTCGACCAGCATTGGAAGACCTCCATGGCCACCAGAAAGGAGCGAGAGGACAAACTGATGTTGCAGATTTCTAAGCTGGAAGCCGAAGTCAAAGACAGTGAGCGGAGGTTTGATGAAGAGACCGCCCGCAGATACTCCGCTGAAGCCCGTCTCAACAAAGCTATTGCTAACCTGAAGGAGCATAAGCTGTTGTTTGAGTCTAAGAAGCGGAAGCTGGAGGATTGCTTTGGTGAAGGAGCTTGGGAGAGTTCAGTTCAGGGGCTTCAGTATACCATCAGGCAGAGGGAACTACTCGTTGAGGGGTTGCTCACTTTGCCAGATCATCCAGATACGAAGGAGTTATTAGCAGAGTATCGCGCCCGTGGACATACTTGACTAGTCGTATTCCTGTTGTTTTGATCTTTGATGTATGCTGACCATCACCAGACTTGTTGGCTGAGGTCATGCTGTTGATTTGTACTCGCTGATACCGTGTACCGCCTTGATAGGCCTTTCCATATATATATGAGATTGATGTTTCCACGATTGGGCTCGGATTTCTTTGTCTTCTTATTATTATCGGCACTGACACTAAGGCACTAGGATCGGGGGAAAATCTCCCACGCACACAGACACACGCATGCATTTGCATGAGGCATATTTGCATGGTGTATATCTTATTATTTTTCCTAACCTTTATTGTTGACAGGTTTTTCAGGTTCCGAGCTGCTTTCGATCTCCAGGATTGATCAAAGACTCATTCACCGCTACTCAACTCGCGCTAATCAGACGAGAATCATGGACCAGGTGCAGTCAGATGTTCAAGAGCTCCGTGAACGGATGGATCGTTTTATGGAGCTGATGCAGGTGGTCGCTAATGGTCAGGACCAGCTTCGCACTTTGGTTCAACCTCTGATCTCCAGGGTTGACAGTAATGGCATACTGCATGGAGGGGCCGTGCCTACTCCTCCTCCAGTGGACGCTCCACAGAACGTTGTTCCTGTTGCCGGGGGCAACGGCAGTGCTAACGGCAATCTGATGACTAATCTCGGACTCAACGCGGCAGGCGTCGACAATGGTAGTTTGGGAGCCAATGTTAACATAGGGCCGGTCAACGGTAACGCTGGTGCAGGAAATCTGTTGGTGCCTCAACCGTGGCTGGAGGACCATTAGGATGACGTATTCTCTCAGAGAGGTGTAGAAGCAGAGTTGAATGCTGAAGCTCGACTCAGGTTCAAGGCGCTGGAAGACAAGATGAGAGACATAGAAAATCAGAACACATTGGGCGTTGACATGTCCAAGCTCGGGTTGATTGCTGATTTTAAGGTGCCTCATAAGTTCAAGGTGCCTGTCTTTGAGAAGTATAAGGGTACTACTTGCCCCCGGGTCCACCTTCGATCTTATTATAGAAAAATGTCCGCCTATTCTGACGATGAGAAGTTGCTGATGCACTTCTTTCAGGATAGTCTTTCTGGTCCATCGCTCGAATGGTATATGGGTTTGGAGCCCGCTACTGTGTGCACCTGGAAAGACCTCGCTGAAGCGTTCGTCCTCCACTATCAATACAATAGCGACTTGGCTCCCAACCGAGTTCAGCTTCAGAATCTCTCACAGCGGAACAGTGAAAGCTTTAAAGAGTACGCCCAGCGGTGGCGTGAATTGGCTGCTCGGGTTCAACCGCCGATGGTTGAGCGCGAGCTAGTGCAAATGTTCGTGGCTACCCTTCCTGGAATCTACTATGAAAAGCTGGTCAGTGGCATGTCTGGAACATTCTCGGCTCTCATCACTATGGGCGAGCATGTTGAGAACGGTATAAAGATTGGAAAAATTCAGGGCGAATCATCCTCAGCTGGAGGAGGTAGTAAGAAACCTTACGCTGGCAAGCGTCGAGAGGGGGATGCAAGTGCTGTCACTAATGCTCGGAGAAAGGGCAAGGGTCCTCAGCCTCAGATTGCTAGCATAAATATCCCAGCTGCTCCACCGCAGCAGCAGCAACAGCCTCAGCAGCAGAATAACCAGGGGTACAGGAAATATCAGAACCGGGCTCCTCTGACAAACCGTCATTTTGAAACTCCACCTATGTCATATGCGCAGCTTCTGCAAACTTTGCTGCAGCTTCAGCTAGTTCAAAAGAGGACGTTGGCTCCCTTAACAGGGGCACCACCACCGGGGTATGATGCCAATGCTACTTGTGAATTCCATACTGGGGCACCAGGCCATACGATTGAGAATTGTAAAGCTTTTAAGCACAAAGTCCAGGACTTGGTGGACGCCAAGGTTATAAACTTTTCTGACAACGTGCCCAACGTCACCAAAAACCCGATGCCTCATCATAAGGGGGGCGGAGTGAATGCTGTTATCACTGAGGAGAGTGCGGACTTGCTGACTGATGTCAAAGATTTGAAGACGCCGTTGAGTTTTGTCAAGGCTAAGTTGCTGAAGAAGGGCTTCTTTCCTGGATGTGGAGAGTTATGTATGGCTTGTGCTACACTCCCTGATGGGTGTGAGCAGCTGGTCGAAGGTATCCAAAGTCTGATGTCCGAGGGTATCTTGCAGTTCAGCCGGAGCATTGAGAGTGCATCAGGGGAGGTCGTGCTGAAGCAGGCAGATGAAGTTGCTACCATTACTATTCCTCGTCACCCTATCACCATTTCTGCGCCCCGTCCGCCTACAATCACTATCACCAGGGCCGGACCGATCCCATTCGAAAGCACTAATGTCGTTCCATGGCATTATGGCGCCGAAGTTTATTGTAATGGTCAGAAGATAGAGCTAGAGCCATTCGGATCGACTGTGCAGAATCTTATCGGAGTCAGTGGTATCACTAGAAGCGGTAGAGTGTTTGCGCCAGCAGAGGTTGCAACAGAGAAAGTGGTCCGGGCAGACGCTGCTGATAAGGGTAAAGGTAAAGCTGTCGAAGAGGTCCCTTCTGGGGCAGAAAAAGATTTGCTAGTTAAAGATGCTGAAGAGTTCATGCGACTAATCAAGAAGAGCGACTACAAGATTGTAGATCATCTTCATCAGACTCCGTCAAAGATCTCGATTCTTAACTTGTTGCTGTGTTCTGAGGCGCACCGCAACGCCTTGCTGAAGGTATTGAATGCTGCATATGTGCCGCAGGAGATATCAGTAAATCAGCTGGAAGAGGTGGTAGCCCATGTTAATGCTGGTAATGGGCTGGGATTCACAGATTTAGAGCTGACTCCTAAAGGAAGAGATCACAACAGCGCCTTGCACGTCTCCATAGAGTGCAGAGGCACTATCATGTCGCATGTCCTGGTGGATACGGGTTCCTCGCTTAATGTGCTTCCGAAAAAGGCACTGATGAAGTTGGATACCCGTGGATTGCTTTGCACGCCCAGTGATCTGGTGGTGAAAGCCTTTGACGGAACCAAGCGCCACGTCTTCGGAGAGTTGACCCTGCCAATTCAAGTTGGTCCGGAGACGTTTAATACGGTTTTCTATATCATGGACATCATGCCTGCCTACAGCTGCCTCTTAGGTCGGCCATGGATCCATGCTGCTGGTGCCGTGACGTCCACGCTGCATCAGAAGCTCAAATATGCTGTTGGGGGCAGCATAGTGACCGTCTGTGGTGAGGAGGACATTATGGTGAGCCACTTGTCGTCCTTTAAATATGTTGAAATGGATGGCGAGATCCATGAAACTCTCTGCCAAGCATTTGAAACCGTCAGGGTGAAAGAGGTAGCTCCTGTCGTCGCAGAGAAGCAGGAGATGAGTCTCTCCTCGTTTAAAGAAGCTCGGGCCGTTGTCAAAGCCGGTTCCACCCCAGGCTGGGGGCATGTTTTGGATATACCAATCAAGCAGGATAAGTTTGGATTGCGATATTCTCCTGAAGCTGAAGCTTCATCTTCTTCTGGCAGCTCGTCTCGTGGGAAAGGGTCGATCCTATTCACCAAGGGGGGAGTGATTTTCGAGAGCATCAACGCAGCGTCTGAGGACAGCGGGGATAGTGATTGTGATCTTGACGCCTGGATGCAGCCAAGCAAGCCGGGCGAGCGCCTCAACAATTGGACCATCAAGGAGATTATCAAGCTGACAAGTGAAGAGTAATGATTTGCTTTTTACAATCTTTGTACAACCCTATATCCTGCCCGGGGCATAGTGGTTTTACTGTCAGGGCCTTGTTAGATTATGTGTATTCATTTTGTTAATATATAAAAGGCGTTTTCTTCGTACTCAAATGTTGTGTTCTCTGTTATTCCTGTTTTATGTTTATTTCAAAAAACAGCAAAATGGCAACGGGGTTTGTGCTAACCTGCATATTCTTGCTTTAAACTTAACCCTTGTTATTGCAGGATCCACATGACAGATGACATCGACTCTGGACCCTCTACGACTCACTATGACTTTGATTGCCCGATTTATCAAGCCGAGGATGAGATTGATGAAGACGAGGACCTTCCGGAAGAGTTGGCCCGCTTGTTAAGACAAGAGGAGAAGGTTATTCTGCCTCACAAGGAGGATATTGAGATTGTAAATCTGGGTTCTGAGGAGCTCGTCAGAAATGTCAGAGTAGGGGCTGCGCTGCAGAGTGATGTCAAGCATAGACTGGTCGAGATGCTTCGAGAGTATAGTGACGTCTTTGCTTGGTCATATGAGGATATGCCCGGACTTGACACTGACATCGTGGTTCATCGCTTGCCGTTGCGAGAAGATTTCCCTCCAGTCAAGCAGAAGCTCAGGAGGACGAGACCAGACATGGCTGTAAAAATCAAAGAAGAAGTCCAGAAGCAGTTGGACGCAGGATTTCTAGCCGTTACCACTTACCCTCCGTGGGTCGCCAACATAGTGCCTATACCGAAGAAGGATGGTAAGGTACGCATGTGCGTCGATTATCGGGATTTGAATAGGGCAAGCCCTAAGGATGATTTCCCGTTGCCTCATATCGATCTGTTGGTCGACAACACAGCCCAGTTTTCCGTGTTTTCGTTCATGGATGGCTTCTCCGGTTACAATCAGATTAAGATGGCACCGGAGGACATGGAGAAAACGACGTTCATCACCCCCTGGGGAACATTCTGCTATAAGGTAATGCCCTTCGGTCTGAAGAACGCAGGGGCCACTTACCAGCGAGCAATGGTAACTTTGTTTCATGATATGATTCATCATGAGATCGAGGTCTATGTTGATGACATGTTTGCAAAGTCCCAAACGGAGGAAGAGCATCTGGTCAACCTATTGAAGCTGTTTGAGAGGCTTAGGAAGTTCAGGCTGAGGCTGAATCCTAACAAGTGCACTTTCAGAGTGCGGTCCGGAAAGTCATTGGGGTTTATCGTTAGTGAACGAGGTATTGAGGTTGATCCTGCGAAAATAAAAGCTATCCAAGAAATGCCAGCGCCGAAAACAGAAAAAGAAGTTCGTGGTTTCTTGGGCCGAATAAACTACATTGCAAGGTTTATCTCTCAGCTCACGGCCACTTGTGAACCGATGTTCAAGCTTTTAAAGAAAGATCAGGCGATTACTTGGAATGAGGATTGCCAAAAGGCATTCGACAAAATAAAGCAGTATCTTCAAGAACCTCCAATCTTGATACCCCCAGTGGCTGGACGGCCATTAATCATGTACCTGACGGTTCTGGAGAATAGTATGGGGTGTGTTCTCGGTCAGCACGACGAGACGGGCAGAAAAGAGCATGCCATTTATTATTTGAGTAAAAAGTTCACTGAGTGTGAATCTCGATACTCGATGCTGGAGAAGACGTGTTGTGCATTAGCTTGGGCTGCCAAACGTCTACGACAGTATATGCTCAATCACACCACTATGCTAATTTCGAAGATGGATCCGATCAAGTACGTCTTCGAGAAGCAGGCTCTTTCGGGCAGGATTGCCAGATGGCAAATGGTGTTAACGGAATATGATATTCAGTACGTCTCTCAGAAAGCCATTAAGGGAAGCGTATTGTCTGATTACCTTGTCGAACAGCCAATCGAAGACTACCAGCCGATGAAGTTCGAATTCCCTGACGAGGATATTATGTTTCTCAAAGCGAAGGATTGCGATGAGCCATTGCCCGATGAGGGGCCAGATAGGAAGTCTCAGTGGAAGTTGATATTCGACGGAGCGGTTAATTCCTATGGAAGTGGTATCGGGGCTATCATCACGACTCCTCACGGATCCCACATCCCGTTTACTGCGAGACTGACATTTCCAGTTACCAACAATGAAGCCGAGTATGAAGCATGTATTATGGGTCTAGAAGAGGCAATTGATTTGAGAATCAAGAATCTAGACATATATGGTGACTCAGCGCTTGTAATCAATCAGATTAAAGGGGAGTGGGAAACTCGTCAAGCGAATTTAGTGCCGTACATGAATTATGCCAGGAGGCTGCTTCCGTTCTTCGATCGAGTGGAACTTCATCATGTACCCAGGGCTGAAAATCAGATGGCTGATGCCTTAGCCACGTTGGCTTCAATGTATAAAGTCAATTATTGGAATGAGGCTCTAAGAATTGTACTTTCGCGTCTTGATAGACCAACATTTGTCTTTGCAATCGAGGATGCCACTGACGGCAAGCCATGGTTCCACGACATCCAGACCTTCCTCATGACTAAGGAGTATCCCACGGGTGCGTCAACCCAGGATAAGAAGACTCTAAGGAGGCTATCTGGAAACTTTTATCTCAACCCTGATGGAGTGCTGTATAAGAGGAACCACGATCTCGTGCTGCTCAGATGTGTAGATGAGAAAGAGGCGAGTATGCTCATGGAAGAAGTCCATGAGGGCACATTTGGTACGCACGTCGGCGGGCATGCCATGACGAGAAAGATCCTGAGAGCAGGGTATTGCTGGCTGACTATGGAGTCGGATTGCTTCAGATTCGCGAATAAATGTCATAAATGCCAGATTTATGCTGATAAAGTTCATGTGCCGCCGTGCCCATTGAATGTCATGTCCTCCCCTTGGCTGTTCTCCATGTGGGGCATCGACATGATAGGCAAGATCGAGCCCACTGCATCCAATGGTCATCGTTTCATTCTGGTAGCTATCGACTACTTCACCAAATGGGTGGAGGCAGCCTCGTACGCTAATGTGACCAAGCAGGTGGTAGCTAAATTCATAAAGAAGGACATCATCTGTCGCTATGGAATTCCCGAACGGATCATTACTGATAATGGTTCGAATTTAAATAACAAGATGATGAAGGAGTTGTGCCAGAGCTTCAAGATTGAACACCACAACTCATCTCCTTACCGGCCGAAGATGAATGGCGCTGTTGAAGCGGCCAACAAGAACATCAAGAAGATTGTTCAGAAGATGGTTGTGACGTACAAAGATTGGCACGAGATGCTGCCGTTTTCCTTGCACGGTTATCGTACGACGGTGCGTATGTCGACCGGGGCAACTCCTTTCTCCTTGGTGTACGGCATGGAAGTTGTCCTACCGTTAGAAGTGGAGATTCCTTCTTTGCGAGTTTTGGTTGATGTGAAACTCGACGAGGCAGAATGGATTACGAATCGTTTGAACCAACTCAGCCTGATGGACGAGAAGATGTTAGCATCGATTGCATTTGGTCGCCTGTACCAAAGCCGAATGAAGAAAGCTTATGACAAGAAGGTGCGTCCTAGAAGCTTTCAGACGGGTGATCTCGTCCTGAAGAAGATTCTTCCACCACACTCCGATCACCGGGGCAAGTGGACTCCGAATTACGAAGGGCCGTATGTCGTCAGCAAGGTCTTCTCAGGAGGAGCTTTGTTGTTATCCACGATGGATGGTGAAGATTTTGCATCCCCGGTGAACGCGAACGCAGTTAAAAAATACTTTGCTTGAAAGAGACCCGCTGGACAAAAAAGGAAAGAGTCCAGGCAAAAAAGGGGCATCCCGGCGAACCAAAAACAGAATAAAAGGTTCGGGCAAAAATTAGGGATATATTGAAAAAATGTACACCCGCGAAGTCGAAAACCAACACTGGGCGGCTTCGGCAAAAAAGGGTATCCCAGTGAACTGAAAACCCGTAAAGGGCGGTTCACGCAAAAGTTAGGGATTTGAATAAGCAAATGACTGCGTTCCGCGCATGGACTTTCATTGTTTTGTGGTTTGGAGGACCTGAGGGCCGTTTATCTGAATCAATCTCTTCCGAAGCTGAAACGTCGGAGAAGTATCGAAGTCGAGTGGGTCTTAGAGGGATCAACTCATGGTGTTCGTCTACGCCTCGTCGCCGACATTTGTATATACTGATGTATATTTATGTTTTTTTTTTGTGCGGCTTCCTCATTCCAGGAGTTTGCCTCTGTTGTAAAACATTTTTGCCCATTCAGGGGTTCATCATCAATAAAATGCACATTATTCAGCAATTCTGCTTGTCTGTTTAGCATTTATCTGTTTTGTTTGCGAATGAAAACGCCGATGTTTTTGATAAAATGCGCATACATAAACTTACGGGCCTAGGCCCATTGATTGTTGAAACAATTAATTAACTGAATATTGTCACAAGATAATAACCTGGATAGGCCCCTTTGAGGAGGGTATCTTGTCTGTTTGTTTGTGTTGTTGCAGGTGTAACGCCTTCCAGAAGAGGTGTCGTGCGCATCCCCGAAGCAGGACGAGTCCTCCTTCTCCAGCAATGTTCAGTAGTCTCTCCTCCGCAGAATCTGAATGCAAATAGTGAGCATTGACATGTCTCCCCAGGTAGAGAGGATTCTCGTCCCCAAGCGGACGCGTCCTGAAGGAACGCCACCTCATCGGCTGAGTCGCGCGCAGCAACTCGTATTCTCCCCCAGCACCGGGTCACAAGTGCAGATTTCATAGAAGTATTCGGGTACCGAAGCTCGTGTTTTCCCCAATAAAGTCGCCGAAGCAGGTGTTTCCCCAGCACCGGGTCACAAGTGCAGGTTTTGCAGGAAGCTATTCTCATGCCAAATTATGCAGTAACTGATGGTGCCAGACTGAAGCCTCTAGCGGAATTGAGATTCCCCACCAGAGTTGTATTCTCTCCTGAAGTTGGATGATTCCCTCTTCCCCAGTAGAGTGTTGGAACAACTGATGTTGTATTCCTCTGCAGAGTTGTACTCTCCCCCGAAGTCAGATGATTCTTTCTTCCCCAGCGAGATCAAAATTCCTCATCAGAGTTATACGTTCCAGTGAAGTAGAATGATTTCTCTCCCCGGCTGAGTCCGCAGAAAAGGAGAATCCTTGGAAGCAGTTGAGACCGTGAGTGGTTTTCCTAGCAGATGTTGAACAGCTGATGCTGTATCTCCCCAGAGTCGTACTCTCTTCGGCGAAGCAGAATGACTTCTCCTTCCTCAGCCGAGTTTGCGGATGTCCAAGAGAGTCGAGTCCTTGGAAGTTGATCGGACCACGTTTTCCCCAGTGGAGTGTGGAGCAGCTGAGGTTGTTTCCCCACAGAGCGGTTATCCCCAGAAGAGTAGCCCAGTCGGCCGCGCAGTTCATTCTCGCGATGGATATCAGCAGGTCCAAGTTCTCGTAGAGCTTCGTCCCCCTGCAGCAGGTCAACTGAAGTTGTTTTCCCTGCAGCATTCAACGGAAGATCGTTTCCCCAGGAAGAGTCCGATTGATATTGGCGTGTCCACGTTCTCCTCAGCAGGATGATTCCTCTACCTGAGTAGTTCTTGTCTCCTTGACAGAAGGATTTCCTCCCCCCAGCATTTATTTTGCGGACGGGATCGCATCATTGTGCATGGTCGCATAGCATTGTGCATGACTGCATAGCATTTAACGTTACATAGCCTTGTGCATGATTGCACAGCATTTAGCATAAAACGCATATCATTCCCACCGTGTGGGGCATGGCGCAGAAGCATACGCATCATAAGCATGATCTAGGTTATTATCATTCTTGTTTTACAGGTGTTCCACCAAAAGACCAGTTGCTCAGGACGATTCCTGATATTCTCCCCAACGAGGTTGTTTTCCTAAGATGATTCTTAAGAACCCGGTGTAATTCCCACAGTCGCTCACTCAAGATGATTTTTGAGATCCCCAGCGAAGTCAGTTCAAGACGACCCTTGAATTCCTCAGCAGGGCCGTTTGCTTAAGATGATTCTTAAGACCTCAGTGCAGGTTCCCGAATGGTTTGCTCAGGATGATTCTTGAGTTCCCCAATAGCGTCCCCAGCAAGAGTTGCCTAGGAAGATTCCTGGAATACCCAGCAGAATGAAGTCTCCAGAATGGTTATCGGTTCAGGATGATTCTTGAAGGTGCCCGACGGAGTTTGTTTGTTCAAGATGATTCTTGAAAACCCTAGCAGTGTGATATGTCTGCTCCAACAGTGATGTCTAATCTGAAGATTGACTTCATAAGCGCCTGAAGGCGATATCAGAGGTTCCTGTGAATTCAGATTTCCTGGTTGATGAATCAACGTGTGGCTGAAGACAAGGTTCCAGATTTTGTATTCAAGATGATCCGTGTTGGCCTGAAGGCCAAGTCAGTTGTCCTGAGGTGATGATTGGTTGCGATCAAGTGAATAGTTTTTCTTCTGACTGAAGTCGAAGATGTTTCTCCAGCTGAAGCGGAGTTTTGCCTGAAGGCAAAGTGTTTGAATCCCCGTAGAGTCATGAATGGCTCTGGATACCATTTCTCTGACTGAAGTCACAGATTTCCTAAGCTGAAGCGAAGGTGCCTAAGGGCAAGGTTATCCCCAAGGTCATGAATGACCTAGGATTCATTTTTCGGACTGAAGGCCGAAGTATATCCCTGACTGAAGTCACGGATGCTCTATAGCAGAGGTGGAGTTGCCTGAAGGCAGATCCATGTATCCTTGGAGGCCAAGGACCATTTCTTCAGACTGAAGTCGAAGATACCTCCTGCAGAGTTGCCGACGGGCAAAGTTCACATCCTTGAAGGTCAAGGGTGTTTATCTTCAGAAGTACTTGAAGATCTTTTCTAGCTGAAGCTGGAATCGCCGACGGGCAGGGTTTCATATATCTTCAGAAGAACTTGAAGATTCTCCAGCGGATCTGGAGTGGCCAGAGGCCAGGGTTTCATTCATATTCAGAAGTACTTGAAGATTTTTTCTAGCTGAAGCTGGAAATGGCCAGGGGCCAGGGTTTCATATATCTTTAATGTCGAAGTTCTACGATGGGCAGTGTGCAGTAGTATTCCGATGTTCGTTATGGTTCTGAGGGTGAACCCCAGATCAGAGTGTGCTCGGTTAAGTCTCTCATTCCCAGCGGAGTGGTTTCAAATACGCAAGTGTACCTTTTGTTCCATTTACCTGGGGTGAACCCGAGGTCAGATTATGTTTTGTCCGGCGGCGAGGTTGGATGTTTGTTCGACGGCGAGGTTGAACATTCGGATTTGACGGCGAGGTCAGATTATGTTTTGTCCGGCGGCGAAGTTGGATGTTCGTTCGACGACGAGGTTGAACGTTCGAATGTTTGATGGCGAGGCCAGACTCTTTAAATCCCCATCCGAGATGATGTGTGTTTCCGACGGCGATGTCAGATTCAGTTCTCCAACGGCGAGGTTGGGTGGTGTGGTTGTCTGGAGGCAATGTCAGAAAAATTTAATGTGGATTACTGACGGTGATGTCAGATCGAAATTTCTCCCGCTAGTTGTTGAGCAGCTAGTGTTGCAGTGTGCGAAGGTTTGTTTCCCGCAGAGTATCGTGTGCTCGTGTGGTTGGCAAATTTTCGGGTTTACCGGTATTCAATCGTCTCGCACCTTGATTGGTTGAGAGCCGTTCGCTTCTCACCCAGTCAGGTTCAAGCCGTTTGAATAGGGGCAGCTGTTGCACCCCAAAATTTGACCAACATTTATTTATCCATCAAGTGTTTGAAAGTTGATACCTTCACCAGACAGTTCAAGAGATCCTCAGAGGAATTGGTTGAAACCAGGGTTGTGTGCTTCATAGCTTGAGAGTTGTGGGTGCTCCTTAGATGATTCTGAGACTTTGAGAATGAACTTGATGCTTTGAGAAAGCCTATGAGATGTCTTGATAGCCATCATGAAGCCCAGAGAAGTCATTATGCAAGAATTCAGAAGATTCAACCATGAATGGTAGAATTAGGGTTTTGACTGGGTCAACCCTAGATCAGCTGAAGATTTGGAGAAGGTTGAGACCTAATCCAAGGGCCATGTGATCATGGAATGATGTATGGAGATGTTATAAGGATGATTCCTAGACCAACTCATCATGATTGAGGAGTTTGAGAAGTTTTAAGTTAGGGTTTCTGAGGATTGTTAGTGGAAAAACCCTAATTTGATCCTTATCTTCCAGGCAGTTTTAGCTCTAGATGTGATTGATATCTCATCTTCCCCACAACATGAATGTTGTAGAGCTTGTTCTTATCTTTAATTTGAGTGGTGGAAGTCCTTGACAGGAGTTGCAGAGCTCAAGTTATGGTTTTGACAAATTACAGGTCAGCTGAGGTGTGTGAATCTGGGTCCTTGAAAGTCACCCAACTTGCAGGCAACGTTTGCCCTAGTAGGATGATTCCTATGATTTCTTGGTCAACATGAATGTTGAAGGGCATCTTCTTAGATTTCTAGATAGTACTAGAAGTCCTTGATAGGATTTGTAGAACTCAACTTATGGTTTGAACAAGACATGGGTATTTTGGTCATTTGGCAGTTATAGGTCATTTTAAGCAAAGGCCATATCTCCTATTTCCAAGCCTCAAATGGAAAAACTCAAAACATGAAAGTTGTTCAAAATGGGATTTTAAGTCTAGAAAAGTGGTCATGAGTTATTGAAAGAGCTTGTAGCAAAGATTTACAAGATTGGGTGAAAATGACCTAAAAATGGCTTATAAGTTGAAAAAGTTGAAATTTAATTTTGGTTTAGGAGATGTACAAATCCAAAATGGGTCATCCAATATGTCATTTTGACTCCAAACAATATTTTAAAAACAATGGTTCAAGTAGAATTTTGATTTGAAGCTTAGAAATGGGGGTTACTTTGTAATTCTCACTCTTGCATAATAAGGCAACTAAACAAAACTTCACAAAAGGTAAGGAGGTGCATGTTTTTCACTCATTCTTTCTCAATATCTCTTGTAAGGAGATTTTAAAGTCAATTTGGCAAGCCTAAGGCATGAGATAATGGATATCCAATGTATCATTTCATGAGAAGTTCTAAAACTTTCCAAGTGATTCTACAAGTTTCTAGATGCATCTAGATCATTCTTTTGATTGCTATAAGAAGGGTGAATCACCATATGGCCAGGGTAGGTGATAATTGTTGGTGAGTGGTGAGGTTAGAGTGTGAAAAAGTGAGGTTCTTCCATTTGCATTTCCATAACAAACTCTCTTTCTCTTCCATCTTCATTCATTTCTTCTCCACAAACACACTACTCTGATCTTGAGGAGCAATTGCATACCAAATTGAAGGTAGATCCATGGAGGTGTGATGCTGTTTTGAGGAATTTGCAAGAAGTGCATATTGAGATCAAACACAAGATTCAAGCCTTGTTCACCCATCTTCTTGCATACAGAATTCACATTGGCCATTGAGGATCAATCAGGGAAGCTTGCAGGCACTGAGTTGGAGAGAAACCATATCCACCATTGAAGTTTGACAGGTTGGTGATTTCCATCGTATCACCTTATTTATGTGTTTTTCACCATAGTTCTAGGTTTAGACTGGTTAAGCTAGGGTAGAGGACCATATTCTGAGAATTAGAGGAAGATTCATGAGGTTTCGAGGCAGGGTACCATTTCTTGCAGAATTGATAGCAAGCTATTTTGTGTGCATTAATGGATATGGTATTGCGTAGTTTGGTTAGGGAAGCATGTAGAATAATTCTGGATCATTAGTTTGAAGTTCCATTAAGATTGATAGCAGAGGAAAGAATTGAAACCATGAGGATGGAGCTTTCTGTTGGAACGATACAAGAGGTTTCAGGGACAACCATGGGTATCATTGTGTTCAGGGTGATTGGTAGACCAAATTTGCTTTTGGAATTTCTTGGTTTCATCCAGCCATCAGTGAGAACGAGCTTGAAGAAGATCCTTGCATGGGGTTAGGGTTTCTGAAAACCCTAGGGTTGAGTTGGGGACGATGAAGCTCCATCGTTGGATCGTCCAGAATGCTTGACTAATTCAGTCCATCGCACGACCATAATTTGATTTCAGAAATGGAGGGAGACTGAAGCGCATCAAAACGCAGCGTACAACTTATCCAAACGCACCGTTTTGATTGAATAATAAACCTGGGCCTCAGCATTTGTTTCTATCCACACCTCCCAGGATTTTGGCCCATCATGAAAACAACTGGGGCGTGTTACTTTTGATACCCCCCTCCCCTTTATTTCTTATATTCTTTTTTATTAATTTCTTTTAATTCTTTGCATTTTCTAAAATTCATAAAAAATCCAAAAATCAATATTTTCCATTTCTTTTTTTTTTCACATATTCATGATTTTGTCTAGAAAATTAACAAAAAATAAAATTCCATTTTATTTTTCTTTTAATATTTTTTAGCATATTTTCTTGTAAATAGTCTTTTTAATATGTTTTTGTTTGATACTTGATTTTGTACAATTTGTTTTAGGACTTTCCCTTAGGGTTTTTGAGCCATTCTTTTTGGCATAGTTAGGTATTGAACCCTAGTTTCATGTAGGATTTATTTCTTGATTTGTAGGTTAAAATTTGATGTAGTTTGATTGTTAGACATTTAGGTGTTCTAATTAGGGTTTTAGGTTGTATAGATAGACTTGAACAATTTTGTTTTGAGGTTTATAGGCCAAATTAGTGTATGAGGAATATATGGGTTAAGGGTAAGTATGTATAGAATGCTCTAGAATTTTGCTAGAATATTGTATGGTGTTTTAGTATTTTTCATTGATTTTTGAATGTATGGATAGTATGTGTGTTGCTTGAAGGCATAAGTTGTATTGTTGTGTTTGTTTTTCCTCTCCTTTGAGTGTGTGAGCTTTGAAGATTGAGTGAAGACCTTATGGATCATCATGGAAGCTTTGAAGACCTTGCAGAGGAGTTTAGATAGCTTTTGTTGTTTTGTTTATAGGATCATAAGTGCATAGGTAGAGCCTTAGATAGAATACTTTTATTCAATAAACAAGGAGTGTTTTGTTCACCTCCTTCCTTCTCTATGACATAAAGTCCCTTAAGGGTATTCACCTCTCTCCTTTGGAGGGATTAGTGACCTTGCCCTATAAGGTAGAACTTTGAGAGAGCCTTTCCTTTGATGTTAAGTCCTCAATGGCATCCTTTGGAAGTCAGTGAGCACTGTAACATCCTCACCTCATCTTGTTGACTGGATTTTGTTTGCTGGAGCATTTGAGCCATTGAAGACAGAAGCTGAAGCTTTAAAGAGGATGATTCCTTGAAGATTGTTGAAGTCTGAAGAC
The DNA here is from genome assembly GCA_963859935.3 of Lathyrus sativus. Lineage (NCBI taxonomy): Eukaryota > Viridiplantae > Streptophyta > Magnoliopsida > Fabales > Fabaceae > Lathyrus > Lathyrus sativus. The sequence continues at coordinate 89,892,203 of OZ012739.1, read as the reverse complement.
TTTGTGAAGATCAAGTTGATGCCTGAAGATCCCTGAAGATAGTGAAGCCTGAAGGTGGAGCTGATCAAAGGAGCTGAAGCTCAAGGGAGAAGATGAGTTGATACTCATGTTGTAGGGTTGATACCTGGAAAGCTAGTGATCCCTGAAGTCTGAAGACTGAGTAGCTGCTGGAGGAGATGAGGCTTTCTTCTGGTTTTCTTTTCTGTATTGATTGTTTTGTCTAATTTGCTTGTTGCATTAGACTAAGTTCATCTAGAATAAGTTCAGTCTAAGAGCATGAGTGCATTTGCTTGTATTGTTACTGCTTGGCTTTGCTTGCGGGTATTCGGTAGAGCCCAACTCCCTTGCCCATGTGTTTATTTTACCTGATGGTATTTCATTTCTTTTATCTGTATGATTGCAGTTTACTGTTTATTGCTTGATAGCATGTTGTTTATTTTTCAGTATGATTACTGTTATTTCATGACTGGCTTGAGGTCGAGACGAGCTTGTGGAGGCTGAAGCCCCACACACATTTCCTCCCTCACTTGCATTGCATGCATTTTACTGTTAAAGCTGATGCTTTTGTCTGTTTGGTGTATCATTGACATGATCCCTTAGGACTCTCACTTCCTTTGATAAGGATTTGATGATAGACTTTTAGGTTGAAACCTATGCATGACAACATCTAGGAGTTCCCTGTTCAAATCTCAACCATAGGATGAATCCATGGCATGATAACAGTAGGACTTGATAGTCTCCCTCCTAATTGGGCCTGTTCTCTTCTCATCTCAAAGCAGTTTAAGATACAGTAATCATGAATGATTTCCTTCGTACGTTACGAGCCTTAAGCTATCTGAGAAAGGATTGTGGGAGAGTTTCTTTTCCACAGTCTGGATGTTTAGTATGGTACCCTTTGGGTGACATGCGACGCATTCACTCTCAGGTCATAGTCTCTAGTGCGGTTGAGATTGCAAACACAATAAAAAACACTTCTTTTAGGAGATAACCCGTAGTTTCCCGAACTACGTTTGCTCTGATCTTCCATACAGTGTGGAAGTACGTAGGCATAGGATGCGACGTCCTAGCGAGCAACCTTCCCCACCTTCACCCGTAGTAGGCCGAACTACGTCGACTCTGATTTCTCGTTCCAGATGAGAATACGTAGGCATAAAGTGCGACGCTTTGCCGAGTCATTTTTCTTTTCTTTTTCAGCCAGCCTTGATAGGTAGATAGATTATAACCAACCCATCCAAGTAAACAAACAAGCGAGGATCCCGTCGAGTACGACGGACGTGAGGGGTGCTAATACCTTCCCCTTGCATAACCGACTCCCGAACCCAGACAATGGTTGCGATGACCTTGTCTTACCCTCTTATCCGTCAGGTTTTTCCGATCGTTTCCTTTCCCGCTCTGAGGGATAAATAACGAAAGGTGGCGACTCTTCTGTCATGCCGGCACCTTATTTTCGCGCAAGCGACAAGATGCTTTGAGGATGATGCAATTATCTTTGAAAACTGAATTGGGACAGATTATACTCTAACGCTGAGTTAGTTGTGTTTCCGTCGTTGCCGTAAACACTAAATCAACCAGAATCCTTCCTTCACTTTGCAAGGACGAACTTTGTGGCAAGGACGAACTTTGTGGCAATTCAATCCTGTAAGGATGACAAGAAACACAGGGCAGGAGACTAGAAAAAAAAATGGTTGTAAGATATTCAAAACATAAATTCAGTAAACATTCAAAAATGCCAAAAGATTATCATGTAAGCACTCGGAAATAACCGATGTTGTTTTGTTGCCACCAGAGTTGCTACATCTGCCGGAGCTACAACCTAAAACCAGTTTTAATCAGAAGGCTGAGTTGCCGCATGAGCATCGAGTTGAAGAGACTTGCTTCGTAAGGTGGAACTCGGCGAGATCACAGCGAGAAGCAACTCAAGTTTGAATCAAGAAAGTCCAACACCTGCATATAGATCAATCACAGACAGTGACCCCAACATAGAAAACAACCTTCGCAGCTTCTTATTGTTATTGTTTCAGTAGTGTGTTGTTGAATCACGAGGAGGTAGTGGGACTTAACAACTTCGAAACGGCGGCAAATTCACACTAGCCACATCTGTTGCTTGTGGCAGAATGGTTCAGGTGATAACCAAAACTGCAGCATCATATACATTAAACAAGTGAAGTTGAACCATAAACAATAAACAACATTTCTACATAATCAAACCACAATCTGTCAGAAATACTCATACAACCGCAAAATTGAATCGGTGAAAACAAACACATACAATACTACACAAAGGTAAAAAAAAGAAGAACCATTCCACTATTGCGCTGTCGGCGGAGATGGTGATGTTGTTGCGGATTAAAGCCTGTACTATGGTCGTGCTGTTGCCTGCTGTCTGTCGTGACGGAAGCTTCTTGAGTCTGAATCCTAGATTAAACTTCACACCAAATGTATACTAAGCCATCCATTTCTTGGCTATGCACCCTTTCCAAAAGCTCAATCTAACAGATTTTGCTGAATATATTGGTGACCCCATCTAGGAAAAGTTGAATATTAATTTCTGTAATAACACATATTTGAGAAGCTAACTGGTATGTTAATGTCTCAGGCACATTGGGATTGCTTTGTCCGTTACTCGACCAATAGGAAAATCTACCAGAAATTTTGTCTCTTTCATCTAGAGTATTATCAATACTCTCCTGAGGGAAATTATCAGTGCTAGAAGCACTGATTGCTGTAGCTATGCAATCTGTAGCAACAAGTGATAAGCAGGATCTAGCAAGATAACTATAGACTCTATGATCTTTCCGCAGAGCTAGACATTCATTAGAATGGCTAGATCCAACCTCTGTGTGATCCTTCACTCCGTCCTGGTTTAGTTCAACAACACAGGAAACTCTAGATAATTGAGGAAACATTCTCAAGCACAACTCCTTAGAAAGACTGTTTGCAACCACAAAGCCTCCCCAAGATCGTGACACGCAGCTGACACTGACTAGATTTGCTGGATCATCTAGACACTAGCTACCTGAAGGATATGTGTTCGAAAGTGAAATTACTGTCTCGGGAGTTGCAGTCATATACACCATCTAGGTTAGTAGCTTTGAGGACAGCCTGAGCATTTACGTCTTTCGACGAGTGTTGATATGTGCATCTCTTATTCATGTAGATGTTGCGCCATGGGAGTTGGTGTTCTTGCATTTGAAACCTGTACAGAAACAGAACAAACCAAACAACAAACACGTAAATATCATCGTCGCTGGGACACGACGCGACTTTGTTATGGCCACGAGGTGGTGAACTGCGGACGAGGTGCTCTTGCGCTGCATAATCGATTTGTTGTCGCAGGAGCTTGTCGGAAAAACGGTGGACTAGTTGTAGGTGAGAGATTCCCTGTTGACGGTATTGACGTCGCGCTGCTGGACCTGCAGTAATCAACTAAAACCAGCTTTAATTAGAAGGCTGAGTTGCCGCATGAGTATCGAGTTGAAGAGACTGCTCCGTAAGGTGGAACTCGGTGAGATCACAGCGAGAAGCAACTCGAGTTTGAATCTTGAATCAAGAAAATCCACCACCTGCATATAGATCAATCACAGACAGCGAAACATCTTCACAAAATTTATTACTCTAAATTACAATGAATGTGCAAGTAGCAATGTGAACACACACACACTACCCTAACAATAAAATGTCAGAAGAAACTCGTTCGAGGCCGAATCGTGATACGACAATGCAATAGTTGGAACACAAAACAAGTTATAGCAACTCAGCTCAACTCTTAAAGAAGATTAACTTAACAAAAAAAACAAACTTCCAATATTACGCAAACAGTATTGAATATTATAGTTTCAGACTCTATAACAATAATCATCAAAATTACGATCAACTGGAAGCATAACTATAATCGAAAACCAACCAAAATAGGATACAGTTGTGCATCAGTTCACGGATCATTTGTTGCATCCTGAGGTGTTATTGCTGCTACTTCTGAAAGCTGTTGTTATGCCACTAATGGAAGTCGCGCGAGCTGAGGATGTCGCATCCTAGCTAAGAGCAGATACGGGAGTGTAATATGTTGGTGCGGTTGAACTGTTGTTGTACATGTATAGCCACTGATATGGTTGCAGTGTCAAAGTTGTTGTTGATTCGAAACAGGGAGACTCGTCAGAAATTACGACATTCCTCCAATAGCATCAGTTGAATTCGCACCAAATGTTCTTGCTCATGTCGGAGCCGCGAGTGACATCAAGTTCGTGCGATGTTGTTACCGCCGCTTGAAGAACTCAGAGTTGTTCGGTGTTATTATAATTGTTGCAGAATTGAGTTATTGTTGCTGATTTCCAGGGGCTTCACAGTAGTAACAGGAAAATTGCGGAGTTAATTAACCCACGTACAATTTCATAATGAGCTCGAACTGTGTAAGAATTGTGAAGATTCTCCAGAAGGCAAGTGACTGTTTTGCAAGATAAGGATCTGACTGCTTGAGGATCTGTCTGCAGACCAACTTGAATGAACTCCATATACTGTGGAATCAAAGATGTGCCAAACTTTGCTTTGAATAACCTTTCAGGGCACACAACTAGAGTAGTTTCAAGGCCAGACACATCAGATTGAGTCTGCAATGCATTGATTATGAGTGGGAGAGGGAATCGATTGACAAATTGTGTTGCGGAATCATCACTATGAGAACAAGGGTAGTGGGCAAAATCGGTAGCTGCTTCTAGGAGTTTAGATTGTTCGTCCAGGGCTGCGTATTTTCGTTCAGTGTTAGTAACGTCGGCTTCTCGAAGGCAGGAGACCAACATCTGTCTCTTCAATACAAAAAAAAGCTGCGACACTAACCAAACTTGAGTCTGAACCTCAGATTCAACCTCAAACCATCTTGCTGCTGCCACTTGCTCATCAACACGTAAACCGCACCAGTCGAAGAAATAATGAAATCAATGACATAACTAAACTCGTTGCCTGTTGAAACAGCTTACGAACACGTCTTTGCAAGATATGGATGATTGAGTTGTGATTTTTGAGTTACGGAGAGCCATCGTGAGTTTGTTCTTGAAAGAGTATTCATCTCCGGTGAAGGATGGTAGTACGAACAGAAAGTGCTTGCAAATGGTTAATAAAAATAACCCTCCTAGCCAGAAATCGACCGATTTTAACTGCATCTACAACTTGCTTTAACTCTTGACAGAAAAAACCACAGATTTGGATTGCTACTGAATAAAGCTTTTGATGTGATGCCATCGACTGCCTGGGATTGTTGTTATTGAACTGAGTTGCTCCAAAATGCTGTGAGTTGAACCTCCGAATGAAGCAAATCGCGAATCGTTTGAACCTCAATGTGCGGTGAACTGAAAAAACTTTCTGTGAACTTTCTTTTGACAACCGCTTCATCTTCAAAATCTCTCTGAGAAAATCTCTTCTTAGCAATCTCTATCGCCTTAAGCGTTTCCTCTTTATCTTCTTCCAGCTTGAAACCAAATCACTTCACATCTGAACTGAAAAAGTAATCTACAAACAGCCCCAACATCGTTTCCAATATCATACATAACCTCATTTCCATACCTCAGTGGTGTTGAAGATGACCTAGATCGCCTCGTGTAGTTGAAAACTGAAGCAAATCTATGCTGAAGTAAGAACAAATCTAACTCTAATGTGTGGTGGTTGTGATTTTAGTGGGTTATTGATGGTGGTTTGTCATTTTAGTGGTGAGTATGTGATTTATGGAGTGGTTTTTTCTTTTGTGTGTTTTTTTCCTGAAATGATAGAGAAATGATGGGTGATGATATTGAAGGAGAAAGTCTGTTATATAAGGACAAAAGCAAAGGGGACGAAGGTTAGAGGAAGGAGGAGGTTGAAGAAGGTAATGGAAGTGGATTTCGGTTGAAATGAAAGGGAAGAAAGGAGATGAAGTGTAGTGTTTCGACGATGCCTGTGAGGGAGAATTTCGTGGCGGCTGTGTAGGGTTTTCTTTTAGGGAAGAAGAAGGTGTAAGGAAAACGGATATGGTGATGAGGGTTTCATGAGATGAGGGATTCTAGGGTTGAGAGTCCGGCGCCGATTTAGGGTTTTTTGGTGATGATGAACAGTGATTCCGATTTAGGGTTTTTTTGAAAGGGGGTGGCCCAAGTTAGGGCTCAATGAACAGTAACGTCCTAATTCTCTAGGGTATGTGAACAGTAGCTGACCTTATATACTATTTCTAAACCCTAATTTCCCCATCTAACCAACCGTGTTTCTCATTCAATCTTTTTCTATTTTTCTTTTAATTTTTGAATAATAAACTAAATTAATAAACCTATTTCCTATTTAATTTAATTCTATTTATTAATTACAATTTTAAATCTAAGCTAATTAATTAAAATCTAATCTAATTTTTTTAAAATAAATCCTAATTAAATTCTAACTCTATTTTTTTTAATCTATATATTTTTTAAAATTAAAATTTCTAAATTATAATTAAGTTCTATCTAATTAAAAAATTTTAAATTTAAATCCTAATTTCTAATTCAAAACTAATTTAAAAAATAAAAAAACATTATATTAACCTATCACGAGAAAAATGAAATTATATAAAAAAAAGATAGATATATATAAAAAACAAATGCCACGTGGCATACTCTTATTGGGCTAAAAAAGCGAAAATGCCTGTTTTTGCTGAAAAATACGCTACGCTGTATAAGCGAGGTAAATTAAAAACAAAGTCGAGCAAATGAGAATTTTTAAAAAAAAGGTAGGACAAATTTGGGGTATGACAGTATCTCGAATCAAAACTTGAAGGTTCTTCGATGATACCAAAGCAGTATCTCGAATCAAAACTTGAGATTCTTCGGGTGGTCAAAGCAGTACCTTATCCATTAAGGCTCTTCGATGATACCAAAGCAGTATCTCGAATCAAAACTTGAGATTCTTCGGGTGGTCAAAGCAGTACCTTATCCCATAAGGTTCTTCGATGATACCAAAGCAGTATCTCGAACAAAACATGAGATTCTTCGGGTGGTCAAAGCAGTACCTTATCCATTAAGGCTCTTCGATGATACCAAAGCAGTATCACGAGTGATAATTTTGCGTAGGAATAGTTGAGCTAAAATTCCTATTTAAAGGAACAGCGTTGTCCAAACTCTGCAGGGGAGAAATCTTCCATAAACTCTCTAAGATAACCTCTGCTTGGGGAGCTACCAGAGCAATAGTTGCTGAGGATTATCATCATCAACTGCATGGTTGAAGAATGACTTGCTGGGGAGTATAATTCCCTGAACTCGTGGGGTATTAACTCTTTTCAGAGTCATACTGCCAACTTCATTGGAGGACTGACCAAGATGCTCGCGAACTGATCCTGGATCCTACTACATTGCTATGTAATGCAATGTTTTATGATGCCCAAACATGCAACTAAGATGTAACTGCTAGGGAGTGCACGATGCGAATGCGAAGGATATGTTAATGCTTGATATGATTATGATATGAAGTTGTATGTCGTGCTTATGATAATGCAGCGACCAGGTATGCTGGGGATAAAATCCTGTCGGGGACATCACCAGGGGCTGAATTTGGTAGTTGCCAAATGGTTTGGACTTTGGTTATTGAGGATGCCAACGAGGGTGGAGTTTCAGTGGTTGCCAATGACGACTGGACTTTAGAATGATTTGCCAGACGAGAACTGGACTTTGAAGGATTTGTTTCGGTTACAAAGCTCTGACAGGTATCAAGTCCAGGCCGTGGGGGTGAAACCCAATGACAGAGAGGCTCTTTCAGGAGGTTAAGGTTATTTGGTGGGGTGATGGCATAATTCCCCGACACTCAACTTTTGCTGACGAGAATAAACTTGCTTGAGTAACTGCCCCAATGTTGTTCAACTTGCCCCAGTTTGGGTCTATGAAGGAATTTTCCTTGAACGAAAATTGGAAGCAATCATACCATAAGACGAACCTGAGATGGCTTGCCCCAGCATTCCAAGTCGTGAAAGGAAGTTGGAAACAGTTGTACCATGAGATGAACTCGAGATGGCTTGCCCCAGTATTCCACATCGTGAAAGGAAGTTGGAAGAAGTTGTACCATGAGATGAACTCGAGATGGCTTGTTCCAAAACTCCAAGTCATGAAAGGAATTCGGACGCATATATACCATGAGATGATCTCGAGATGGTTTGTTGCAAAACTCCAAGTCATGAAAGGAATTCGGACGCAGATATACCATGAGATGATCTCGAGATGGTTTGTTGCAAATTTTATTCAGGAAAGGGTTTTGACCTTGATTAACTGACCCTTGGGGTAATTGGCTTCAAATTATTCTTGAAATAGTCTGCTCCAGAATGAGCGTTGAAGCGACATGACTTGTGCTGATTGAGCGTTGGAGGGACTCTCCCTTAATCAAACGAAACTCTGGGTAGCCAGTGTAACACCCCACTTCCCGTATTAAATAAAATATAAATATTATAATAATAATCAGAGTTTTCACCAAAAAGTGGGATATCACATCTCCAAATTTTATAAAAATACTTTATTCATTCTTTTCAAAATAATACAGCGGAATTGGTTTCATAAAGTAAAATACATCAAAACATGATACGTCACAGGATTTCAACACGTTTGACATAAAACAGTTACAACACCCATATCCCGTGTTACGTATCAGAGCATCCTAGACTCGACGGTCACACCAATATCCAAGCTAGCTAAACACCTGGATTATCTGTACTTCCGAAGAAGCACAGACCACAACAACAACAAAGGGGTGAGAAAACATGATCAAAATATATATTGGTAATTACATACATGAAATAAGGTAGTAACTACAAAGCATATCACTCGTCACCCAACATTCAACAATCACGACATATAGTCCACAATCACCATACACACCATAATGGAAATATGCAACACAACACCATGCATGCGGTACCGACTCATTGGTTCATTCAATCGAACCTGGATAGATCACTTACGCTCCTCCTGAGACATGATCCATCCCCCACCATTCTCCACAAAGGAGTACGGATGAATCGCTTACGCTCCTCCTGAGACATGATTCATCCCACCAAAACACCATGATATGCACACACTAATGCATAACTATTATATTCAGGCACACTAAGTGCACACGATCCTCCTGATCATATCATCATACATCAATGCATATATGTATAGATATATTACATCAACACCATATAAATCAATCAGATAGTAGACAAATTCATACTATAACACCAGATATAAACACATCCCACCACTCGGGGATACACGATCCTACTAATCACTGCACCATAATCATATACATGATACACCCATTATTCATTTTAATTAAATTAGATATTAAACGAGTTCACACTCTAACACCATGTATAATCACTTCCCAACACTCGGGAATACACGATCCTACTGATCGTTGCACCATGCTCTGCATGATTCACACACCAACTAATCATCCTCTTAAAATATTACGGGAACCTCATACTATCACCAAGTACCTCATACTCCAATACACCGAATGCACATGATCCTACTGATCATCTCGTTCTACACTCGTATACGCCATACACCAATTAACCATTTACTTTAAATTAATTATCAGGAAAATCACTTCATATCACCAAGTATGCACCATACATCATTCAATAATCATCCCTACACTCATCATGATCAAGGGATCCTACAAGACTAAAGCTCCAGACAAAACACCTCAAGAGTCACATTTTGCTACGTTCGCTGGCATTCGCCAGGCGAAGCATAGCGAACCCTCGCTGACATTCGCCAGGCGAACCTGCTGGCAAAGCCCTCATTCTACTATCGTGCATTCGCCAGGCGAAGAGATCATTCGCCAGGCGAACCTTCGCTGGCCACACTCGCCAGGCGAAGTTTCTACTCTTTAGGTCTGGGACTTAATTCAGAATTATTCGCTACCACTCGCCACAGCTCGCCAGGCAAACACTCGCCCCCATTCGCCAGGCGAAGCTTCGCCAACACTCGCCAGGCGAAGCCCAGCGAATGCTGCGATTCACCAATTTGCCCACAGTTCTGCAGTGCTATTCTAAGCCAAACTCAGCCTAACTGCTCACTCCCAATTCACAGCCTATGATCAGTACCAACAATATACGATATCATAACTTATCGGTTTCTAAACCACATTCCCAAATCAATTCTTATACATTCTATCGATACCTCAAAAGGTCACACAGAATTTTCCCTAAAACCCGTAAACCCAACCTATACGCCAAATTAACCAAAAACCACAATTCATCAACAATCAACATCCAGTTATCAACAATAATCAACAATCACAATATATCAATATAGAATATCATATATCGATCAATTTCCTACGGGGTTAAGGAATCCCCAACTACCCTATACATGTATAAACCATTCCCAATCAAGTTTCTCCCCCCTTACCTTGTTAATTGATTTGATCGGTGAAGGAATCCTTCAAGGTTGGCCAATTCTGACCCTCTGCCTTCTTCTCCGTTCTTCGCTCTCTTCCTTCGCTCTTCTCACTTTTCTCGTATTTTCTCTCTTCTCTCCTTTCTATCGTATCCTCCTCATCTCTTCAACTTCCCATTTTCTTAATATTATTAATCCCAACTAATAATAAAATAATATAATATAATAATACTAATATTAATAATAACACTTATTAATAATAATAATGATAATAATAATAATAATAATAATAATAATAATACCACCAATATTACTATTAACTATTATATTATTATCTCCACACCACCAATGATCCTTATATATCAAGGATACTCACCAATCACATACCAACACACCCCACCTAAGGGCACACCAACATAAAATAATTAAATTAACACCAAAATGACTAAATAAATAAAATGGGTGTTACAGCCAGCCCCTTGTTGGATCCTTTGCAGAAGTGGTATACTTGTTCTTGTAAGAACCTTGCTTCTAGCTGGTATGTCATGATGACTTTCAAACATTGAGCGTAGCGACTTATACAAAGCATGTTGACTGCACGAGCGTAGCGACACAACCAATGCGTGTTAATCGTGTGAGCGTAGCGATTTAACCAACACATATGGATCGCGTGAGCGTAGCGACTTAACCAATACTTGTTGATTGTACGAGCGTAGCGACTTAACCAATGCGTATTAGTTGTGCTTTTGCTCTACCCCAAGGCCTTTGACGTTTGTTGACCTCAACCATCAGCTAGTTTGCCCCAAGTTCAACCAGTGTGCCCCAGTCTGCCGGGTGTTTGAAGGACTTTCTTCTGGGATGAGAACCTTGGCGGTGATTATACCAGGATATGGCTTGAACCCATTTGCCCCAGTACCTGGGCCTTGCAGTGGTCCGCCCCGGTTTAAACCTCAGAAGGACTTGCCCCAGATTCGTAGGGTTAGGAGAAAGTCTTAATTCAGGTCAACACCAATGAGTGATCAAGTTCCTCTTTGATATCACTTTGTTGGGATTTCCATTATGCCAATTACTAATTTGCCATTAAAATTGTTTATTCAAAAATGGTAATTTTAATGTGACATTCATGCAAGTTATGAAAATATCATTTATTGGGAATGATGTGAAAATGTGTGACGAGTGGACTGTTAATCCAAACGCAATGCTGATTTAATTGGTGTGAAAGATATAGCAAGAATATGACACCAATGCATAAGATTAGCAATGTAGGAGTCAGTTTACGCAACCTTGCTGTAGTTATGCTTTCAGAATAAAACTCGCCTCAATTAGGTCTTTCGAGGGTTGTAACGTGGTCTGGTTCACGGTTATAGGAATAAAAGATATTAGGCTCAAAGTATTATTTGTACCCACCCCTTCTTCGTAATGATATCCATACCTACGTTCAGTTAATTTTGCACCTGCTTTGACGGTGTAGGCTTGATGATTCAAGGTTTACTTGAGATGGCAGTAACCTTATTTTGATTGATGTCAGTGGCCCTTTGATTTAGGGTAGCCACTAATCTTATTTTGTTCTTGTTGAGGATTTGAGGACCTCTTTTGTTTTTCTTTTGATCCCTAACTTTTGCATGGACTGATTTTGCACTTCGAGTCCATCGGGATTGCCTTGATTTTTGCCTAAGTTCCCTTTTGAGGTGTTCGACTTAGCAGGCTTTTGAAAATTTTTTGAAAGGCTTGTGACTGCCAAGTCATTGGTCATTGATATACAATCGTCATCTCTTGGATTTTATCTCGTGATTCGAGTGCGTAATCAAGTTAACTGAATACTACCCATGCCCCAGGTCAAGCGTTAGGGTTTAGAAATCTGAAGGAAACTCCTACTTCTAGGCTCGAAGTGGTTGACTAGGGACTAACTCCTTATCTCTCCAGTGTTTGGGGGTTCGAAACAATGCCTGTACATCATCAGCAGAATTTTATCCAAAAGCATACTATCAACAATTATGGGTATTTAGTTTTCGTCATCCTCCCTCAAATCTTTGCTAAACAGCAGTGCGATGAAGGAAGTGGAGTGAAAAAAATTTGTGATTTTTTTTGCAATAAGTGAGAAAATGTGAGTGAATACGAATGGATTTGATCAAAAACATGCATAATTATCACATTAACAATACCATAAATAAGAAACAATGTCTAAAAGCAAGTAGCACTTAACATAAAGGAAACTACAAATGCATAAAAATGATAAGGAAATTGCCAGTATTGAGGAACTGGGCTCTTCTTTCTTGCTTCACTGTTGGGCTAACTTCTGGCAGCTGTTTCATCTTGCCTTTTGCATTGTTCTTGTCTTTTCTTAGCTCAAATTGATTCTGTCTCAAGTGTTCCATGGTCTTCCAGCACTAAGTCAAGTTCATTAGTTGTGTTGGGAAATCAACCGCGGATTATGGATAAAGGGTGGATAGGCTTTTTGGTTTCGGAATATGGTATGCGGTGCAAATGATATGCGAATGCAATGCAGGTGCAAACAGGACCCAGGATAACATAAGCAACCTAAGGCACCCTAACCGGTAGGCTATACCAGGCAAGTTCTAGATTCTTTACCCATATACCCACTCACGGGATAGCTTATATGTTGACGGATAAGGTTCCCAGGATCACGGACACCAATCGCATCAACATTATGCAACAGGCTAGCTGTATTATAACGAGAGTATGATAGGGTCTCTCCTGAGCGGAGTCCTCATGCCAGGCACACGAGGAACGGGTCCTCGGAGACTAACACTACACGACCACTAATATAGAAACTGGTTCTAATAGTGGTTCCCAGAGTCATGGACCCTTCATGAATCAAATCGTGCAACAGGCTAGCTGCGTTACGATATGATCTACGAAAAGGTCTATTCTGGAGGAGCTTTCATGCTAGGCACACAAGGAGCGAGTTCTTGGGGACTAACACTAATCACTACCAACTCTAAGCTATATTTTCTCTCTTCTTTTTCCAAATCTCGGGTGTAGAGCTTTACTTGCAATGCTATCCCCGAATCCAGCAGGCAGATATAATAAACAGCATACGATAGAAAGAGAAAACAAGAAATAAACAATAGGAGAAAATAAACATGAAGAAAACAGTTAGGCAAAAGGTTAGTACTCTTGAATCGAGTCAAGTTAGGCTTGACTCTCTCTTGCATAGGGCAATGCATTATCCCCAGCAGAGTCGCCATCTGTCGTACCTCGAAAAATACAATCCTCGCGATGGCCGCGGAAAATACTGTTCGAAACAGAGTCGCCACCGAACTTTATTCATTCCAAGGATGGAATAGGAAAATATCGATAAAACCTTTAAGGAGATAAGAACATGGTCATCGCAACCACATTCTAGGTTCGGGAGTCATTTACGCAGAGGGAAGGTATTAGCACCCTCTACGTCCGTTGTACTCAACGGGAACCTCTTGATCGATTCGAGAGTAAAGTTAACTATGCTTGTTTGTTTTCTTCTAAGGTTTCTCCTATAGGGGGAATGGGTGGTTTTAAGATAGGGTGCTCGCCAAGGATTGGGTCCCTTGTGCCTACGTATCTTCACTTGTAAGAAGTGGAAAATCAGAGCATTCGTAGTTTGTGGGACTACGGGAAAAATAGGGGATTGTGCTCGCCAAGATCATCGCAATCTTGTGCCTACGTATCTTACATTCAAAAGAGAATGAAGAATCAGAGCAGCCGTAGTTCGGCTAACTACGGTAAAAGGGTTCGGAAATGAACGAGTGCTTGGGTCGCGTTCTAACTGATAAACGTTGGCTTGTCTGCTCGCTAGGGGAGGCTGAAGCACGAGTTCATATGCGCGGAAGAAGGGACTAAACAATGTTCTTAGTAAAAGGTATGGGAACCTAAAGGTGGAAAAGAAAGAAAAGTGGAAAAGTGCTCGCTAGGATCATCGCAATCCTATGCCTACATATTCTCAACAAATGTGAGAAATGAGAGCAGCCGTAGTTCGGCTAACTACGGTAAAAAGGTTTGGAAACGAACGAGTGTTTAGGTCACATTCTAACTGCTAAACATTGGCTTGTCTGCTCACTATGGGAGGCTGAAGCACTTAGTTTGTTATGCGTAGAAGAATGGACTAAACAATGTTCTTTGGGAAAGTATTTAGGTTGGAAATCACACGAGGGCGAGGAATTAGGTTTATCGTATTGGATATTTTAGTTTGAGGATATATTTTGAATAGGTTTAAGGTTTCAATTGCACGGGGGCAAGAAAGAGGTTGGAATGGTTAGGTAATTTGATGGAGAATGACGACTATTCGATAAACGAGACGTCGGCCCCGCAATCAATTAATCGGGATATTATTGGAATGCTAGATTCAAGCAACACCTTTTTCATTCAACTAACTTCGAAATTAGTGTTTGAGAAAGTTTCAATCGCATGGGGGGCGAGAAAAGAGAATTGGGTTGAATAGTTTAAGGGAGAATGACGACTACTCGATAAACGAGAGGTCGGCCTCGCAATCAATTAATCGAGATATCGTTGGAATGCCAGATCCCAACAACACCGTTTTCATTCAACTAATTATGAAATTGTATTTGAATGGACAATGGCGATATTTGTCCAAATAGTTAGGGCACGTGTTTTATAAACGAAAGGTTGAGCGAACCACAACCTAAAGCGTACGCCCCATGAGTGGTTACTCAAGAATTCAAGGAGTGCGAGACTCCAAGAACTCAGTTCTTTCGTAATTTAATTAAGAAAATAATTTGAATTTGGCGTATGGTTTAGAAACATACTAGGGTTTAGACTCGATCGCGCAAAGGTGAGGAACAAGATTAGATGGTTTGAAAAATTATGAGGAATGACGACTATTCAATAAACGAGACGTCGGCCTCGTAACCAATTAGTCGGGATATCGTTGGAATGCTAGATCCCAATGACATCTTTTTCATCCCATTAATTATGAAATATGTTTGTTGGACAGTAAATACTTGTCCAAATAATTAAAGGAGGTATTTTAGAAACGAAAGTTCGAACGACACACCATTCAAGGCGTACGCCTCAATAGTAGTCACTCTCGAATTCGAGGAATGCGCGACTCCAAGAACTTGATTATTTCGTGATTTAACTATGAAAATAGTTTGAAAATATTAGCGTAGGGGTTAAGCTAGGTATTCTAAAAAGTAAGATCGGAAAGATCACAACTCAAGGTGTGCACCTCGAGAGCGGTCGCTTAAAAATTCAAGGAAGGTGAGATCCAAGAATTTGATTGTTTTGAAAATTATTTTAGGAAGTTTGTATAATTTGATTGAGGAAAACAGTTTTAATTTTCATATATAAAATAAATTAATCAATTGTAAAAAAATTTGAGAAAAGTTAATTACAACTAATTGTTTTGAAGAAAAAGTTTAATATTTTAGAAAAAATATTTTAACTTAATTAATATATATATTTTTTCAATACTTAAAATATTATTTGTTACTAGTTTTGAAAAAAAAAAGTTATTATCTTTAAGGAGAAATAGGTTTTAAATAAAGTATATTTTTTTGAAAAGTTTATTATTTAAAAATATTAATTTGGTAATGATTTTGAAGTATATTTGAATTTTCTTATAAAAAATATCTAAAAGTAATTAAAAGTATCTTTTGGAAATTTCAATTAAATTAAATAAAAACAGGTTTTGAGAATCGAAAAAAGGAACAACCACAACTCAAGAGCGTGCGCCTCAAGAGCAGTTGTTCAAAAATCCAAGAGGTGCTAGACCTCAAGAATCCATTACTTTTGTGATTTAATTAGAAAAATAAAATTAGAGTTAATACATTATGTTATTAGAAAATACAAAACATTTTTAACAACTACATAACCATATAACCATATATTGTCTTTATTAAAACAAACCATTCAAATATGTTGTGCCATGTTCATCAGCCATGAAGTAATGGCATTTGTACATAGTAACTCTATTGACCATCCATACAAGATGAGGAACAAAACACAGTCAATAAAATATGAAATTAAATTTCGCAAAACCGAAACCGAAACAGTGTAGTCAATTTAAACAATATTGCACGAGCAACAATCGAATTAATTCTGAGACACAAATTTGAATAACAAACAGTATACCACAGAAGTACAATTTTGAATCGTTACCGTAAACAAATCACTGTTTGGTGTTAAGCTGAACTTAACGTCAATGCTGCTGCGGAGTCGAGTAAGTGAAATCTTTGAGTTGTTTGGATTTGCTGGACTGCTCGGTGTTGTTGTCGGACAAAGGCCATAATGCTGCTGTTACTTCAAACTCTTCTCGTGTAACCGAAATGATGTCGCCATCCATGGATTGAAACAGAAATGGCTACCGCAATCTAGTATTTATCAATCAAAAACATAACAGGAACCAGAACAAACTCGCATAAACCGAGCAAATAGAATTAGCATCAGTTTATTTCTAACATCTATTCCACAAATCATCACATTAATCCAAGTAGTTCATAAATTCAGTATGATTTACTAGAATTTAACATTAGCTAATTGAGATATCAGCAAAAATTTGAAAAAACACTAATGTACTTGAATCTCAATTGAGGCGACACAAAATCAGCTGCATGCTATTCATATCATTTTCAAAGCTTACATCACAAAGAAATTACTGCAATAAATTCAGAAGCTCAAAAGCTAGGACCAAATTGAGAAGCAGCAATAATAGAGTTCCAAAGCTCATTCACGGCTCAGAACAGAGAGCAGTGATAACAGTTTAAACTAAAAATGAAACAAAATCAAAATTGGTATTGAAGGCAAACCATAAATGAAATAAAGTCATGTAGTAGCACCAAGTTAGCTTTTCCTGAGGTTGAATCCACAAGGTCCGTGGCGATCCAGCATGATTGATTTCAAGTTTTGTGGTGCGAGTTGATGCAGCTGCGGTTGCTGGGAAATCTTTGCTAAAACTGAGTTGCCGCTAAGATGAGCCAAAGCTAAATTTTCATCGCGTATTGCTTCAATGTTTTTGTGGTGACAGATGCTTTGAGGATGATGCAATTATCTTCGAAAACTGAATTGGGACATATTATACTCTAACGCTGAGTTAGTTGTGTTTCCGTCGTTGCCGTAAACACTAAATCAACCAGAATCCTTCCTTCACTTTGCAAGGACGAACTTTGTGGCAAGGACGAACTTTGTGGCAATTCAATCCTGTAAGGATGACAAGAAACACAGGGCAGGAGACTAGAAAAAAAATGATTGTAAGATATTCAAAACATAAATTCAGTAAACATTCAAAAATGCCAAAAGATTATCACGTAAGCACTCGGAAATAACCGATGTTGTTTTGTTGCCACCAGAGTTGTTGTTGTTAGAATAAACAAAAGGAACTCCACATCTGCTACATCTGCCGGAGCTACAACCTAAAACCAGTTTTAATCAGAAGGCTGAGTTGCCGCATGAGCATCGAGTTGAAGAGACTTGCTTCGTAAGGTGGAACTCGGCGAGATCACAGCGAGAAGCAACTCAAGTTTGAATCAAGAAAGTCCAACACCTGTATATAGATCAATCACAGACAGTGACCCCAACATAGAAAACAACCTTCGCAGCTTCTTATTGTTATTGTTTCAGTAGTGTGTTGTTGAATCACGAGGAGGTAGTGGGACTTAACAACTTCGAAACGGCGGCAAATTCACACTAGCCACATCTGTTGCTTGTGGCGGAATGCTTCAGGTGATAACCAAAACTGCAGCATCATATACATTAAACAAGTGAAGTTGAACCATAAACAATAAACAACATTTCTACATAATCAAACCACAATCTGTCAGAAATACTCATACAGCCGCAAAATTGAATCGGTGAAAACAAACACATACAATACTACACAAAGGTAAAAAAAAAAAGAAGAACCATTCCACTATTGCACTGTCGGCGGAGATGGTGATGTTGTTGCGGATTAAATCCTGTACTATGGTCGTGCTGTTGCCTGCTGTCTGTCGTGATGGAAGCTTCTTGAGTCTGAATCCTAGATTAAACTTCACACCAAATGTATAGTAAGCCATCCATTTCTTGGCTATGCACCCTTTCTAAAAGCTCAATCTAACAGATTTTGCTGAATATATTGGTGACCCCATCTAGGAAAAGCTGAATATTAATTTCTGTAATAACACATATTTGAGAAGCTAACTGGTATGTTAATGTCTCAGGCACATTGGGATTGCTTTGTCCGTTACTCGACCAATAGGAAAATCTAGAAATTTTGTCTCTTTCATCTAGAGTATTATCAATACTCTCCTGAGGGAAATTATCAGTGCTAGAAGCACTGATTGCTGTAGCTATGCAATCTGTAGCAACAAGTGATAAGCAGGATCTAGCAAGATAACTATAGACTCTATGATCTTTCCGCAGAGCTAGACATTCATTAGAATGGCTAGATCCAACCTCTGTGTGATCCTTCACTCCGTCCTGGTTTAGTTCAACAACACAGGAAACTCTAGATAATTGAGGAAACATTCTCAAGCACAATTGCTTAGAAAGGCTGTTTGCAACCACAAAGCCTCCACAAGATCGTGACACGCAGCTGACACGGACTAGATTTGCTGGATCATCAAGACACTAGCTACCTAAAGGATATGTGTTCGAAAGTGAAATTACTGTCTCGGGAGTTGCAGTCATATACACCATCTAGGTTAGTAGCTTTGAGGACAGCCTGAGCATTTACGTCTTTCGACGAGTGTTGATATGTGTATCTCTTATTCATGTAGATGTTGCGCCATGGGAGTTGGTGTTATTGCATTTGAAACCTGTACAGAAACAGAACAAACCAAACAACAAACACGTAAATATCATTGTCGCTGGGACACGACGCAGCTTTGTTATGGCCACGAGGTGGTGAACTACGGACGAGGTGCTCTTGTGCTGCATAATCGATTTGTTGTCGCAGGAGCTTGTCGGAAAAACGGTGGACTAGTTGTAGGTGAGAGATTCCCTGTTGACGGTATTGACGTCGCGCTGCTGGACCTGCAGTAATCAACTAAAACCAGCTTTAATCAGAAGGCTGAGTTGCCGCATGAGTATCGAGTTGAAGAGACTGCTCCGTAAGGTGGAACTCGGTGAGATCACAGTGAGAAGCAACTCGAGTTTGAATCTTGAATCAAGAAAATCCACCACCTGCATATAGATCAATCACAGACAGCGAAACATCTTCACAGCATTTATTACTCTAAATTACAATGAATGTGCAAGTAGCAATGTGAACACACACACACTACCCTAACAATAAAATGTCAGAAGAAACTCGTTCGAGGCCGAATCGTGATACGACAATTCAATAGTTGGAACACAAAACAAGTTATAGCAACTCAGCTCAACTCTTAAAGAAGATTAACTTAACAAAAAAAACAAACTTCCAATATTACGCAAACAGTATTGAATATTATAGTTTCAGACTCTATAACAATAATCATCAAATTTACGATCAACTGGAAGCATAACTATAATCGAAAACCAACCAAAATAGGATACAATTGTGCATCAGTTCACGGATCATTTGTTGCATCCTGAGGTGTTATTGCTGCTACTTCTGAAAGCTGTTGTTATGCCACTAACGGAAGTCGCGCGAGCTGAGGATGTCGCATCCTAGCTAAGAGCAGATACGGGTTTGTACGATGTTGGTGCGGTTGAACTGCTGTTGTACATGTATAGCCACTGATATGGTTGCAGTGTCAAAGTTGTTGTTGATTCGAAACAGGGAGACTCGTTGGAAATTACGACATTCCTCCAATAGCATCAGTTGAATTAGCACCAAATGTTATTGCTCATGTCGGAGCCGCGAGTGACATCAAGTTCGTGTGATGTTGTTACCGCCGCTTGAAGAACTCAGAGTTGTTTGGTGTTATTATAATTGTTGCAGAATTGAGTTATTGTTGCTGATTTCCAGGGGCTTCACAGTAGTAACAGGAAAATTGCGGAGTTAATTAACCCACGTACAATTTCGTAATGAGCTCGAACTGTGTAAGAATTGTGAAGATTCTCCAGAAGGCAAGTGACTGTTTTGCAAGATAAGGATCTGACTGCTTGAGGATCTGTCTGCAGACCAACTTGAATGAACTCCATATACTGTGGAATCAAAGATGCGCCAAACTTTGCTTTGAATAACCTTTCAGGGCACACAACTAGAGTAGTTTCAAGGCCAGACACATCAGATTGAGTCTGCAATGCATTGATTATGAGTGGGAGAGGGAATCGATTGACAAATTGTGTTGCGGAATCATCACTATGAGAACAAGGGTAGTGGGCAAAATCGGTAGCTGCTTCAAGGAGTTTAGGTTGTTCGTCCAGGGCTGCGTATTTTCGTTCAGTGTTAGTAACGTCGACTTCTCGAAGGCAGGAGACCAACATCCATCTCTTCAATACAAAAAAAAAGCTGCGACAATAACCAAACTTAAGTCTGAACCTCAGATTCAACCTCAAACCATCTTGCTGCTGCCACTTGCTCATCAACACGTAAACCGCACCAGTCGAAGAAATAATGAAATCAATGACATAACTAAACTCGTTGCCTGTTGAAACAGCTTACGAACACGTCTTTGCAAGATATGGATGATTGAGTTGTGATTTTTGAGTTACGGAGAGCCATCGTGAGTTTGTTCTTGAAAGAGTATTCATCTCCGGTGAAGGATGGTAGTACGAACAGAAAGTGCTTGCAAATGGTTAATAAAAATAACCCTCCTAGCCAGAAATCGACCGATATTAACTGCATCTACAACTTGCTTTCACTCTTGACAGAAAAAACCACAGATTTGGATTGCTACTGAATAAAGCTTGTGATGTGATGCCATCGACTGCCTGGGATTGTTGTTATTGAACTGAGTTGCTCCAAAATGCTGTGAGTTGAACCTCCGAATGAAGCAAATCACGAATCGTTTGAACCTCAATGTGCGGTGAACTGAAAAAACTTTCTATGAACTTTCTTTTGATAGCCGCTTCATCTTCAAAATCTCTCTGAGAAAATCTCTTCTTAGCAATCTCTATCGCCTTAAGCGTTTCCTCTTTATCTTCTTCCAGCTTGAAACCAAATCACTTCACATCTGAACTGAAAAAGTAATCTACAAACAGCCCCAACATCGTTTCCAATATCATACATAACCTCATTTCCATACCTCACTGGTGTTGAAGATGACCTAGATCGCCTCGTGTAGTTGAAAACTGAAGCAAATCTATGCTGAAGTAAGAACAAATCTAACTCTAATGTGAGGTGGTTGTGATTTTAGTGGGTTATTGATGGTGGTTCGTCATTTTAGTGGTGAGTATGTGATTTATGGAGTGGTTTTTTCTTTTGTGTGTTTTTTTCCTGAAATGATAGAGAAATGATGGGTGATGATATTGAAGGAGAAATTCTGTTATATAAGGAGAAAAGCAAAGGGGACGAAGGTTAGAGGAAGGAGGAGGTTGAAGAAGGTAATGGAAGTGGATTTCGGTTGAAATGAAAGGGAAGAAAGGAGATGAAGTGTAGTGTTTCGGCGATGCCGGTGAGGGAGAATTTCGTGGCGGCTGTGTAGGGTTTTCTTTTAGGGAAGAAGAAGGTGTAAGGAAAACGGATATGGTGATGAGGGTTTCATGAGATGAGGGATTCTAGGGTTGAGAATCTGGCGCCGATTTAGGGTTTTTTGGTGATGATGAACAATGATTCCGATTTAGGGTTTTTTTGAAAGGGGGTGGCCCAAGTTAGGGCTCGATGAACAGTAACGTCCTAATTCTCTAGGGTATGTGAACAGTAGCTGACCTTATATACTATTTCTAAACCCTAATTTCCCCATCTAACCAACTGTGTTTCTCATTCAATCTTTTTCTATTTTTCTTTTAATTTTTGAATAATAAACTAAATTAATAAACCTATTTCCTATTTAATTTAATTCTAACTATTAATTACAATTTTAAATCTAAGCTAATTAATTAAAATCTAATCTAATTTTTTTAAAATAAATCCTAATTAAATTCTAACTCTATTGTTTTTAATCTATATTTTTTTTAAAATTAAAATTTCTAAATTATAATTAAGTTCTATCTAATTAAAAAATTTTAAATTTAAATCCTAATTTCTAATTCAAAACTAATTTAAAAAATAAAAAAACATTATATTAACCTATCACGAGAAAAATGAAATTATATAAAAAAAAGATAGATATATATAAAAAACAAATGCCACGTGGCATACTCTTATTGGGCTAAAAAAGAGAAAAATACCTGTTTTTGCTGAAAAATACACTACGCTGTATAAGCGAGGTAAATTAAAAACAAAGTCGGGCAAATGAGAATTTAAAAAAAAAAGGTAGGGTAAATTAAAAACAAAGTCGGGCACGTGCATGCTTTGCATGTACTAGTGTCCCACAAAATCCACGCTCGGACGAGGTTCTTCTGGTTGACTTCTTTTTCAACCCTTTGGGTTGAGGGGGTTGTTGGTTAGTTGGATTGTCGACTCCGGGGACCGATCAATTGGAAGTTGGCTAAGTGAGGCCTCTTCAGGACATGATGATGCCACACCTTCTGGGTATCGTATCATCAGCCTTGAAAGTCTGTGACGCCGACGACCGCATAGGATGCCATACCTTGTGTCAGTTGATAGGACACCTACCTGTGAGAGGGATTGGGGCATGCAGGAAACTAGACCTCCAGACTACCTGGTTTTCTTAATATTGGATCAGTATGTGCGGTTACTTGGGGTTCTTCATCAAGACAGTGTTATATATCTGTTGAGACCAGGTTGGAGCATTGTTATGGGTCTGTTGAGACCAAGTTTGAGCAGTATTGTGGGTCTGTTGAGGCAGATATTATGGATGGATCTCTTCAGCAATATATCACTTGATCCCTGTTGCATGTTTGCATATTGCATTGTTGCATATCATTAACGTGTGTCTATGCTGCAGGTGCATTTCATACCCTCTGGTTCTAGTTGCCCGGATTTCTGTCTGCTGCTATTATGGATACTTTGAAGAAGACTGTGGCATACAAGTTGCCTACTCCAGATGTTACTTCTTTGCTTGGGTTGATGTCTTTAGC
This sequence comes from Lathyrus sativus, assembly GCA_963859935.3. NCBI lineage: Eukaryota > Viridiplantae > Streptophyta > Magnoliopsida > Fabales > Fabaceae > Lathyrus > Lathyrus sativus. The sequence continues at coordinate 89,868,834 of OZ012739.1, read as the reverse complement.
TGATGATGATGTGAAGAGAAGCTTCCGGAAGAGTTATGGGAAACTGCTTAGGCTGGTTTGCAAACCATCCACGTATGAGCTGAACGGATTGTACGCGCTTATGCAGTTTTATGATCCCCCGCTGAGGTGTTTTACTTTCCCTGACTTCATTCTGGCTCCGACCATGGAAGAATATGCTGAGGTCTTGGAGTTAACCATTCAGAACAGGGTACCCTTCATTCATATGGGTGCTGAGCCCAAGCTGGAGGATTTGGCTGTTGCTTTGCATTTAGATTCCTCAGAGTTGCTGTTAACCTCGTGGAATGGAGTTTCTGGTTTTTCTCTCAAGTTCTTGGTTGGGAAAGCACAAGAGTATGCCAAGAGTGGCTGTTGGGTTGTGTTTAATACTATCCTTGCTTTGTGCTTCTATGGCATTGTACTGTTCCCTAATATGCCTGACTTTGTTGATTTGGATGCATTCCACATATTTGCTTCAGGCAATCCTGTGCCTATGTTGATTGGAGACTTCTATCACTCTCTGCATTATAAGAACGAGAATAGGAGGGGCAAGAACGTCTCTTGTTGTGTGCCTTTGTTGTATATGTGGTTTGATAGTCACCTGCCCAAGAAGGGTATCTTTGCTGAGTATGCAGCTACGGTGGAATGGCCTGAGCGTCTGATGGGGCTTTCTTCAGAAGATGTTGTCTGGTTTGATAGGGATTTACTGGGATCTGAGATTATCTACAGTTGCGCCAGGTATCCCAACGTTCCCCTAATTGGGAGGAAAGGGTGCATTAACTACAATCCTTCATTGTTGATCAGGAAATTCGATTATGCTTTGAGAAGCCCGCCAAAAGAGGAGGAAGTGCAGGAATCTCTGTACTTCATAGGTGATCTGAGTGAAGAATTGTTATCCAAGCTTCAGCATGCTTGGAATAACATCCACAAGAAAGGGAAGTCGTTGTTGGGTAAGAATGATAGTCAAGCCTATCCTCCGTACCAAGTCTGGATCCAAGATAGGGCAAAGCGGGCGCTGATGCCGTTTCCTGCAGTATTACCTCCTGCTCCCCTCATGGTTGAAGAGCCAACTACTATGCCTATTGAGAGATATGAGCAGGTTGTGAAGGAGAAAGAAGAGCTGATGAAAGCCAACGAAAAGTTGGAAGGAGAGCTAGTGCAACTTAGGAGTGAAAGGAATGAAGCCGTATATCTTTCGAGCAGCAAACAAAGTTGGTGAACCAGTTAGGTGCAGAACTGACTGAACAACGAAAGAAACGTGAACGTTTAGGGATAGATTTCAAGAGTTCTCATGACATGCTGGAGTCCAAGAAGAAAGCACTTGATATAGCCTACCGGGAGATCTCTACATTCAACAAAACCTGGAATGCTACGCTGGCAAATAACAAAGAAAGAGAAGACAAACTGAAGCTGCAGATTTCTGAACTGGAAGATCCGTTGAAAGCTAGCCAGAAAAAGTTTGAAGAAGAGGTTATGCGGAGATACAACGTTCAGAATTCGTTGAACAAAGTTATCAAGCGTAAGAAAGAGTCTACATCCCAGAAGCGGAAGCTAGAGGATTGCTTTGGAGATGGTGTTTGGGAGGAATCCATTGGGGATCTCCAGCGTGTTATCAGGAAAAGAGACTCGCTCGTTGAAGGGTTTCTTTCTCAGCCGGACCATCCCAAGACCAAGAGATTGTTAGAGGAGTATTGGGCATATGGTCGCACTTGATTACCTTATGCACTGTTGTATATGCTTTATTTGCATTGTGCTGGCCATCACCAGGATTGTTGGTTGAGGTCATGCCTTCTTGTTATTGTACACTCAGTGATATTGTATTTCTGCCTTGTTGGGCTCTTTGCAGCAATATATGAGATGTTTTCTCCGTTGATGAATCTAAGCTTCTTCACTGTCACTGCACTGGCACTTTGGCACTAGAATCAGGGGTTGATCTCCCTAACGCACAGACATATATTGCATCTGCATATTCATTTTGCATTGTCTGTTACTTGTTGAATCTGTATCTTATTTCCTGCATCTCACAAGTTTTTCAGGATTGACGACTAAAGAATCCACCGCTACTCAACCAGGAACAACTGCAAGAAGATAATGGATCAAGTTCAAGTCGAGATGCAGGAAATCCATGAGAAGCTGACTCTGTTCATGCAAGATATGGAGAGTATGGCCAAGGGCCAGGAGAATCTTCAGACCTTGGTGAAGCCGCTGCTGACGCGGACAAACGGAAATGGCAATACTGACCACATTTCTGTTGAAACTCCTCGCCGGGAGGATGAGATACCGGCAGTTGTTACTCCACCTGTTGTGACTGTCAATAGAAACACTGGTACTGGTGCAGGTGCTGGTACTGGTAATGGCAATACTGGAAATGGTGATGGGCATGTTGTTAACAACAAAGGCAACACTGGGGATGCCGATCAAGGATTCGTTGACAATGTTGGCTTCGGAAAAAATGGGTATGGCAATGTCAATCAGGACGGGAACTTCGGGTTCAACAACCAAGGCTTTGGTAATGACAGTTACGGCTACAATCAGGGGTATGGCCACGGTAATGGTAGATTCGGTAACATGAATAACAACGGCGCTGGAGTATTTCCTTTCAACAATGGTTTTGGACCTGCTAGGGTCAATCTAGGGTTCGGCAACCGAGGACAGGGTCTTGTGTTCAATCAGCAAGGACTTGGCCGTAACATGGGTTACGATGGGTATGACTAGAATGTGGATCACCAGGACGACGCTTTTTCGGGAAGAGGTACGGGACCTGAGGGCCCCATTGACCCTGTTCAGAGGATCAGAATGCTAGAAGAGCAGATGAAAGGTGTGGTTGATCAGAACTCCGCTGGGTTAGATATGACTACTATGGGGTTGGTACCAGGGCTAAGGGTGCCATTCAAATTCAAGGCTCCAACATTCGACAAATACAAAGGTGATACCTACCCAAAGGTCCATGTACGTTCTTATTATAGAAGGATGTCGGCATATTCCAATGATGAAAGGATGCTCATGCATTTCTTTCAGGATAGCTTATCGGGGCCATCATTGGAATGGTACATGGGACTGGAGCCCACTCAGATTAGAAGCTGGAAGCAGTTGGCTGATGCTTTCATTATGCATTACAAATACAACAGTGATTTGGCGCCAAACAGAGTTCAGTTGCAGAGTCTGTCGCAGAAAAGCGGTGAAAGTTTCAAAGAGTACGCGCAGCGGTGGCGCGATATGGCAGCTCGGGTGCACCCTCCTTTGGTTGAAAGGGAGATGAATGACATGTTTGTGGGGACATTCACAGGAATGTACTATGACAAGTTACTCAATGTTTCGATGGGCAGCTTCTCCGATATGATCCTTATGGGAGAGAGGATCGAAAATGGAATTAAAATTGGAAAGATTCAGGCAGGCGAATCTACTTCAGCTGGGGGTGCGAGAAAAGCGTTCGGCGGAAGACGACAGGGGGATACAAGCATTGTGTTTGGTGGTAGAGGTCGGGGCAGAGGTAGAAATCAGTACACTCAACCTCAACAAATAGCCAGTGTTACTATTCCAATTCCTCAACAACAACAACAGCAGCAGCAACCACAACAGCAGTAAAGGTAGAATCAGGGTCAGAGAAGGTTTCAGAATGCAAAGCCGAAGAGGGTATTTGATAAGCCTCCGTCAACATATGCAGAGCTTCTTCAGACACTGCTGGGTTTGAATTTGGTTGAGAAAAGAACATTGGAACCGCCTACAGGACCGGTGCTTCCTTATGGGTACGACGCTAATAAGCACTGCGAATTCCATTCTGGGGCGCCCGGACATGATGTAGAATCTTGTCATGCTTTCAAGCATAAAGTTCAAGACTTGTTGGACAGTAAAGCCATCAACTTTGGCCAGGTGGGGCCCAATATTGTACAACAGCCTATGCCTAATCATGGGACAAATGCTATCTTAACAGAAGAAGGTTTGAACTTGGTGATGGATGTTAACGAACTGAAGACACCATTGAGGGAGGTGAAAAGCAGGTTGCTCAGAGGGGGAGTATTCCCCGGCTGTGACGAATACTGTTTAGGGTGTTGGACCCAACCCGAGGGTTGTACTGATTTGAAGCAGGGCATTCAGGCCATGATCGACGAAGGGACCTTGCAATTTGATCGAATTGCGGTTGAGAAGCCTGTGGAGGCATTATGTGATGAGAAGAATGATATTGCAACAGTGACGATCCCGAGGAAGACTATAACGATAACGGCGTCCGCCCAGCGGCCAACTATTACAATTACCAAAGCAGGGCCGGTTCCCTTTGAGAGTACGAAAGCTATCCCGTGGACATACGGATTAGAAGCATATTGCAATGGTGAAAAGATTGTGATGAATAGCCAGCCAGCTGGGGCTGTTGATAAATTCTTTGCAACGGGGGGCATGACCCGTAGCAGAAGGATCTTTAGCTCACCTGAAATAGAAGCAGAGAGATTGGCCAAAGGCAAAGCCAAGGTAAATGAAAGTGGGCCTACTCAGTCGAAAGAAAAGGATACGTCACTCAAGGACGTAGAGGAGTTCATGAGGCTGATTCCCAAAAGCGACTACCAATATGTTGAACACCTACAGCAGAAGCCGTCAAAGATTTCTATCTTGTCGTTGTTGTTATGTTCCGAGGCCCACCGGAACGCCTTGCTAAAGATCCTGGATACGTCATTTGTGCCTCAAGAAGTTTCTGTAAACCAGTTAGAGGGGGTAATGGCGCATGTCAATGCTGGACATAGCCTGGGTTTCACATATTTTGATCTAACACCCAGGGGTCGAGAGCACAACATGGCTTTGCATATATCGGTGGAATGTCGGGGCACCGTAATGTCGCATGTATTGGTGGATACTGGATCGTCGTTGAACTTATTGCCAAAGAAAGCCATGATGAAGTTGGACATACGGGGAATTATTTGCACGCCCAGCGATTTGGTTGTGAGGGCGTTTGACGGGACGAAAAGATCAGTGTTTGGGTCAATAACATTACCGCTTCAGGTGGGGCCGAAAATTTTTGATATCGAATTCTACATCATGGATATCCACCCAGCTTATAGCTGCCTTCTTGGGCGCCCATGGATCCACGTTGCAGGGGCCGTAACGTCCACATTGCATCAGAAGTTGAAGTACATGGTGGGTGATAGCGTTGTTACCGTTTGCGGGGAGGAGGACATTTTGGTCAGTCACCTGTCATCGTTCAGATATGTTGAGGTCGACAGAGAAATACACGAGACACCTTGTCAAGCCTTCGAGGGGTTGCGGATTAAAGACAAAGCTCAGGGTCCCAGCAAAATGCCAGAGGTGACCGTGTCGTCCTACAAGGAAGCTCAAGCTTTAGTGCAGACTGGTGAGACTAAAGGCTGGGGGCAGGTTTTGGAGATTCCCGTGAAGAATGACAAGTTTGGGCTAGGGTATCGACCGACGTCGTTAGCGTCATCTTCAGGAACGCCCAGGTTCAAGGGACCGATAACGATTACGCCCAGCGGGGTGTGCTTTGAGACAATCAACGCTATTTCCGATGCTGAGGACGGAGATAGTGACTGCGATATGGACGCGTGGATCAAGCCAAGCGTGCCAGGACAAAGTCTCTGCAACTAGTCCATCTGAGAAACTGTCCCAGTGACTCTTAAACAGTAATGATTTATTTTGTCAATTGTTGAACAATCCTATGTCCTACCCGGGGCATAGTGATTTTACCTTAGGGCTACTTTATTATGTGTATTGCACTGTTTTAATCATGAAATAAAGGCGTTTTTCATATACAAATATTGTGATCCCTGTTTTTCTTGTTTTACTTTAACAATAAATGGCAACGTGGTTATTTGCTTTGTTTGCGTGTTGAAGCGTTTAACCATTTCCTTTGCAAGACTAATATTTCAGATGACATCTCCTACGAACCGTCGATGACTCGTTTCGACTTCGAGCACCCGGTATTCCAAGCAGAGGAAGAGATTGTTGAGGATAGCGACTTGCCAGAGGAGCTGACTCGTTTGTTAAAACAGGAAGAGAGAATCATTATGCCTCATCAGGAGGAAATTAAGATTATCAACTTGGGGTCGGAAGAAGTTGTGAGAAATATCCGTATAGGGGTTGCGCTGCAGAGCGACATCAAGCAAAGGCTGATTGAGATACTGCGAGAGTATAGTGATATATTTGCTTGGTCGTACGAGGATATGCCTGGGTTGGATACAGACATGGTTGTGCACCGTCTACCGCTGCGAAAGGAATGTCCGCCTGTTAAACAGAAACTCAGGAGAACCAGACCAGACATGGCTGTGAAAATCAAGGAGGAAGTTCAAAAACAGTGGGATGCTGGTTTCCTAGCTGTTACACCTTATCCGTCATGGGTCGCTAATATAGTACCAGTGCCGAAGAAAGACGGTAAAGTGCGAATGTGTGTAGACTACCGTGATTTGAATAGGGCGAGCCCGAAAGACGACTTTCCACTTCCTCACATTGATGTGCTGGTTGATAACACTGCTCAGTTCTCCGTATTCTCCTTCATGGACGGCTTCTCAGGCTATAATCAGATCAAAATGGCACCAGAAGACATGGAGAAGACTACCTTCATTACTCCCTGGGGAACATTTTGCTACAAAGTGACGCCCTTCGGACTGAAGAATGCTGGGGCAACATATTAACGTGCTATGACGACTCTCTTTCATGACATGATGCACAAAGAGATCGAATTTTATGTTGATGATATGATTGCCAAATCCCAGACGGAGGAGGAGCATTTGGTTAATCTGCTGAAATTGTTCAAATGGCTTAGGAAGTTCAGGTTGAGACTGAACCCTAATAAGTGCACCTTCGGGGTGAGATCGGGTAAACTGCTGGGGTTTATTGTAAGCGAAAAGGGAATAGAGGTTGATCCTGCTAAGATAAAAGCGATACAAGAAATGCCAACGCCTAAAACAGAAAAAGAAGTACGTGGGTTTTTAGGGAGGTTGAACTACATCGCTCGGTTCATATCTCACCTAACTGCGACATGCGAGCCGTTATTCAAGTTGTTGAAAAGGATCAGGTGTTGACCTGGAATGAAAATTGTCAAAAGGCGTTCGACAAGATAAAATAATACTTGCAGGAACCTCCTGTTTTGATACCCCCAGTGGCCGGGAGATCTTTGATTATGTATTTGACGGTTCTTGAGGAAAGTATGGGTTGTGTTCTCGGTCAACACGACGAGACCGGACGTAAAGAGCATGCGATATACTATTTAAGTAAGAAGTTTACCGACTGTGAGTCCAGATACTCAATGCTCGAGAAGACGTGTTGCGCGATAGCCTGGGCCGCCAAGCGTTTGAGGCAATACATGCTAAATCATACAACCCTGCTAATTTCAAAGATGGATCCAATCAAATACGTGTTTGAGAAGCAAGCACTCTCCGGAAGAATTGCCCGATGACAGATGGTGTTAACAGAATACGATATCCAATATGTCTCGCAAAAGGCTATTAAAGGTAGTGTTCTGTCAGAGTACCTTGCGGAGCATCCGGTTGAGGACTACCAATCGATGAGGTTTGATTTTCCTGACGAGGATATCATGTACCTGAAAATGAAAGATTGTGAAGAACCGTTGTCGGACGAAGGACCAGAGTTGGGTTCCAAATGGCAGTTGATATTTGACGGAGCAGTTAATTCTTATGGTAGCGGAATAGGTGCAATTATCACTACTCCTCATAGGTCGCACATCCCATTTACTGCCCGATTGACTTTTCCTGTTACAAATAATGAGGCTGAATATGAGGCTTGCATCATGGGTCTGGAAGAAGCCATTGATTTGCGAATCAAGAACCTGGATGTATACGGAGACTCAGCTCTAGTGGTGAATCAGATTAAAGGAGAATGGGAGACACGTCAGCCCAATTTGATACCCTATATGAATTATGCAAGGAGGTTGTTGCCTTTCTTTGACATGGTGGAATTGCATCACGTGCCGCGAGCAGAAAATCAGATGGCTGACGCCCTGGCGACATTGTCTTCAATGTATAAAGTTAACTTCTGGAACGAGGCTCCCAGGATTGTTATCTCTCGGCTTGATAGGCCTGCCTTCATATTCGCCATTGACGAGGCTCCCGATGGTAAACCCTGGTATTTTGACATCGAAAATTTCCTGAAGAACAAGGAGTATCCGGCTGGGACATCCAGTCGAGATCAGAAGACTCTCAGGAGGTTGGCTGGCAATTTCTATCTGAATCCGGACGGTGTCCTATACAAAAGAAACCATGACTTGGTGTTGCTACGCTGTGTAGATGAGAAAGAGGCGCAGTTGCTCATGGAAGAGATACATGAGGGTACATTTGGTACACATGCTGGTGGGCATGCTATGACGAGAAAACTGCTGCGGGCGGGTTATTATTGGCTAACTATGGAAACAGATTGTTTCAAGTTTGCAAAGAGGTGTCATAAATTCCAAATTTATGCCGACAAGATCCATGTGCCTCTAAGTCCTCTGAATGTGATGTCATCACCATGGCCTTTCTCGATGTGGGGGATTGATATGATTGGCAAGATCGAGCCCACGACATCAAACGAACACCGGTTCATTTTGGTGGCAATTGATTACTTCACCAAATGGGTGGAAGCAGCATCATATGCCAATGTGACCAAACAAGTGGTAGCCAGATTTATCAAACGAGATATTATCTGCAGATATGGAATCCCTGAGCGGATTATCACCGACAACGGTTCGAATTTGAATAATAAAATGATGAAAGAGCTGTGTCAGAATTTTAAGATTGAGTATCACAACTCTTCTCCTTACCGGCCCAAGATGAATGGCGCTGTCGAAGCGGCCAATAAGAACTTAAAGAAGATTGTTCAGAAGATGGTTGTGACGTATAAGGACTGGCACGAGATGTTACCTTTCGCTTTGCACGGTTATCGTACGGCGGTACGCACATCAACCGGGGCAACCCCTTTCTCATTGGTATACGAGATGGAGGCGGTGTTACCGTTGGAGGTCGAGATTCCATCCCTGAGGGTTTTACGTGATGTCCAACTCGACGAGGCAGAATGGATTAAAGATAGACTGAATCAGCCCAGCTTAATGGATGAGAAAAGACTGGCTTTTCTAGCATACGGTCGGTTGTGTCAGAGCCGGATGAAGAAAGCTTACGATAAGAAGGTGTGCCCTCGAAGCTTTCAGACAGGCGATCTTGTTTTGAAAAAGATTCTCCCAGCACAAACAGATCACAGGGGCAAGTGGACTCCCAATTACAAAGGTCCCTACGTTGTCAAAAAAGTCTTCTCTGGAGGAGCCTTGTTACTATCCACCATGGATGGTGAGGACTTTACGTCTCCTGTGAATTCAGACGCAGTTAAAAAATACTTTGCTTGAAAGTGACCCGCTGGACAGTAAAAAGAGAGTCCAGGAAAAAATGGGGCATCCCGGCGAACCATAAAAAAATGAATAAGAGGTTCGGGCAAAAGTTAGGGATAAAATTGAAAAGTTGTACACCCGCGAGGTCGAATATTGTTTTGTATTTTCTTTATGCTTCTTGTGCATATATTTATGTGTGGTTGTACGTAACTTCCTCTTTACAGGAGTTGCATCCAGTGTACAAAACTTTGCCTATTCAGAGGCCCGTTATCAATAAAACGTGTTATTCAGTAATTGATGCTTGTTCTTTACTATTTTGTTTGTGAAAGACGCCGATGTTTTTGATAAACTTGCACTTACATAATCTTGATGGCCCCTGCCAATAATTGCTAAAACTTCGAATTGACTGAAGTGAGGTCACAGATGCTAACCCGGATAGATTCTGCTGTATAGGCATGTTTTGTCTCGTTTGTGTTTTGCAGGGTTCTTACCTTCGGAGCAAACGGTCAGGAATTGTATTCCCCAGCTTAGGTCGCTTGACGTAAGACCTGACTCCAGTTGATGTCATTCCTCAGCTAGTCGCAGCTTATCCCTTGAGAGCAGAAATGACATTTATCCCTTCTCGAAGGAGGGGATTATTTTCCCCACGAGAGTGTCCTCATGGAAAGCCGTCCATAGGATTAACCCCAGCAAGTCAAAATCAATGTCCTTAGCAGAGGTTGCGCCCCTCGGCGAATCGAAGATGTGCACGTTTAATCTCCGGCATGGGAGATTCCCGCAATAGTTAACCAAGTTGTTGGTTCGAAAGGTTTATGTCCACGAAGGATGGTTTTCTTGCTCCCCGCAGGTCATCATGCCATTGACAGGATGTTGATCCTCAGCAGAGTGGTAACTCTGAATGTGTAAAATATGCCCAGACAGTGTGCTTTGCCCATAAGTGTCGCTTCTTCCCCAGCTAAGTTTGTTCACCAGCAGGGTGTTTGTTCTTTCCTCCCAGTGGAAGTCGGTGTTTAATCTCTCCCCGACAGAGTTGGCTGTGTTTCCGGCATTTATTTTACCGGAATACCTTATGATACTTGTTCTCCCCAGCGGAGTTGGCTTTATCCTCAACATTCATGTTGTTGAGACATCACTATCAGAGTGGCCCCGGCAGCTTGAGCCTGCATTTGCATATATCGTCATATTTGCATCTACTCAAACGCGTAGCATTTCCGTGCCGTACGGAGCATTACGCCATTTTCAAACATATGCATTTTTGAAACATAAATCAGGTTGGTTAACCTTTTGCTTTCAGGTGTGTTTTCTCAGCAGGAGTATGGAGTTCTAGCTCAGATCTATTACCAGGTATTCGAGGTCTCGCCGTGAGACGTGTGATGATACGGTTCATCTTACTATTTTTCCCCACAGAGTTACCTGGTTAAGTTTCTCTTTGTCCCCGAGCAGAGTTATTTGTTTAAATTTCTCTTGTTTTCCCCACCAGAGTTGCTTGTTGAGGTTTCTCTTATCCGGCCAACGGATTATTTTCTTCAAATTTTTTGTTACATCATCACCAGAGGGTTTCATGAATCAAATTGATGCCGGTTATCGGAGCAGGCGTCCGGCCGTTTGGTTTCCAAATATCCCCAGTAAAGTCCTCCTCAAAGTCGCTGTCACGTCAGTGCTAAAAGGTTTGTGGGTTGGGACCAATGGAGGTAGCTACTGCAGAGATAAGCAGAGAAACTGTATTCGAAGTATCCTCCCGTATGGATAAACGGATGTATTTTCCTATTGGTTGACAGAAGTATTTCCCGGAAGTCGCCAAAATTTTATTGCCTATGTTGATAGGAGTTCCTCGTGTCGACGAGATATGAGTCCTGACGTGGACAATTTATTCCTGTATTGACGGGATTTCTTCGTGTTGGCGAAGTAGGTGTCCTAACGTGGATAGATTTATTTCCTCGTGTTGACGAGATGTGCTAGTCCTAACGTGGACAAATTTGATTTCTCCGTGTTGATGGAATGTGAAGTCCTGACGTGGACAAATTGATTACTCTTCATGTTGACGAAATGGTGTCCTGACGTGGACCATTTATCCCCAGCAAATATATTTCATCGTATTGGCAAAATGTGTGTCCTGACATGGACAAGTTTATAGTTCATCGTGTTGACGAGATGTGCGAGTCCTGACGTGGACAAATTTATCTTTCTTCGTGTTGACGAAAAGGTGTCCTGACGTGGACAATTTACTCCTATGTTGATAGGAATTCCTCGTGTTGACGAGATGCGAGTCCTGACGTGGACACGTTTACCGTTCTTCGTGTTGACGAGATGTGAGTTCTGACATGGACAAATTTATTTCTCTTCATGGTGACCGGTTGATTTCTCCGTGTTGATGGAATGTGAGTCCTGACGTGGACAATTTATTCCTAACGTGGAAAATCTATTCCTAACGTGGACAATTTATTACTAACGTGGACAATCTATTCCTAACGTGGACAGTTTATTCCTAACGTGGACGATTTATTCCTGACGTGGACAATTTATTCCTATGTTGATAGGATCCCCTCGTGTTGACGAGATGCAGACAACTCATCCCCAGCGAAGTCGCCGGGATTTCTCCGTGTTGACGGAATGTAGCGTCCTAACGTGGACAAAGTTTTATTCCTATGATGATAGGATTTCTCCGGGTTGACGGAATGTGGAGTCCTAACGTGGACAAATGCTGTCGAGATTTCTTCGTGTTGACGAAACAAGCGTCCTAACATGGACAAAGTTCTATTCTCGTGTTGTTGAGATTTCTTCGGGTTGACGAAATGTGAGTCCTGACGTGGACAGATTTGTGTTTATTCGTGATTTGACGAAATTTGGGTCTAGATGTGGACAAGGTTACTCTTGTGAAGACAGAATCTCTATTCGTGTTGACAAATTTGTTTCTCTTCTTGTGTTGACAAGGTTGGTCCAGTTGTGGACGGAGGTGTTTTGCAAAAAAATGTTCAGTGCCTGTGGCGTTACATAGATGGTTGAAGTTGAAATCAGAATTATTATCAGCCGTTGGATCAGTTGTTGCCGTAACAACTAGATTCAGATAGGGGATGTTGTTCCCCAAGCAGTCCAGTTTATTTCTGCGGTTGGCAAATTTTTGGGTTTCCTTGGTATTCAACCGTCTCGTACCTCGATTGTTTGAAGGCCGTTCGCTCTTCACCCATTCTGGTCCAAGCCGTTTGAATAGGGGCAGCTGTTACACCCCAAAATTTGCTCAACCTTTTCTTGCCTGATTTGTGTTTCATTGCATTTCATTTGCATAGTTACATCATGTACATAGTCTAATCATTTGCATATTATAGCATAGCATGCATCCAATAAGGGATCAAGGATTTCTATCAAGAGAAGAGCCTAGCAAGAGGTGTTATCCAAGATGAGAATTCATCCAAGTCATCAAGAAGTGATTTGAAGTCTTGAGGTTTGAGTGTCTATATGTGAGTTTTGCTCTTATCTTGAGGGATATTGAGAATCATCAGTGGGATGTGAAACATGGAATGTGAATTTGAGGTGTGTATGGATCTCATGGGATGCCTAGAGGGCAATATTGAAGCTGAGACAAGTCATTGATTCAAGTATGAGAGCCACAGTTGAGGTGCAGTCAACTAGGGTTTCATCTGGGTCAACCCTAGTTCAATTGTGCAAAATTAGAGAGCATCAAAGCCTACTTAGAAGTCATGGGATTCATGAATTGGTATGTTGATACATGTGTGGTGTTGTTCCAAGGTTAAGCAAAGAAAGATCAAGAATGTGGGAAGTTGCTAAATTAGGGTTTCAGTGTAAAATCCCCTATTTAGTGCCTAACTTCAAAGCCACATAAGTCAAAATAAAAGTTTCAAATGGATCTTTGGCCAACATGAAACTTGTAGAGCATCTCAATACCTTTAATTTGAGTACTAGAAGTCCTCAAGGGGATTTATAGAACTCAAGTTATGGTTCTTGCAAGTTACAGGTCATCAGAGGACTATGAAATTTATCTGTGAAAGTCACTTGACTTCCAAGCAACTTTTTCCCTTCAAGGAGGTTTCAAATGGATTCTTGGCTAACATGAGAGTTGTAGATCTTGGTCTTATCTTTCCATAGAGTTCTAGAAGTCCTTGATAGGATTTGTAGAACTCAAATTATGATCTTTGCAAGCCAGGGGTATTTTGGGTATTGATGATTATAGGTCATTTGTGATCATAGGCCATTTTCACCAACATAGAGGCCTCAAATGAAGTTTTTTTCAACTATAAAGTTGCTCAAAATAGGGTTTTAACCTTGACCATGAATCAAGGAGGCTTTGAAATGGCTCATAGAAGAAGTTGGTTTGAGAAATTTTGAAAAGGAAGAAATTAAAGTGATTAAAAGGCCAAAATTATGGAAAAATTGATATGTGACCAAATAATGCAACATTATAGGTCAAATTGATCAGAAAACATATTTTGGAAAGGATGGAAATATTACTTTTTGGATTTGAGGCCATTTTCACTCATTTCCACTTTGTTACTTAAGGTTGAAGTAACACATCAATACATGGCCATTGGATCAAAAACAAGGAAACAATCATAGCCATTCAATTCTAAATATCATAAGGGGAGAATTTCAAGCAAGATGGTGAGCTAGAACAGAGCAATTCCCAATTTTCACATATGAGATTTTCAAGGAATATGAGAAATTGAATTTCTCATTCAGTTAGTTACAAAAGGTTCTAGAGGTTTCCAACAACTTCTATATAACATATGCATTAGATTCAGATCATTTTTTGGCAAGGATTGAGCAAGGAATCAAAGAGAGCAACTGAATTTTCCCAACTGCTTCTCAGAATCGGGTTTTGGAATTGAATAGGATTCAGTGCAAATTGACCATTGTAGAAGCCTGGGGGAGTGTTCTTGAGTGATTCTGGAAAGAATTGGAGGGTGGATCGAGCAAAACCACTATCTGTTCATCTCTCAAAGCCAGGTTCGCAACTTTCATTTTCTGCTCTAATTTATAGGTAATTGCTTAGGTTTTGATAGTGGGAGAGGTTAGTGATGATGCTTAGGTGGATTTAGGCACAAGAATTGGACAATTAGAGACCAAATTAGTGTGATGCCATTTTCTGTTGAAGCTTATATCTCCTTGTTCTTGAAGTTTTAATGGTGTTTGAATAGTTAGAATTGAAGCCTGAAGAATGTAGTTCATGCTAGGATCTTTAATTTTAAGAATTGCAACGATCAAGATTTGGTGATTTTTCTGCAACTTCTATCGGGTTTTGAGTTAGGGTGAGAATCAATGGAATTGGAGTGCATATTTGAACTCAGGGGATGATTTTAAGTGAGATAGGGTGTTTCAGTTTTGTGTGTGATGCATTTTTGGGATTGTCTCGCCGGAGAAGACGGTGGCGCATAGCTCAGGCCACCGTCCTGAATATTTCCCTCCCAGTTTGAATTTTTGGGGAAGATGAAGTTTTAGCCATTGATTTGTGTTTGACCTTTGACTGAGAACCTGAACCAACGGCCACGACCGTGTTTCACAAGCTGAAGAGGGTGAGTTTAATCAAAACTCACCATTTCATTTAATCTGAGTTGGATGGGCTTAAGTTATTCTTGCTTTCCACACCCCTAGTTTGGGCCCAATGAGAAAATGCACTAAAATGTATTGCTATTTTCCACAACGTTTTTTCATTTTCCTTTTTTTTTCTGATTTGTTTTTATTTGGTTTTAGGCCTAGTGACAGATGCGCTTTTCACACCCTCTTTTTAGCCCAGGTTTGGTTTATAATTGGTTTACATTGCTATTTGCAACGCAGTTTTCTTCATTTTCTTTATTTTTTTCTTTTATTTTTATGTTTTGCATATAGTTAGGAATAAATTCACAATAATTAGGAAAATTAGTCTATTTAATCTAGGTTTTTTTCCCCTTACTCCTTAAAGAGTCTAGAATTTAATAGGATAAAAAAAGAATTAATTCATGCATTTTATATTTTAATTGCATTTGTTGAAGTTTAGTTCATTTCATTTTGAATATGGCTGATATGTGTTTTTGTTGATTTTGGTATGGGTGTTTGGTGTATAATTTTGAGGTGATTCTTTTTGGAATAGATAGCTTAGATACGCATGTATCCATAGTAATTTTCTCATATTTTTGTGAGATAATTTTAGGCTAGTTTGAACATTGAACAATAGGTGGTGTAGAATTAGGGTTTTAGGATAGTACCCTTAGGTTTAGGGCATAGTTTTAGGTCCAAATGAATGGTTAACCCCCTGGTTTTTGTATGGCATATTCTTAAGAGGTTTAGGAACCCTTAGAATTTTTCCTAGGATTTTACAATCACTTTTGGTATTTTAATTAGAATTAGTTTTAGGACTAACTTCTAGGTGTTTCTGATGAACTAACTTGACTAGTTTAACTCAATAGTTTCCCTTAGATTAGGGTGGTGGTGCTCTTGTGCTTGGATGAAGTTGAAGACCAATTGAAGATGCTTTGGGGATGCTTGATGGAGCTTGAATTTGAATATTTTCTCATCTTGTGGAGTGCTTGTCTGGAGCTTAGGGTAACTAGGGTTTTAGGAAGAGCATTAGATTAGTTTTGTTTCTTTCTTCAAACATGGAGTATATTGTTCATCTCCATTCAATCCAATGACATAAAGTCCTCTGAAAGAAGTCACATCTCTCCCTTGGAGGGATGAATGGCATGCTTTAAGAGTAGAACTTTGAGGATACAGTTCCTTTACAATGATTAAGTTCTCAGTGGCTTCCTTTGGTTGTCACTAAGTTACTTAACATTCCAACTTGATCTTGTGGATTGATTCTCCCTTGGAGGTTGCTTGTTGAAGCTTGTTGATGTCGCTACCGCGAAAATAAGGTGCCGGAAAAACAGAAAAGTCACCACCTTTCGTTATTTATCCCTCAGAATGGGAAAGGAAACGATTAGAAAAACCTGACGAAAAGGTATAAGACAAGGTCATCGCAACCATTGTCTGGGTTCGGGAGTCGGTTACGTAAGGGGAAGGTATTAGCACCCCTCACGTCCATCGTACTCGATGGGATCCATGCTTGTTGTGTTTATCTGACGGGTTGGTTTAACAATCTACCTATCAAGGCTGGTCTGAAAAGAAAAGAAAATGACTCGGCAAAGCGTCGCACTTTGGGCCTATGTATTCTCATAAGAGAATGAGAAATCAGAGTCAACATAGTTCTCCTAACTACGGGTTACGGGAAAGGTGGCTCGCCAATACATCAGTATTGTGCCTACGTACTCTCAACAGGTATGAGAGATCAGAGCTTACGTAGTTCGGGATAATACGGATTACGGGGATTCAGATTCATCTGTTTTATCGAGTAGGGTTAACGAACAGTTCCAGCAGTTGGATGTACGCAGCTCGATCCTTGGAGACTTATGTGTTACCGTTTGCGGTAGAACTGGGAGTTAACGACACTCTTTTCTTCAGAAAAGCTTTCCTTTGAATTATGGGCCCACGGGGCAAAAAGTTTGAAGTTTGTTTTCTGTCTTTTACGGAAGAACTGTTTTTTTATGGATGTTTGCAACCAATATCGCACTAGAGACTATGACCTGAGAGTGAATGCGTTGCATGTCACCCAAAGGGTGCCATACTAAACATCCAAGCTGTCGAAAAGAAACTCTCCGACAACCCTTTCTCAGATAGCTTAAGGCTTGTAACGTACGACGTCAGTTAACCTTTATTATTGTATTTTAATTTGTTTTGAGATGAGAAGAGAACGAACAAGTTCAACTAAGGGGATACTATCAAGTCCTAATATTGTCATGCCAAGGATTCACCCTATGGTGGAAGTTTGAAACAGGGAACTCCTAGAAGTTATCATGCATAGGTTTCAACCTAAAGTTCTATCATCACTTCCTTATCAAAGGAAGTGAGATTCCTAGGGGATCATGCCAAGGTAAACAGAAACAGGTAAAACATCAGCTGAAATAGTAAATAGTAGACAGTACAGGAAACAACTGTAAATAAAATGCATGCAATGCTAGTGAGGGAGGAAATGTGTGTGGGGCATCAGCCTCCACACGCTCATCTCAACCTCAAGCCAAATATGAATAACTGTAATCATACAGGAGAAATAACATGCTATCAAGCAAACACAATAACTGCAATCATACAGCAGAAGTAAAATGCCATCAAGCAAATAACAAACCACATAGGCAAGGGAGCAGGGCTCTACCGAATACCAGCAAGCAAAGCCATACAGTAACAATACAAGCAGAGGGAGCAACTCAACCTCTAGTGCAATCATGCTCCTAGCTTAAATCAGTCTAAACATGAACTTATTCTAATGCATCAAGCAAATCAAACAAGTCACAACAATACGGTTGCACAGCAAGCAAACAGACAGGAAAGAAAGCAGATCAACAGCTTCCACAACTTCACAGCAAAGCTCTTCTGACACCAGTTTAGTCCTCAGTCTTCAACTGCTTTTCAAGGCTATCATCTTCCATAGCAAGTGTCAACTTGCTTCTTCAAGCTTTCAACACATCAAACATAAGTATCAACTTATCCCTCTTATTCAAGCCTCAGCTCTAAAGTAAATTCCACCTTCAGGCCTCAATCCTAATATCAAGTATCAACTTGGCTCCTTCAGGCTCTCAATGTATCAACATAAGTATCAACTCAATCTTTCTCCTTCAAGCCTCAGCTCCTCACTCAATTTCAATTTGAGCTTCTTCACAAGTGTCAACTTGTTCTTCTGGACCTTCAAGCTTCAGCTCTTTCCTCCCTACAAGTATCAACTTGTTCTTCCTGATCTACAAGCTTCAGCTCCTAAGGGTAATCTTCAAACACAAAGAAGTATCAAATCCTACCCCTCAATCTCTTCAAGCAAGGAACTCCATCCTCTATCAAGGGAGAAAGATTCATCTAACAAGAGCAAAGTTTGGATGCTTGGTAGCAAAGTGAATACCAAAGGTCACCACTAAGCATCCTATCATCAGAGAAAGGGACCCTCAAAGGTTCTACCAACTTGTAAAGAGTCACACATCCTACCAAAGGAGGTATGGGGCCTTTACAAAGGGACCTTACATCATAGGGAAGAATGGAAGTGATCAACATCTTCCATGTTTATGAAGGAAGAGAATCTATCTAGAAGCTCTGCCTACAAACCCTAATCTTAGCACCTAATCAACACTACACCAAAAGAAGAGAAGATCCTCACATCCAAACTTCTCCAAGCATTCCATTGCATCTTCAACTTGCTTTCAACACCATCCAAGAGCAAGCAAAGCAAAACCCTAATCTAAGGGAACTAAAGAAGTCATTCTAGTTGAATTAGTGCATTAGAATCATCTAAAGTTAGCACCTAAACTAAAATCAAACAAAAATAGTAAACTACATTTTAAATTCCTACAAAACTTCCTAAGGGATCCTAATTCAATCATGAATCTACCATACAAAAATCAGAGGTTGAATCACCCACCAAGTTCTAGATATAAAACCTAAATCATAAGGTATTAACCATAAACCCTAAAAATGGAGCTCCTAAAGTTTCAACCTAAAACTACCACTTACATTCATCACAAAAATGTGAGAAAACTCTAGGGGGAACATGCATATCTATGCTAGCTACACACAAAAAATCAAGGCAAGAATCATCATCAAATGATCAAACCAAATTCAACAAAATCAAGCATCAACCATGATTATTTTAATATCAATTAAAATTCAACAAATGCAAATAAAATAAAAAATGCATGAAATATTAATATTTTTTATCTAAAAAAACTAGATTCAATCATGAATCAATGGAAAAAAGAAGGGAATCATTTGAGTCATTTTTCAATTTTTTATGGATTATTCAATAACCTATGTAAAATAAAGAAAATAAAAAAAAATGAGAAATTAATAAGCGCGTGGTGTGAATAGCACAAAAATTCAGTTCATTTCAATGTTGGGCCCAAAAGGGGGGGTGGTGATATCAATTAGTGGCTTAAGCCCAAAACAACAATTAAATGAAACGCATCGTTTCATATCAACTCAGAATCCTTCACAAAATTTAAATCACTCGTGGCCGTTGGATCCTTCCTAGGTCAAAGTCTTCAGCCCATATCCAATGGCTACCTAGTCGTCTTCTTCCTTTTGAATGTTGGAGGGAAAGAATCCATGGAGGTTCAGAGCTTCAACTCCATCTTCCCCAAATCGTACTTCATCAATACTCCATCAAAACTCTCATATGAATACACTAATCCACTCCATTTTCCCCACTGAATCTAACCATGCTAATCAATAACATTGAAACCCATCCTAACTCAAATCACGATGAAAATCTCATAAATCACTCAAGAATCAAATCACACCAAACTCCAAATTATGGTGTCTAACATCATCACCATGCTTCACTAAGTGGATTCCACTATCAAACTAAGCCTAACTCTCAAAAATCATCAAGATACGATCAAGAACAAAATTTTAGTCATCTTACTTATTGCCTCTAAATCGATCCAATTGTTACCAAAAAGCTCCCTACATCAATCTAAAATACATCTAACCTAACAATTCCTATTGATTATGCTTAAATTAAGCTGCACAATGAAAAGTACATACCTGCAAATTCTTGATGAACAAAGTGGTTAAATCTTCAAATCAACCTTCAATAAGCTCCAGATTCCTTCACTAGCATCCAATCAACCTTCTGTATGCAAAGAAATGAGTTGAAACCTCGTGGATTCTTGAACCCGATTCTGAGTTGCAAGCTTCAAACTCCAATCTCACTCTTCTCTCTCAATTCCCACCAACCTTGGCCTTGGATCACTTCATGTGCTTATATAGAACATGACTGAATGATCTAGAAAGTTCTGGATCAATCCAATGAGAATTTCAATATCTCATGTCATGGAAAATTCAATCTCATGCCATGTTCATATCAGTTCTTGCAGCAGCTTGTATTTGCCCTTCAACCTCATCCAAATTCTCCTCAAATGAGATTATGAGTGTGCTTGGATGTGTTTGCACCTTGGTTTTGATCTTATGTGTAGTTTGGCAAATGTAACTTACATCTTAAGTAACAAAATGCAACTCCATGATTTTGAACTCAAATGAGAAAAGTAATATTGCCAATGTCTTTAAAATGAATTTTACAATCAAAATGACATATAGGTTTGTCTCATTTGGTCACCAAATGAAAAATCATAAATTTGGTCCTTTTAATGAACTTTAATTCTTCCTTTTTAAGCCAATTTTGCAATTTTGAGTTACAAGCAATTCCAACCTCTCATGACCACTTGGCTAGCCTTAAAACATCTTTTTGAACAAGTTTGATGTTGGACATTTTCCCATTTGAAGCTTGCAAATAGGAGTTATGGACTTATGATTGAAATGACCTATAATCTTCAAATACCCAAAATACCCTTGACTTGTCAAAGCCATAACTTGAGTTCTACAAATCCTATCAAGGACTTCTAGTGCTCACTAGAAAGCTAAGAGGATAAGGAACAACATTCATGTTGACCAAAAGTTCATAGGAATCATCCTTCTAGGGCAAAAGTGCCATGCAAGTTGGGTAACTTTCAAGCTCCAAATTCACATGCCTCAGATGACTTGTAACTTGTCAAAGTCATAACTTGAGTTCTACAAATCCTATCAAGAACTTCTAGTACTCAAATTAAATCTTAGATCATGCGCTACAACAATCATGTTGGGGGAAAGTTGAGATGACAATCACATCTTGAGCTAAATTGCCTTGAAGATAGGGGTCAAACTAGGAGATTTTACACTGTCAAGCCTTAGAAACCCTAGCTTGAAACTTCTCAAACTCTTCAATCATGATGAGTTGACCTTGGAATCATCCTTATAGCATCTCAATGCATCAATCCATGATCACATGGCCTTTGAACTAGGTCACAACCTTGTTCAAATCATCAGTTGACCTAGGGTTGACCTAGTCAAACCCTAGCTGCACCAATCATGGCTGAGCCTTCTTAATCTTGCACAATGACCTGTCTAAGCCCCCACATGAACTTAAACACTTCTCATGAGCTCTCTCAAGACCTAAAATCCAACTTCATGACCTCAGAATCATCTGATGGCTTCCCACAACTCTCAAGTTAGGAGACACACCCTCTTGGTTTCAATCACTCTTTCTGAGGATCTTTTAACTTCTCTGACTAGGATATCAACCCTTGAACATCTGAACAACCTTCTTAGCTAGCCTTACAGTCTTGTATAGCTCTTGATTGGCAATCATACCTCTTGATCTCCTGCACACATGTCAATGAAATGCAAATGATAATGCTAATGTGAATGAAATGAAACACAAGCTAGGTGAAGAAATGTTGGGAAAATTTTGGGGTGCAACAGCTGCCCCTATTCAAATGGCTTGGACCTGAAGGGTTGAGAAGCGAACGGATTTCAATTATTCAAAGGTAGAAGACAGTTGAATACAAAAGAGAACCCATAAATTTAACAACTGCACAAGTACACGGTACTCTGATGGGGACAAATCTTCGGAAACTGAAATCATAGATGCACGACAACTAGCTGGAGAAATACTGATCTGAACCTCCGTCAGGATGATTCTCTGATTTATTTGATATCATTACGTCCTCGAATCATCAAGGGATCACTGATTATGCGGTAACTGGTGGTTTGCCAACCACGCACAGGTAAACGATACTCTGATTGTTAGGAACATCTTCAAAACTGAGCATGCCAGTTGCACGACAACTCTGCTGGGGAATTGGTCACACGGTAACCGGTGAAAGGTCTAATCTCAAATCTCTGTCAGGATGATCATCTGATTTTGCTGTAGATATTCGTCCTCAAGTCATCAAGGGATCACTGGTCACTTGGTCACCGGTGACACATAGCTGATATGGCCGTCAGGCATTCTGCGGCACTGCAGCAGAAGAATTCCTTGGGACTCATCAGGTCATTAGGATTTTTTTTTAACAATCAAGTTAATTGCGCTATCGGGCATTCAAAGAAATTTTCGGGCGTCAGTCGGACTTCGTCAGTAAGTCGGGAATAGAATCCTCGGTCAATCATGAACCAAATGGGGATATCCAAACTTCTGCCATCAGGCACTCCGCATCAGCCGAGAGAACTGCTTCGACATCACCGTTGGACTTCAATCATCAAGCCTTCCAGGAAATTTCAACTTTTTTGTTTAAAACCTGCTGGGGATGACACCTCTCCGCTGGGGGTTCTGGAGAACTATCAAGTAACTCTGCTTCGGGGATCCAGAAATCATTCTGGATGAATCAACTCTGCTGAGGACTACAAGAATCATCTTGGACAAATAATTCCGTCGGGAACTTCAAGAATCATCCTGAACCAATAACTCTGCTGGAGATTTCAGGAATCATCCTGAGCAAACACTCTATCGGGGACTCTAAGCATCAACTTAAGCAACCCTCTCTGGTGACTTCACTGGGGATTTTAAGAATCATCTTAAGCAATCAGCTTCGCTGAGGAGTTCAAGAATCATCTTGGGCAAACGACTTTGCTGGGAAAATTTAAGAATCATCTTGAGCCATATAACTCTTCTGAGATTTCAGGAATCATCCTGGGCGGACACCCTGCCGGGGGGGCACCTGCAAAACAAGAACGGTAACGACCTAGCTCATGTTTCATATGCATATGATCAACAATGGCGCAATGCTTCACACGGCGGAAATGCTACGCGTTTAGGGTAAATGCTATGCAATCATGCACAATGCTACGACCCTATCAGCAAAATAAATGTTGAAGGGAGAATCCTCCTGTCAAGGAGAAAGGATCACTCTGGTGGAGAGGAGGAACCATCCTGCCAAGGAGAAGAAGTCACACCAAACTCAATTGGACTCCGTCTGGGGAAACGAACTTCAGTTGACTGCTGCAGGGGAATAAAGCTCTACGAGAACCTGAACCTGCTCATCTAGGTATTCAAACCACAACTGCTGAGGAAAACGATGTCAGTCGCAGAAATAAACTACATAGCCTTCGCGGCAAAACTTTCCTGGAGATAACGACTCCGGTGGGGAAATACAGCATCAGCTACTAAACATTCTACTGGGGAAAACCAATCATGGCCCCCACGGATTCCAAGGACTCGGCTCTCTTGGGGGTTTGCAAACTCGGCTGGGGAAGAAGGAATCATCCTGCTTACTGGGGAGAGTACGACTCGGTGGGGAATCTCAATTCTCCTAGAGACTTCAGTCTGTACTATCGGGTGCTGTACATTTAAGTATATGACTCAACTGGGGAGATGACATTCCTTCAGGATGCATCTGATTAGGGAGAGAATCTTCTCTTCTTGGGGAGACATGTCAATGCCTACGATCTCATGTTCAAACTCCACGGGGAGGTGCTGCTGAACTTGCTGGAAGAGAAGGAATCATCCTGCTTGGGGATGCATACGGCGTACTGCCTGGTATATGCTACACCTGCAACAACACAAACAAACAGACAAGATACCCTTCTCAAAGGGACCTATCAAGGTTATCGTCTTGTGACAATGTTCGAGTAATTCATTGTTTCAACAATCAGCGGCCTAGGCCAGTAAGTTTATGTATGCGCATTTTATCAAAAACATCGGCGTTCTTTTTCGCAAAAAAAACAGATAGATGCTAAACAGGCAAACAGAATTGCTGAATAGTATACATTTTATTGATAACGAACCCCTGAATGGGTAAAAATGTTTTACAACAGATGCAAGCTCCTGGAATGAGGAAGTTGCGCAACAATAAAAACATAAATATACATCAGTATATACACAAATGTCGGCAATGCGGCGTAGACGAACACCATGAGTTGATCCCTCTATGACCCACTCGACTTTGATACTTCTCCGACGCTTCAGCTTCAGAAGAGATTGATTCAGATAAACGGCCCTCAGGTCTTCCAAACCACTAAACAATGAGAGTCCATATGCGGAACGCAGTCATTTGCTTTTTCAAATCTCTAACTTTTGCCTGAATCGCCCTTTCGGGTTTTTGATTCACCGGGATACCCTTTTTTGCCAAAGCCGCCCATCCGGGTTTTCGACTTTGCGGGTGTACATTTTTTCTTTTATATCCCTAGTTTTTGCCCGAACCTTTTTTCCTTTTTTATGGTTCGCCGGGATGCCCCATTTTTGCCTGGATATTCTTTTTCCTTCCAGCGGGTCATTTTTTAAGCAAAGTATTTTTTAACTGCGTCCGCGTTCATCGGGGATGCAAAATCTTCGCCATCCATCGTGGATAACAACAAGGCTCCTCCCGAGAAGACCTTGCTGACGACATACAGACCTTCGTAATTGGGAGTCCACTTGCCCCGGTGATCGGAGTGTAGAGGAAGAATCTTCTTCAGGACGAGATCATCCGTCTGAAAGCTTCTAGGACGCACCTTCTTATCATAAGCTTTCTTCATTCGGCTTTGGTACAGACGACCATATGCAATCGATGCTAACCTCTTCTCATCCATCAGGCTGAGTTGGTTTAGTCGGCTCTTAATCCATTCTACCTCATCGAGTTTTACATCAACCAAAACTCGTAAAGAAGGGATCTCAACTTCTAACGGTAGGACAGCTTCCATACCGTACACCAGTGAGAAAGGAGTTTCCCCAGTTGACGTACGTACCGTCGTACGATAACCGTGCAATGCAAATGGCAACATCTCGTGCCAATCCTTGTAGGTCACAACCATCTTTTGTACAATCTTCTTAATGTTCTTATTGGCCGCTTCAACGGCGCCATTCATCTTCGGCCGGTAAGGAGATGAGTTGTGGTGTTCAATCTTGAAACTCTGGCATAGCTCCTTCATCGTCTTGTTATTCAGATTCGAACCATTATCAGTAATGATCCGCTCTTGAATTCCGTAACGACAGATGATGTCCCTCTTTATGAATTTAGCCACCACCTGCTTGGTCACATTAGCATATGAGGCTGCTTCCACCCACTTGGTGAAGTAGTCGATAGCTACTAGAATGAAGCGATGACCATTAGATGCAGTGGGCTCGATCTTACCTATCATGTCGATGCCCCACATGGAGAACGGCCACGGGGAGGACATGACATTCAAAGGGCATGGAGGCACATGAATCTTATCAGCATAAATCTGGCATTTATGACATCTCTTCGCGAATTTAAAGCAATCCGATTCCATTGTCAGCCAGTAATATCCTGCTCTCAGGATCTTTCTTGTCATAGCATATCCGCCGGCGTGCGTACCTAATGTGCCTTCATGGACTTCTTCCATGAGCATACTCGCCTCTTTCTCATCTACACATCTGAGTAGCACGAGATCGTGGTTTCTTTTATACAAAACTCCATCAGGATTGAGATAGAAATTTCCAGACAGCCTCCTCAGAGTCTTCTTATCCTGGGTTGACGCTCCCGCAGGATACTCCTCAGTCATAAGGAAGGTCTGGATATCATGGAACCATGGCTTGCCGTCAGAGGCTTCCTCGATCGCAAAGGCGAATGCAGGTCTATCAAGACGAGAAAGGAAAATCCTTGGAGCTTCATTCCAAAAATTGACTTTATACATTGAAGCCAACATGGCTAGGGCATCAGCCATCTAGTTTTCAGCCCTGGGCACATGATGGAGTTCCACTCGGTCAAAGAACGGAAGCAGCCTTCTGGTATAATTCATGTACGGCACCAAATTCGACTGGTGAGTCTCCCACTCCCCTTTAATCTGGTTGATCACAAGCGCCGAGTCACCATATACGTCTAGGTTCTTGATTCTCAAATCAACTGCTTCTTCTAGACCCATAATGCATGCTTCATACTCCGCTTTGTTATTGGTGACTGGAAACGTCAGTCTCGCAGTGAACGGGATGTGGGATCCATGGGGAGTTGTGATGATCGCCCCGATACCACTTCCATAAGAATTAACCGCCCCGTTAAATATCAATTTCCACTGGGATTTCCTATCTGGCGCCTCGTCGGGCAACGATTCATCACAATCTTTCACCTTGAGAAACATGATATCCTCATCAGGGAATTCAAATTTCATCGGCTGATAATCCTCGATTGGTTGTTCGGCAAGGTACTCAGACAATACGCTTCCCTTGATGGCCTTTTGGGAAACGTACTGAATGTCATATTCCGTCAACACCATTTGCCATCTGGCAATCCTGCCCGAAAGCGCTTGCTTCTTGAAGACGTACTTGATCGGATCCATCTTCGAAATTAGCATGGTGGTGTGATTGAGCATGTACTGTCGTAAACGTTTGGCAGCCCAGGCTAGTGCACAACACGTTTTCTCCAGCATCGAGTAACGAGATTCACATTCTGTGAACTTTTTACTCAAATAGTAAATGGCATGCTCCTTTCTGCCCGTCTCGTCGTGCTGACCGAGAACACACCCCATACTATTCTCAAGAACTGTCAAGTACATGATTAAAGGGCGTCCGGCCACTAGGGGAATCAAGATTGGAGGTTCCTGCAGATACTGTTTTATCTTATCAAATGCCTTCTGGCAATCCTCGTTCCAGATAATCGCCTGATTTTTCTTTAACAATTTGAACCTCGGTTCACACGTGGCCGTGAGCTGAGAGATAAACCTTGCGATGTAGTTTATTCTGCCCAGGAAACCACGAACTTCTTTCTCAGTTTTTGGCGCTGGCATTTCTTGTATTGCTTTTATTTTCGCAGGATCAACCTCAATGCCTCTTTCACTCACGATAAACCCCAGTAGTTTTCCAGACCGTACTCCGAAAGTACACTTGTTAGGATTCAGCCTCAACCTGAACTTCCTAAGCCTCTCAAAAAGCTTTAGCAAATTGACCAGATGTCCTTCCTCCGTTTGGGACTTCGCAATCATGTCATCAACATAGACTTCAATCTTATGATGAATCATATCATGAAACAAAGTGACCATTGCTCGTTGGTAAGTGGCCCCTGCGTTCTTCAGATCGAAAGGCATTACCTTGTAGCAAAATGTTCCCCAAGGTGTGATAAACGTAGTTTTCTCCATGTCCTCCGGCACCATCTTGATATTATTGTAGCCGGAGAAGCCATCCATGAACGAAAATACGGAGAACTGAGCTGTATTGTCGACCAACACATCAATATGAGGCAGCGGGAAATCATCTTTAAGGCTCGCCCTATTCAAGTCCCGGTAATCGACGCACATTCGCACCTTACCGTCCTTCTTCGGTACAGGCACTATGTTGGCGACCCACGGAGGGTAAGTAGTGACCGCTAAGAAGCCAGTATCAAGCTGTTTCTGCACCTCTTCTTTGATCTTAACGGCCATATCTGGTCGCGTCCGCCTAAGCTTCTGCTTAACGGGAGGACAATCTTCTCGCAGCGGCAAGTGATGGACCACGATGTCAGTATCCAATCCGGGCATATCTTCGTATGACCAAGCAAAGATGTCACTATACTCTCTTAGCATCTCGACCAATCTCTACTTGACATCACTCTGCAATGCAGCCCCTATCCTGACATTCCTGACTAGTTCTTCAGAACCCAGATTCACAATCTCGATCTCTTCTTCGTGAGGAAGAATAACTTTCTCTTCTTGTTTCAACAAGCGGGCCAACTCTTCGGGAAGGTCTTCGTCTTCATCAATCTCTTCTTCGGCTTGATAGATCGGGCAATCGAAGTCGAAGTGAGTCGTAGAAGGTCCAGAGTCGATGTCATCTGTTATGTGGATCCTGCAATAACAAGGGTTAAGCTTAAAACAAGGATATGCAGGTTAGCACAAACCCCATTGCCATTTTATTGTTTTTCAAAACAAATATAAAACAGGAATAACAGAGATCACAATATTTGAATACGAAGAAAAACGCCTTTTGATTTATTGGTAAAATGCATGTACATAATCAAACAAGGCCCTGGCAATAAAACCACTATGCCCCGGGTAGGACATAGGGTTGTACAATGACAGGAGAAAGTAAATCATTACTCTTTGCCTGTCACTTGGATGGTATCCCTGATGGACCAGTTGTTGAGGCTCTCGCCTGGCTTGCTTGGCTGGATCCAAGAATCTAGATCGCAGTCGCTGTCTTTGCCGTCTTCAGACACCGCGTTGACACTTTCAAATATCACCCCGCCACTGGTAAACTGGATCGGCCCTTTACCTCGCGACGCACTGTGAGAAGAGGAGGCTTCAGCCGCAGGAGAGTATCCTAACCCAAAATTGTCTTGCTTGTTAGGTATCTCTAGAATTCGCCCCCAACCTGGGGTAGATCCGGCCTGAACAGCGGCCCGGGCTTCCTTGAAGGAAGAGAGAGTTATCTCTGGTTTCTCAGTGATTACAGGAGCCACGTTCTTGACTTTAACAGCTTCAAACGCCTGACATAGGGTTTCGTGGATTTCCCCATCCATCTCAACATACTTGAAGGACGACAAATGGCTCACCATTAAGTCTTCCTCGCCACATACAGTCACGATGCTGCCTCCGACAGCATACTTGAGTTTCTGGTGCAACGTGGAGGTCACGGCGCCAGCAGAATGGATCCATGGCCGGCCTAAGAGACAACTGTAGGCAGGCATGATGTCCATGATGTAGAAGACTGCGTTGAAAGTTTCTGGTCCAACTTGGATCGGCAGCGTTACCTCTCCGAAGACATGACGCTTGGTTCCATCGAAAGCCTTCACAACCAGGTCACTGGGTGTGCAAATCAATCCCCGAGTATCTAACTTCATCAATGCTTTCTTCGGAAGAACATTGAGTGACGACCCCGTGTCCACCAACACATGAGACATAATTGTTCCCCTACACTCTATCGAGATGTGCAGAGCACTATTGTGGTTCCTTCCCTTCGGCATTAGCTCCAGGTCAGTGAACCCTAACCCATTTCCAGCATTCACGTGGGCTACGACCCCTTCTAACTGGTTGACCGATATTTCCTACGGTACATACGTGGCATTCAAAACCTGTAACAGCGCATTGCGATGTGCCTCAGAACACAGCAACAAATTCAGGATGGAGATTTTCGAGGGTGTTTGATGGAGGTGATCCACGATCTTGTAATCACTCTTCTTGATCAACCTCATAAACTCTTCAGCGTCTTTAACGAGTAAGTCCTTCTCTACCCCACGAGGGGTTTCTTCAACGACTTTACTCTTTCCTTTATCAGTTACATCAACTTTGTCCGCTTTGTTTGCCACGATCTCCGGTGGAGCAAATACTCTCCCGCTACGAGTGATTCCGCCAATTCCCACTAGGTTATCCACACACGACCCTGATGGTTCCAATTCCAACTTCTGTTCGTTGCAGTAGACGTCTGCCCCATAATGCCACGGGACAGCATTGGTGCTTTTGAAAGGTATCGACCCAGCTTTGGTGATGGTAATCGTGGGCGGTCTGGGTGCAGAAATGGTGATCGTCCGGCGAGGGATGGTGATAGTAGCAACCTCATCATCTTGCTTCAGCATTACTTCTCCAGATCCACATTCGGCCCTTCGGCTAAACTGCAAGATTCCTTCAGTCATCAGACTCTGAATACCCTCCGTCAACTGTTCACATCCATCAGGACTAGTCGCACAGCCCATACATAGTTCTCCACAGCCCGGGAAGAAACCTCTTTTCATCAGCTTGGCTTTAACGAAGCTAAGCGGTGTCTTCAGATCCTTGACGTCAGTCAACAAATCCAAGCTCTCGTCTTCAATAATGGCATTTACTCCACCTCCCCTATGATTTGGCATAGGGTTCTTCGTGACATTTGGCACATTATTTGAGAAGTTTATGATCTTGGCGTCCACCATATCTTGCACCTTGTGCTTGAAGGCTTTGCAGTTTTCTATCGTGTGGCCTCGTGCCCCCGAGTGAAACTCACAAGTTGCATTCGCATCATAACCTGGCGGAGGTGCCCCTGTCAAGGAAGTCAGGGTTCTCTTCTGGATCAGCTGTAACTGAAGCAGAGTCTGTAACAACTGAGCATAAGACATGGGCGGCGTCTTGAGGTGACGAATTGACAGAGGTGCCCTGTTCTGATACTTCCTGTACCCTTGCTGATTCGGCTGCTGCTGCTGTTGCTGTGGCTGTTGGACCGCGGGGATGGTTATGCTGGCCACCTGCTGGTGCTGGCCTTTGCCTTTCCTTCGAGCGTTGGACACGGCGCTCGTCTCTCCTTCCCGCCTTTTTCCACCATATGGTTTCTTTCCTCCTCCAGCTGAGGATAGATCACCTTGAATTTTCCCCAGCTTGATCCCATTTTCAACGTGCTCACCCGTGATAATGAGATCTGAGAAGCTTCCAGACATACTACTGACCAATTTCTCCTAATAAACCCCTGGGAGGGTGGCTACGAACATTTCAACAAGCTCCGATTCAACCATCGGCGGCTAAACCCTAGCTGCTAATTCACGCCACCTCTGGGCGTATTCTTTGAACCCTTCGTTGTTCCTCTGTGACAAATTCTGCAGTTGAACCCGGTTCGGCGCCAAATCACTATTATACTGATAATGGTGCACGAATGCTTCAGCAAGTTCCTTCCACATGCGCACACTGGTAGGCTCCAGACTCATGTACCATTCCTGGGAGGGCCCAAACAAGCTATCCTGAAAAAAGTGCATCGACAACTTCTCGTCTTCAGAGTGAGCGGACATTTTCCGGTAGTATAATCTCAGATGGACGCGAGGGCAAGTGGTGCCCTTGTACTTCTCAAAGTCGGGTACCTTGAACTTGGGAGGCACCTTGAAATCAGCAATCAGTCCCAGCTTGGACATGTCAACACCCATAGTGTTCAAGTTCTCGAAATTCCTCATCTTGTCCTCGAGTGCCTTAAACCTCAGACGTGCTTCAGCAGTCAGCTCTCCTTCAGCACCTTTCTGTGAGAACATATCGTCTTGACGGTCTTCTAACCATGGCTGAGGCCCATACAGATTTCCAACACCTGTGTTGCCGTTGCCCAGCCCAACATTGACATTAGCTTCGAAATTCCCATTACCGACGCCAGTCGTATTACCATTGAGCCCCATGTTAGCGATCATATTGTCGTGGGCACTACCGTTCCCCCCAGTCACGGGGACGCCATTCTGAGGAGTTTCAACAGGTGGAGGGGTTGGAACAGTCCCACCATGGAGTACACCATTGCTGTCAACCCTTGAAATCAGAGGTTGGACCAAAGTTCTGAGCTGGTCTTGGCCATTGGCAACCACTTGCATGAGCTCCATGAAGCGGTCCATCCTCTCTCGGAGTTCTTGAACGTCAGTCTGCACTTGCTCCATAGCTCTAGCTCGATTTGCTTTGGTCGGATAGCGGTGGATTGGCCTTTGATCAATCCTGGAACAACCTGCATACACGAAGGGTTAGAAAAACGACAAAGTGCTCGTTATGCAGATGCTTCATGCAAATGCAAACATGTGTCTGTGCGTTAGGGAGATATCCCCCGATCCTAGTGCCTGAGTGCCAGTGCTGATAATAAGAAGTCTGAATCCAGTCATGGAAATAATATCTCATATATAAAGAAAGCCCATCAAGGCGGTACACAACGTCACTGAGTACAAGCTGAATCAATAGCATGACCTCAACCAACAAGCCTGGTGATGGTCAGCATACAACAATGATCAACACAAAAGGATTACAAATAGTCAAGCACGGCCACGGGCGTGAAACTCTCCTAACAACCCCTTCCTTTCTGGATGATCAGGCCGAGTGAGAAACCCTTCGACGAGTAACTCTCTCTGGATAATGGTGTATTGAAGGCCTTCAACCGAATCTTCCCATGCTCCTTCGCCGAAACAATCTTCTAACTTCCGCTTCTTGGATTCAAACATCAGCTTGCGCTCCTTCAGATCAGCAAGAGCCTTGTTGAGCTGGCATTCAGCGGCATATCTGCGAGCGGTTTCTTTATCAAACCTCTTCTCACTAGCCTTCACCTGGGCTTTCAACTTGGAGATCTGCTGTTTCAGATTATCCTCCCATTCCTTGCCGTTGGCTAGGGTGGCCTTCCAATGCTGATTGAACTTGGATATTCTCCGGTACGCTTCATCCAAGTGCTGCTTCTTAGTAGCTAGCACGTCATTGACAGCTTTGAAGTCCCGACCCAAATGCTCACGCTCAGCTATCTGCTTAGTCAAATCTGTCCCCAACTGGTTCACCAGCTCTATCTTCCTCTTGAAGGAATGGACAGCTTCGCTTCTCTCGCTTCTGAGTTGAGCCAATTCTTTCTCCAGTTCTTCATTTGCCTTCTTCAGCTCATCTCTTTCAGCTAACACCTGATTATGCTGCTGAATAGGCACGGTGGTAGGCTCCTCAATCACTGGAGGGCTTTTTGGCTTGGCAGGAGGAAACGACATCCCTATAGCATCTGCTCTGGCTCTGATCCAAGTCACATATGGGGCGTAGGCCTGGCTATTACTTTTTCCCAGCGACGGCTTTCCCCTCTTACTGATACCATTCCAAGCGTGCTGGAGCCTAGATAACATATCCCCCTCTAGAAGACCAGTGAGGTACAGAGATTCCTGCACCTCTTCATCCTTCGGCAGAGCTCTCAAAGCATAAGCAAACTGTCGGACCAGCAAAGATGGATTATAGTTGATACAGCCCTTCCTGCCTATCAAAGGCACATTCGGAAACCCACTGTAGCTGAAGATGATCTTGGTACCCAACCTATCTCTATCAAACCAGGTAATATCCTCCGCTGACAGACTCATCAGACGCTCAGGCCACTCAGCTGGGGCTGCAGACGAAGCAAAGGGACCCTTCTTGGGTAGGTGGCTATCAAGCCATCTATAGAGCAGGGGCACACAACAAGAGACATTCTTATCCCTTCTGTTTTCGTTTTTGTAATGGACGGAATGGTAGACATCTCCTATCAAGGTAGGGACTGGATTGCCTGATGCAAAGATGTGGAAGGCGTCGAAGTCTACAAAGTCAGGCATGTTGGGGAACAGAATGATGCCGTATATGCACAGAGCGAGAATGGCGTTGAACACGAGTCAACAACCGTCTTTGGCGCACTGCTGAGCTTTTCCCACTAAGAACTGCAAGGAGAAACCGGGAACCCTGTTCCAGCTAGACAAGACCAACTCGGAGGCATCTAGGTGAAGTGAGGGAGCTAGATTAGCCAGATTAGGCTCAACATCCATATGAACAAAGGGCATCTGACTCTTGATAGGCACACCTAACAAATCAACATACTCCTCTAGTGTAGGTGCGAGAACGAAATCCAGGAAAGTAAAGCATCTCAAAGGAGGATCGTAGAACTGCAGCAGGGCGTGCAACCCATTCAACTCAAACACAGAGGGTTTACGAACTAGGATGAGCAGTTTCCCATAAGACTTTCTGAATTCATCTCTCACAGAATCATCTGCCAAAGCAATCAAACCAGTCAGCTGAACAACATCAGGAGTGGGGAGTTTGTAGGCCACGGTCTTCCTCAGAGAACCCATAATAGCATAATAGAAGGCAAGAAAACCTGAATCGGGGGAAACGGTACCTGCAACACAGACACACATTAATAAAATGCAGATGAATATGCAAAACAATGCAAAATGCAATCATGCAGCAGGAGATCAAGACGACTATGCTGTTGAGGAGATGAAGGTCATGTATCAACAAAACCACAATACTGCTCTGTCAAGAACAACCAATATCTCTGATAAGAAGAAAACCCTGGTATCGGACCATAAATTCTGCTCTGTCAAGAACAAACACACATCTGATAATAAGGACCTCTGAGGCAGGACCATAAATCTGCTCTGTCAAGAACACATATACACCTGATGATGAGAACCTCTGATACCAACAAAACTGATTCACTATCAAGAAAACCAGGTAGTCTGAAGGTTAAGGCTTCCTGCAACAAACCCAACCCTGCTCACAGGTATGGACCTAACCTGACACAAGTTCGGCATCCTATGCGGTCATCAGCGTCACAGACATTCAAGAGGGGTGATACGATACCCAGAAGGTGTGGCATCGCCGTCTCCTGAAGCGGCCTCACTCAGCTGAATTCCAGATGATCGGTCCCCAGAGTCGACAATCCTCCAAACCAACAACCCCTCAGGCCCAAAGGGCCAGAAAAGAAGTCAACCGGAAGAACCTCGTCTGAGCGTGGATTTCATGAGACACTAGTGCCTGCAAAGCAAGCACGCGCCCACTAATTTCCACAACTAATGCTAGGTACACTAAAGCCTGGGTCTGACTTCTCACTCATCAGAATGCCCCTTCCACAACAGCACAGATAATCATATCATACTGAAAATAAAGATGTGGGAAATAAAATGAGATAAACAAATACAACCCAACAAGTAATCATACAAGCGCTAGGATTGACTCTCGCAGGGGACGTTGGATCCCCAAACTGACTCACATAAGAGACGTTGGATCCCATGAAACTATCAAGTCCCCAGCAGAGTCGCCAGCTGTCGCTACCGCGAAAATAAGGTGCCGGCAAAACAGAAGAGTCGCCACCTTTCGTTATTTATCCCTCAGAACGGGAAAGGAAACGATCGGAAAAACCAGACGAAAAGTTATAAGACAAGGTCATCGCAACCATTGTCTGGGTTCGGGAGTCGGTTACGCAAGGGGAAAGTATTAGCACCCCTCACGTCCATCGTACTCGATGGGATCCACGCTTGTTGTGTTTATCTGACGGGTTGGTTTAACTATCTACCTATCAAGGCTGGTCTGAAAAGAAAAGAAAATGACTCGGCAAAGCGTCGCACTTTGGGCCTACGTATTCTCATCAGAGAATGAGAAATCAGAGTCAACGTAGTTCGCCTAACTACGGGTTACGGGAAAGGTGGCTCGCCAATACATCAGTATTGTGCCTACATACTCTCAACAGGTATGAGAGATCATAGCTTACGTAGTTCGGGATAATACGGATTACGGGGATTCAGATTCATCTGTTTTATCAAGTAGGGTTAACGAATAGTTCCAGCAGTTGGATGTACGCAGCTCCATCCTTGGAGACTTATGCGTTACCGTTTGCGGTAGAACTGGGAGTTAACAACACTCTTTTCTTCAGAAAAACTTTCCTTTGAATTATGGGCCCACGGGGCAAAAAGTTTGAAGTTTGTTTTCTGTCTTTTACAGAAGAACTGTTTTTTTATGGATGTTTGCAACCAATATCGCACTAGAGACTATGACCTGAGAGTGAATGCGTTGCATGTCACCCAAAGGGTGCCATACTAAACATCCAAGCTGTCGAAAAGAAACTCTCCGACAACCCTTTCTCAGATAGCTTAAGGCTTGTAACGTACGACGTCATTTAACCTTTATTATTGTATTTTAATTTGTTTTGAGATGATAAGAGAACGAACAGGTTCAACTAAGGGGATACTATCAAGTCCTAGTGTTGTCATGCCAAGGATTCATCCTATGGTGTAAGTTTTAAATAGGGAACTCCTAGAAGTTATCATGCATAGGTTTCAACCTAAAGTTCTATCATCACTTCCTTATCAAAGGAAGTGAGATTCCTAGGGGATCATGCCAGGGTAAACAGAAACAGGTAAAGCATCAGCTAAAACAGTAAACAGTAGACAGTACAGGAAACAACTGTAAATAAAATGCATGCAATGCTAGTGAGGGAGGAAATGTGTGTGGGGAATCAGCCTCCACAAACTCATCTCAACCTCAAGCCAGATATGAATAACTGTAATCATACAGAAGAAATAACATGCTATCAAGCAAACACAATAACTGCAATCATACAGCAGAAGTAAAATGCCATCAAGCAAATAACAAACCACATAGGCAAGGGAGCAGGGCTCTACCGAATACCAGCAAGCAAAGCCATACAGTAACAATACAAGGA
This sequence comes from Lathyrus sativus, assembly GCA_963859935.3. NCBI lineage: Eukaryota > Viridiplantae > Streptophyta > Magnoliopsida > Fabales > Fabaceae > Lathyrus > Lathyrus sativus. The sequence continues at coordinate 89,832,898 of OZ012739.1, read as the reverse complement.
GAGGGATCAACTCAACCTCTAGTGCAATCATGCTCCTAGCTTAAATCAGTCTAAACATGAACTTATTCTAATGCATCAAGCAAATCAAACAAGTCACAACAATACAGTTGCACAACAAGCAAACAGACAGGAAAGAAAGCAGATCAACAACTTCCACAACTTCACAGCAAAGCTCTTTTGACACCAGTTTAGTCCTCAGTCTTCAACTGCTTTTCAAGGCTATCATCTTCCATAGCAAGTGTCAACTTGCTTCTTCAAGCTTTCAACACATCAAACATAAGTATCAACTTATCCCTCTTCTTCAAGCCTCAGCTCTAAAGTAAATTCCACCTTCAGGCCTCAATCCTAATATCAAGTATCAACTTGGCTCCTTCAGGCTCTCAATGTATCAACATAAGTATCAACTTAATCTTTCTCCTTCAAGCCTCAGCTCCTCACTCAATTTCAATTTGAGTTGCTTCACAAGTGCCAACATGTTCTTCTGGACCTTCAAGCTTCAGCTCTTTCCTCCCTACAAGTATCAACCTGCTCTTCCTGATCTACAAGCTTCAGCTCCTAAGGGTAATCTTCAAACACAAAGAAGTATCAACTCCTACCCCTCAATCTCTTCAAGCAAGGAACTCCATCCTCTATCAAGGGAGAAAGATTCATCTAACAAGAGCAAAGTTTGGATGCTTGGTAGCAAAGTGAAGACCAAAGGTCACCACTAAGCATCCTATCATTAGAGAAAGGGACCCTCAAAGGTTCTACCAACTTGTAAAGAGCCACACATCCTACCAAAGGAGGGATGAAGCCTTTACAAAGGGACCTTAGATCATAGGGAAGAATGGAAGTGATCAACATCTTCCATGTTTATGAAGGAAGAGAATCTATCTAGAAGCTCTGCCTACAAACCCTAATCTTAGCACCTAATCAACACTACACCAAAAGAAGAGAAGATCCTCACATACAAACTTCTCCAAGCATTCCATTGCATCTTCAACTTGCTTTCAACACCATCCAAGAGTAAGTAAAGCAAAATCCTAATCTAAGGGAACTAAAGAAGTCATTCTAGTTGAATTAGTGCATTAGAATCATCTAAAGTTAGCACCTGAACTAAAATCAAACAAAAATAGTAAACTACATTGTAAATTCCTACAAAAATTCCTAAGGGATCCTAATTCAATCATGAATCTACCATACAAAAATCAGAGGTTGAATCACCCACCAAGTTCTAGATATAAAACCTAAATCATAAGGTATTAACCATAAACCCTAAAAATGGAGCTCCTAAAGTTTCAACCTAAAACTACCACTTACATTCATCACAAAAATGTGAGAAACATCTAGGGGGAACATGCATATCTATGCTATCTACGCACAAAAAATCAAGACAAGAATCATTATCAAATGATCAAACCAAATTCAACAAAAATTAAGCATCAACCATGATTATTTTAATATCAATTAAAAATCAACAAATGCAAATAAAATAAAAAATGCATGAAATATTAATATTTTTTATCTAAAAAAAACTATATTCAATCATGAATCAATAGAAAAAAGAAGGGAATCATTTGAGTCATTTTTCAATTTTTTATGGATTATTCAATAACCTATGTAAAATAAAGAAAATAAAAAAAATGAGAAATTAATAAGCGCGTGGTGTGAATAGTACAAAAATTCAGTTCATTTCAATGTTGGGCCCAAAAGGGGGGGTGGTGATATCAATTAGTGGCTTAAGCCCAAAACAACAATTAAATGAAACGCATCGTTTCATATCAACTCAGAATCCTTCACAAAATTTAAATCACTCGTGGCCGTTGGATCCTTCCCAGGTCAAAGTCTTCAGCCCATATCCAATGGTTACCTAGTCGTCTTCTTCCTTTTGAATGTTGGAGGGAAAGAATCCATGGAAGTTCAGAGCTTCAACTCCATCTTCCCCAAATCGTACTTCATCAATACTCCATCAAAACTCTCACATGAATACACTAATCCACTCCATTTTCCCACTGAATTTAACCATGCTAATCAATAACATTGAAACCCATCCTAACTCAAATCACGATGAAAATCTCAGAAATCACTCAAGAATCAAATCACACCAAACTCCAAATTATGGTGTCTAACATCATCACCATGCTTCACTGAGTGGATTCCACTATCAAACTAAGCCTAACTCTCAAAAATCATCAAGATACGATCAAGAACAGAATTTGAGTCATCTTACTTATTGCCTCTAAATCGATCCAATTGTTACCAAAAAGCTCCCTACATCAATCTACAATACATCTAACCTAACAATTCCTATTGATTATGCTTAAATTAAGCTGCACGATGAAAAGTACATACCTGCAAATTCTTGATGAACAGAGTGGTTAAATCTTCAAATCAACCTTCAATAAGCTCCAGATTCCTTCACTAGCATCCAATCAACCTTCTGTATGCAAAGAAATGAGCTGAAACCTCGTGGATTCTTGAACCCGATTCTGAGTTGCAAGCTTCAAACTCCAATGGCCAACTCACGATTCTCCCACAGTTTTGCCTTGAATTTGATCTGGAATCAACCATCAACCATCAACCCTAGAGCAAGCTATTGGGATCAAGAACTTGGATTGAAATGGCCTCAATTGCTGTAACAGATTTTGATTTGCAATGAGCAAATTCAAAATGCAATCTCACTCTCCTCTCTCAATTCCCACCAACCTTGGCCTTGGATCACTTCATGTGCTTATATAGAACATGACTGAATGATCTAGAAAGTTCTGGATCAATCCAATGAGAATTTCAATATCTCATGTCATGGAAAATTCAATCTCATGCCATGTTCATATCAGTTCTTGCAGCAGCTTGTATTTTCCCTTCAACCTCATCCAAATTCTCCTCAAATGAGATTATGAGTGTGCTTGGATGTGTTTGCACCTTGGTTTTGATCTTATGTGTAGTTTGGCAAATGTAACTTACATCTTAAGTAACAAAATGCAACTACATGATTTTGAACTCAAATGAGAAAAGTAATATTTCCAATGTCTTTAAAATGCATTTTACAATCAAAATGACATATAGGTTTGTCTCATTTGGTCACCAAATGAAAAATCACAAATTTGGTCCTTTTAATGAACTTTAATTCTTCCTTTTTGAGCCAATTTTGCAATTTTGAGTTACAAGCAATTCCAACCTCTCATGATAATTTGGCTAGCCTCAAAACATCGTTTTGAACAAGTTTGATGTTGGACATTTTCCCATTTGAAGCTTGCAAATAGGAGTTATGGACTTATGATTGAAATGACCTATAATCTTCAAATACCCAAAATACCCTTGACTTGTCAAAGCCATAACTTGAGTTCTACAAATCCTATCAAGGACTTCTAGTACTCTCTAGAAAGCTAAGAGGATAATTAACAACATTCATGTTCACCAAAAGTTCATAGGGATCATCCTTCTATGGAAAAAGTGCCATTCAAGTTGGGTAACTTTCAAGCTCCAAATTCACATGCCTCAGATGACTTGTAACTTATCAAAGTCATAACTTGAGTTCTACAAATCCTATCAAGGACTTCTAGTACTCAAATTAAAGCTAAGATCATGCTCTACAACAATCATGTTGGGGGAAAGATGAGATGACAATCACATCTTGAGCTAAATTGCCTTGAAGATAGGGGTCAAACTAGGGGATTTTACACTGTCAAGCCTTAGAAACCCTAGCTTGAAACTTCTCAAACTCTTCAATCATGATGAGTTGACCTTGGAATCATCCTTATAGAATCTCAATGCATCAATCCATGATCACATGGCCTTTGAACTAGGTCTCAACCTTGTTCAAATCATCAGTTGACCTAGGGTTGTCCTAGTCAAACCCTAGCTGCACCAATCATGGCTGAGCCTTCTTAATCTTGCACAATGACCTGTCTAAGCCCCCACATGAACTTTAACACTTCTCATGAGCTCTCTCAAGACCTAAAGTCCAACTTCATGACCTCAGAATCATCTGATGGCTTCCCACAACTCTCAAGTTAGGAGACACACCCTCTTGGTTTCAATCACTCTTTCTGAGGATCTTTTAACTTCTTTGACCAGGATATCAACCCTTGAACATCTGAACAACCTTCTTATCTAGCCTTACTGTCTCGTATAGCTCTTGATTGGAAATCATACCTCTTGATCTCCTGCACACATGTCAATGAAATGCAAATGATAATGCTAATGTGAATGAAATGAAACACAAGCTAGGTGAAGAAATGTTGGGCAAATTTTGGGGTGCAACAGTTGAGAATAGGGTTTGAGCTTGTTGAAGCTGGTTGCTTGTTGAAGCTAGGGTTTTGCTTCTTGTTGAAGCTGGTTTCTTGTTAAAGCTAGGGTTTTGTGCTTGTTGAAGCTGATTGCTTGTGGAAGCTAGGGTTTTACTGCTTGTTGAAGATGAAGTCAGGAGCTTGTTGAAGCTGGTTGCTTGTTGAAGCTTGGTGATTGTTGAAGATGGAAGGTTTAGTGGAGCTTGGAGATTGGAGCCATTCATGAAGATGAAGGTTGCTGTCAACTTTTTGCTGTTTAATCAAACTGTTGCTGTCAGAGTTGTTGTTTGCTGTAGGAGTTTGGTGCTGCTGCTTGGGCTGCCTCCTCTGCTTTGGTTTTGGTTTTTATGTATTGTGTGTTGGCTTGTGCAGCTTGCCCCCTTAAGGTTTGAAGCGAATGTTGATTCACTTTGCCTGTTGTTTTCCCAGGTTCGAGGTTGAGTGGGACTCCCTTGCCTCGCTTGTATTGCTGCATCGCATGCATTTTACTATATCTGCTTGCTTTCTTTTCTGTTTATCCCCTAGGATCTCTGATTTCCTCTATGCAGGAGGGAATTATGACAGACATTAGGATTCTTATCTATGCATGACAACATTAGGTTAGTTTTTGTTCCCTTTTCAACCCTAGGCTTTTTAGAGATTCTTTATCTTCTTATCTTCTTATCTAAAAAACACTTCTTTCGTAAAAGATTCAAACAAATATCAAAGTGTCATTTTTGTCCGCTTGGACTCTTAATCAAGAAAAACCCTTTTTGAAGGTAATAAAAAACAGTCAGACAAGCTTATGTCTTTCGTAGCCCGAACTGCGTTTGCTCTGATCTTTCATGCTGTATGAAAGTACGTAGGCATAGGACGCCGTATCCTAGCGAGCAACCTTCCCCTCTTTTCCCGTAGGTAGGCGAACTACGTTGACTCTGATTTCTCGTTCCAGACGGGAATACGTAGGCATAAAGTGCGATCCTTTGCCGAGTCATTTTCTTTTTTTTTTAACCCAGACCTTTAGAGTAGGTAGAATAACAATCCGTACTAGAAAACAAGCGTGGATCCCGTCGAGTACGGCGGACGTGAGGGGTGCTAATACCTTCCCCTTGCGTAATCGACTCCCGAATCCAGGAATTTGGTTGCGACGACCATTCCTTTCCCGTTTTGCGTTAGGTTTACTCTGAGCGTTTCCTTTCCCTCCTGTGGGATAAATAACGCACGGTGGCGACTCTTCTGTCATAGCCGGCGCCGATTTTCGCAGTAGCGACAATAGTGATCGGAGAAGGGATAGAAGTCGGAATTGGCACAGGCAGCAGATTGCCAGCGTGACAATTCCTGTACCTCAACAGCAACAACAACAGCCACACCAGCAACAGGGACGACAGGACGCCGCTCCACAGAGATATCAAGGTCGGGATAGAGCTGTGAAAAGAGTTTTTGAAACACCTCCGCTACCTTATGCTCAGCTGCTTCTAACCTTGTTACAGTTACAACTTGTTGAGAAAAGAACGCTAGCTCCGCCGAAGGGCACGCCTCCTTATAGGTATGATGTTAATGCGCATTGCGACTTCCACTCTGGGGCACCCGGTCATACCATCGAGAATTGTCAAGCGTTCAAGCACAAGGTGCAAGATTTGATAGATAGAAAAGCTATAAACTTTGGTAACGAAGCGCCCAATATTGAGAAGAACCCTATGCCGCCTCATGGAACTGCAAAGGTAGGTGCTGTATTGGAGGATGTTAGTCTGAATCTGATTATGAATGTGGACGAATTGAAAACATCTCTGGGTTATGTCAAGAGAAGGTTACTGAAAGGGGGAGTGTTCCTTGGTTGTGACGCCGATTGCGTTGATTGTTTGGCCCAGCCTGAGGGTTGTAATAACTTGAGAAGAGGTATTCAAAGGATGATCGACGAAGGTACGCTGCAATTTGATTGCACTGCTGAAGATAAGCCTGTTGAGGCAAAAGTTGAGAAGCAGGGTGAAGTTGCAACGATTACAATACCGTTCAAAACTATCACGATATCGGCACCTCCCAAGAGGCCGACTATCACAATTACCAAAGCTGGACCTATCCCGTATGAGAGTACTAAAGCCATCCCCTGGAATTATGGGGCGGAAGTATATTGCAATAGGGAGAAGATTAACTTGTCGAGCCCGCCTGCAGAATTTGTTGATAATCTTGTGGGGGCAGAGGGCATAACCCGCAGTGGCAAGAATCTTTACGTCGCCAGAAGTAGAAGCTGAGAGAATTGCAAAGGGGAAAGGTAAGGTCAATGTGGAAGGACCATCGCAGGAGAAAGAAAAAGAGGCTTTGAATAAAGATGTAGAAGAATTCATGAGGTTAATTCGGAAGAGCAATTATAAAATCGTCGATCATCTGCAGCAGACGCCTTCCAAAATATCAATTTTGTCATTGCTGCTGTTGCGGTGGAAATAGGATATCAAATTATCAATTAATTTGAATCGCAATTCAATTCACAACCGCTCTTTGATTTATCCGAAGGAAAAGGTCAAAAGAGGGAAAACCTATTTTGCATCGTAAACACAATGCGGGGAAAGATCTAGGGTTCGGGGGTTGGTTAAATTTAGGGAAGGTATTAGCACCCTAAACTTCTGTAGTACTCTACAGGAACCTTTTGTTCAAATGTTTACTATTTGCTTTATTTATTTGCTTAAGGTATATGTACAAAAAAGGTGAGAAAAGAGACCTAAGGGGTTAATTCTAAGTTTACTCGGCAAGACATCGCATCTTGTGCCTACGTATCCTTACGGGAGTGGAATCAGAGTAATCGTAGTTCCCCTCAAAAGGGAGGTTAGAGACTTCTTGACTGTGGTCAAGGTCTCAAGGGGAATAAATGCATCTTAAGGACACGCTTACGTGGAGTGTAGAAACTCCAGATTTCTACGTTATAAATTGTTAAGTTGTAATTAGGGTTAAATTAGGTTAGGGATTCTACGGCGGGAAACCCTAAAATGAGCGCAGCGGCTCTTTGACCTAATGCTAGGGGTAAAATTGTAATCTTGCCTGCGGCGAGGCATTTATGCAAATTAGGGTTTGTGAGGTTGTAAGGGTTTGAAGTTGAGGTTGAGGACTATTGACGCGGCGACCAAAAAGCTAGACCTAACCTTCGGATGTGTGTAATGTGACAGGAGTATTGATGAATGTGTGAGATTTAAATCATGCAAGCGGAAATAAAAATGCAGACAGTAAGCCATACAAACAGAAACTCAAAGACAAAGACTAAAGCGCGATTGTTAGGATTCGCGAGGTTACATGAGAGGAGCAGATACAATATGATAATGAAATTTGAATAAAAACACAACGTAATAAGCTGCAAAAATGAACACACGCGTTAGTAGGCAAAGTCAGACGGTAATTGGACGAGTCATGAGACAAAAGTGCAATATTGGAGATTTTTGTTGTTTTTAAAGAAAAAGTTTTGATTTAAGAAAAAAGATGTTTAAGCATAAAAAAGAGATTAAGTTTAATTTTCAAAAAATAGATTTAACTTAATTACCCACAAATTTTTAATTCAAAAAAAAGGTTTGATAATATTATTTTAAAAAATGTTTTTTTTTTAGTTATTATTTTAAAGAAAATTTTGATACTATTTATTTTTAAAAAAACAATTTGAATATTTAATTAATTAAAAGAAAAAGTTTTAAAATAATCCTAATTATAAAAAAAAGACAAAAATAAAGGAAAATAAAAGAGGTTGGGCCGGTAATCACTTCCGGACCCAACCTGGTTGATGAGAATGTAACAAAATGAGAATTAGGGTTTCAAAACCCTAATCTCCCCGCGGCGCAGCTCTCTCGTTTCGTTTCTCGTTTTTCTTGCCTCCGCCATGTTTCGCCTCTTTTCCTTCATATCTTCTTCTCCACGCTAAAAGAACAGGAAGAAAACATGTTAATATGCTGATAATGGAATGACGGCTTACGGTGGGTTCTCGCTAGTGACTATCGATGCACAAGGGCGATGATGTTGCAAATCTGAGCCTCAACGGATGTTTGCCCGTCGTTGAATGAAACGGCGCCGGCGGACCTCCTTCGTTGGGTTTGTTTGCTGGCTGTTTGTGATGGCTTTGGGCGAAAGCTCTTCTTCTTTCGATCTCGCGGCCGCTAGGGTTTCTTCGTTAAATGATTTTTCCGCCGCTTTTCGCACTCTCTCTCTCGTTTCCTCCCCCAATTCGGGTTTCACACCAGGTGATGTTGTTCCTTTTATATCTTTTCTTTGACTCTCTTTTGGGCCTTTGGACTTGAGTCTGATTCTCGTTATTATTGTGATAACCTGAGATTTGGATTTGATTGAGATTTCACTTGATATTGATTGGATTTTTCTAATATGATTTAGTTTGTTGCAGATTTGATTTGATATATTTGGATATCCGTTTCTGATATGATTTGGTTTTATTGATACAATCCAGTTTTGTCATGTATCTGGGTATCCAATTTGACTTGTGCTTCTGGATTTGCGGAACGGTTCAGATTTGGACTTGTTTTCCGTTGTTTGCCTTTGGTATTGGTGGTTGACGAAGCTCTGTTGCTTCTAATACGAGATTGCACTCTTTTCTGATATGGCTTGGCCTCGGTTCTCATTAATTTTCTTTTTCTTCTTTCAGAGTTGGTGCTAACACTTTGGTCGAATCGAATGTCGAGGAGGGGTATACGGCAATGATGACGCTCTGTCTGAGCCTGATGAGGGAATCGATGATGCCGCGGTTGCCTTTAACCATGTTTCGACAGTTGCTTTTGATAGTCTCTGCTGTGTTCCGGCTATTTGAATTTGGTTCAGAGTCATGATTTCTGGGCTTGTGAACTGATATGGTTCTGATATGGGTTTGATCCCTGGTTATCCATGCCTTGCTGCTGCATTGTCTGATTTTTCTATGTTAGCGACTGGTACACTTACTTGCCGGGGCAGTGATGTTCCGAACTGATCCCTCCGTCTCGCCTTTAGACTTTCCAGTTTGATTGTGACTTGCACCCTCGGTTGATGCGTGAGCATGATTATGGACCTATCTTGCTTTTTCTGGTATGATTTGGGCTGTTTCTGTGCTTTGTCTGATGTTGTTTGGTTTGTATTCTGAGCCTTTTGTGGCAGATTTGTTTGACTTGGTTCTTTCTTGTTGAACTAGTTTCACTGTTATGAATTTCTTGTTTGATTTAGAGCTGATGCAGGTGTAAAATTCGGTTCTTAGTCAGTGATGGATTTCTTTGAAAACTCTGATACTGTTTTGATGCTTGCATTTCAGGTGTTGACAACCTTTGAACACAAAGTGGCTCATACCCGTCGGCATCCGGGTTTAGGACCAAATTGATTGTGCTGCTTTTACCTTTGTATCAGTCTTGGAAACCAAATGGGATTTACTTGATTTTGAAATGAATCCAATTACGGCAAAAAATGAATCAGTCCCGCTTCTTTTATCTCTTTCTCTCTCGGTTGCCCCTTAGATAAGAAACAGTAGCCACTTGATCTGACACAGATGGTTCAGATTGGTAACGGGGGTAGTATGCGGCTTCGGTCGTGCCACTCCCGGCACTCGATGATGACATTGTTCTGAGAGTGTCAAAAATAACTTCTAACCCTTTCTTGCTTCTATTTTGTTTTCCTATTTTTTCAGGTAATTGAGATGTATGAAGAACTCAAAGGGAATAACATGAAGACCACTTTGAAGCTTAGGGATCTTAGGACTTTTAGGATAGAAGTAACATCTTTAAATGTAATCTTACAGCAATTCAAATGTGAAATGATTCACTTCCTTTTGTACAATGATATTCTTATGAAATAAAAATTCCAAAAATTTTCATTTATATCCATGATCATTCAACTTTGAATCTATTTATATTTATTTCTAGTTATAAATTATAACTATTCACGAATGATATTCTTGTTCATGTACTTGTCTCGTTTGTAGTCCTAATCTCATCACCTGACTACATTCACTTGCATTCCAACTTAGATTCTAGCCAACAATATTCTCCTCATTTTCTAACCAAACGCGGATGTGCGCCGTAATCACAACAAATTCAGTATCAACAATGACATTGCCCGTAATTGAATTCCACTGACCAAATGATATGAGCAACAATCCAATAATACCCAATTAAACTGCGCCTTATTAACAGAAACGGAAATGCTCTGGAAATAAACCATGAGCGATGAAATGGACCTTAAATCCAGTTGTGTCCGACAAATTTCGATACCGAACACATCGGATTGACTCCTTGATATAATCAAACCATGTGATAAATAAATGCCTCAGAAATAGTGTCTCAAGTGTCTCAAAGCTCAGTAATAGCCCGTCTTCAAAGAATTAGCGGAATCCACGTAAAATGACCAAAATACCCCTGGAACCAATCCTGCAAAACAAACACCTCCATGACTTGATAGTGGTTAGCAGATGCACAGATGAGATGCTATGCGAAATGACTGACTAAATATAAGGGTAAAATTTGGGGTATTACAGTTGCCCCTATTTAAATAGCTACACCGGATGATTTGAGTGACGGAGACTCGAGGAATCATGGTGGAGGGATATAAATATAGATAACCGAAAATTTTGCCCTTATATGTGGCGATATGCAATGCTATGGACTAAACGAGAACAGACTAATGCAGACGATGCCATGAATATGATATGATGCGTATGCTGGAATGATGGTGCGAAAATGTTGACGAATATGACGACGCAAGGACAGATGTTACGAGAAGAACACACTGGGGAAAACGACGCGCTGGGACACAGTACAACACTGGGGAATTCTAAAATGATGGTCAACTGGTGCGAACACGACCAATTGTCATTTTTAGAACGGGGACGAGATCCTCAAATGGAGATGGCACCTATGAGACGGCCTCCACTGGGGAATCTAAAAGTAAAACTGGATCATGTACGACTGCAAGATCGATTACAGAATGCTGGAGCATTGAGCAAAGAATAACATCCAAGCTTCTGTAAACTATCTCTCGTGACAGGATCAAACGGGCCTTTCGGAACTCCGTAGCAAATATACAGGGTAAAAACCGGCTGTATGCCAAAATAAATGGACTTTAAGTGGTTAGAGCAAGATCCTAAATGGAGATGGCGCCCATGAGACGGCCTCCACTTGGGAATATCTAACAATAAAACTGGATCTACACAATTGCAAGATCGATTACATAAAACTAGAGCATTGAGCAAAGAATAACATCCAAGCTTCTATAAACTATCCTTCGTGATGGGATCAGACGGACTTTTCGGGAATCCGTGCCAAAATAAATGGACTTTAAGAATAAGATCCTTAAATGGAGATGGCACCTATGAGATGACCTCCACTTGGGAATGTCTAATAATAAAACTGGATCTACACGATTGTAAGATCGATTACAGAATGCTGGAGCATTGAGCAAAGAATAACATCCAAGCTTCCATAAACTATCCTTCGTGATGGGATCGGACGGACTTTTCGGAAATCCGTATCAAATATACAGGGTAAAGACCGGCTGTATGCCAAAATAAATGGACTTTGATAGGAAATGCCCTGATAAGCTTCTCGAGGGAGGACTGTCACTTATCGTTGGAAGGGACTTACATGCCAAAATGGATAAGCACTCAAATAAAGAGGCTGCTGCTTATCTGATATATAAATCTTCTCATATTTAAGGTCGGTGCCTGGAATACGATTCTGATTCTTCTTTTACTAAAGGGTAAATGAACTTCTTCATACTTCAAGATCTGTGCTCTCCTGAATATGATTCCGCTCCTTCTTTTACTAAAGGGTAAATGAACTTCTTCATACTTCAAGATCTGTGCTCTCCTGAATATGATTCCGCTCCTTCTTTTACTAAAGGGTAAATGAACTTCTTCATACTTCAAGATCTGTGCTCTCCTGAATATGATTCCGCTCCTTCTTTTACTAAAGGGTAAATGAACTTCTTCATACTTCAAGATTTGTGCTCTCCTGAATATGATTCGGTTCAAACCTCCCCATACTTCAAGACGACAGGGAAAATGGAAGCCCAACTGCTCAATGGAGATGGCCATTTGCTGCGAGTCATAACGAAGATAGGATCAGCTTCTCAGGCGAGAAATGTCGCTTATTTACAAGAGTGGCAATAATAAGCTTCTCATGTAAGAACTGCTTGTATAGGTGATAACAGATAATAATGATGATAAGCTTCTCGGCGGAGAACTGGTGCTGATCGATGATAAGCTTCTCATGTGAGAACAGGTGCTGATCGATTGTGATAAGCTTCTCTTGTGAGAACAGGCGCTGATCGATGATAAGCTTCTCAGGTGAGAACAGGTGCTGATCGATGACAAGCTTCTCAGGTGAGAACAGGCGCTGATTGTAAACTTTTGTGATAAGCTTCTCTTGGCGAGAACTGTTGCTGATCGATGATAGGCTTCTCAGGTGAGAACAGTCGCATACCGATGCTGTAAGATGTAGGATTGTTATATCGATAGGCTTCTCATGCGAGAACAGTTGCATACTGATGTTGTAGGATGTACTGATTGTTATATCAATAGGCTTCTCAGGCGAGAACAGTTGCATACCGATGTTGTAGGATGTACTGATAGATTTTCCAGGCGTGAACTGGCGTGTATCTGTAAAGGATTGGTGATTGGTTTTCTTGAAAGATAGTGCAAAATAAATGCACGTTCGGGTACAGTGATAAGCTTCTCGGGCGAGAACGGTCGCGTATCTGCCAAGGTAGGGTGAAAATTTTAAACGGTGCAAAATAAATGCACGTCTGGTTGGGCTCGACGACCGACAAGACTGAGATTCAATCTAGGATCGAGCTAGAAAGAAAACTGGTAATCAAGACTCCATCGAGGGAATGATCTCGAAGGGTAAATATCTTATCCTGGCGAGGAAAGATAGCTGAAGTAACCGTCATCCACGAGGATCGAGCTCTGTGGGGAAACTGGAAACACATATGTATTTTATGCTTAGGGCTGACAATCTATTTGGAGAGAATGGACCAACCCAGTTACTCGACGGTAACAACCAATGATGGCGAGACACAATGAACCTGTGAATGCTAATGCATATGTATGTTAATGTCTATGTATGTTAATGTCTATGTATGTAGTTAAATATGCAAGATGTTATAAAATGAGTATGTAATGAGTATGTGAAATGAATATATGAAATAGGCATGCGATGCTTATGCCCCTGCGTATGCTGACGAAACAGACTAGAGACGGGACGAGAGATGAAATAAACATCTCGACGGAGATGCCCTGCGTTCTCTGCAACCAATACGTCAATCATGGGTAAGAAAGATCAATGGTAGAACCAAATCTGGTTTTAAAGTTCTGAATTCTCTGGGTAGAAGGTAATCTGCTTGGGTGCACAGTATCACGTCTTCACATGGGGAGAAGAAAACCTGAGGGACACTTTCGAGTTACCCCAGAAAAAGTTGTCAGCTTATAGTCTCTCTGGGGACTGTGATGAGGCAATAGTTTAAGAGCCTGTTGCAACACTGAGATTTACTGGGGAATGAAGGCCGCCGTGAGTAAAATCCATCGGGTGCATGAAGAAAAGTTGTGAAACCACATGGTTTTGATCTTGAAGGATCTTGTAGTAGTCGCCATTGGTTTCCTTTAAAAAACACGGTGCCCCAGGATACTTGCGTCGTGAGGTAGGGTCATCTCAAGAGGATTTTATAGAGAACACGGAGTCTGGTTGCCCCACTGTTTTCAAACTCTTTGAGAGATTCGTCAGGTCTCGACGTAAATGGCACAAATTAATCGTGTTACGACGAAATCTTTGAGAAATAGCTCTTAAGAACGTCAGCCTCGCGTTGGTAAGCGAACTGGGAAACTGCCTGCCCCTGTTTAGCAGGATCTTCAAGTTCCATGGGTTATGTCCATATATAAATCTCTAAGATATCAAGCAAATTCGTCATGCCTGAAATGCCTATCCTGAGCTTGTCAATGCACACATATATTTATCTTGAATTTTTGTTTTGAAAAAGATATCGCAATAACTTGTGACCGAAATCACTAGTCGGGATATAAGTTTTAATTATAATGCCAACATGAATTTTTTCTGAGCATAGCTCGTAGGAGTCAGGAAACGTGATCTTGTCAAGTATGCTTTCAACCGAAGTCCTACTTCAATTAGGTCTTTTAAAGGTTGTATCGTGGCTCGGTTCACGGTTTAAGAAACAAAGGATAAAGGCTCAAAGTTATATTTGTACCCACCCATTCTTCGTGATGTTCTCCAATCCTAATTCAGTTAATCGGATACGAACGCTCATATCTCAAGCGGATTTGCTATGGTCGAGGACTTATCAAGGCTTTGGCCATGGCAGTCACTCACCTATTTCTAATGGCAATTCGATCACACGACTTTGTTCTTTATAGGGATTCTAAAAAAAAACTACTGGTTTGCTGCTCTTATTCCCTAACTTTTGCCTGGACAGCGTCTATTGATTTGACTTTGGAGTCCAGCGGGATGCCCCAGTTTTGCCTAAGTCTCCTTCATAGGTTTTGACTTAGCGGACTCTTATTTTTTTGAATATTCTTTTATGCACAAGTCGTGTAAATCTTTTGAAAGGCTCGTGACTGCCCCACTCCTTAGGTAACCGAGGGATAGTCATTGTATTGGACTTCTTAAGATGCTAAGGATAAATTCTCGAAGGTTTGCTCTTCCTTTTTGAGGATCTAAGCGCTCGATCGGCTTAACTGAGACCTACCCTGCCCCAGGTTAGGATGAAGGTTCTTAAAAGAAAGAAAAACTCCTACTTCAAGGCTCAAAGAGGTTAACGAGGGATTATCATCCTTATATCTCCAGTGTATGGGATTTGAAACAATGCCTTACATCATCAGCAGGTTTTAATTGAAAGCATACGACAAGAAATCTGACATTTTAGGTTCGTCATCCTCCCCCCAATTCTCCATCAGAACAAGAGATCGGGTAAAGTTGGCATTATGATTTATGAAAATGTTTTTTGAATGAGTGAAACGAATGGATTTATTCAAGACAAACATATGCGTTGCATTAATTATTCAAAGATAAACAAGTTCGTACATGCTAAATACGCTTAATCAAAGAGAAATGCATATAAATAAACAAATGAACTGTCGGGAAAAATCCTTCTAAATGTTTATGAAATCTTGCATTCAAGAGTAACAGTTTCCTTTGGCGGAGCCTCAATGGAAAGGACGTCTGGTTTATGATCACCGTGAGTCGTCATGGCTTGCCCCAGTTACGCTGGTCACATCTTCAACAATTTTCAGTCGCTGCTTCAAAATAACTTCCCCAGATTCTTTGTTGATCCCGGTCATATTATCTTGAGGGTTACTGAAATGAAGCGAGCTAGCCCTTTGAATAATTACTGGATTCGACTGATTTGCTGAGGAGACAGCATACTTTGCAGAATTTAAGCTCGATAAGCGGGGAACCCCGAGAGGAGTTTCGATCTTCGGCTGAGCATCGCTAAAAGACAACTTCTTCGTTTCTAGCAAATTTCTGACAAATTTCTTAAGAGCGTAGCAATTCTCTAGATCATGGCCGGGCGCACCCTCATGAAATAAACAATGAGCGGCAGCGTTGTAACCTGCAGGTAACGGATTAGGCGGAGGACCCAAAGCACGGGTGGTAATCAGACCCTGTTGTACCAAATGGGGGTATAACTCAGTGAAAGTCATCGGAATTGGAGGACAAGGCTTATACTTCCTCTTACAGGGATAAGGAACCTGATCCTGTGACTGTTGATGAACAGGAGCGTTGGGTACTCGTTGACTGTTGACAGGAATCTGCATGGGCGGATAACCGAAAGGCTGTTGATAAATCGGTGCTTGATATACCGGAGCTGACTGCATAGGCTGGTATGTAGAAAACTGCTGATCGAAAGGAGGTGTAACAGTAGCTACATAAGGTTGTTGGATACATGGAAACGGATAACCTTGAACATAACTCTGCTGATGTTGCCAAGGTTGAGGAGTAGCTGTTTTGCGGTTCCTCGAACGTGCAGGTCCTTTACCATGGTCGGAGTTAGGAGTTTTGCACTTTGGAGGGGTAGCTCGTCGAACTGGTTGAGCACTAGGAGGAACCAAACCGGATTAAAGACCATGAGGAGGTACATTCTCGACAATAACAGCTTGTTGAGGTTCCATAGCGGTATTAGTAGTCTTAGAAACAACAGTAGACTGAGCATCCACCTTCACACTAAGAGCTCGTAGCATCTCCAAAATCTGTGCTACACTTCCTCGAAGATCTTCGAGTTCATGGCTGACACGGTTGATCTCTTGGTTTTGATCTTCCATCCTTTTGAAAGGTCGTATTGATGCAGAGGACTCAGGGTGACAAAACTGGAGGGTGAGAAAACCGCGTATGAGAAACCGGGAGGCACATGAAATGCAAAAGTATGATGCTAAAATGCGAATGCAAATGAAGATTTCATTGAATTCAAACATTTACGAATGTCGTGGGGTACCAAGGAAATCTTTTCTTATTTTTTCGTTTTTATTTTTTATTTATGGTATCCCGCGATATAAATGATGTTTGAATTCCCCGAAATACAATGCAATGGGATGCTCTATGGACGCAATGCACATGAATACTCAAAGTCCTAGGTTAAAGGGCACGAATGGAGTTAAGGTCTACCCATCCCCAAAAGGAGTGTACTATAGGTTAGTTGTACCTGCCGAACAAGGTTCTAAAAAGTGCCCAAAGTCATCAGCCCATCTTTCGGATATTATCAACCTTCTGATTGACTCGGGGGTTAATAATATTCTCAAGAGAACCTCTTTTGAGTGTAGTATCGCGTAGCAACCATTGTAGGACTACTCCCACATAGTTCCCGCACTACGTCCTAAATAAGGCCAAGGTGGTGTAAAGGTACTACGGTTCCCAATATCACAGACTCCAATCGACCATGGAAAAAGTTTTCACGATTACTCGTTCAACCGAACCATTTTCGAAAAGGTCTCAACTGAGCGGTGATTCTCGAATCAGCTTGGTCGGGACTCACTTCCTATAAGCCTCATCGAATATATCCCCATCCTATAATAATGTCACTAGTCCGGGCGTAGGACTTATCTCACAACACAAGGAACAGTCCCAAAATCAAAGTACAATATATACATGCAAATGAATAGTAAAACAAATAATAACAAACATGAACAAATTAGGGGTAACCCTCAAAAGTTTAGAGTCCCCAGTGAAGTTGCCATTTTCTGTTGCGGTGGAAATAGGATATCAAATTATCAATTAATTTGAATCGCAATTCAATTCACAACCGCTCTTTGATTTATCTGAAGGAAAAGGTCAAAAGAGGGAAAACCTATTTTGCATCGTAAACACAATGCGGGGAAAGATCTAGGGTTCGGGGGTTGGTTAAATTTAGGGAAGGTATTAGCACCCTAAACTTCTGTAGTACTCTACAGGAACCTTTTGTTCAAATGTTTACTATTTGCTTTATTTATTTGCTTAAGGTATATGTACAAAAAAGGTGAGAAAAGAGACCTAAGGGGTTAATTCTAAGTTTACTCGGCAAGACATCGCATCTTGTGCCTACGTATCCTTACGGGAGTGGAATCAGAGTAATCGTAGTTCCCCTCAAAAGGGAGGTTAGAGACTTCTTGACTGTGGTCAAGGTCTCAAGGGGAATAAACGCATCTTAAGGACACGCTTACGTGGAGTGTAGAAACTCCAGATTTCTACGTTATAAATTGTTAAGTTGTAATTAGGGTTAAATTAGGTTAGGGATTCTACGGCGGGAAACCCTAAAATGAGCGCGGCGGCTCTTTGACCTAATGCTAGGGGTAAAATTGTAATCTTGCCTGCGGCGAGGCATTTGTGCAAATTAGGGTTTGTGAGGTTATAAGGGTTTGAAGTTGAGGTTGAGGACTATTGACGCGGCGACCAAAAAGCTAGACCTAACCTTCGGATGTGTGTAATGTGACAGGAGTATTGATGAATGTGTGAGATTTAAATCATGCAAGCGGAAATAAAAATGCAGACAGTAAGCCATACAAACAGAAACTCAAAGACAGAGACTAAAGCGCGATTGTTAGGATTCGCGAGGTTACATGAGAGGAGCAGATACAATATGATAATGAAATTTGAATAAAAACACAACGTAATAAGCTGCAAAATTTCCAGTTTGATTGTGACTTGCACCCTCGGTTGATGCGTGAGCATGATTATGGACCTATCTTGCTTTTTCTGGTATGATTTGGGCTGTTTCTGTGCTTTGTCTGATGCAGTTTGGTTTGTATTCTGAGCCTTTTGTGGCAGATTTGTTTGACTTGGTTCTTTCTTGTTGAACTAGTTTCACTGTTATGAATTTCTTGTTTGATTTAGAGCTGATGCAGGTGTAAAATTCGGTTCTTAGTCAGTGATGGATTTCTTTGAAAACTATGATACTGTTTTGATGCTTGCATTTTGATGGGCTAAAGACGTGTCTACTTATGCGTCTAGCGGTATCTTACTGCAAGTGCACAGCCTATCGAAGTAATATAAAAGATTGTCGAACCCACAGAGACCAATGTCAATCTACCGTTATCTATTGTTACGGCGTAAAGCTAAGGCGAATGGTTGTCACGATTTTTGTTGGTTTCTAAGACTATTAAAGGCGGAATTAAATTTAAGTTTTAATAAAATAATATTAAGGCGGTCGGTATGTAATTATACTAACTTAGGTGGGTCAATCTAACCTAGGCTTATAAAGGTGTTCACTTAATCTATTCGGTAGAGATTACCAGTTTAAATACCCTCAACTCACACTCTCGTGGTCTTATATCAGATCTTATCCCCAAAGCCCTATGCCTGCTCTCGCTAGCCCATAAGTGTTTAGAGATAATTTTTGGAAACTAAATAATTCTAATTTATCTTAAAGCGCTCTCGCTGTATTTAATTTAAATGCCTAACTTTAGCTATCTGGTTAAAATCTCACACTCTCGTGGTCTTGACCCAACCTAATACTCTTTTCTTACTCTCGTAACGAAAAGGTCTATTTCAATTAAAAAGTATCAGCCAGAATATTAAGTGATTAATTATTTTAGCCTATGGTTATATTTCACCGGTTAAGTTTGTTATAACTACATACCGCCCTAAGGTTTTTAGCTACTCATCGATGTTGAACCAGACAGAGACAAGGAATTTAATAATAATGTACTCATGGCAGAAAAATAAATAAACATTATAAATAAATTAAATTGCAATGTAAATGAAAATACCGATAAAACTAATTTAGCTAGACATGATAATTAACGTAAATGAAAATAAACATAAACAACAAAATAATGAAACATGCATACTGACAGAAATAAAATAGTAATTCAATTAATAAAAACCTGTAAATCGTACTGATCTCGAATCCTTGAGTAGTCCTCCACAATGTCGGCAGGATTCTACTTTGGCGAGGATTAAAAGGTACAGGAACAAATAAAGCGATACAAATGAAAATAAAAAGGAAAGGAATTGGGAAAATAATGCAAGAACGTAAATTTGGCTTCAATGGGAAATTTGGCAGCACTTCGATACGTCGAAGGCCTCCCCTAAAACTCTGAATCTAAGGCCTATTTATAGGAAATAATTCATTCTTCAACTTCCAGAGATCATGGGTGAATTATGGAGGAAGTGGGAGTAACTTCCAGTAGTGGGCAATGAGTGGAGAAAAAGTAGGAGAAAAAGGAGGAAAGTGCTCGTGGCCACTTCTGTCTTGAACGAACTTCTGTTATTTGATGCATGACGGTCGTGACATGGTCGTGACGATCGTGAAGGCTGTGACGGTCGTGACGTGGCCGTGACGATCGTGAAGGCTGTGACGGTCGTGACATGGCCGTGACGTCCGTGACAGTCACAAATTCTGTTTTCTGCTATTTTCTGTATTTTTCTTCTCTTTTTCTTTCTTTAGTTCAAATTCTCCCCAATCTGCAAAACAAAGTAAATTAATCATATAATAGAACATAAATCAAGATAAATTAATAAAAGTCACAAATAAATGCATGCAAATCAAGCCAAATAAACGATATGATTTCGCGTTATCAAACATCCCCACACTTAAACCATTGCTTGTCCTCAAGCAATCGACCAACACAGTAAAAAGAAATAAGCATAGTTCGAAACAAAGTCACGACGAAACTCTAATCATACGTGGCTGCTAGGCTAATGTTAGATCGATAGGTACTAAATATCAATACCAATGATATCGTAATGACACAATTTCAATAACTCCCTACTTATGCAAACAAATCTGAATCATGCCATTATAACTCAACCTATAACTCATGCTCACTTTCACCCCATTTCATCATAGTGCAATCACATTAAGCCCGTTATCCATACACATTCATGGCAAGTAGACCTGTTAGTGACTACGATCTCATTATTATTTCATTTTTTTCTGCAAATATGCTTAAGCATCAATTGAACTTAAAGAGTTAGTACCGTTAGGCTAAGTGCTCGGGTGAGGAGCACCTAACTTAGAAGGAACATGTCTTTTTCTTCATAATATTTTTTTTTTCTTTTCTTTCTTAGTTTCTCATTTTAACCTAGAGATCGTACACTTATTTGCATCGGTCTCTTACTTAGTGTGTTTAGGATGGTGCTGACTGCTTAAATAAACTACTTAGGGATTACTACAAGAACCTGGAGTTTTAAGGTCTCGGCATAATGGGTACTCAAATTTATTTTGCATATTTAGGGGGTTAAGGTTGTCAGGACGATATCAATTTTATCAAAACTTTCCCGAGTTTTTCTAACATAGCCTAAACAGTCTATATACTTTCAGAGTACCATGTCATGAATCAAAAAGTTTTTGTTGGAGGTTAAAATTTTGAAATTTTGAAATTTTGGGGAAGTTTGAATAACAGGCGAAAACCACTCATAAAGACTCGACAGCACATGCAAAGATTTTGACATAGCATTAAAAATAGATAAAAACAATAAATCAAACTAAAAGGCAATAAAATGAAAGCGATAGAGTTCCTCCCCCACACTTAAACCAAACATTGTCCTCAATGTTTCAGTAAAAGGTGGAAAAGGAAAGATAGAACCTGTATGAATGCTACTGCTCTTGCTATCCTTGTCTTTGTTGATCACTTCTACTTCGGCGGCAGGCATTTTGAGATACTTTGTTTGTGTAATTCTCGAACCAGCTCATCATGTTGCTCGCGTCACGAGGAAGTACTAATCATCAGTGTTCCCACCAGCAGCGACACTCGTAGGAATGTCCGTGGGTATAGCTCATCTTCTCAGATCGTCATCTAGAGATTTTTCGCCTAGAAATAGCTAAAGCATGACAAGCGATACATTTCTTTATTTTCTGCAAATTTAAACAAATAAATTAAAATAAAGACCTTGTGGGTTGCCTCCCACACAGCGCTTTGTTTAACGTCGATAGCTCGACGGCTAAGGAGTGCAAGTAATCATGGTGGTTCTTTCGAGAATGGTTCCTCGATCGAACTCTGAATAGTCTTCGGTTTCCATGGCCACTTATCAAGCCATCTCTCATATCCCTCACCTTTTCGTTTCTTTCTTCTGTAGGGTGGTTTCTTGTTTTGAACGCGTGGTGGTGGTTCTGGATCTATTCTGCGTATCAGCTTTTCAAATTTGGGCTTTGTTATTTCATCCACCACCTCAAAAGTTAATCGTACCCTTTTAACAGTAATAATGACCCTAGTTTCACGGTCCTCGAATTTTCTTTTTCTATGAAGGGCCTTAGACAAAGGTGCATTGGTGTGTATATTTTTCAATACCTCCACATATGTTTTGGGTTGGGAGTCTACCTTAACTTCTGCAAACCTTTGTGGGAAAGAAATAGGTGGGGTATAGGGAGGAGGAGCAACAATACGTGCTTCCTTCTCTACCTCTTCGACAACCTCCCTTTCGGTTGGTGTCGATGGATTTTTCTCAATATGTATGCTTTTCTCACCAAAAATTTCCTCAGACTCATGATTACTCTCTCTAGGATTTTCTATTCGTTCTTCATTAACGGTTGTTACAACATTCACATGTCCTTCTGGGAAGGGTGCTAGAGGTGTTTGTCTAAGCAGGAAGGTTTGAGTCTCCAAAGTCTCGATGTGAGTTGCGAGGGAATCGACAATAACGTTCAACTGCCTAAGGTCTTCATTAATTTGGAGATGTTGTCTTCTAAAATCTTCGTTTTGGAGAGTTTGTGTCTCCACAAAGCGCTCCATCATAAATTCTATCCTAGCGTGAGTAGACGTCTCATTGAATTCTTCTAGTAGTAGTTCGAGGTTGGATGTATCAAAATCTTGCGTTTCCTCAAAACATTGGGAGTCGTCATCATAGAGGGAATTTGGGTGAGAGTGCGTAGTATTGAAATCTTCTAATAATATTTCGAGGTCGGATTTAAGCGGAATTTGTGGTTCCTCGAAATATTGGGGGTGGTAGTTATAATATGGAGGGTGGTAATTATGAGGGAAATATGGGTTATACATAATGATTTAGATAAGAGTGCCTTAGTCTATACTATGCAACAACGGAATCACAATATTGACTGTTGGTCCCCGGCAACGGCGCCAAAAACTTGATGGGCTGTAGACGTGTCTACTTATGCGTCTAGCGGTATCTTACTGCAAGTGCACAGCCTATCGAAGTAATATAAAAGATTGTCGAACCCACAGAGACCAATGTCAATCTACCGTTATCTATTGTTACGGCGTAAAGCTAAGGCGAATGGTTGTCACGATTTTTGTTGGTTTCTAAGACTATTAAAGGCGGAATTAAATTTAAGTTTTAATAAAATAATATTAAGGCGGTCGGTATGTAATTATACTAACTTAGGTGGGTCAATCTAACCTAGGCTTATAAAGGTGTTCACTTAATCTATTCGGTAGAGATTACCAGTTTAAATACCCTCAACTCACACTCTCGTGGTCTTATATTAGATCTTATCCCTAAAGCCCTATGCCTGCTCTCGCTAGCCCATAAGTGTTTAGAGATAATTTTTGGAAACTAAATAATTCTAATTTATCTTAAAGCGCTCTCGCTGTATTTAATTTAAATGCCTAACTTTAGCTATCTGGTTAAAATCTCACACTCTCGTGGTCTTGACCCAACCTAATACTCTTTTCTTACTCTCGTAACGAAAAGGTCTATTTCAATTAAAAAGTATCAGCCAGAATATTAAGTGATTAATTATTTTAGCCTATGGTTATATTTCACCGGTTAAGTTTGTTATAACTACATACCGCCCTAAGGTTTTTAGCTACTCATCGATGTTGAACCAGACAGAGACAGGGAATTTAATAATAATGTACTCATGGCAGAAAAATAAATAAACATTATAAATAAATTAAATTGCAATGTAAATGAAAATACCGATAAAACTAATTTAGCTAGACATGATAATTAACGTAAATGAAAATAAACATAAACAACAAAATAATGAAACATGCATACTGACAGAAATAAAATAGTAATTCAATTAATAAAAACCTGTAAATCGTACTGATCTCGAATCCTTGAGTAGTCCTCCACAATGTCGGCAGGATTCTACTTTGGCGAGGATTAAAAGGTACAGGAACAAATAAAGCGATACAAATGAAAATAAAAAGGAAAGGAATTGGGAAAATAATGCAAGAACGTAAATTTGGCTTCAATGGGAAATTTGGCAGCACTTCGATACGTCGAAGGCCTCCCCTAAAACTCTGAATCTAAGGCCTATTTATAGGAAATAATTCATTCTTCAACTTCCAGAGATCATGGGTGAATTATGGAGGAAGTGGGAGTAACTTCCAGTAGTGGGCAATGAGTGGAGAAAAAGTAGGAGAAAAAGGAGGAAAGTGCTCGTGGCCACTTCTGTCTTGAACGAACTTCTGTTATTTGATGCATGACGGTCGTGACATGGCCGTGACGATCGTGAAGGCTGTGACGGTCGTGACGTGGCCGTGACGATCGTGAAGGCTGTGACGGTCGTGACATGGCCGTGACGTCCGTGACAGTCACAAATTCTGTTTTCTGCTATTTTCTGTATTTTTCTTCTCTTTTTCTTTCTTTAGTTCAAATTCTCCCCAATCTGCAAAACAAAGTAAATTAATAATATAATAGAACATAAATCAAGATAAATTAATAAAAGTCACAAATAAATGCATGCAAATCAAGCCAAATAAACGATATGATTTCGCGTTATCACATTTCAGGTGTTGACAACCTTTGAACACAAAGTGGCTCATACCCGTCGGCATCCGGGTTTAGGACCAAATTGATTGTGCTGCTTTTACCTTTGTATCAGTCTTGGAAACCAAATGGGATTTACTTGATTTTGAAATGAATCCAATTACGACAAAAAACGAATCAGTCCCGCTTCTTTTATCTCTTTCTCTCTCGGTTGCCCCTTAGATAAGAAACAGTAGCCACTTGATCTGACGCAGATGGTTCAGATTGGTAACGGGGGTAGTATGCGGCTTCGGTCGTGCCACTCCCGGCACTCGATGATGACATTGTTCTGAGAGTGTCAAAAATAACTTCTAACCCTTTCTTGCTTCTGTTTTGTTTTCCTATTTTTTCAGGTAATTGAGATGTACGAAGAACTCAAAGGGAATAACATGAAGACCACTTTGAAGCTTAGGGATCTTAGGACTTTTAGGATAGAAGTAACATCTGTAAATGTAATCTTACAGCAATTCAAATGTGAAATGATTCACTTCCTTTTGTACAATGATATTCTTATGAAATAAAAATTCCAAAAATTTTCATTTATATCCATGATCATTCAACTTTGAATATATTTATATTTATTTCTAGTTATAAATTATAACTATTCACGAATGATATTCTTGTTCATGTACTTGTCTCGTTTGTAGTCCTAATCTCATCACCTGACTACATTCACTTGCATTCCAACTTAGATTCTAGCCAACAATATTCTCCTCATTTTCTAACCAAACGCGGATGTGCGCTGTAATCACAACAGATTCAGTATCAACGATGACATTGCCCGTAATTGAATTCCACTGACCAAATGATATGAGCAACAATCCAATAATACCCAATTAAACTGCGCCTTATTAACAGAAACGGAAATGCTCTGGAAATAAACCATGAGCGATGAAATGGACCTTAAATCCAGTTGTGTCCGACAAATTTCGATACCGAACACATCGGATTGACGCCTTGATATAATCAAACCATGTGATAAATAAATGCCTCAGAAATAGTGTCTCAAGTGTCTCAAAGCTCAGTAACAACCCGTCTTCAAAGAATTAGCGGAATCCACGTAAAATGACCAAAATACCCCTGGAACCAATCCTGCAAAACAAACACCTCCATGACTTGATAGTGGTTAGCAGATGCACAGATGTGATGCTATGCGAAATGACTGACTAAATATAAGGGTAAAATTTGGGGTATTACAGCTGCTTTGTTCCGAGGCTCACCGGAACGCGTTGTTGAAAGCTCTGGACGCTGCCTATGTACCCCATGAGATATCTGTGAATCAATTAGAAGGAGTGATTGCACACGTGAATGCGGGGCATGGCCTTGGCTTTACTGACTTTGATTTGACGCCCAGGGGCCGCAATCATAACAGTGCGTTGCATATTTATGTCGATTGTAGGGGCACTATTATGTCCCACGTCCTTGTCGACACTGGTTCATCCTTAAACGTCCTGCCCAAGAAAGCATTGCTGAAGCTAGATACCCGAGGAGTAATCTGCACGCCAAGTGATTTAGTGGTGAGAGCATTTGACGGGACGAGAAGGTCTGTATTTGGAGAATTAACTTTGCTGATCCAGGTCGGTCCAGAAGTGTTTGACACCGTGTTCTACATCATGGACATACAGCCAACTTATAGCTGTTTGCTTGGACGACCATGGATCCATGTGGCAGGGGCTGTGACATCGACGTTGCACCAAAAGCTTAAGTATGCGGTCGGTGGTAGTATTGTCACTATAAGTGGGGAGGAAGACATTCTGGTCAGTCACCTATCATCGTTTAAGAATGTCGAAGTGGATGGTGAGATCCACGAAACATTGTGTCAGGCCTTTGAAGGAGTGCATATCGATGACAAATCTCCTGTCATCAGCAAGGGACCGGAAGTGGCTATGTCGTCGTACAAGGAAGCCCAAGCGGTGGTGCAAGCCGGTGAGGTTAAAGGATGGGGTCAAGTTCTGGAGATTCCTGTTAAGCAAGACAAGTTTGGCTTAGGGTATTACCCGTCATCATCATCGTCTTCACAGAGCAAGCCAAAGTTCCAAGGACCGATCGTGTTCACTCCGGGAGGAGTCAGTTTTGAACAGATCAACGCTGTGTCTGACAGTGAAGAAGGCGATAGCGATTGTGACATGGAGTCGTGGATCAATCCCAGCGAGCCAGGACAGAGCCTATGCAACTGGTCTATCCAGGACTTTGTTCAAGTGACGCCGAAACAATAATGCCTTGTTTTTTTCGATTATTGTACAATCCTATGTCCTACCCGGGGCATAGTGATTTTATTTCAGGGCCTACTTGCTTATGTGTATGCTTTGTTTTAATCATCAAATAAAGGCGTTTTCCTCATGCAAATTTTGTGATCCCTGTTTTTCTGTTTTATTTTTACAATAAGATGGCAATGTGGTCGTGTGCTTCGTTTGCATATCATTTGAAGCATTTAACCCTTTCTCTTGCAGGATCCATATTGCAGATGACACCGATCAAGATCTCCCTATGACTCGATTCGACTTTGAGCACCCGATATTTCAAGCCCAAGAAGAGATTGCTGAGGATGACGACTTACCCGAAGAGCTGACTCGTCTGTTGAAACAAGAAGAGAGAATCATTTTGCCTCATCAGGAGGATATCGAGATCATTAATTTGGGTTCGGAAGAGATTGTCAGGAATGTCCAGATAGGGGTTGCGTTGCAAAGTGATATCAAGCAGAGACTTGTCGAGATGCTTCGAGAGTATAGTGACATCTTTGCTTGGCCTTATGAAGATATGCCTGGGCTAGATACTGATATTGTGGTTCACCGCTTGCCATTGCGTGAAGACTGTCCGCAGGTCAAGCAAAAGCTCAGAAGAACAAAACCAGATATGGCCGTAAAGATTAAAGAGGAAGTGCAGAAACAGTCTGACGCTGGTTTCCTAGCTGTTACAACTTACCCTCCTTGGGTCGCCAATATAGTACCTGTATCAAAGAAGGATGGTAAGGTACGAATGTGTGTTGACTATCGGGATTTGAACAAGGCGAGCCCTAAGGATGACTTCCCGCTTCCTCATATGACGTGTTGGTCGACAACACTGAACAATTCTCTATGTTTTCCTTCATGGACAGTTTTTCGGGCTATAATCAGATTAAAATGGCGCCGGAGGATATGAAGAAAACAACTTTCATTACCCCGTGGGGAACGTTTTGCTACAAAGTGATGCCCTTTGGTTTGAAGAACGCCGGGGCAACATATCAACGTGCTATGACGACACTCTTTCATGACATGATGCATAAAGAGATTGAGTTCTATGTTGACGATATGATTTCCAAATCCCAGACGGAGGAAGAGCATCTGGTGAATCTTTTGAATTTGTTTGAGAGGCTTAGGAAATTCAGGTTGAGGCTGAATCCTAATCCTAGCGGAAAAGGAATAGAGGTTGATCCTGCTAAAATAAAAGTAATACAAGAAATGCCAGCACTGAAAATAGAGAAAGAGGTTCGTGGTTTTTTGGGGAGGTTAAACAACATTGCCCGGTTCATATCTCACCTAACTGCCACGTGTGAGCGAATGTTTAAACTGTTAAAAAAAGACCAGGCAATTTGTCTGGAATGAAAATTGTCAAATGGCGTTTTTGAAAAAATAAAAGTATACTTGTAGGAACCTCCGATTTTGATACCCCCAGTAGCCGGAAGACCACTGATCATGTACTTGACGGTTCTTGAGAATAGTATGGGTTGTGTTCTCGGTCAACGTAACGAGACTGGACGAAAATAGCATGCAATTTATTACTTGAGTAAAAAGTTCACAGAATGTGAGTCTCGTTACTCAATGCTCGAAAAGACGTGTTGTGCACTTACTTGGGCTGCGAAACCTCTGAGACAATACATGTTAAATCACACAACCATGCTAATTTCGAAGATGGATCCGATCAAATACGTCTTTGAGAAGCAGGCACTTTCTGGAAGGATTCCCCGATGGCAAATGGTACTAACAGAGTACGATATACAGTACGTCTCACAAAAGGCTATCAAAGGTAGCGTACTGTCAGAATACCTGGCTAAACAGCCCATTGATGATTACCAGCCGATGAAGTTTGATTTTCCTGACGAGGATATCATGTACTTAAAGATGAAAGATTGCGAAGAGCCGTTGCATGGTGAAGGTCCTAAGCCGGGTTCCCAATGGCAATTGATTTTTGACGGTGTTGTGAATTCATATGGAAGTGGAATTGGGGCAATCAT
Source organism: Lathyrus sativus (assembly GCA_963859935.3). NCBI lineage: Eukaryota > Viridiplantae > Streptophyta > Magnoliopsida > Fabales > Fabaceae > Lathyrus > Lathyrus sativus. Next base: position 89,804,309 of record OZ012739.1, on the reverse strand, counting down.
CACGACTCCCCATGGGACACACATCCCGTTCACTGCCAGATTAACGTTCCCAGTTACTAATAACGAAGCTGAATATGAGGCGTGCATCATGGGTCTCGAGGAGGCTATTGATTTGAGGATTAAAAATCTTGATGTGTATGGAGATTCCGCGCTAGTCGTGAACCAGATCAAGGGTGAATGGGAGATTATGCGAGAAGACTGTTACCTTTCTTTGACCGGGTAGAGTTTCATCATGTGCCACAGGTAGAAAATCAGATGGCTGATGCTCTTGCGACGTTGTCTTCCATGTAGAAAGTTAACTTCTGGAATGAGGCTCCCAGAATAGTTATCTCTCGCCTTGATAGACCCTCCTTCATATTCGCCATTGAGGAAGCTTCTGATGGCAAGCCTTGGTATTTTGATATTTAGAATTTCCTAAAGAACCAAGAGTATCCGACTGGGGCATCCAGTCGCGATAAGAAGACTCTTAGAAGATTGGCTGGTAATTTCTACTTGAATCCGGATGGTGTTCTGTATAGGAGAAACCATGATTTGGTGCTTTTGCGATGTGTTGATGAGAAAGAGGCTAATTTACTCATGGAAGAGGTCCACGAAGGAACCTTTGGCACGCACGCCGGTGGACACGCTATGTCTCGGAAGTTATTATGGGCAGGGTATTATTGGTTGACAATGGAAAGAGATTGCTTTATGTTTGCAAAGAAATGCCATAAATGCCAAATTTATGCGGACAAGATTCAGGTGCCGTCGAGCCCTTTGAACGTTATGGCGTCCCCGTGGCCTTTCTCCATGTGGGGCATCGATATGATTGGTAAAATTGAGCCCACCGCATCTAATGGACACAGGTTCATCCTGGTGGCTATCGATTACTTCACCAAATGGGTTGAAGCAACATCTTACGCTAATGTCACCAAGCAAGTGGTAGCCCGGTTTATTAAAAAGGATATCGCCTGTCGGTACGACATTCCCGAAAGAATCATTACTGACAATGGTTCGAATCTGAATAACAAAATGATGAAGGAATTGTGTCAAAACTTCAAGATTGAGCATCACAACTCATCTCCCTATCGGCCCAAGATGAACGGCGCTGTCAAAGCGGCCAATAAGAACATCAAGAAGATAGTTCAGAAGATGGTTGTGACATACAAAGATTGGCACGAGATGTTGCCTTTCGCTTTGCACGGTTATCGTACGACGGTACACACATCAACCGGGGAAACACCTTTCTCACTGGTGTATGGTATGGAGGTTGTCCTGCCATTAGAAGTTGAGATTCCTTCCCTGAGAGTATTGCTCGATGTCCAACTTGATGAGGTAGAATGAGTGCGGAATAGGTTGAATCAGCTCAGTTTGATGGATGAGAAGAGACTTTCATCTATCGCATATGGTCGGTTATATCAGAGCCAGATGAAGAAAGCTTACAACAAAAAGGTGCACCCTCGAAGCTTTCAGACGGGCGATCTTGTGCTAAAGAAGATTCTCCCACCACAATCGGATCACAGGGGCAAATGGACTCTCAACTATGAAGGTCCATACATTGTGCGAAAGGTCTTCTCTGGAGGAGCCTTACTATTGTCCACCATGGATGGCGAAGATTTTTCATCCCCTGTGAACTCGGACGCAGTTAAAAAATACTTTGCATAAAAGAGACCTGCTGGACAGAAAAAAGGGAGTCCAGGGAAAAATGGGGCGTCCCGGCGAACCAAAAAGAAAAAAGAAATAGGTTCGGGAAAAATTTAGGGATGAAAATTGAAAAGATGTACACCCGCGAAGTCGAAAACCTGAAAAGGCGACTTCGGCAAAAAAGGGTATCCCGGTGAATCGAAAACCCGCAAAGGGGGATTCAGGCAAAAGTTAGGGATTGAAAAAGCAAATGACTGCGGTCCGAGGTTGATACTGCATCGCTTAGTGGTTTGGGAGTACCTGAGGGTCGATTATCCAAGTCAATCTCTTCCGAGGACAGAGCATCAGGAAAGCGTCGGAGTCAGGCGAGTCATAGGAGGATCAGCTCATGGTGTTCGTCTGTACCGCGTTGCCGACATGTATATCAATTTCTTTGTACCTCTGTACATATTTGTATTTGTTTTTGTAGCTTCCTCTTTTCAGGAGTTACATCCAGTGTACAAAACTTTGCCTATTTACAGGCCCGTTATCAATAAAATGCATACTTGATGTTGTTTCTTGTTTTAACTTTTACTGTTTTGTTTGTGGAAAACGCCGATGTTTTTGATAAACTTGCACATGCATAAACTTGCAGCCTAGGCCAATAATTGTTAAAACTTGGAATTGACTGAGCGATTGTGATGGCTATTGACCTGGATATTTCCTTTTGTATAGGATATCTTGTTGTTGCTCATGTTTTGCAGGGTCGTTACCTTCGCAGCAAACAGCCCAGGGATCGTGTTTCCCCAGCCGGAGTCCCTTAACGTAAGAGCAAGCTCTAGGTGATCTTATTTCTCCCCAGCAGATGGAAGTCGCATTTTTATCCCCAGAAGAGTTAGATACGAGTTAGCAAGCTTCCCGACAGTGATGTGCATCCCCAGCGGTGGTCGTATGTACATTTAATCCCCAGGATGGTCTTTTCTGTTCGCCAGCGGGTCATTTTTCCTCCTGTAGGATGATCATCCTCAGCAGAGTTCGTAATTCCGGACGGTAACGCTAGTCCCCAACATGATTGTTTCTGCCCCCCCCCCCCAGCGGAGTCAGGGTACTTTTCCAGCATTCATTTTGCTGGAACAATTCTGTGATACCCGGTTATCCTCAGCGGAGCTAGTTTTGTTTTCAGCATTTATTTTGCTGAAGCGGTTATGTACCCAACTTTTCTCCAGCAGCCCGAGCTTGCATTTGCATCTTGCATATATCATCATATTTGCAAATACGTAGCATTCCATTTTGTATGGAGCATTGCGCCATTATCAACATATGCATTTTGAAGCATAAACCAGGTTGGTTACCTATTTTGTTTCAGGTGTTTCCCTGCAGGTTTGGAATTCTGGTTCAGGATGGTTTCGGATGTTCAAATTCTTGACATGAGATATGTGATGATCGCGTTCGTCCTATCATGTGTTCCCTCATCAGAGTTGCTTGGTTAAGTTGCTCTTCCTCCCTAGCGGAGTTTTCCTCAGATTGCTGTTACGTTAGCATTTTAAGCCGTTGAAGTCTTTACTTGTCGTCAAGGTAAATGTCGGGCGGTTAATGTCAGCAATTCCCAAGTAGAGTCTTCCTCGGGTGGCCGTTACATCGACATTGAAAGCTTCATGATTACACCTTCGAAGTTGTTACCCATTTTGGTTCAAGATGGATGTCTGGCAGCTGATGTCAGAAGTCCCCGTAGAGTTGTTGGATCAAGTTTGTGGATGCTCGATTCACTTTTATTTAGCGTATGTCCATTTCCGAGGAAATGGAAGGTCAGTGAATTTACATTTCTCGCTTTTATTTAGCGCATGCCCATTTCTGAGGAAATGGAAGGTCAGTGATATTGACATTTCTCGCTTTTATTTAGCGTATGCCCATTTCCAAGGAAATGGAAGGTCAGTGATATTGATAATTTCTCGCTTTTATTTAGCGTATGCCCATTTCCGAGGAAATGGAAGGCCAGTGATATTGACAATTTCTCGCTTTTATTTAGCGTATGCCCATTTCTGAGGAAATGGAAGGTCAGTGATATTGATAATTTCTCGCTTTTATTTAGCGTATGCCCATTTCCGAGGAAATGGAAGGTCAGTGATATTAACAATTTCTCGCTTTTAATTAGTGTATGCCCATTTCTGAGGGAATAGAAGGTCAGTGATATTGACATTTCTCGCTTTTATTTAGCGTATGCCCATTTCTGAGGAAATGGAAGGTCAGTGATATTGACAATTTCTCGCTTTTATTTAGTGTATGCCCATTTCCGGAGAAATGGAAGGTCAGTGATATTGACATTTCTCGCTTTTATTTAGCGTGTGCCCATTTCCGAGAAAATGGAGGGTCAGAGATATTGACGAGATTCGTTTTCATGTAGCGTATGCCTGTTTCTGCAGAAACAGAGGATCAAGGATATTGGTGTCATGCTTTATGTAGTGCCCGCTTATCGTAGCGTTTTTTGTTGACTCGACACCTGTGGCGTCACGCAGGTGTTTGATATTGAAATCAGGTTCTTTATCGGATGATTGATCAGTTGTTGCTATGACAACCAGATTCAATTGTTTGGATGTGGTGTTCCCAAGCAGTTTGGAAGTTCATTTCTTCGGTTAGCAAATTTCCGGGTTCTCTAGTATTCAACCGTCTTCTACCTCGATTGCCTGAAAGTTGTTCGCTTTTCATCCTATCGGGTCCAAACCGCTTGAATAGGGGCAGCTGTTGCACCCCAAAATTTGCCTAACCTTTTCTTACTTGGTTTATGTTTCATTTGCATTAGCATATCATTGGTCTAACATTTTCATAGCATATCATTGTTCATTTAACAGGGGATCAAGTGAGAAGCCTAGCCAGAGGATTATTCAAGTTTGAGATGTCCCCATAATCATCAGGAAGAAGGTTGGGTTCTTAAGAAGTTCATTTGCTTGCATGGGGTTAGTCTCCTAATTTGAGGACCAATTGAAGATCATCAAGGGATGGTGAGGTCTTGATCAAGGTGAGAGGGTGTGAGTAGAGCTCATTGAAGTGCCTTGAATGTCATGGTGGAGCTCAATCAAGTCATTGTGCCAAGTGTGAAGAGCCACAATTGAAGGTGTTGCAAGTAGGGTTTTCATCTGAGTAATCCTAAGTCAACTGACCAATTGAATAGGATCAAAGCTCAATTATAGGTCTTTGTAATCATATATAATTGTGTTGAGACACATGAGATGATATTTCAATATCTATACAAGAAAAGTTCAAGGTGTGAGGAGTTGCTAAATTAGGGTTCTCAGGGTAAAATCCCCTATTTAGTGCCTAACTTCAAGACCACTTATCTCAATATGCAAGTTTCATCTCCACTTTTGGCCAACATGAAACTTGTAGAGCATGCTCTTAGCTTTAATTTGAGTACTAGAAGTCCTCCATTTGATTTGTAGAACTCAAGTTATGGTCCAGACAAGTTACAGGTCATCTGAGGAATGTGAAATTTGTCTGTGAAAGTTCACCAACTTCCAAGGAACGTTTGACCTAGGAGGGTGTTTCTCCTAAACTTTTGTCCAACATGAAAGTTGTAGGTCTTAATCTTAGATTTCCAAATTGTATTAGAAGTCTTCCATCTGATTTGTAGAACTCAAGTTATGAGGTTTACAAGTTAGGGGTATTTTGGGAAAGTAAGATTATAGGTCATTTTCAATTATAGGTCAAAATCTCCAACTTGCACATCTCAAATGAAATTTTGTTCAACATGGAACTTGTTCAAAATATGGTTTTTAGGTTAACCAAGAGCTCATGGTGAATTGATTTGGTCCATAGTAAGAGTTGACTTGAAGTGGTTTGAAACAAAGAAAAATTAAAGGCATTATTTGGTGGGAAATTCAAATAAATTGTTATGTGCAAAAAATATGCCAAATGACCACTCAATTTGATCAGAAATGATGATTTAGAAACATTGGCAATTTTAGAATTTTCAATTGACCTATAATTCATGGTGTTTTGACATGTTTCCTCACAAATAAGCAACATCACAAGAAATCATTCACAAAGTCAATTGGGAAGCTCTAGCTGATCTGAATCCATTCTAAATGTGTTATGCAAGCTAACCAAAGCTTCTCATGCAAGGAATTGAGCCAAATTCGAGCTTGCCATGTTCAAAATTTTCTCCAAAATTTTGAAATTGGATCTTTTGAATTGGGCCTGGGCTGGGTCTCTAGAAGTTTCTATCACACTCTATAAATGTTCAGAAACTCACTTGGGCAATGGTTGGTGATTCATTGGTGCTGAATTCAGAGATTGCAACTCACATTCTCAAGCTTCAACTCAAACTCGAATTCTCAGTTCAAGCCATTTTCAGATCAAATTGAAGATTGGATCCTCTTTCTTGCACTTCACTGAAGGAATCTGGAGATTTTGAGAGCAAGAAACGAGCCATAGACATCTCTATTCGAAGCTACAAGTCAGGTTGGTAAATCTCAAATTTCCTCTTAATTTAGCATGATGTAGTTAGAAACAAGCATGTGGCTAGGATCTATGTGAAATGTAGCACGTTTTAGGAATGAATTGGTAGCAATTGGTGATGATCGAGCATGTGGTGCAACTTCTGTTTTGATTCGAGTAGAAGTGATCTTGAGGTTTTAGCACAAGTGAGATAGCTTAGGTTAATCAGTGTTAGATGAAGATCATTTCTATACCATTAATTTGACATTTGGTGATGATGAATGACATGACATATTTTGGATCTTGATTCGGTTTTGAAAATCTAGAAGGACTCAGTCCATTTGAGTATGATATTTGGATTCAGGAGGAAATTTTGAGTGAGATGATGTTAAGTTTGATGAAATTTGTTGACCTGCAATTACCTCTTCGCTGGAGAAGACGGTGGCGCCACCGTCTGGGTCATCGTCTGGATTTGAAGCTTCGCCTGAGCTCAAGGAAGGAGACGAGTGCATGGTCGTTGGATCTGATTGGAAGTAGGACTTGGTATTGTGATCGTATGGCTGAGATTTAAACCTGAAATTCGCTCCAAGATGAAACACTGCGTTTCATTTTTTGACATGGCATCTGACTGGGCTTCTACGTGGCTGCACGCGTGTGTGATCTCTAGCCTTAGGATTAGCGTACTAAGTCTCCCAATCCAACGCTTTTGATTATTTCCTACACTTTAGTTAGTTTAATTGTTTTTTTGATTTCTTTTATTCTATTTTACTTCTAAAATCATTTTAAAATTCAATAATTGTCAGAAAAATAAACTAAAAATATCTCCATGATCCTTGCTTTATTTATGATTTTTCTGTAGCATTAGATTTGATTTTTGATGTATTTTCAATTTAATTCATATTTTTCTTATTTTGGATATTTCATTAATTTTGCATAACTGAGCTGTATGTTTGTTGATTTTTGTTCTCTCATTTGGTGTGGAATTTTGTTGTGATTTTTTGATAGATGCTAGGTTAGAGATGTATGCTCCAATATGAATTTTATCACATTTTTTAGAAAATCAGAGCTTCTGATTTAGAGGTACGTTTAGAGCCTTTCCCCATTAATGGTTTCCCTTGATACCTTTCAACTTAGGATTTTATTAGAGAACTTAGGAGTTGAATTAGGCCCTGATTTTTGAACTATAGATCATTAACAAATGCATGTTCCCGTAGAAAAATAATTATATATTTAGGGTGTGTTTTGCTATTTTAGATAGAATATTCAAGTTGTTTGTTCATTTGATGCTTCAACCTTGGTGATTGTTTTGGAATGGACTCAAAGTGGGCTTTTCTTGCATGTTTGGCTTCTGGTTCCTCTTGGATGATGTCATGGGCATGATGAAGCTTTTATGGAGTGGCTGGTGGAGCTTGTTTTAGAGCTTTTCTTTTTCTTTTGTTAGCTTTTTGTAGCTTATAAGATTAGGGTTTTTAGGAGAGAGCTTTAGAAGTAGTTTTTTCCTTCAAATAAGTGGTTGGTTTCACTTTCCTTCCATTCTCATCCTATGATTCAAAGTCCTCATATGAAAGTCTAATCTCTCCTTTGGAGGGATGTGTGACATTTTACAATGAGTAGAACTTTTGAGGATGCCTTTCTCTGATGACTGGTTGAGTGTCAGGTGGGATTCTTTTGGTTTCCTTCATGCTTCCCATCATCAAATACTCATCTTGTTGATTCTCTTCATTCTTGGTGGAATGGTTTGGTAAAGTTTGAAGATGGAGCATCCCTTTCCTTCTCTTGAAGATGGTGTGAACTTGAAGAGCAGTTACAAACTTTGGATTGGATTGCTGTCAGAAGATTGCTCTGCTGTGGAGATTGCTGGCTTGTTTTCCCTGTTTGTCTGTTTTCTTCTTGTTCTACTGTATTGATATGATTTTCTTGGAGTGTTGCATTAGAATTAGGCTTCATGTAGATGATCATAGGCCTAAGATCATCTTAAGGGTTGAGCTTCTCCCCTTGCTTGTATTGCATTAGAGGTTGAGTTTCTCCCTCTGCTTGTATTTTTACTGTGTGGCTTTGCTTGCTGGTATTTGGTAGAGCTCAGCTCCCTTTCCTGTGTGGTGTGTGGCCTTTGGGCCTTGCTTGTTTAGAAGTAGAGCTTGGGTCCTTCTGCTTGTGTGATGCATAGCATGCATTTTATTTACAGCATTTTGTTTACAGTAATTTCTTTTCAGTTAATTTATTTATTGTTTGTCTTCCTTTGCCATGTTCCCGTAGGAACTCTGACTTCTCTTGTTCAAGAGAAGATATGACAGACATTAGGGTTCTAAACATGCATGATAACATTAGGTAGATTCCCTTCTAACCTCAACTGTAGGTCCATTTTGTATGACAACTTTAGGTTTGGATCAGTTCCCCTTTAGTGCGTCTTTTCTCTTCTCATCTGCAAACAAAATCAAAATACAGTACTAAAGGTTAATTGACGTCGTACGTTACGAGCCTTAAGCTACTTGAGAAAGGATTGTTGAAGAGTTTCTTTCCAGCAATCTGGATGTTTAGTATGGTACCCTTTGGGTGACATGCGACGCATTCACTCTCAGGTCATAGTCTCTAGTGCGATATCAGTTGCAAACATCCATAAAAGATACTTCTCTAAAAAACAGAAAACAAAGATCAAACTCTTTTTGTCCTCTTGGACCTTTAATCCCTGGAAACCTTTTTCAGAAGGAGAGTTTTGTTAACTCCCGGTTCCACCGCAAATGGTAAACGCCTAAGTCTCCAATGGTCGAGCTGCATGCACCAACTGCTAGAACCGTCTGTTAACCCTACCCAGATAAAAAAGACAAATCTGTGTCTCTCGTGTCCCAAACTACGTTTGCTCTGATCTTTCGCGCATTGTGAAAGTACGTAGGCATAAGATGCGATATCTTGGCGAGCAACCTTCCCCCGTAGTTAGGCGAACTACGTTGACTCTGATTTCTCGTTCCAGACGGGAATACGTAGGCATAAAGTGCGACGCTTTGCCGAGTCATTTTCTTTTCTCTTTAGACCAGACTCTTAGTGTAGATAGATTTAACAAACCCGTCAGATAAACATAACAAGCGTAGATCCCATCGAGTACGATGGACGTGAGGGGTGCTAATACCTTCCCCTTGCGTAACCGACTCCCGAATCCAGACATGGTTGTGATGACCTTGTCTTATACCTTTTCGTCAGGTTTTTTCCGATCGTTTCCTTTCCCGTTCTGAGGGATAAATAACGAAAGGTGGCGACTCTTCTGTCTTGCCGACCTCGTATTTCGCAGTAGTGACAATATGCTTCATTTGACCTCCTTCATGGTATCCAAGGATTTATTGGTGAAACATGTAGCTTAAGTATCAAGGAAAATGAGCAAAGATGTTCTTATTTTGAACCTAGGTTTGTGAACCTTTTTACTCTCTTAAGTTCTTACAATCTCGTGCACAGTGAACCCTCGATGTATTCCCCCTTAGTTTATGATGAAATCATATAGATTGAAACTTAGGAAAAACATGGTTTGTGAAATATACGTGATCTATGGCTAAATGTATTTTGACTTATACCTTCTTTTGCTCATAGATGCTTTTGATATTCTATGTCTGCAACATGTTACTAACCAATTCTTATTCATCCTCTTTATGTATTCCATGAGTTCTGGAGAAGGACAAATGAAGAGGTTTTGTTGAAGCATGAGCCATGACTCTGAGAAGGTTCGTGGATAGCATTTTGATATGGACATCAGGTATGATTTGGAAGTTATGAGCTTGACATGGATTTGGTAGACTTGGATCTGTAAGCCGTTTTATTCAAGAATGAAGGATTTGTGTTCTTGTCAACTATGGTGATTTTGGTGTTAACTTGGTTTGGTACATCATTTTAATCCTGGCTTCCTTGTGTTTTAAGGTACATTGGCTTGAATTGGTATGAGGATATCACTAAAACTCATGGGCATCATATGGTGATTATGGCAGGATGCTATGTTTGAATGATATTCGTTTGAGATTCTTCCATCCATTTTTAACTCAAGTCTAAGGTAAGGATAGAGAGAATTTCTTTTGGTCATTCTTGTCTAGAACTTGAAACTTTAGCATCCTTTTAATAAGCTCTTTATTCCTTTAATCGTTGTTTTCACTATATCTTTTGAATTCTGCCTTTCTGCTTTCAAGAAATGCTCACTTATGTCCATTAAGATTCACCATGTTCAATCCCTTGATTTGATCTTCACTACATTTTTGGATTTTTTTACGGAACCACAACTATTCTTTTGTGAAGATAGAAACCAATTCACAACTTCATTACTTTGCCTCAAAGCCAGACAGATCAAGGGTTATGCCACACATTAGCACAAATCCAATTGTCTAAAAAGTGTATTTGCATGATGAGGGATTAAAAAGTGTATTCTTTGTAATGAGTTCTTGTGATGGGTCTTACTTGAGTGCATCTCCACACTTTTGTTCTCCCTTTGAAACCTTTTTATAGTCACTTATAATTTTGCATTTGTGGACCCTTTGTATCTTCTGTAGTAATTTTAAGGCTTTTCTTTAATCATGAACCATTGGTGCATTGTATGAATTCAGGGGAGATTCCCTGTGAGTTTTCTTGATCTATTGGCATAATGGCTCTGTCTAATTTTTGTTTTGTACTAGCAGCTTGTTTCCACTTGAAAATGTATAAGTTGTGTACTTTGAACACTTGTGGAATCAAAGAATAAACTTTATTTTGTATATTTGCAAATTGATGAATTCCGACCCAATGGGTTCACTTTAAATTGGTACTGCTTATATCCTTTTTAGCAATATTTATGGTAGACTTTGGCAAGGTGTAACTGCTTGTGAAGCAGCTCCACATGATCCGCCACCACCTGGCCGTGGTTTATCCACTCAAATATCCTTTATGAATACCTCTCATGAGTTGGATATACAATACAGCCCCCAGTTTGGTTCATTTTTGGGGGCAAATGCCATAGCTTTCAATAGAATTTTATATAAAAAGCTCCAATGTTGGCCTAAAACTCTAATTTGACCCTCATATCTACTAGTCATGTCTTGAAAACAATGTCTACATGGATGATACTAGTCTTGAAACGAATTAAATTACTTTGGGATACATGAACATCATGAGCTGCCTCATTTACTACACACGACCTGAATCTTGGACCAAAGCCACTCATGACCTTAATTCCAACATGACTTTGAAAACTTAATTGGTTTATGCCTTGAAGATGCATGATAAAAAATTGAAGCAATAAATAACCATCAAAGAAATAACCCTTCTAACCATAGCTTGTAAATATGCTGGAAACACTTGAAATATAACTTGAATGTGGTCTAAAACCTTCTTGAGATAAGCCTTAGAATCATGTTTGAAACCATTTGAATTATCTTGAACAACTTGAATCATAATTTGACTAATTTGATCTCAATTTGAAACAAATTAAAGCAAAACTCGTCACAAATTGATTTTAAACTTGAAACAACCTTAAGCATGGATTGAGAAAATGAATTCTAATCATGGCCTTGAATCTCCTAGAATTATAACTTGAAAAGGCATGGTTTAAGTTAGAAATAAGACTTATACTTATCTAAAACCACTTAAAACCAAATGACTCTACCCTGAAATGAACCAGTCATAAAACTTAGGCAGTCAACCTTGTCTTGAAGTTTGATCATGAGGATACATCTTCCTTTTTCTTTACTCAAAAACAACACTTTGGAAAGAGCTTGTAACCACATAAAGCACAAACAAAACCTCCATTAACCTAAACCTTATAGGATCATGGCCAAAGGATAGATGATCATTTAGAGGAACATCATGAATCCATACAAATACTTAGCATAAGAGAATGAGAGGGTAGGACAAATTTGGGGTATGACACAGAAGAAGCAACATAATTGTCTCTACACTTGGTAAATGTAAATTGGCTCTCGTATCGTTCAAAGTTGGTTGTAAAGTTGAAGTTGTTCGTATTGCATTAAGCAAATTGCATTGTCAAATCAATTTGTTATCTGGAGCCTAAGTTCACAAGGCTCAAGAAAGGTTGACATACTTTATGGGTATCTACTCCCAATGGCTCTATAGTGCAGGATATTTTTGAAGACTCAATGGTTAAATATGTCACACAATGCATCAAGATCTTTTGTTGTATCTATCTACAACAACTCTTGTACTATTAAGTAAAGCAAAGACACATATCAAGTTATCTCATCCAATGGCTAGTCTGTTGCAACTAAGTGGTTGAAGGTTCAAACTGAATCTTCAGCAAGGATTAATCAGAAGAAGGAGTAACAAGATCATCAATTATCCACTCTATCATGTATGCATATTTTTTGTTGTAGGTTGTAATTGTAAAAGCGTTAATATTTCTTACACATTGAATATATTATAAATCTTAAGAGCTTTAGGTCTTTGTTATGGTTATTTACCATACCTTTGATATTAGTATCAAGTACACCTTGTTCTCTATTTTCCTGAACTTGTTTAGCAATTTAGATTAAGTCTCTCTCCAAGATGTTTGAGCCATGTAAGTCTCTTGTTATGTGCTTGAGCAATTAAAGTCTTAATCAAGTGGATTGATTCAGCAAAAGTCTTTTATCATTAGGATACAAGCAAGAATTCTCTCGCCAAGATGCTTGAGCCATGTAAGTCTCTTCCTATATGCTTAAGCAATGAAAGTCTTAATCAAGTGGATTGATTAAGCAGAAGTCTTGTATCATTGGGTTACAAGCAAGGAAGTCTCTCACCAAGATGCTTGAGCCATATAAGTCTCATGTTATATGCTTGAGTAACGAAAGCCTTAATCGAGTAGATTGATTGGGCAGGATGGCTCAATTCATGAAATTTAGAACATAAGTCTTGAAACTAAGGGGTTTAAGCAAGGAGGCTCATTTCATGGAACTTGGAGCAGAAGTCTTGGGCCAGTGTGGCTTTAAAAGGTTGGCTCAGTTCATGAAATTTTGAGCGTAAGTCTTAAACTTGAAGGGTTCAAGCAGGAAGACTCGTTTCATGGGACTTGGAGCAGAAGTCTTGAGTCTGTAGGACTTGAGCAATATGTCTTGGACCTAAGGTATGAGAAGTGTAAAAGACTTGTGTAGAATGCACAAGCAATTGTAATCATGATTTGGTTATAGTGAAAATCTATTGTGAAGCAAGGGGACTGGACTACTCTCACTTGGGAGGAACCAATATAAATATTTGTGTCTTCTGTTGTTATTTATTTGCTTTTGTTAACATCCGTTGCTAAGTATAATCAGAATCTGAACACCAGTTCAGATTCTAAACTCTAATCAGACACAAATTTAAGAAAAAGGAAAACACAATTCAAACTCCCTCTTCTTGTGTACTTTTCTCACCTTGAATTGATATCAGAGTCTGGTTTGTGCTTAACATTTAACAATGGTGAAAATAATGATCCAATAAGAAAAGTATATCTGTTAAAACTTTCCTACAAGAAGGAATCAAGTTCCACATGAAAAATACCATATTGCTTTTCCTACCATATTCAAAGGGTGATTCCACCAAAATTAAATGATGGAAAAGAAAAATATATTTTTAACTCATTGGTCTTGATAAATGGTTTTGTTGAAGGTCTATAGAGTATCCTTGAGAAAGGTATTACTATAGAAGTTGATGGTATAGATATGATCAATGTTTGAAAATCTCTATCACCAGCTCAGAAGAAGCTTATTGAATATCTTCAGAGGTAGTTGTATTCTGGTAGGTGCTCTATCTCACTTATGAGTATGTCAACAACATTGATATGTCTGATGCTCAGACTATCCTTGAATCCATGTGCTCAAATTTGTAGGAATCAGTTTTGAAGGTTATCCAGTTACACTTTATCTAATCTCTCCAAGCGGATTCTGAGAAGATTGTTCTGGATTCAAACCCGAGGTCACAGTTATTCAAGAAGTTATACAACTTGAATTTATTGTGCTCTGTTGGTTTTTCGTACAATCTTCAAGGAAAATAAATTGAATTAGATGTTGAAAATCTATCTATCATATTATCTTTTGTAAAGTTTGTTGAAGGATACTTCTTATGAAATGTTTGATAATGAGGAATTAACCTTCCTAATAGAAAACTTCTTTAACTAGATGAGTGAAATGTGACATCTGATGATAGAAGAGTAACTTCAAAAGCTTCTGAACTATTTGTATTTCAACTAATTTCCCAAATTTGAAAGAAAAGAGAAACACTACTAGAACCTAATGTCATAGGTCTTCACTACATATTCGTTTGAAGCTGACATTAGTGCATGATTAAGACGAAAGAGTAATCTGGCTCTGCCAGTCATTATTGCTTCAGAAGAAACATCTAACTCCTGAAATGAAAATCAAGTATCAAAGAGAAAGAGATTATACCAAATCTATCTTGCTTCAATATTTGATAATAAGGAGTTTGTTCTTTAAGGTGATATCTTAAAAGACTCCATTGCTCCTTGATTGAGGATCATCATAGAATTTGTATTAAAAGACAAGTCTATGAGAAACCTTTAATTCTTCTTCGTGTTCTACAAGCAATTACATGATGGTGCTTTAATTTGTTTTATGCCATTCTCTAATAGCTAACATCATCTGGTTCTTTGCTTATCAAAGATTTCAAAGTCTTAATCCAAAACAATGAAATCAATGATTCTGCTAAGAAAAAGATCTTGTTCATATCATAATTTATCCCAGACTTATACTCTGGAATGATTCATGGTACTGTTATCAGAATGTGGCATAAGGCGATGGAAAGCCTTTCTAGACATTTATGTGTGGTCTCATAGGAATATGACTATCATAATTTAAATAAGTTCACTCCAGATATCGAAGAAAGCAGCAGAGGCATCTTCCACGGTACTTATCAAAGGTTGTTTATAGAATATGATGGAAGAAGAGACTACATCCCAAACTCAAGTACTAGAGGTACTGAGTTTGGTGGGAAAAGTGGAGTCAATGGTTTAACAACTATTGAATCAGAATCCACTCAAAGCAGTGTTCAGACTCTATGGTCATGTCTGAACACTGACACGTGTCTGACCAAGAAAAAATAAAAATAGGGTGGTGTTCTTTTCTAGCTTATCTATTGATTTAATTAGATGTTTGTGTATATGTAAATACAAAGTCTCTATTAGATTTTTAGATAATTTTTTTTATTAAAAGAATCTTCAGAAATCTTTAAGAAGAAACTATGTTGTATTTATCTATACTAAATATTTCATTAGCTAGATGACTATCATATTTTTGGAAATAATTTCCTCACTTTTTGTGATGGTACTGCTGCTTGTTAGCTGTCAAAGGAAACAATTCAATGTTCTTTAATCACTCATGACTCTTGGTTCAAGAGGAAATGTTGGTGTTGAATAGAATCTTGGAGACTGATGACTGACAGAAGATATCTCTCTCTAAGTCTATATCTACTAGACTCTAATGGATGATAGCTTCTAAAAATTGCTAGACTCTGTGATTCAGAAGAAGATTCTTTACTTCTGATAAATCAGTTTAAATAAAAGGTTTTTCAAAAACTCTTATATTTGTTAAATTTGATAAGTTTGAAAATCATCTTGTGGATTCAGGAGATCTGTTGGATAAGAATCTTTGGGTAATGATGCTTTCTTTTTATATATTTGCTGTCTTGTGAAACATCATTTTGTGTCCTTTTTTTGACAAGATTCTTATTCCTTTAGAATCTTGTTCAATTATTTTTCTTTTTGTTTTCTCTTTGGTTGTGTTCTAATCAAGCCAAATTTGAGATGAGTTTCCTAATCAATTCTTCTTTGAATCAACTAGTTGTCATCAATGAAAAGTTTGTGGATTTTGATGAATTGCTTAAGTTAGGTTTTAAATTTTTAAAGATTGTGTCTGAACAAAGTTGGAATGGATACTTTGATATGCTTTGTGGTTTCACTTATCCAAGTCTAGTCAAAGAGTTTTGGATTAATGCCTCCATTATTGAGCTGAATTCTGAGTGTGTTATTCATTCTAAAACTGGTGTTTGCATAACAGTAACCTTTAAAGTGATTTATAATGTGATCAATTGTGAGGAAATTGGAGAAATCCCAGGAACTCTTGTTTGGGAACACTATCTTTCTACTTGGTGTGTCTTTGTAGATCTATCTAATACAACATTGGTCTCGAATCTTTGTCTTAATGCAGTTGTTTAGAATCAGATTCTGAACTCAAACATGCTGCCTAAGGATAAGGATTTCGAATTCTTGTACCCTATTGAAAAGGATATGCTACTACTTCTCAATTCAGACTTACAAATTGAACTTCCTCAAGTTATGTTTGATCATTTGAAGAGGACTCTTTCTTCCTTTCACAGGGGGAATATTTCCTTCGTTCCTTATGGATGATTTCTTTCAGAACTGCTTGTCCAGCAGGGAGTTATCATAAGTTCAAAGGTTGATTTATCTAAAATCTGGAGAGACAAGTTTGAAGTTATTTATGAAAGATTTTGATGTTAGATTTCTACATAGTTATGCCTTGTAATTGTTAGAAGCTTTGTATTAAGAAATCTTATTATCAATTCAAGTTTTTTTCATGTTGTTGTGCAGTTTAACTGTTATATATTTATTTATTGTTTTTCAAAAGGATAAAAGAAATGAGATTAAGAACTCAAAAAGTGCAACAATTCTCATTAATAAACTAGAAGATATTACAAATTATTTAGACTTACTAGTCTGTTGGATTTTCCCTAAGGTATTCCCTAGGATCATCTGACATGTCCAAATTATATAAATAATCTTGCCATTTTTCCTTAGCAAACTCCAAAGCCTCCTTTCTTAGATGATTTCTGAAATTGGACTCAGAAGTTCTTCTTCTTCTGGGTGTCTTCACAAAGGTTGCTAAAGAGGTGTTTGCTTCTGAAATCATCCGCTTGCTAGTAGATCCTTCAGCTACTGCATTGCTTTTGGTTGCTTGAGTTGCTGCATTTAGTATGGTTACCTTTACGAAATCTCTCTTTGGAACCCAAATTGGTTTTTGTTTATACATCTTGGAGTTCTGAAGATTAAGTGATAATAAGAGTGAGTCTGCTATGAGTTTTTATAGAATTCTTACTTTCATTGTCTTGAGTATCCGTTATTTTAATATTGATTAACTCAAATCAATGTTTTAATGATGACTCTTGGAAACGTTATCTAACAGTCTGACCTATTAAGATTCCTTTAACAATAGTAAGAATTATAGTTAACACGTTTAATTGTTTCTTTTGGCGTCAGTATTACTTCATTAATGTTTTACCAGAAAATTAAAAGGTGAAATTAAGTGGTTATGTGCATGTAATGTAAATAACAATAAATTGGTCAAAAACATCTTCATTAATCAAGATAAAGGATTACAAAATATTTTTACAAAAAGAATTGTATGTTCTTAGAATAGATCTCTATCTAAGTCATCCTTTGCCTTGTAGGAGCAGTAGTTGCCATAGTCAACTTCTGGTTCATCCTTATCAATAGCTTCCTTGTCTGCTTCTGGGATAACAGAATGGTAAAACATCTTGTTGAACCTTCTTCTCCTTTACCTCTTCATAGACTTCTTTCTTGGCTTCATCACAGCTACTGACGAACCTACTTCTGTAGGTTGTTGAGAAACTGCTGAAGTAGCTTCGTCTGAAGTAATCTTTGTAGAGGGCATAGGCTCAGTAGTGGATGACTGAGAAACTGCTGAAGTAGCTTCGTCTGAAGTAATCTTTGTAGAGGGCATAGGCTCAGTAGTGGATGACTGATAAACTGCTCGTTTTTGAAGGTTTTAGACACTCAAACTTGTAGAGTTCTGTGTGATTTCTATCACTACAGAAGCTTTGTTTCTCTCAGCTGATGACTCCATAACTTTAGTAGATGTTGATGAAAATGAATTAGGTTTTGGCTGCTTTTATAATGCCATCTCAGTATCTTAATCGACGGAATAAAAATCCTTTACTCGATTTTTTGGAGTGTAACACCCAATAAATGCGTTGCACAATCCTTAATGACCCTTGTTACATATGGTTTTTCAATTCTTGGAAACTGATCTTGTAATGATGGTATGTTATGCATTATGATTGTAATTCTTTTTTCTTTCTCTTTTTTTACTTGTTTTGATGTGACAAAAGGGGGAGAAGTGATAATACGTATTTAATAAGAAACTAAAGCCATTGAACCTATTCAGTCTATACATAATGGTCATTTATAAATTTTTTATTTAACTCTCTGTTATTCTTTCCCGGGCAACACATTTTAACTTTTTTGTACATAGAACTAAGGATGAGATAAAAACCTCAAACTTAGCCTATCAGACTCAGGAGCTTACAAACCTCGTATTCTGTTGTTGCCATAGGAATTTAAAATATTATTTTTGGTTTTCTTAAATATAAAACCAAGGGGGAGCTTACAAACCTCAACCATGGAACTATTAGACTCGGGTGGAGCTTATAAACCTCAGACTCTGATGTTACTAAGAAAACTAAATTACTTTTTCTTGGAAATAGTACTTAGGTTGGGTTACAGGACTCGACTTTTGACTATTATACTCAGAGGGAGCTTACAAACCTCATACTCTAATGTTGTTTAGAAAATTATAACTGCCGAACATTGTTCTTTTAAATACTTATGTTTGTCATCATAAAAAAGGAGGAGATTGTTAGAACAGGATTTGTTCATGACATATATTCCCTGGGTTTTAATGATAACAAGTATTTAAAGAACAATGGTTATATTTGATGTGTGTTTCCTGTATGTAGGTTCTAATACTTGTAAATATTTAGATACAAAATCTGATATACAAAGGCACACTTGAGAGAAGTTGAATTGCTAGCTTCTGGTGGTGCAGAATGTGAAGAACACTTGCTAAGTGATGTCTGGTGTAGACTCTAAAGCCAAAGGCTTTAGCATTAGAAGAAGCAACATAATTGTATCTACACTTGGTGAGGGTAAATTGGCTTTTGGTATCATTCAGAGTTGGTGATAAAGATGAAGTTTTCTGTACTACATAAAGCAAGCTACATTGTCAAATCAGTTTGTCAACTACAGTAAATGGTTAAACATGTTATACAATGGATCAACATGTTATACAATGGATAAAGCTACATTGTCAAATCAGTTTTTCAACTAGAGTCACAAGGCTAAAGAAAGCTTGACATGCTTTACGGATATCTAGTCTCAACAACTCTATAGTACATGATCTTTTTTAAGACTCAATGGTTAAACATGTTATACAATGGATCAAGATGTTTTGATGTATTTATCTTCAAAGACTCTTGTACTATAGAGTAAAGCAAATACACTGATCAAGTTATCTCATAGAATGGCTAGTCTGCTACAACTGCTATATAAGTGGCTGAAGGTTCAAACTGAATCTTCAACAAAAATTAACTAGAAGAAGGAGCAACAAGATCAACAATTATCAACTCTATCGTATGCAGATTTTATGTTGTAGGTTGTAACTATAAAAGCCTTAAGATTTATTACACATTGAATATATTAGAAATATTAAGAGCTTTAGGTATGTAATGGTGATTTCCCGTACCTCTGATATTAGTATCAAGTACGCCTTGTGCTCAATTTTGCTGTACTTGTTTAGTATTTTAGATTAAGTCTCTGGACAAGATGCTTGAGCCATGTAAGTCTCTTGTTATGTGCTTGAGAAATGAAAGTCTTAATCAAGTGGATTGGTTAAGAAAAAGTCTTGTATCATTGGGATACAAGCAAGGAAGTCTCTCGCCAAGATGCTTGAGCCGTGTAAGTCTCTTGCTATGTGCTTGAGCAATGAAATTCTTAATCAAGTGGATTGATTAAGAAGAAGTCTTGTATTTTTAGGATACAAGCAAGGAAGTCTCTCGCCAAGATGCTTGAGCCATGTAAGTCTCATGTTATGTGCTTGAGCAATGACATTCTTAATCAAGTAGATTGGTTGAGCAGGTTGGCTCGGTTTATGAAATTTGGAGCGTAAGTCTTGAACCTGAGGGGTTTAAGCAGGGAGGATCATTTCATGAAACTTGGAGCAGAAGTCTTGGGCCAATGTAGCTTGAGCCGGTTGGCCCAGTTCATGTAATTTGGAACGTAAGTCTTGAACCTAAGGGGTTGAAGCAGGGAGGCTCGTTTCGTGGAACTTGGAACATAAGTCTTGAATCTGTAGGACTTGAGAAAGAATTCTTGTACCTAGGGTCTGAGCAGTGTAAAAGTCTTCTGCATAATACACATGCTATTGTAATCATGATTTGGTTATAGTGAAAATCTTTAATGAAGCAAGGGGTCTGGACTACTCAGTTGGGAGGAACCAATATAAATATTTGTTTCTTCTATTATTAGTATTTATTTTCTCCTGTTAACATCCGCTGCTATGTATAATTAGAACTTGAACACCAGTTCAGATTCTAAACTTTGATCAAACGCAGATTTAAGAAAATGGAAAACACAATTCAACCCCCCGTTCTTGTGTACTTTTCTCACATTCACTAACAATCTCCTCCTTTTTGATGTTGAAAAAACCATGTATTTTAATGAACAATTTGTATAGGGTAATTATATAAAGATACATCAGAAAGAAGCACAGAGCTCCCCCTGAGATGTACATTCCAAAAAAAGATAAAATTAGAATGAAAGAGTATTTTCCTGATTAATTCTTTTCGGAGAACCAAAATAATCTTCTATCAGAATCTTGTTTTCTTCTGAAGTTATTTGAACTTATCTAAAACACTGGTTGTTAAAGTCAACACTTCTGATGAACTTTACTTCAGAAGCCTGATTTCACTTCAGAAGTCTAGTTTAAAATCTTAGCCCGATTTAAAATCTTATTGGAAGACCTTCAGTTCCTGGTTAAGGCATTAAAAACCTTAACACCTAGTTCTGTTGAGTTCTGATTGGAAGTCTTTCTCAAACTTTGAAGTTAATTCTTCAAACTTAGAAAGTAAACCATTTCTTCAAATAGTAATCTTAAGTCTTGATCTAAAAAACTTCAAGAGCTTCTGATTTGCATGAGTTTCCCTGAAAACATCTAACATAAGTATTATAGAAGTAATCGTTAGCAGAAATAAAAGAATGTTTGGGTTCTGATTTAAGAACATAGATATATCAAAATCAATATGTTTTCCCCCTTTTTATCATCGCTCAAAAATAAAACTCTTAACTAAAAAGAAACAACAATGACAAGACAATAAAGAAAAGAAGCATAACATATATTAAAAATTTTCCCAAAGGCACAAGAGTACAAAATTATCAAAACAGAAAATAAAGAAAAACAAAAAAAATTAACACAACAAGTGCATAATGTTTTTGAAAACTAAGGGTTTGCGTTCTGTTGTGGAAGTATTTAAAGGATAAGCTCAAACATTTGATCCTGCCTATTCAAGTGTTGTCTGACCATGAAATTGTCTTCCTTCAGCTCAGCAAGAGTCCTCAAAAATTCCGGAATCACCTCAGAAGACGATGAATTCCAGCAGCATATTGATTATAAAAAACTGCAGTTTATTATTATGATACATTGTCTTCAAATTGTCGTTGGTCTTCAGAGACTGCTTGCTTGTCTTGGTCCAACTGAGTAGAAACATTCTCCATGACGACATCTGGGTCTCCAGAACCTTCCTCGGTTCCCTTAGCTTGTTCCTCAATCGCTGGTGCAGGAAGATACAATGGAGCATGTCGTAACTTTAAGATTTCCATAGTAGGTATAAGACATGAATGGAAATTCTTCTCAGAAACTTTGTACCCAAAGTTCTTCAGCTTAGAGATTTTGGAATTGACCCATTCCCTATAGAATTCCCAAGCCACATCACTTTTTGATGGATTAGCAGATAAAAGACTCGTCTATATAGCAGCGTAAAGACACCTCTTTGAATCTGACTCAGATTTCCTCAGAATCTTACAAACTGTTCGAACTGCAGTAAAGCGGCAAGAAGCAAAAATTTAGTTTTGGAAGGATTCCCTCTGGGATTTATATCGTCTCCACAAGGATCATTTCAAGGAAAATAATTCCGTTCAACAGTATCTACATTTCTAAGCTTGTTTTGAAATTTTGTTAATAGATCAGCAATACCTTAAATACAAGCAGAAAATATAAAGATGAAAAATATAAAGTAAAGATTTAAAATATAAATGGAACCTTATTGGGATTGGATCTCATCAATTGATAACACATGCATTCTTCTAAAAAATCAAACACAAATCAATCATTCGTTTGATATCCTCACGTATCACCCAAAATAGAGGTTATGTCTAACGCAACGTCGAGAGAAAAATCGTATTGTCTCATTGGTGATGTCTCACGCAACTCAACAACACAGAGCATTAAGAACTGATACTCAAGCAAAAATTAAGCCTAAATCTATGTCTAGAGTCTAAAACCTAACAAATATTCATCCTAGATCCAGATCTGAAGAGTATATTTCTATAGCAGTTCAAATCAAAGTGTAAACAAGTAAACAAGGATAACATCCATATCAGATCCATGATTGATTCATATAAAATGCCATGATCAAAATACGTACATACGATTAACCCTTTATACATGCATTCAACTAATTTGCCAAATATAAGTGAACATAGTTTCTCATCTCCATAATCACGCATCCTCACAATGCTGTATTGATCGCTACTCATGCTACTCATGCTAATAATCAACATCATAAAATCAAAGATACTAGTGAATATCAACTTACAAGACTATGTCAAAAGTTTTCTCATTGATAGATGAATATCTAAGATCTAATATTTGAAAAGGTTTTGTCAAGACCCACAAATAAGAAATCAAAGATAACATCAATATTGAATCAAAACTGGTTCACAAAACACAGATTAGATGAAATACATAAGGTATCAATAGACTAAATCCAAACCCAACAAGAGATCGAAGCACTTACTCAAAGATCAAGCTCCAAGTTGCTTTGATTTATGATTCTCTGTCTTAGGGTTTGTGTTTCCCTCTCTAGAATATGTGTGGAATGAAGAGAGATAAAGTTCTGTTATGAAAATTACAAGTCATGTTTCTAAAAAGCAAGAAAAGTACTTAAATAGTTATTACAAAATTTGCCATGTTCGCCTAGCAAACACCTTCTTCGCCCATCGAAGACCACTTTTAGGCACTTCAAGCACCTCAGGAACAGTTAAACCTCCCTTGGAAAATATATTAATTCGTAGTGTGAACACTTCATCGCACAACAAACTCTTCGCTATAGGTTCGCCCAACAAACTTTGGGTCATTTTCCTACTACCCCTAATCTAGGATGGTTCGCTGGGGCTTACCAGGACCTTGCACAACGAGTATTCGCTTTCATGTTACTGATGTTCACACAATAAACATGTTGATTCCTCTTCTCTTCTATGGCATCCTTGTCAATTCACTTATGTCTTAATCTTTGATGTTTTATGCCTAAATATTGCACAATAACACACACATCAAGGGATCCAATGGTATTTGCAATATAATTGAACACACAAGAACAAGAAATAAATTCATTAAAACATGATAATTGAGTTGAAAAATGCCAAGAAAGATGGTTCAAAATAAGTCAAAATTTGCACTTATCACCAACATTAGGTTCTCTTGGTTTAAAAGAGATGGGATATTTGTAAGTCAAATCACAGAGGTGAGGGTTAGGATTAGGGCTATGGATACTTGGAATAACAAGAGACGGAAGATCTTCGTGTGTTTCAGAATCAGGAAAAATTCAATCTGGTTCAAAGTTAAAAATGCCTTTGTGTTGTACCCCAAAATTTTCCCAACCTTTTTCTTTACTTGGCTTATGTTTCATTGCATCTTCTAGCATCTGCATTTCGATATCATTGTTCATTTGCATCGGATCAAGGGAGGTGTGCATGGCAAGAGGAGGTTACCAAGGGTCTAAGCCTAAGTAGGAGGTTTTATTCAATTGGTCAAGTGCTTATCATCATCAGAAGAAGGTCAAAGCTCTTTGAGAAAGGAGATGGAGGTGTGTGGTTTAGCTCCTAGTTTAGGGGCAGAGTGAAGATCATCATAGGATCATGAGTTCATGGATATGGATAAGAGATGTTGGGAAGCTCATTGAATGCTTTGAAAGCCATTGTGGAGCTTATCCAAGTTGGTACATCATGTGCAAGAGGTTGCAGTCAGAGGATTGTACACCTAGGGTTTCATCTGCCTAGTGTAAGATCTACTGGGGATTTGAAGGAGATTAAGACTTCGTTCTAAGTCATTGTGATCACGGAGAGTTGTGTTGAGACATCTAAGATGTTATTTCAAGGTCAATTCAAGAAGAATTAAGAGTGTGAGAAGTTACTAAATTAGGGTTTCACAGGTTTGTCAGTGTAAAATCCCCTATTTGGTGCCCAACTTCAAGACTACATATCTCAAGATATAAGTTTCATCTTACTTTGATGCAAACATGAGACTTGTAGAGCATGTTCTTAGATTTCTTTTGAGTACTGGAACTCATCCATTCGGTTTCCAGAACTTAAGTTATGATGCTGACAAGTTATGGGTCCTCAGATGAATGTATTTTCAGTCAACAAAAGTCAACCAACTTCCATGGCATGTTTGACTTAGAATCACGTTTTTCCTCAACTTTTGATGAACATGAAAGTTGTTCCTCATGATCTTAGCTTTCCAAAAAGTCCTATAAGTCCTTCATCTCATTTGAAGAACTCAAGTTATGAAGCTTGCAAGGCAGGGGTATTTTGAGAATGTGAGATTATAGGTCATTTTGATTATAGGTCCATTTCATGATCTTGTGCACTTCAAATGGAACTTTCTACAACATGAAACTTGCTTCAAATGATCTCAATTCCATCATGAAACATCAAATTGTCATGGATTTGGCATGGATATGAGGATTGGTGAAGAAAAATCAAGGAAAATGAACTTAAAAGGCATGAATTTAATTGAAGTGGTTCTAAATCATTTTCATAACATGTTTGTGCATATTTTGATTGACTTTATTATGACAAGCAAGATGCACCAAGAAAATTGGACTCATGATGTGCAAAATATGTGTAATTTCAAGTAACTTCATGGTAAAGTTTCACATTTAATATCAACCATTGGATCAATTCAAGGGATAATTTCCAGCCACATGATCAAACCAAAGTCTCTGCTGTTAACTTGAATAAAAAACAAGGCAATTGGAGCCAGTTTTCACGTGGACATAAAGCTTGAATTCCAAATTGGGCATTTCTTCAATTCAAGTAAATCAGGCATAATTGGGCCCCCAAATGATTATAGATCCATAATATAAAAGCTTCTAATGAAGAATGAAGCTTCATTTCAGCCATTTTCGTGCAAGGAGAGCTTGGGAGTAGTTCAAAAAATCAAGAACAAAGTGAAAAGTGAAAACTGAAATGCAAGCCAATTGAAGCCAAATCAACATCAGCATCACCTTCCTTGAAGTTCATTGATTAATTCAGGATTATTTTGTGCAAGCTTAACTGCATTAGAAGCCCCAACGGAGAGGCTCCATTAGGTAATTTACTTTTCAAGATTTCTCTCTTATTAGACATCCATTTCACGCCATTCTTGTTGCATACGGAAGTCCTACCTATGTAGGCAAAATCTAGTTAGATTAGGGTGATGTTTGTTCAAATTCAGTTATGATGCTTGAAACTTTGATGCTTCGATTCTCTTTATTCTTGAGTGATAAGTGAAAACTAAACCTAGATTTGGATTCTACATAACACGAGCTTTAATTTGGTATAAGATTTCACTTGATTTAGTTCAGTCTTGCACCTGCTACTCCGGTGGGACGATCGGAGAAGACGACCGGAGCATAGTGCTCCGACGTCTGGTTGTTATCTCCGTTTTGGTGAGTCAGCTTGCCACTTGTACGTTTGAATATTTGACTTAGTTGGATCAATGGTCTATATGCGTTTGACTGGATGAGGTGTTTGATTGACCTGCCAACGCATTAATGGAACGCATCATTTCGCTGATGGCTTGGTCTTGGGCTCAGATGTGCTAAACGCACCCCCTGCAACTGAGGCCCATTGTTTTGGCCTGTGAGAATTGCTATTTGCCACGCCTCCCTTATTTAATTTATATTTTGATTTTGTTTTGATTTTAATTCAATTAAAATACTTCCAAATGTGATAAAATCCTACAAAAATATGTTTAGGACATTTTAGGATGTCCTTTATTTTTAGGAAACTTTTATTTTATTTGTTGGATTATTTTTCAGTTAAAAATGGATTTATTCTTTGGAAGTGTTTTAATTGGATTATTTCTTACTTCTTGCTTGCTTTTGCTTTGTTTTTGATCCATCCTTCTGATCCAATGAATGAAAATCATTCCTCATTTCAATAATGAGTTGAATGATTTTTGGGGACCATTTTGCCCCTGGTTTAAGTCATTTTGGTTTGACTTTGATGGCATTTTTGTTGACCCTCGACAACCCTCTCTCAAATTGGCGCATCCTTGTGAATCAAATTCTTTGATGATGATTTGAGATGACTTTGGTTGTGATCTTTTGGCCTCTGGTTTCCAAGTCTTTAATGGTCATTTGAGATTTTATTTGGTTTATTTTGAAACTTTTTCTTAATTTTGAGGTGACTTGCAAGTCAAGTTACTTATAACGGAGGTTCACACAAACACTTGACCTAGTTTAAATGGGAAATGACTTCTATGGATCCCTTGAGTTCCTAACTCTTCTTGATTCATTTTGTTAACATATTGAGGTGTTTGGATGTTCATTTTTAGGTCATAAATTTGTTCATTGCTTGTTGAAGTTTGCATTCCTTTTAGGCTTTCCATTTGAGCTTCAAATGTTGAATGTGTTGAATGACTTAGGTCTTCTTCCATGCCTTTGCTTGCATTCTCTTTTGATGTGTGTGATTTTTGTTTTGTGCATCTTCTCCTCTCACCTTTGCTTATGTCCCATGACTTTAGAATCCCATTTGAGATGGCTTAGTCCCTCCTTTGGAGGTACTTGAAGCATGCCTTGAATGATGGTTCTTTGAGGACTTCTTTTGGTGTGTTTTGCCTACTTTGGTGATGCTTATGGTTGAGTTGCCCATGTGAGTTCCTTTCTGTCCTCACATTTTCTCCCATTCTCCCATTTAATCTTGCCTTCATCTCTTTTAATTTGGTTTGCCTTAGGGCTTGTGGTTGATGACAAATGGTTGTAGGATTCATTTTCTCCCATTTTATCCCACTTGTGTGCACTTGTTTGATCTCTTTTGTGTGCATTCTTTCTCCCTTCTTATTTGCATTTCTCATATGCATGCTTGAGGTTAAGATGTGCTTGTGGAGGCTACTGCCCCACACTTTTTTCCTCCCTCACTTTCATTCTAATTGTGCATTACATGTTTACATACTTACATCTTTCTCATTTCATGCTTCATTCTTCTTCTTCTTCTTTCTTCTTTGCCATGTTCCCTTAGGATCTCTAATCTTCCTTGTTCAAGGTTGATTATGATAGACCATAGGCTTGAACCCATGTATGACAACATCAGGTAGTATTCCCTTTCATCCCAATCATAGGTACACTTTGTATAAGAACACTAGGTTGAGTCTTTGTCTCCCTTTAGAGTGTCTTTCTCTTCTCATCTCAAAACACTTTCAAAACACAAAATAAATGCTAAGGATTGTTGTACGTTACGAGCCTTAAGTACTTGGGAAATGGGGATTGGGGGGCTTCTCCTCAATTGCTTAGAGTTTTTAGTGTACGCCCTTTTGGGCGATATGCGATGCATTCACTCCTAAGTCCTAGTCTTTAGTGCAACATGAATTACAAACAATAATCAATGCACTTCTTCTCTAAAAAACACAAAAACAAACTTCAAATCTTTTTATCCTTCGGGATTTAATTTGGAAAACCTTTTTCATAAGGAGAGTTTTGTTAACTCTTGGTTCTACCGCAAACAGGTAACGCCTAATTCTCCAATGGTCGAGCTGCATACACCTAACTGCTAGAACTAAGTTTTAACCCTACTCAGGCCTAAAACATTTTGAACCAACCGGTGTTCTTGTTATCCCGAACTACGTTTGCTCTGATTTCTCATACCAGATGAGAATATGTAGGCACAAGACGGCGATGTCTTTCTAGCAACCTTCCCCACTCTCACCCGTAGTTAGCCGAACTACGTTGACTCTGACTTTCCCATTGCACGAGGGAATACGCAGGCATAAAGCGGCAATGCTCTATCGAGTCTCTTTTCTTTTCTTTTGTCCCTGAGCCGTAGCTTAGATAGTAAACACCCTTTTTAGATAGACAACAAAGCATGGATCTCGTCGAGTACGACGAACGTGAGGGGTGCTCATACCTTCTCCTTGCGTAACCGACTCCCAAACCCGAGATATGGTTGTGATGACCTGTCTTTTCCCTTTTTCGTAGGTTTTCTCTGATATTTTCCTTTCCCTCTTCTGGGATAAATAACGAACGGTGGCGACTCTTCTGTCACTGTCGGCCCCTCTTCACAGCGATGCGACAGTTAGCGACTCTGCTGGGGACAGGAATATCCCATATGCGAGTCAATCCTAGCGCTTGGTTGTTTATCTTTTGGTGTATGTATATGTTGTACTTTATCTTTATTTTCCCGCATTTACTTTCAACATTATATATATCAGTTTTGCTGTGTTGTTGGGGGGGAATGTTCCATTGAGAGATAAGTCGGACCCGGGCTTGAGTACAAACATAACATTAGAAGTGGAAAGTAGTGGTGGACCTATATGATTTGCATGCACAAGTTTCCATGAGATTAGCGCTCAAATGAGATTCTCTTTGATGATGTCTTTTCTGGCCCTTTGGGCTCGAGGGGATTTTAGATATGAGGATTGTCGACTCTGGGGACCGATCATTTGTGATTCAGCTAAGTGAGGCCGCTTAGGGAGATTATGATGCCAAACCACAAATGGTGAACGTATCATCATTTCTCGAAAGTCTATGACACTGATGAGCGCATAGGATGCCGAACCTTGTCAGTGATAGGTCCATGCCTGTGAGAGGGATTAGGTTATGCAGGAAACTTTGACTTTCAGACTATCCGGTTTTCTTTGCAGTATGAATATGTGTTCCTGATACAAGGCGTTCCTATCAGTGACAGTGCTATGTTCTGGTCAAAGCAGAGCGTTGGTTCTTCTCAATCAACAACACAATAATCTTGACCCCCTATTTGCATTTGCATTTGCATGCTCATTTGCATTTTCATTAACATGTATTTATTTTGTAGGTGCATATTTCCTCCTCGATTCTAGTGGTCTCATTCTTTTTTCCTGACATGGAGCCTTTGAAGAAGACAGTGGCATATAAGCTCCCAATTCCTAATGATGGATCTTTATTGAGCTTGATCTCTGTGGCTGATAGGAAAGTGTTGGAAGACTTCAAGGAATCCTATGGGAAACTTTTGAGTGTCGTCTGCAAACCTTCAGTATATGAGATGAATGGTCTTTATGCTCTGCTATAATTCTATGACCCACAACTCAGATGCTTTGCTTTTCCGGATTATGTTCTGGCGCCTACCTTAGAGGAGTATTCTGCATTGTTGAGGGTACCTATATTGGATCAGATGCCATTCTATCACTCTGATGCTGAGCCTGATCTGGCTAAGCTCGTTGCCACTTTGCATCTTGACGTTTCTGAGCTGAAAGAGGGAATGACCGAGAGAAGTGGCATGCCTGGGTTCCCCTTATCTTTTCTGGTTGAGAAAGCTCGACAATTTGCCAAAGATGGTTGTTGGGTGGTGTTTAATGCTATTTTAGCTCTCTGTATTTATGGTATTCTGCTATTCCCTAATCTGCCAGATTTTGTAGACATAGATGCTTTCTGCGTATTTACTTCAGGGAATCTGGTACCTACGCTTCTGGGTGACGTCTATCATTCTGTTCACTATAAGAATGAGAACCGGAGGGGAAAGAACATATCTTGTTGTGTACCTTTGCTGTATAGGTGGTTTGCTGGTCATCTCCCTAAGTCTAGTCCTTTCGTTACCACTGCAGGTACTTCAGAATGGTCTGAGAGGTTGATGGGGTTGTCTGCAGAGAACCTTATCTAGTTTGACCGAGACCTGCTTCGTACATAGATTGTTTATAGTTGTGGTGGATTTCCTAACGTCTTGCTGGTCGGAAGGAAAAGGTGCATCAACTATAACCCATCTTTGTTGGTCAGACAGTTCAGATACGCGCTGAGAGGACCTCCTAAGGAAGAGGAGATACAGGAATCTCTGTATCTCACCGAATTTTTGGAGGGTGACACTTTGGCTAGAGTGGAGAGAGCTTGGAGTAGTGTTCACAGGAAAGGGAAAGCTTTTCTAGGGAAGAGTAACAATCGAGCCTACGACCCTTATCTGACTTGGATCCAGGATAGAGCAAAGACGTTTCTGATGCCTTTCCCGTCTGTAGAGTCATTGTATCCTCTCATCATTGAGGAACCTACCACTGTGGATATCCAGAAGTACAACCAGTTGTGGTATGAGAAAGAGAAGCTTCAGAAGGCTAATGAAGAGTTAGAGAAAGAGATCATTCGGCTCCGGAGTGAGAAGATTGAAGTTGTGCACTCTTTTAAGAAGTAGAATGAGCTTGTGAACAGGTTGGGTATAAATTTGACCAAGGAGACTCGTTCTCGTGAACACTTGGGTTTGGATTTGAAATCTGTCAGTGATGTTCTCGCTTCTAAGAAAAAGGACTTGGGTAGAGCTTATCTGGAGATTTCCAAGTTCAATGATAAGTGGAATGCTACTCTTTCCAACAACAAGGAGCGTGAGGATAAGTTGAAGCAGCAGATTACCAGACTGAAGACTCAGCTCAGGGCGAAGGATGAGAGGATTCGATATGAGGCTTCACTCGGACGTGACAGTGACTGTAGAATAAACGAAGCTTTGACTACCTTGGAGGATTAAAAGCTGAGGGCTGTTTCGAATAGGTGCAAGCTAGAGGAAGTCTTTGGTGAGGGAGCCTAGGAAGACTATGTTGAGGATTTACAGACCACTATCAGATAGAGAGAGGCGCTCATTCAGGGGTTACACGTCAGACCATGTCATCCTGAGACACAGGAGCTGTTGGAGGAGTTTCGTACTCGTTGCCGTACTTGATGTCTTTCATTTCCTTTGTAGCCTGTTGTTTATATTTGTATTGACCATCACCAGACCTGTTTGTTGAGGTCCTTTTATGGATTCTTTGTACTGAGTTGTATGCTTGTACATTTCCTATTGGCCTTTTCTTGTATGTATGAGGAGGTTGGCTCTATGCTTGTCTATGGGTTCTCCATTGTCGTGCTATTATTCTTGGAACTAGAATCGGGGGGAAATTTCCCTGTTGCATATATAGATGTCTGCATTTTGCATAGCATTTTTGCATAGCAGGTGCAACGGAACTATTGATCTTATTCCTGTTGGTTTGTTAGATTGTTTCAGAATTAGACGACCAAAGAGCTCACCGATACGCCACCAGAGGTAATCAACGCAGAGTTATGGAACGAGTTTAAGCTGATATGCAGGAGATGAGGGACAGGATGGTTCAGTTTATTGAGCTCATGCAGGGTGTGGCAAATGGCCAGGAGCAGCTGAGGACTCTGGTCCAACCATTGATTTCCCATGTTGACAATAATGGTGTTCTTCATGGAGGTACTACTGCTAATCCTCCTCATGGTGATGGTACGCCACGTGCTCACCCTATTCCCACAACGGTTATCCCTCCGGGCGGAGGCAATGTGGGTGGAATCCCTGAAATGGTGTGCGCTATGCATGGCAACAATATTCCTCAATGAGATGAGGACTAGCAGGAGGATGCATTTTCTATGCAAGACATTGGTGTTGGGCTGCCATCTGAGGCTGATAAAAGGTTTCAGGCTGATTGAAGAAAAGATGAGATCTTTTGAAAATCAGAATTCCATGGGTCTACACATGGCCAATTTGGGGCTGATCCCATATCTGAAAGTTTCGCTGAAGTTCAAAGTCTCTGACTTTGACAAGTATAAGGGAACTACTTGCCCGAGGGTCCATTTGCATTCTTATTACCATAAAATTTTTGCTTACTCGGATGATGAGAAATTGCTCATGCACTTTTTTCAAGACAGTTTGTCTGGGCCCTCGTTTGAGTGGTATATGGGACTGGAGCCTGTTAATATCCGCAATTGGAGAGACTTAGCTGAAGCCTTCGTGAAGCATTATCAGTATAATAGTGACCTTGCTCCTAACAGGGTCCAACTCTAGGATTTGTCTCAAAAGACCAATGAATGCTTTTAGGAATACGCCTAGAGATGGCGCAAACTAGCGACAAGAGTGCAGCTTCCGATGGTGGAGCGTGAATTGATTGATATGTTCCTAGCTACTTTGCCTGGTGTTTATTATGAGAAGCTTATCAGTAACATGTCTGGGAGCTTTTCTGACTTGATCATCATTGGGGAGAGAGTAGAAAACGGGATAAAGTTGGGAAAGATCCAATCTGGTGAGGTGCCCTCAGTTGGAGGAGGAGGTAAAAAGGTGTTTGGTAATAAGAAGCGTGAAGGTGAGACTAATGCAGTGTCTAGCTCTCGTGCTAGAGGTAGAAATCAGCGTCCATCTTATCGTCAACAGCAGCAGGTTGCTAGTATCACAATTCCATCCGTTCCTCAACAACAACCACAACAGCAACAACAGCAGAATCAACAGGGTTATAGAAGATTTCAAAATCGGGGTCGGACAGCAAATAGACAATTTGATGCACCTCCGATGCCTTATTCCCAACTGCTTCAGCATCTGCTACAACTATAATTAATCCAAAAGAGAACTTTAGCTCCTCTGACTGGATCACCTCCACTCGGTTATGATGTGAATGCTCGTTGTGAGTTCCATTCTGGTGCACCTGGGCACAACATTGATAACTGAAAGGCCTTTAAACACAAAGTCTAAGATTTGGTGGATAGCAAGACAATAAATTTTTCTCACGACGCTCCCAACGTCGTGCAGAATCCCATGCCCAACCATGGGGCAGCCGGAGTCAGTGCAATCATTGAAGACGAGAGTTTAGATCTGATAACTGATGTCAATGATTTGAAGACACCGTTGGGCTTTGTGAAGGAGAAGTTATTGAATGGAGGGATATTCTCGGGTTGTTATGAATCGTGTGCTAAATGTTTGAGTCATTCCGAGGGATGTGCAAAGCTGAAAAGTTGTATTCAGGGTATGATGAATGATGGAATGTTGCAGTTTGATCGGATTGCCGAGAAGAATTCTGAAGATATAACGGTTGAGGAAAGGAATGAGGTTGCAACAATCTCGATCCCGTACAAAACTATAACTATTTATGCGCCAAGGTCGCCAACCGTTATCATCACCAAAGCCGGGCCTGTGCCATATGAGAGTACCAATGCAATCCCGTGGAACTACGGAGCGGAGGTATATTGTAATAGGAAAAAACAGGAATTAAAGAGCTTGCCAACTGATTCTGTGGATAATTTAGTGGGAGCTGGGGGAATCACTCGAAGCGGAAGAGTGTTCTCATCACCCGAAGTGGTTGCTGACAGAGCTGATAAGGGTAAGAAAGCTGTGGTGGAAGAAACTTCTCAGGATGGAGAGAAGATTTCTTTGGAGAAGGAAGCGGAGGAATTCATGAGTTTGATAAGAAAGAGTGATTACAAGATAGTAGATCACTTGCAACAGACTCCCTCCAAAATCTCGATTTTGTCACTGCTGTTATGTTCAGAAGCGCACCGAAAGGCGTTGTTGAGGATATTGAATACTGCTTACGTGCCGCAAGAGATATCGGTTAACCAACTTGAAGGGGTTGTAGTGCATGTCAATGCAGGAAATGAGCTACGTTTCACGAACTTGGATTTAACACCGAGGGGTAGGAATCACAATTGCGCGTTGTACATTTCAATTGAATGTCGTGGATCCGTCCTGTCTCATGTGCTGGTAGATACATGATCGTCTTTGAATGTGCTTCCAAAGAAGGCCCTGATGAAGTTAGACATGAAAGGGTTAATCTGTAGACCAAGTGACCTGGTAGTACGTGCTTTTGACGGCACCAGAAGGTCTGTATTTGGGGAGGTGACGCTGCCAATTCAAGTTGGTCCTGAAGTATTTGATGCGGTATTCTATATTATGGACATTCAGCCTGCCTATAGTTGTTTGTTGGGACGTCCATGGATTCACTCAGTAGGAGCTGTAACTTCCACGCTGCAACAGAAGCTCAAGTACATGGTGGGTGGCAGCGTTGTCACCGTATGCGGAGAGGAAGATATAATGATCAGTCATTTATCTTCGTTTAAGTATGTTGAGGTGGATGGTGAAATCCATGAGACTCTTTGTCAAGCCTTTGAGATGGTACAGATTAGAGACAAAGTGTCTGTTGTGAGAAAAGCGCCCGAAGTGGCCATGTCGTCGTTCAAGGAGGCCCAGGTAGTGGTACATGTTGGGGCAGCACCAGGTTGGGGTCAAGTGTTGGATATACCCCATAAACAGGATAAGTTTGGTCTGGGATACCGCCCGTCTTCTTCGTCATCCTCACAGAGCGTTCCGCGCTACAAAGGGCCGGTGCAGTTTACCAAAGGCGGGGTTATCTTCGAGAGGATCAACGATGTTTCAGATGAAGACGAGAATATCGATTGTGATATGGACTCGTGGATACGGCCATGCATGCCAGGACAAAGCCTCAACAATTGGTCTATCAAGGAATTCATCCAAGTGACAACGGAAGTGTAATGCTTTGTTTTTCTGATTATTGTACAACTCTATGTTCTACCCGAAGCATAGTGGTTTTTGTCTTCAGGGCCTTATTATTTATGATTGCACAATCTTTTTCAATTAATCAAAGGGCGTCTTTCTGCATTCAAATATTGTGATCCTTGTTTTTCATGCTTTATGTTTAACAATAAAACAACAATGTGGCTTTGTGCTTGTTTTGCACATCATTTTAACCATTTAACCATTATCATTGCAAGATTCACATTGCAGATGACACCGTGCCAGAGACATCTATGACTCGCTTCGACTTCGACAATCTGATATTTCAAGCCGAAGAAGAGATTGATGAAGATGAAGACTTACCAGAGGAGTTAGCCAGACTCTTGAAA
Source organism: Lathyrus sativus (assembly GCA_963859935.3). Taxonomy (NCBI): domain Eukaryota; kingdom Viridiplantae; phylum Streptophyta; class Magnoliopsida; order Fabales; family Fabaceae; genus Lathyrus; species Lathyrus sativus. The sequence goes on along the minus strand of OZ012739.1, from coordinate 89,769,374 downwards.
CAGGAAGAAAAGGTTATTCTGCCTCATTAGGAGGAAATTGAGGTTATCAACTTGGGTTCTGAGGAAGTTGTGAGGAATGTTCAGATAGGGGCTGCGTTGCAGAGTGACATCAAGCAAAGATTGGTTGTAATGCTCCATGAGGATAGTGATATCTTTACTTGGTCATACGAAGACATGCCCAGGCTTGACGCAAACATTGTGGTTCATCGCTTGTCGTTGTATGAAGAGTGTCTGCCGGTCAAGCAGAAGCTCAGGCGTACTAGACCATATATGGCTGTAAAAATCAAGGAAGAAGTCCAGAAGCAGTTGGACGCACGATTTTTAGCCATAACAACTTACCCTCCGTGGGTTGCCAACATAGTACCTGTGCCAAAAAAAGGACGGTAAGGTATGGATGTGTGTTGATTACAGAGATCTGAATAAAGCGAGCCCGAAGGATGATTTCCCGCTCCCTCACGTTGACGTATTGGTTGATAATACTGCTCAATATTCCGTGTTTTCCTTCATGGACGGTTTTTCCAGTTATAACCAGATCAAGATGGCACCGGAGGATATGGAGAAAACGACGTTTATCAAGCCATGGGGGACTTTCTGTTATAAGGTAATGCCTTTTGGGTTGAAAAACGCAGGGGAAACCTATCAGCGGGTTATGGTCACTTTGTTTCATGATATGATTCATCATGAGATTGAGGTCTATGTTGATGACATGATAGCAAAGTCACAAACGGAGGAGGAACATCTGGTCAATTTGTTGAAGCTGTTTGAGAGGCTCAGGAAATTCAGATTGAGGTTGAACCCTAACAAGTGTACTTTCGGGGTCAGGTCAAGAAAGCTGTTGGGGTTCATTGTCAGTGAAAAGGGAATCGAGGTCGATCCTAAAAAAATAAAAGCTATTCAAGATATGCCAGCGCCAAAAACGGAAAAAGAGGTTTGTGGTTTCTTGGGGAGATTGAACTACATTTCTCGGTTTATATCTCATCTCACATCCAAGTGTGAACCAATGTTCAAATTGCTAAAGAAAGATCAGGCGGTCGTTTGAAATGAAAATTGCCAAAGGGAATTTGATAAAATAAAAGAATATTTGCAGGAACCTCCAATGTTGATACCCCCAGTCACTAGAAGACCTTTGATAATGTATTTAACGGTTCTTGAGAACAGTATGGGTTGTGTTCTCGGTCAGCATGACGAGACTGGAAGAAAAGAGCATGCAATATACTATCTGAGTAAAAATTTCACAGACTGTGAGTCTCGGTACTAGATGTTGGAGAAACCGTGTTGTGCACTCGCGTGGGCTGCCAAACGTTTGAGACAGTATATGCATAATCATACAACCATGCTGATTTCGAAGATGGATCCGATTAAATATGTCTTCGAAAAGCAAGCACTCTCCGGAAGAATTTCCAGGTGGCAGATGGTACTGACATTGTACGACATCCTATATGTTTCCCAGAAAGCCATCAAGGGAAGTGTTCTGTCAGAGTATCTCGCCGAACAGCCGGTCGAAGACTACCAACCTATGAAATTTGAATTTCCTGACGAAGACATCATGTATCTGAAGATGAAAGATTGTGATGAACCGTTGCCTAATGAAGGTCCTGAGCTTGGCTCCCAATGGCAGATTATATTTGACGGTGCTGTTAACTCGTATGGTAGTGTAGTTGGGGAAATCATCACAACTCCCCAGGGTTCTCACATACCATTCACTGCCAGGTTAACATTTCCTTGCACTAACAACGAAGCAGAGTATGAAGCGTGCATAATGGGGTTGGAAGAAGCCATTGATCTGAGGATCAAGAACCTAGATGTGTACGAAGATTCAACGCTAGTTGTAAATCAAATCAAAGGAGAATGGGAGACCAAGCAACCCAATCTGATTCCTTACATGAACTACGCAAGGAGGCTGTTCCCGTTCTTTGATCGTGTAGAGTTCCATCACGTGTCGAGAGCGGAGAACCAGATGGCAAGCGCTTTGGCGATGTTATCCTCGATGTACAAGGTGAACTATTGGAATGATGCTCCAAGGGTAGTCATCTCACGCCTTGATAAGCCAGCGTTTGTATTTTCCATTGAGGAAGCCTCTGATGGCAAGCCATGGTTTTATGACATCCAGAACTTTCTTAAGAAACAAGAGTATCCGCCAGGGGCGTTGACCCGTGATAAGAAGACTCTGAGAAGGTTGTCTGGTAACTTTTATCTGAACCAAGATGGTGTACTCTACAGGAGGAATTATGACTTGGTATTACTCAGATGCGTGGACGAGAAAGAAGCAAGCTTGCTTATGGAAGAGATCCACGAAGGTGCCTTTGGTACACATGTCGGCGGGCATGCCATGTCTCGGAAGTTGTTACGAGCAAGGTATTATTGGCTGACAATGGAGTCTGATTATTTCAAATATGCAAAGAAATGCCATAAATGCCAAATTTATGCAGACAAGATTCATGTGTCACCGTGTCCTCTAAATGTCATGGCATCTCCTTGGCCCTTTTCCATGTGGGGCATTGACATGATTGGCAAGATTGAGCCAACCGCATCCAACGGACATCGTTTCATCCTGGTAGCCATCGATTACTTTACCAAGTGGGTGGAAGCAGCCTCCTATGCGAATGTCACAAAGCAAGTCGTAGCCAAATTTATCAAGAGGGACATCATCTATAGATATGGAATACCCTAAAGAATCATTACTGACAATGGTTCAAACTTGAATAACAAGATGATGAAGGAACTGTGCCAGAGTTTCAAAATCGAGCATCACAACTCATCTCCCTATCGTCCGAAGATGAACGGCGTTGTTGAAGCGGCCAACAAGAACATCAAAAAGATAGTGCAAAATATGGTTGTAACCTACAAGGATTGGCATGAGATGTTGCCCTTTGCTTTGCATGGTTACCATACCACGGTACACACTTCAACTGGGGCAACTCCTTTCTCGCTGGTGTATGGTATGGAAGCTGTCCTACCATTAGAAGTCGAGATTCTTTCTTTAAGAGTTCGGGTCGACGTCAAGCTCGATGAGGCAGAATGGATAAAAAATAGATTGAATCAGCTTAGCCTGATGGATGAGGAAAGGCTAGCGTCTATTGCATATGGTCAGTTGTATCAGAGTCGGATGAAGAAAGCTTTCGACAAGAAGGTGCGCCCTTGAAGCTTTCAGACGGGCGATCTTGTGCTGAAAAAGATTCCCCCTCTACAAACCGATCACAGGGGAAAATAAACTCCCAACTATGAAGGTCCACACATCGTACAAAAGGTCTTCTCTGAAGGAGCCTTGCTGTTATCCACCATGGATGGTGAGGATTTTGCATCCCCTGTGAACGCAGACGCGGTTAAAAAATATTTTGCTTAAAGAGACCCGCTGGAAAGAAAAAGAACATCCAGGCAAAAATGGGGCATCCCGGCGAACCATAAAAAGAATGGGTTCGGGAAAAAGTTAGGGATATAAAAGAAAAAGATGTAAACCTGCAGAGTTGAAAACCTGAAAAGGCGACTTTGGCAAAAATGGGTATCCCGGTTAATTGAAAGCAAATGACTGCGGTCTGCGTATTGATCTTCAGAGTATAGTGGATTGAGGGAGGACCTGAGGGTTGTTTATCCGAATCAATCTCTTCAAAGGACGAAGCTTCGGGGAATCGTCGAAGTTATGCGAGTCATAGATGGATCAACTTATGGTGTTTGTCTGTGCCACATTGCCGACATTCTGTATATTTCTGTGCATTTCTTTATATTTTTGCGCAACTTCCTCTTTTCAGGGGTTGCATCAGTTGTAAATCTTGCTTATTTACAGGCCCATCTGTCAATAAGACATATATTATTCAGTAATTGTTTGTTTTGTTTTAGCCTTACTGTTTTGTTTGCAAAAAACGCCCGATGTTTTTGATAAACTGTGCATACATAAACTTATAGGCTTTGCAATAATCGTTAAAACTTTGATTTATTTGAACGATGTCACAGATGATGACTGAGATAGGTCTATTGTTAGGATATCTTGTCTGTTTGTTCATTTTTTGCAGGATCGTTACCCTCGGGGCAATTTGTCAGAGGTGTATCTCCGGTATGATCGCTAGTTACCCCAGCTATTGAAGTTTGAACATCTCTATCCCCGGTAGAGTTATATGCAGATGGACCGAGTAGTTAAGTGTGTACGCTTATCCCCGACAGTTGGTCGGTACACATTTAGCTCTTCGCAGTTCAAGATCGAAGTCTCCAGTAGAGAAGGGTTATCCTCATAGGATCATGATCGATATCCCCAGTAGATTAAGTGTGTACGCTTATCCTCAGCATTTGGTCAGTACACATTTAACCCCCGCAGGTCGCAGATATGCATACCCTCCTCAGCGAGTCAAGACTGGACTTCTTTCCACCGGGCCGATGTGGAACTTTTCTCAGCAGTGGGGCAATGTCAGGTGTTGTCTCCCCACAGAGTTTGAACGTATAACTTTGTATCCCCTCAGAGTTTGGGTTACTGACTCATCCCTAGGCATAGGTCGATGTTGTTTCCCTCGTTGGGCGATCCCTAGTAGAGTTGGATTTCCTCCCTTGCAGGATAGTAGAGTTGTCTCTATCTTTAGCAAACTGTTTCCCCAGTAAGTCGTCACTGGCAGGTGAGTATTTGTGAGTCATTCGAGGCTATTTTCTTCAGCAGGGCGTGTTGTGAATCTCAGTGGTTGATTCCGAATCCCCACAAATTTGTTGATTCCCTAGTACGGTGACTTTGTTTTCAATGTCTGGTTGTCTATCCGGCAGAGCCGTCTTTTCCCCAGAAGAGTTGTATTCTGGAAGGCCATTCAGGGCGTTTTCCTCAGCAGGTTTTTGATGTGAATCTCCAGCTGAGTTTTAACTTCTTGTTCTCGTAAGAACTTTGTTCCCCGGCCGTTCAGGTCTTGTTTCCCAGTGTAAGTCCAATTGTGATTGGCGTGTGATAGTCGTTTTCCCAACAGGGTGGACTTTGGTTTTCTCTTCAGCATTTATTTTGCTGGTTTAGTTCCGTTGCATTTTGCATTCTATGCATAGCATCCTCCCAAACGCGTAGCATTTCCATTTTGTATGGAGCATTATGCAATTTTCAAACATACACATGTGAAACATAAGCGATGTGGTTACCTCTTTGTTTGCAGGTGTATCTACGACAGATGATTGATGTCTTTTTCCCGAATGGTATCTAGACCATGGCATTTTCATATTTGTTTTGTTCGTTGAGTATTCAGACTCCGGTCATTTTCGTTGAGCATTCAGGCTCCGGTCATTTTCGTTGAGCGTCCAGGCTCTGGTTGATTACGTTGAATGTTCAGACTCCGGTTTTTTCGTTGAGTATTCAGACTCCAAAAATTTGACATATGGTGCCAGACCATGACAAGTTTAAATGTGACTTCTCCGACTCGTATGGTATCCAGACCATGGCAAATTATGTGTTTTATCTGTTAGAACACATATTGGTTCTTAATAATATCTCTATGTTTTGATGATAACTATTAGGAAATTTTGTATTTAAGAATTATATACTCTAAAATTTGCTTGAGAGTTTTTACTGCAGATAGTAAAGAAATTAATACTCCAGAAGCAAATTAGAATTGGATACAAGAAATTAGCTAGACTCTGTAGCGCCAGATGCATTCATTAGAAGATTCTGATTGCTGCCAACAGAAGATCCTGAGCGTAGCCTCCAGAAGGATCTGAAGAAAGAAGCTCCAGAAGATTCTGAAGCAGAAGCTCCAGAAGGATCTGAAGCAGAAGCTCCAGAAGGATCTGAAGCAAGTCAGAAGCATCTGAAGCAAAGAAGAATTTTGTATGAAGAGTTTTTCAAAGCATTGTTTCTACAGAAGATTCTGAAAGCACTAAAGCTGCCAGTACTGAAGTTCAGTCTCAAGTATGCTCTGATATTTAACACGCTGAAAGCACACCTGCTGCAGAAGACTCTGATCCAGCAAGCTCTGATCATCATCAGAAGACTCTGACCCAATTAGACTCTGATGAACTTGCTGAAAACTGAAGAAGAAATATTCAAAGATTATATCCGTTGGAGTAAATCAAATGTCTCTTTCCTTATTTATGCTAGACACAAGAACACAGACAAAAAGGATTTTTCTGTGCTTTCTTCTTCTAGGAAAGGTCACTTGATGTGAAGACAAAAAGGCTCAGACCTTTTGGACGCTCTTCTCAAGGTGCAGCTCACCTTGGATCAGCTGCCTATAAAAGCAAGACTCCACCAAATTCTTCAGTTAGACGTTTCGTTGAAAAAGAATTAAAACATTCAAGCTCTCATATTTTCATATTCTTTCTAAGAACTTATTTCATTGTACTTAAACTTAAGAGAAATATCATTGTTGTGATTAAAGCTTTTTAGAAGAATTCTTACTCTTGTAATAGTTTTACATTGATTGTAAAAGATTTCCTTAAGAGGATTCAATTGGAATCAGTAGCTCTTAAGAAGACTAAGAACAGTTGGTCTTAGGTGTTACTATTGTAATCTGTTTGATTAAATAGTGGATTAAGTCCTTGATTGAGAAAGGCAAATCACTCTAGGAAGGGTGGACTGGAGTAGTTGAGTTCAACGAACCAGGATAAAAATACTTGTGTTTTAATTCTAGGTTTTAATCTTTCATACTTATTCAACCCCCCTTCTAAGTATTATCTCACCTTCAGTTGGCCTCAGAGCTCCGGTTATGTGTGTGCTACCACTTAACAGTGACAGTAAAGATCCAGAGAGAAATACTTTGATATATATTTAGTTGTTACTATGGCTGATAATACAATATCCAACATTAACAATAAATATGAAGAAAGGGACAGAATCAGCACCAAACCCCCTATGTTTGATGGGGAGAAATTTGATTACTGGAAAGACAGAATTGAAAGTTTTTTCCTTGGATATGATGCTGGTTTATGGGATCTAGTCATAGATGGATATGTTCATCCCACAAATGGGAATGGCAAGAAGATAGACAGAAAATCTATGACAGATGCTCAGAAGAAAGATTTTAGAAATCATCACAAGGCCAGAACAATATTATTGAATGCAATATCTCATACTGAGTATGAAAAAATTACAAACAGGGAAACTGCATTTGCTATGTTTGAATCCTTAAAGATGACTCATGAGGGAAACTCTCAAGTCAAGGAAACAAAGGCTCTGGCTCTGATCCAGAAGTATGAGGCCTTCAAGATGGAAGACTCTAAATCTGTTGAAGCTATGTTCTCCAGATTTCAGATCCTCACAGCTGGGCTAAAGGTTCTGGACAAGGGATACTCTACATCAGATCATGTAAAGAAAATCATCAGAAGTCTACCTACCAGATGGAGACCAATGGTGACTGCCTTGAAGATGGCTAAAGATCTGAACAAGATCTCTTTAGAAGAACTCATCAGCTCACTAAGGAGCCATGAAATTGAGCTTGAGGAAGACGAACCTTAGAAGAAAGAAAAAGTTAAATCTGTTGCTTTAAAATCTAATAAATCTGCTAAAGCTTTGCAGGTTATTGAAGAAAGCTCTGAAGGATCTTCTTCTAAAGAAGAAGATGAATTATCCATGTTGTCCAGAAGGATCAACAGACTCTGGAAGCACAAGGGAAAGAAGTTCAACAACTTCAGAAAATCTGATCATAGAAAGGAATCTTCTGGGCACAGAAGATCTGGCAAGAAAGAAGTTGTGTGCTATGAGTGCAAAGAACCGTGGCATTACAAGAATGATTGCCCCAAACTTCAAAAAGAAAAACCCAAGAAGAAGTTTAACAAAAAGAAGAAGGTTCTGATGGCAACATGGGATGACTTAAATGAGTCTGAATCATCTTCGGAATCAGAAGAAGAGTGTGTTAATGTTGCACTGATGGCCAGCACAGAAGATCAGGAGGAAGGAACTTCAGGATGTGAATCAGATTCTGAATCTGATGATGACGCTGAAGAGGTAATGGTTAAACTTACTAAAGAAGAACTTATAAAAGTTTTATCAGAAGTTCTGAAAAGTTATAACAATATCAAACTCAAATACAAGAAGCTGAAAAGCAGTCTTGAATCTGAAATTGATCTTCTGAAGACAGAACTTGTTGAGCAAAAAGAAATTAATCTGAAAATCAAAAATGACTTTGAAACAACTCAACAAGAATTTGAATCTGAGACTAAGTCATGTGAAAACATCTTAGAAAAATATGACTCTAGCTTTCAGAGATTCCTTACTAAGAGCATAGACAGAAGCAAGATGGCTTCTATGATCTATGGTGTTAGTGGGAACAACAAAAGAGGTATTGGATATGAATCTTCCTCTGGAAGTAATCCAAAATCTGTTGATAAACTCTCCATCAAGAAGACACCTCTGTACTCTCAATTTAAGTTTGGTCACTTAAATGACATTAAACACACAAGCTTTGAGAAGAATACTTATGTGTTTAAACCCAAGGCAAGTCAGAATAAACATTATGCTGAAAAACAGAAGTTTAGACAAACCTACAAACCAACTAACCCTAAAGGACCCAAAAAGATCTGGGTACCTAAAAATAAAATAATTCTTGTTGCAGATGTTCTTAGCAGCAAGGTCAGGACTCCAATCATGGTACCTGGACTCTGGATGCTCACGACACATGACAGGAGAAAAGTCTATGTTCCAAAGCCTGGAACTTAGATCTGGAGGTGATGTGAAGTTTGGAGGGAACCAGAAGGGCAAGATCATTGGATCTGGCACCATTGGAAATGGTAAACTTCCCTCTATTACTAATGTGTTACTTGTTGAAGGGTTAAAGCATAACTTATTGTCCATAAGTCAATTAAGTGACAATGGTTATGATATTACCTTTAATCAAAAATGTTGTAAAGCGATTAGTCAAAAGGATGGCTCTATCCTATTTAGTGGTAAGAGGAAAAACAACATTTATAAAATAAATCTTTCAGAACATAAAGTTCAAAATGTTAAATGCCTCTTGTCTGTTAATGAAGAGCAATGGGTCTGGCACAGAAGATTGGGCCATATTAATATGAGACGTATATCTCAGATTAATAAACTTAATCTTGTCAGAGGACTCCCTAATCTGAAGTTCACTTCAGATGCTCTTTGTGAAGCATGCCAAAAAGGGAAGTTTTCAAAATCATCTTTTAAATCAAAAAATGTTGTTTCTACTTCCAAACCACTAGAATTACTTCATATTGATCTGTTTGGACCAGTGAAAACTGCATCCATCAGAGGCAAGAAGTATGGATTAGTCATTGTTGATGACTATAGTAGATGGGCATGGGTAAAATTCTTAAAACACAAGGATAAGTCACATTCTGTGTTCTTTGACTTCTGCAAGCAAGTCCAGAATGAAAAAGATTTCAAAATTATAAAAGTCAGAAGTGATCATGGTGGTGAATTTGAAAATAAATATTTTGAAAAATATTTTTCTAAAAATGGCATTGCTCATGATTTTTCCTGTCCTAGAACTCCACAACAAAATGGGGTTGTAGAGAGGAAAAACAGAACTCTACAAGAAATGGCCAGAACCATGATCAATGAGACAAATCTGGCAAAACACTTTTGGGCAGAAGCAATCAACCCAGCCTGTTACATTCAGAACAGAGTGTTTGTAAGACCTCTTCTGAAAAAGACTCCATATGAACTGTGGAAGAACAGAAAGCCCAAAATTTCATATTTTCATCCTTTTGGATGTATTTGCTATATGTTAAATACTAAGGAAAATCTGAACAAGTTTGATTCCAAAGCACAGAAGTGTTTCATGCTTGGATATTCTGAACGCTCTAAAGGCTACAAAGTATACAACACTGAGACACAGATTGTGGAAGAATCCATTCATGTCAGATTTGATGATAAACTTGGCTCTGAAAAGCCAAAGCAGTCTGAAAACACTGCAGATAGAGAAGTAGTCTTCATTGACTCTGAAGTCCCAGAAGCAGACAAAATTCAAGTGAAAGAACCAGAAGCAACGCCAAATGCTATTCCTTTAACTTCTCAGATGAACAATCTAAACATTTCTGAAGAATCAACTGTTAGAGGATCATCATCCAGAATTAAAGCTTCTCATCCAAAGAATGTCATTATTGGAAAGAAAGATGATCCCATCAGAAAAAGATCCTTTCTAAGATCATCTGAAGCATCACTATTTGGACTGGTGTCAGAAATTGAACCATCTTCTGTAGATGAAGCTCTGCAAGACAATGATTGGATTATTGCCATGCAAGAAGAGCTAAATCAATTCACCAGAAATGATGTATGGGATCTCGTTCAACGACCACAAGGATTCAATATAATTGGAACAAAATGGGTCTTCAGAAATAAGCTGAATGAGAAAGGAGAAGTTGAAAGAAATAAGGCAAGGCTGGTTGCTCAAGGGTACAGTCAACAAGAAGGTATTGATTACACTGAAACTTATGCTCCAGTGGCAAGGTTGGAATCTATACGCCTTCTTATTTCATTTGCTGCACAAAATAACATCACTCTGTATCAGATGGATGTTAAAAGTGCCTTTCTTAATGGTATTATAGAAGAAGAAGTCTATGTCCACCAACCTCCTGGTTTTGAAAATGAAAAATTTCCAGGGGACACAGATTGGTTCTTAATAATATCTCTATGTTTTGATGATAACTGTTAGGAAATTTTGTATTTAAGAATTATATACTCTAAAATTTGCTTGAGAGTTTTTACAGCAGATAGTAAAGAAATTAATACTCTAGAAACAAATTATAATTGGATAAAAGAAATTAGCTAGACTCTATAGCGCCAGATGCATTCATTAGAAGATTCTGATTGCTGCCAACAGAAGATCCTGAGCGTAGCCTCCAGAAGGATCTGAAGAAAGAAGCTCCAGAAGATTCTGAAGCAGAAGCTCCAGAAGGATCTAAAGCAAGTCAGAAGCATCTGAAGCAAAGAAGAATTTTGTATGAAGAGTTTTTCAAAGCATTGTTTCTACAGAAGATTCTGAAAGTACTAAAGCTGCCAGTACTGAAGTTCTGTCTCAAGTATGCTCTGATGTTTAACACGCTGAAAGCACACCTGCTGCAGAAGACTCTGATCCAGCAAGCTCTGATCATCATCAGAAGACTCTGACCCAATTAGACTCTAGTGAACTTGCTGAAAACTGAAGAAGAAATATTCAAAGATTATATCCGTTGGAGTAAATCAAACGTCTCTTTCCTTATTTATGCTAGACACAAGAACACAGACAAAAAGGATTTTTTTGTGCTTTCTTCTTCTAGGAAAGGTCACTTGATGTGAAGACAAAAAGGCTCAAACCTTTTGGACACTCTTCTCAACGTGCAGCTCACCTTGGATCAGCTGCCTATAAAAGTAAGACTCCACCAAATTCTTCAGTTAGACGTTTCGTTGAAAAAGAATTAAATCATTCGAGCTCTCATATTTTCATATTCTTTCTAAGAACTTATTTCATTGTACTTAAACTTAAGAGAAATATCATTGTTGTGATTAAAGCTTTTTAGAAGCATTCTTACTCTTGTAATAGTTTTACATTGATTGTAAAAGATTTCCTTAAGAGGATTCAGTTGGAATCAGTAGCTCTTAAGAAGACTAAGAATAGTTGTTCTTAGGTGTTACTATTGTAATCTGTTTGATTAAATAGTGGATTAAGTCCTTGATTGAGAAAGGCAAATCACTCTAGAAAGGGTGGACTGGAGTAGTTGAGTTCAACGAACCAGGATAAAAATACTTGTGTTTTAATTCTAAGTTTTAATCTTTCATACTTATTCAACCCCCCTTCTAAGTATTATCTCACCTTCATTATCTAGTCCTTGTGGTATCCAGACCACGACAATTGGTGTTATTGTACTTTGTCCATCGAGTATCTAGACTCCGGTTAAGTCAGTTGGGTATCCAGACCCTGATGAATATATTTGTGATGTATTTGTTTTGTCCTTTGAGTATATAGACTCCGGTCAATCTCGTTGAGTATCCAAACTCCGACCAATTCCGTTGAGTATCCAGACTCCGGTCAGTTACGTTGAGTTTTCAGACTCCGACCATTTGAAAGGCTATCTTTTGCCTGTATGGTATCCAGACCATGGCAAGTTGTGATTGATGTAGTTGCTTGTATGGTGTTCAGACCTTGACGACTAGTGATTTCTTATAGCCCGCATGGTATTCAGACCCCGACTTATGTTATTCCTCAGCAGTGTTGCCAAACTCCAGTTGTTCAGGTTGTTATAAACACGTGAGTATATTTGTGGTATATTCCTATTTCATTGAGCATTCAGGCTCTGGTTATTTCATTGAGTGTTCAGGCTCCGGTTATTTCGTTGAGCGTTCAGGCTCCGGTTATTTCGTTGAGCGTTCAGACTCCGGTTATTTCGTTGAGCGTTCAGGCTCCGGTTATTTTGTTGAGCGTTCAGGCTCCGGTTATTTCGTTGAGTGTTCAGGCTCCGGTTATAACGTTGAGCGTTCAGGCTCCGGTTATTACATTGAGCGTTCAGGCTCCGGTTATTACGTTGAGCGTCCAGGCTCTGGTTATTTCGCTGAGCGTCCAGGCTCCGGTTATTTCGTTGAGCGTCCAAGCTCTGGTTGATTACGTTGAATGTTCAGACTCTGGTTTTTTTGTTGAGTATTCGGACTCTGGAAATTTGACATATGGTGCCAGACCATGACAAGTTTAAATGTGACTTCTCCGGCTCGTATGGTATCCTGACCATGGAAAATTATGTGTTTTATCTAGTCCTTGTGGTATCCAGACCACGACAATTGGTGTTATTGTACTTTGTCCGTCGAGTATCTAGACTCCGGTTAAGTCCGTTGGGTATCCAGACCCTAATGAATATATTTGTGATGTATTTGTTTTGTCCTTTGAGTATCCAGACTCCGGTCAATCTCGTTGAGTATCTAGACTCCGACCAATTCCGTTGAGTATCCAGACTCCGGTCAGTTACATTGAGTTTTCAGACTCCGACAATTTGAAAGGCTATCTTTTGCCTGTATGGTATCCAGACCATGGCAAGTTGTGATTGATTTAGTTGCTTGTATGGTGTTCAGACCTTGACGACTAGTGATTTCTTATAGCCCGCGTGGTATTCAGACCCCGGCTTATGTTATTCCTCAGCAGTGTTGCCAAACTCCAGTTGTTCAGGTTGTTATAAACACATGAGTATATTTGTGGTATATTCCTATTTCATTGAGCATTCAGGCTCTGGTTATTTCATTGAGTGTTCAGGCTCCGGTTATTTCGTTGAGCATACAGGCTCCGGTTATTTCGTTGAGCGTTCAGACTCCGGTTATTTCGTTGAGCGTTCAGGCTCTGGTTATTTCGTTGAGCGTTCAGGCTCCGGTTATTTCGTTGAGCATTCAGGCTCCGGTTATTACGTTGAGCGTTCAGGGTCCGGTTATTACATTGAGCGTTCAGGCTCCAGTTATTACGTTGAGCGTCCAGGCTCTAGTTATTTCGCTGAGCGTCCAGGCTCCGGTTATTTCGTTGAGCGTCCAAGCTCTGGTTGATTACGTTGAATGTTCAGGCTCCGGTTATTTCGTTGAGCATCCAGGCTCCAGTTATTTCGTTGAGTATCCAGACTCCAGTTATTTTGTCGAGTGTGTAGACTCCGACAAATTTTATTAACTCATTTTGTTCATTGAATATCCAGATTCCGGCAATTTGAAATGTCACCCTTCAGCCGGTATGGTATCCAGACCATGGCGCAGATTTTTGATGGATGTGTTCATCTTCTTAGGTGTTATCCAACAGAGTTACTTGATTAAGTTTCTCTTTGTTCCCCCAGCCGAGTTACTCGGTTAAGTTTCTTCGCGCTCCCAAAGCAGAGTTATTTGGTTAATTTTCTCTCTTCCTCCCTGCCAGAGTTGCTTGGTTAAGTTTCTCTCTTCCCCAGCAGAGTATTCTCAAGATGTGTTTATCAGCTTAGGTTGATCTGGACTTAGGGTTCAATGCTCATTTTTATTTAGCAAATGCCCGCGCGTTAGCAAATGTCTCTTTCGACTGCGTGTCGAGGGTTGTTAATTAATCAGCTTGTTGCCGTTGCAATTATCAGTTCAGTTACTTCCGAAGATTTTTTATCCCCAATCAGAGTTTGCAGTTTATTTCTGCGGTTGGCAAATTTCTGGGTTCGTTGGTATTCAACTGTCTTTTACCTTGATTGTTCGAAATTCGTTCGCTTTTCACTCATTCAGGTCCAAGTCGCTTGAATAGGGACAGCTGTTGTACCCCAAAATATGCCCAACCTTTTTCTTTACTTGGCTTATGTTTCATTGCATCTTCTAGCGTCTGAATTTGCATTTCATTGTTCATTTGCAGGGGATCAAGGGAGGTGTGCATGCAAGAGGAGGTTACCAAGGGTCTAAGCCTAAGCAGGAGGTTTTATTCAATTGGTCAAGTGCTTATCATCATTATGAGAAGGTCAAAGCTCTTTGACAAAGGAGATGGAGGTGTGTGGTTTAGCTCCTAGTTTGGTGGCAGAGTGAAGATCATCAGAGGATCATGAGTTCATGGATATGGATATGAGATGTTGGGAAGCTCATTGAATGCTTTGAAAGCCATTGTGGAGCTTATCCAAGTTGGTACATCATGTGCAAGAGGTTGCAGTCAGAGGATTGTACACCTAGGGTTTCATCTTCCTAGTGCAAGATCCACTGGGGATTTGAAGGAGATTAAGACTTGGTTCTAAGTCATTGTGATCATGGAGAGTTATTTTGAGACATCTAAGATGTTATTTCAAGGTCAATTCAACAAGAATCAAGAGTGTGAGAAGTTACTAAATAAGGGTTTCAGAGGTTTGTCAGTGTAAAATCCCATATTTAGTGCCCAACTTCAAGACCACATATCTCAATATACAAGTTTCATCTCACTTTAATGCAAACATGAGACTTATGGAGCATGTTCTTAGCTTTCTTTTGAGTACTATAACTCATCTATTGGGTTTCTAGAACTTAAGTTATGATGCAGACAAGTTATGGGTCCTCAGATGAATGTATTTTCAGTCAACAAAAGTCAACCAACTTCCAAGGCACTTTTGACTTAGTATCATGTTTCTCCTTAACTTTTGTGGAACTTGAAAATTGTTCCTCATGATCTTAGCTTTCCAAAAAGTTTTATAAGTCCTTCATCTCATTTGAAGAACTCAAGTTATGAAGCTTGCAAGGCCGGGGTATTTTGGGAAAGTGAGATTATAAGTCATTTTGATTATAGGTCCATTTCATGATCTTGTGCACTTCAAATGGAACTTTCTCCAACATGAAACTTGCTTCAAATGATCTCAATTCCATCATGAAACATCAAAATTTCATGGATTTGGCATGCATATGAAGATTGGTGAAGACAAATCAAGGAAAATGAACTTAAAAGGCATGAATTTAATTGAAGTGGTTCTAAATCATTTTCATAACATGTTTGTGCATATTTTGATTCACTTTATCATGACAAGCAAGATGCACCAAGAAAATTGGACTCATGATGTGCAAAATATGTGTAATTTCAAGTAACTTCATGGTAAAGTTTCACATTCAATATCAACCATTTGATCAATTCAAGGGATAATTTTCAGCCACATGATCAAACCAAAGTCTCAGCTGTTAATTTGAATAAAAAAACAAGGCAATTGGAGCCAGTTTTCATGTGGACATGAGGCTTGAATTTCAAATTGGGAATTTCTTCAATTCAAGCAAATCAGCCATAATTGGGCCCCCAAATGATTGTAGATCCATAATATAAAAGATTCTGATGGAGAATGAAGCTTCATTTCAACCATTTTCGTGCAAGAAGAGCTTGGGAGAAGTTGGAAAAATCAAGAACAAAGTGAAAAGTGAAAACTGAAATGCAAGCCAATTGAAGCCAAATCAACATCAGCATCACCTTCCTTGAAGTTCATTGATTGATTCTGGATCGTTTTACGCAAGCTTAACTGTATTAGAAGCCCTAACGAAGAGGCTCCATTAGGTAATTTACGTTTCAAGATTTCTCTCTTATTAGACATCCATTTCACGCCATTCTTGTTGCATACTGAAGTCCTACTTATGTAGGCAAAGTCTGGTTAGATTAGGGTGATGTTTGTGCAAATTCAGTTATGATACTTTAAACTTTGATGCTTCAATTCTGTTTATTCTCGAGTGATAAGTGAAAACTAAACCTAGATTTGGAATCTACATAACACGAGCTTTAATTTGGTATAAGATTTCACTTGATTTGGTTCAGCCTTGTACCTGCTACTTCGGTGGGACGATCGGAGAAGACGACCGGAGCACAGTGCTCCGGCGTCTGGTTGTTATCTCCGTTTTGGTGAGTCAGCTTGCCACTTGTACGTTTGAATATTTGACTTAGTTGGATCAACGGTCTATATGCGTTTGACTGGATGAGGTGTTTGATTGACCTGCCAACGCATTAATGGAACACAGTGTTTCGCTGATGTCTTGGTCTTGGGCTCAGATGTGCTAAACGCACCCCCTGCAACTGAGGCCTGTTGTTTTGGCCTGTGAGAATTGCTATTTGCCACGCCTCCCTTAATTCATTTTATTTTTTGATTCTGTTTTGATTTTAATTCAATTAAAATACTTCCAAAAGTGATAAAATCCTACAAAAATATTTTTAGGACATTTTAGGACGTCCTTTATTTTTAGGAAATTGTTTTTTATTTTTTGGATTATTTTTCAATTAAAAATGGATTTATTCTTTGGAAGTGTTTTAATTGGATAATCTCTTACTTCTTGCCTGCGTTTGACTAGATGAGGTGTTTGATTGACCTACCAACGCATTAATGGAACGCGGCGTTTCGCTGATGGCTTGGTCTTGGGCTCAGATCTGCTAAACGCACCCCCTGCAACCGAGGCCCATTGTTTTGGCCTGTGAGAATGTCTATTTGCCACGCCTCCCTTAATTCATTTTATTTTTTGATTCTGTTTTGATTTTAATTCAATTAAAATACTTCCAAAAGTGATAAAATCCTACAAAAATATTTTTAGGACATTTTAGGATGTTCTTTATTTTTAGGATATTGTTTTTTATTTTTTGGATTATTTTTCAATTAAAAATGGATTTATTCTTTGGAAGTGTTTTAATTGGATAATTGCTTACTTCTTGCCTGCTTTTGCTTTGTTTTTGATCCATCCTTTTGATCCAATGAATGAAAACCATTCCTCAATTCAATGAGTTGAATGATTTTTGAGGACCATTTTTCCAATGGTTTAAGTCATTTTGGTTTGACTTTGATGGCATTTTTGTTGACCCTCGACAACCCTCTCTCATATTGGTGCATCCTTGTGAATCAAATTATTTGATGATGATTTGAGATGACTTTGGTTGTGATCCTTTGGCCTCTGGTTGCCAACACTTTAATGGTCATTTTAGATTTTATTTGGTTTAGTTTGAGCCTTTTACTTATAAGGGAGGTTCACACAAACACTTGACCTAGTTTGAATGGGAAATGACTTCTATGGAGCGCTTGAGCACCTAACTCTTCTTGATTCATATTGTTAACATATTGAGGTGTTTAGATGTTCATTTTTAGGTCATAAATTTGTTCATTGCTTGTTGAAGTTTGCATTCCTTTTAAACTTTCGATTTGAGCTTCAAATGTTGAATGTGTTGAATGACTTAGGTCTTCTTCCATGCCTTTGCTTGCATTCTCTTTTGATGTGTGTGCTTTTTCTTTGATGCATGTTCTCCTCTCATCTTTGCTTCTGTCCCATGACTTTAGAATCCCATTTGAGATGGCTTAGTCCCTCCTTTGGAGGTATTTGAAGCATGCCTTGAATGATGGTTCTTTGAGGACTTCTTTTGGTGTGTTTTGCCTACTTTGGTGATGCTTATGGTTGAGTTGCCCATGTGAGTTCCTTTTCGTCCTCACATTTCCTCCCATTCTCCCATTTAATCTTGCCTTCATCTATTTTCATTTGGTTTGCCTTAGGGCTTGTGGTTGATGACAAATGGTTGTAGGATTCATTTTCTCCCACTTGTGTGCACTTGTTTGATCTCTTTTGTGTGCATTCTTTCTCCCTTCTTCTTTGCATTTCTCATATGCATGCTTGAGGTTGAGATGTGCTTGTGGGGGATACTTCCCCACACTTTTGTCCTCCCTCACTTTCATTCTAATTGTGCATTACATGTTTGCATACTTGCATCTTTCTCATTTCATGCTTCCTTCTTCTTCTTCTTTCTTCTTTGCCATGTTCCCTTAGGATCTCTAATCTTCCTTGTTCAAGGTTGATTATGATATACCATAGGCTTGACCCATGTATGAAACATCAGGTAGCATTCCCTTTCATCCCAATCATAGGTACACTTTGTATGAGAACACTAGGTTGAGTCTTAGTCTCCCTTTAGAGTGTCTTTCTCTTCTCATCTCAAAACACTTTCAAAACACATAATAAATGCTAAGGATTGTTGTACATTACGAGCCTTAAGTACATGGGAAATGGTGATTGGGGGGCTTCTCCTCAATTGCTTAGAGTGTTTAGTGTATGCCCTTTGGGCGATATGCGACGCATTCGTTCCTAAGTCATAGTCTTTAGTGCAACATGAATTACAAACAATAATCAATGCACTTCTTCTCTAAAAAACACAAAAAAAAACTTCAGATCTTTTTATCCTTAGGGATTTAATTTGGAAAACCTTTTTCATAAGGAGAGTTTTGTTACCTCTTGGTTCTACCACAAACAGGTAACGCATAAGTCTCCAATGGTCGAGCTGCATACACCTAACTGCTAGAATTAAGTTTTAACCCTACTCGGGCCTAAAACATTTTGAACCAACCGGTGTTCTTGTTAGCCCGAACTATGTTTGCTCTGATATCTCATACCAGATGAGAATACGTAGGCATAAGACGACGATGTCTTGGCGAGCAACCTTCCCCACTCTCACCCGTAGTTAGCCGAACTACGTTGACTCTGACTTTCCCATTGCACGAGGGAATACGTAGGCATAGAGCGGCGATGCTCTATCGAGTCTCTTTTCTTTTCTTTTGTCCCTGAGCCGTAGCTTAGATAGTAAACACCCTTTTTATATAGACAACAAAGCGGGGATCCCGTCGAGTACGACGGACATGAGGGGTGCTCATACCTTCCCGTTGCGTAACTGACTCCTGAACCCGAGATATGGTTGCGATGACATGTCTTTTCCTTTTTTCGTAGGTTTTCTTTGATCATTTCCTTTCCTTCTTTTGGGATAAATAACGAACGGTGGCGACTCTTCTGTCATTGCCGACCCCTCTTCGCAGCGATGCGACACTTTGGGAGTACCCTTAGAAACTTTGTCTCCAAAATATCTTAAAGGAGATATTATGGATGATTAATTTGGATTTTTTGATTGGGGAGCATTATCAGTGGGTGGTATGGTGGGTGATGGTAGAGATGATGAATGGTGATCAACAATGGTTATTTAGGCAAGTTGAATTTGTTGTTTATGAAGTTGTTTTTCAGACAATTGATTTTCAAAAACTGTGGGAGTTTTTGTAATAAGTTCTAAAACAGTTGTTGTTAGTGATGATGGTAGGGGAGTAGTGAGAGATAGAGATGGTGATGGTAATGCTGGTAAGACACTAGCAGAAACAACAAAATCAAAAACAGAATACGTTCTGGACCTAGAAGACTTACATAGAATACGTGCATGAAGGTCCTGAGATGATTACTGGGAAGAACCACAAACATCATCTAGAAGCAAAGCTTTCTGACGTTCACTGACAGGGATCTCATCTTCATCCTGAAACAAAGACACCTTCTTCTTTTTTTATGTTAGTTCAGATGATTCTTATTTGTCAGGGTTCATATTCTTCTTTCCCTTCCTATTCTTCCTAGGAATTTTGGGTAAAGTATCTAGAAGGTTGGCATCATCAACCCATACATCAATTCCTTCATCACGACAACTGGCAATGTTGCATGCTAGCACTTCTAGAGGATCAGCTCTAGAGAACAATGGAAATCTATGAACTGGAATCCTCATTCCACAAATTTCATCCTTGGTAGGAAGGTTGGATAGCCTAGTGATTTTGGGATTCCTTCCCTAGAAAATGTTCCCAACATACTTGATTAACTGAGAAGTGTATCCTAAAACCAGAAGATCTTCAATCAGACCACTTTCCATAAAAATGTTTGAAATCAATCTTCCACAGGGAATAGATTTTTTCCTTTCTGAAGGAGCCAGTTTTGGAGGTATCTATAGAATCCCTCTGAAATCTAAAGAGGATTACCGGAAGCACCAGCTTGATACCCTTCATCAAAAGGAAAAAAATTATGAGTGATCTTGAACCATACTCTCAGAGGATCAACCAAATCCTTAGTAGATGGACCTTTATCATAAAAAACAGCTCCCTTCTTGAAGATTTTTGTAACAACCTTTGCTTCTTTTCTTTCATCAGGTTTGACATTGTAAACTCTTCTCCCATTACCATTATGAGAAATGAGTTCTGCTATGGTTTTCTCAGTAATCATAACCTTCCTGTTGAAGACGAAGGAAGTGATTTTTCTCCTTATCACCTACAACGTGAATCCAAAATTCTTTGACGAGGACTGGATGAATAGGACCTTTCAGCCTCTCAAAGAAGGTATCCCAACTTAGAACTTCAAGCGTTATAGTTAGGTCAAGACCATTGTCTTTCATATTTTGAAAATCAACCATAGCCTCACACAACACATGAAGGTCTTCAACCGGAGTGTCGAGAGTGATGATTGGTTCTTCGGGAATGACGAAAGAAGGATCTTATTGTTAAGAAGATTCAGCCATTGTTGATGATTGAAGGTTGATGAAGAAAGATGAACAGTTACAAACAGCGGTTTTAGGTTTGAAAGAGAGAAAATGTGGGAGTAATGTAAGCGTAGTGTGAAATGTGAGTGAAGTGGGTTTACATAAATGCTTTAGAATTAAATGCAATACTTACCTTAATTACAATAATTACAAAAAGTAAATGCACATACATAAGGGGAATGTGTAAAGATTTAACCTATTTTCAAGAAATTACTAAACTCATTATGTCACATCATTAGTACACATGTTTGGAGAGTGGGATAACTGTCACCACTAAGAACTTCACGTCAAATGAAAAGATAACCATTAAATGATGTAAGACTTCCTTTCTGATAGGATTTGCTTTTGATTAGAACCTTTCTGATTCATAAGACTTCCTTACTTCATAAAGCTCATGTTTCAAAATCAAGCAAATAACAACACAACTTCAGAATCTTAATAAAGAATTATGATAGCTTAACATTCTGATAACATGTTTCATTCTGGATAAGGTTTCATAAACAGTTTTTCAAAATGAAAACGAATCTATCCTCAGCAAGGGGTTTTGTAAAGATGTCATCCCATTGATGGTCTGTATCAATAAATTTTAAACGAAAATACCCTTCTGAACATAGTCACGTAAAAAATAATGTTTAATCTCAATATGTTTAGTCCTAGAATGCAAGATAGGATTCTTGGATAAACAAATAGCAGAAGTATTATCACAAAGGACTGGAATGTTACTCTCAAAGATCAGATAATCTTCCAGCTGACTCTTTATCCAAAGTATTTGAGTTCTACATCAAGAAGTTGCGATATATTCAGCTTCAGCTATTGAAAGTGTAATTGTTGATTGTCTCTTGCTGGACCACGAGATTAGATTATCTTCCAGAAGTTGACAACTTGCAGAAGTACTTTTCCTTTCGATACTACTTCTGTATAATCAACATCACAATAGCCTACTAAATTATGTTCACTTGATTTTCTATAAAAAAAACCAAGATCAGTAGTACCTTTCAGATACCTAAAGATTCTCTTAACATCAGTTAAGTGAGTCTCCCTTAAATTTGATTGGAAGAGAGCACACAAACAAACACTAAATAAAATATCAGGTCTAGAAGCAGTTAGATAAAGGATAGAACCTATCATACCTCTGAATAGGTTCTGATCTACCTTACCACTTACCTCTTCTTTTTCTAGAACACATGTGGGATGCATTACAGTCTTTGCTAGCTTACATTATGACAAGTTAAACTTCTTCAGAAGTTCTCTTGTATACTTGCTTTGGTGAATGTACGTTCCTTCTAAATGTTGATCAATTTGAATCCCTATAAAAAACTTGAGTTCTCCCATCAAACTCATTTCAAATTCTGCCTGTATTAACTTAGCAAAATCCTTGCACAATGAAGCATTAGTAGAACCAAATATAATATCATCAACATAAATTTTCACAAGCAGAATATCATTCTTAAAGGTTTTGTAAGAGAGCGTTGTGTCCACTTTCCCTCTGGTGAAATTATTTTCCGAAAGGAAGTTACTATAAGTTCTGTGGTTTTTGGATTGATAACATTTTGGTAAAACATGCTGTTAGCAAGATGTTAAGCCAGATGTTCTGCTATGAGATTTAGACATTATGTACAACATGATGTTGTGACATGTGCCAGGACATGTTATACCAGAAAGTTAAGGCATGATTATTTTGGTATTTTAAGTGTGAGTTTTGAGTGTGTTTTAATTCACACGTTATTGTCATTAAAGTGAGGATGTTTTCGGAACTTTTGTTGTGACATATTTGATTATAATTCTGAAAAAGGATCATTTAGCCATTTTAGGAAACATGTTCTATCAATTCTGAGGCTGGTCACAATTATAGGTAAATAGTCAACATCTCTGATCAAAGAAACCTCACAGGCTAGTTGTATTATGACGAGAGTGAAAAAAGGTCTCTTATGAGCAGGGTTCTCAAGGTAGGCACACAAGGTGCAGATCCTCAAAGTCTAACACTACACGGCCACTAAGACAAAAACTAGTTCTAAGAGTGGTTCCTAGAGTCACAGATCCTTCATGAATCAAGTTGTGCAATAGGCTAGCTGCTTTACACTAGGATCTACGAAAAGGTCTACTCTAGGGGAAGCATTCATGCTAGGCACACAAGGAGCGAGTCCTTGGGGACTAACACTACTCAACCTCCAAATCTAAACTAGATATTCCCTCTTCTTTATCCAAAGCTCAAGTGTAGAGCTTTACTCATAATACCATCCCAGGATCCAACAAACAAGCATGACAATGAGTATATATAAAGAGAAAGCAATAAGAGAACAAATACATTAACAATAGAAGAAAACAAGAAGAAAACAAACAAGTGAAGCTAACGTTCCTCACAAATCACACTAAGTTAGCTTTTACTCTCTCTTACATGGAGAAATATGGTCCCCGACAGAGTAGCCAGCTATCACACCTCAAAAAATGATACGACCTTCGTGATGGGACGCAGAAGAATGGTTCGAATAGAGTCTCCATCGAACTTTATTAATTACAATGAAGGAATAGGAAAATATCGAAAAAAACCTTTAGGAGATAAGAATATGGTCATTGCAACCAAATTCCAAGTTCGGGAGTCGATTACATAAAGGGAAGTTATTAGCACCTCTCACGTCCGTTGTACTTAACGAGAACCTCTTAGTTTAATTTGTGATGAACGTTAGCTAACATTATTTATTTTCTTCTAAGGGAGTAATGCGAAAAGGTATGAGAAAAAAGGTTTCAATTGCTACGGGAAAAAAAGTGGTTTTGTTATTAGGGTGCTCGCCAGGATCGCGGCTCTTATGCCTATGCATTTTCATTCAGACGAGAATGAAGAAGCAGAGTGTTCGTAGTTCAAACTACGGGAGAAGATTTGGATAGGAAAAGATGGAAAAAAACAAAAGGTAGCTCGCCAAGGATTGGGGCCCTTGTGCCTACGTATCTTCATTTGGACGAGAATGAAGAATCAGAGTGTTCGTAGTTCGTGAAACTACAGTTTGTTGGTGTTTTAGAAACAAAATATTGAATGAAATACAACCCAAGGCATGTGCCTCGAGAGCAATCCATTCAAGGATTCAAGGAATGCGAGACTCCAAGAATCTATTTCCTTCGTGATTTAATTAAGAAAATCTTTTAGAAAGATTAAGTGTTTTAAAGTCGAAAGATTGAATAAAAAATAACCCAAGGCGTGTGCCTCAAGAGCATTCATTTGAAGTTTCAAGGAATGCAAGAATCCAAAAACCTCCTTCTTTCGTAATATGGTTGAGAAAAGGTTTTGAGAAATGATTGAATCAGATTTGAAAATGTTACTTGGTATTGGACCAAGGGTTTGCGAAAGAGGCAAGGTCAATCCTAGTCCATAAGGGTGCTCCTAGTAAACGAAACCTCAACCAAAGAAAGATGCAAATGTTCGCATTAGGTTAATGGTGATGCCAACAAGCAATTGACTTTCAAGGGTGTTTTGAAAAAGGGCTCGACATCGAATCTAGAATTAGTTTGAAAATGGTTTAGCCTATCCTAGTCCTTAGAGGTGCTCCTAGTAAACAAAATCAAAATTAAAGAAGAGCAAGAAAAGTAAAGAGCATACATAAAAAAAGGGAGCAGGGTACATGTAAAGTACCCGGGAGTGCGAGAAATAAATGGGGTCATTGTTAGGTAGCCCAAGAGGAAGCCGTGTGTGTCCAAGGTATCCTAAACTAAGAAACAAACAAGAGTACAAACAAAAAATTTCTCTGCTAGGGTTTCTTTACAAGGCCCAAACTCCAGTGCTCTAGATATTAACCATAGTCCACAGAGGTTTTTTAGGGTTTCAATAATTTTATCATGTTTTTGTATTTTTTGAATAAGATGAACAAGATAAGATGAATATGACAATAGGATAATAACAACGATAACATGAACAATAATATGAGCAATATAATATGAACAAGGATATATAAACAGAAAGATAAAGCAAGAGAATAATGAACAAAAATTAAAGTTAGTTGTTAGTTCTTGATTGTCATTGATCGGATGATCACCTTTTGAATCGAGTCCGCTTTAGTGCTAAGCAATCGTAGCACGATCTATAAGGAAGATCATGCTATGGGAGGCCAGTCAATAACAATGTTTGTACTAAAACACGATAGAGAAATGATATGTAGGTCGTTCTCAAAGAATTGTGTCACACAAAAAGAAAAAGGGAACGATCTCATCTTAATCACAAACTTTCGTTGATTAATTGAAGGTAAACTATCACGATCCCAATGTAAGAAAACGATCCAAATGATCATTCCCTACAGATTTGAAATAATGAAGGTTAAACAACTCAATAACCAACATTCATGGTATTTAGACTTCATCGACCAAAATGATAAGGAAATGAAAATCAAAATGAGGATGAAAAGGAAAATAAATCATGGAAATAATGATAAATCAAATGGAAAATAAAAGTAAATCATGGAATTGAAATAAACATCACATTATAAAACAACTATATATAAAAAAATAAAGAAAAATAAAAAAGACAGTAAAAGTAAATCGTGAATATAATGATAAAAGAGATAGAAAAAATAAAATAGAATGTGATATGATAAAGGGGTGGCCCATAAAAAGATTGAAAGAGTCGAAATATGGAATCATGTGGGCTAAAAAACCCATCATCCAATCCACCAGAAAAAGCGGCTTACAAAAGAAATGGTGTGTGTAGGGAACAAAATGAGCTTCAAAGCCCACAACAAAAGCAGGTCTTTTTAAATAAAAACAACAAAACATACTACCAAAAGCATTATGTAAACGAGATAAAAAGTGTCATCAGGTTTCACAAAACAAACTCTCTAAGAAGAGAGCACACCGAGTCATGAAAAAATTAACAGTAATGATACAGATTTCACATCACAATCAGATTTCGCATCTAAATCAAAACAAAGCTATGGTGGAAAACAAACAAAAAAACACGTCTAACCTTCTTTGCGCAATAATCCTCTTCAGCCTCGAACTTGGTTTCAAGTTCACTCATTGTATTAGTCTACTTCAAAATTGCGTCTCACGACTGCTCGGTTTCTCATTTATGTTTTGGTTCGTTGTTCTTGCTTCAGGCTGATCTCAGGTTTTCTTTTGTGTTTGGTTTGTGTCTGAGTTAAACAAATTTGATGAAGGGTGTTAAGGTTTATGTTTGGATTTTGTTTTCACTCTCTTCTTCTCTTCAATTCATTCATCCGTTTTGAGTTTGTGATATGTATTTGCGGTTTGTGATTTGGACAGAAAAGAATTTGGTTGTTGTTTGATATTAGAGGTGGTGATTGTTGTTTTTGGTTTTCTGATTTGAAGGAAGGTTTGAAGAGTTAATTAAGAGTGATTTTAGCAGTAGTTTCTTGGTTTCCAAAACTTGTCAAATGAGTAGTAGAGGGTTGGCTTTTATAGATGGATATGAGGCGTGCTTTAATGAATTGGTTTATTATTGTTGCGTAACGATTTTACAGGTTATGTATGTTAGTTCCATGATTCTATGAGTATCCACGGTCCTATGATTGGCTAATTTTTGGTAAAACATGATTCTGCACTAATGTTAAACAAGATGTCACAACAGATGATATGACATCCATCTGCTGTCATGACAGAACTGCTGTCATGACAGAACTGCTGTCATGACAGAACTGCTGTCATGAGTTTTAATCAGGATATTATGACCAAAGTCATGACATTGCTGTCTGGTACAGCAGGAGCTGTTGTTTTGTATCACTTGACAGAAGTGCTTTACTTTGGATATACCTCATGAGTATGTGCAGGCTAAAGTGATTCATTAGGAACAAAGTGTAGATTTAATTAGTGTTCATAAAAAGGATCCTTGAGACTTTTTAGGAAACTATAATATGCTTGCTTCTACTGTCATGAAGAAGATTATGCAGAAGTGTTCAACAGGGCAAGTTGGAAAGCTGAGAGTAAGTGAAACTGAATGTCATAACATTGATCGTATGACATCAGGCGTGCATGGTTTGTTTTTCTGTTATGATACCTGATATATCTCAGGCTAAATTTCAGGAAACCTGTTATGGCTTCTTAGTTATCTCAGGCGAGATTCTAGTTAGGGCTGGACATAACATGAAGTAGTTGTGACCTAATTTGACAGCACCTTGAATTATGGAAAGTGGTTTAACTTGGTTTAAACTAAAGTTTGTTACTTGTAACCAGCCCAAGCTCAGTCTGCATTGCTATAAAAGGAGGAGCAGAAGCAAGAAAAAAAGGTACTCACATCAAGAACAACTTGAGTGTAAAATAAAGGTCTAGGGTTTGAGAGTCCCTCGTGTGTAAGTCACCCTTTGTATCTTTTGATACAATGTGGTAGACATGTGTGTGAGTGGAGAATTCTATGGTTTGCAGTGATTCTTCACCTGTGTAGGAGTCTTAGGATTTCTTGTGTGCCAAGCAATTGTATGTGGTATAATTGCTTTGGTTAGTGTGTATGAACTATTGTGTTCATTGTCCTTGATTAAAGCTGTTAAGCAAAATCAAGTATTGTGACTTTGAAGAGTGTCTTCTAAAGTCTTATTATATGTTGAATTGTTTATCACTGCGGTGATTGTGGGGAGTGAGTGGGCATACTCAGGTCTAGAGTGTCTCTAGGTTGAAGTTGCATTGGGTAGAGATTAATTGAATGGTTGTAAACGGGGGAGTTTAGCTCTGAATTAATTATGCTAATAATGGATTTCCTTCCTGACTTGGTAGCCCCCAGATGTAGGCGATGTTGCACCGAACTGGGTTAACAATTCATTGTGTTATTTATCTTTCAGCATTTACAATTCTGCATAATTTAAATGTTTAGATACATAGTTTGCCAGTATGTAGATGTCACAACAGAGGCCATGATGTTGGTCATGACATTGGTACAATTTAAAGAAATTTAAATTGTTCGTGATCTATCCTCGTCCTTATTTCAGCAGAGATCAATGTTCTTGCGACATATAAGATCTACATACCAGACTTTCAATTGGTATCAGAGCAGGCATCCTGTCTGTTCTAGATGAGATCTTGGGAGATACTTTATGGTGGTTTATACAAGGATAAGCTACAGTTGAGTTGTTGATGTTTCTAAACATTTGAGTTGCTGCTTATGGAGTTTGGGAGGAGGTTGCTAAGGATTCTGTGTATCTACTGCTGTGCCCTATGATATAGGAGCTTCTATGATCTGCTGAAGGGTTTGCCAAAGGAGGAGTGGCTACTTCTGTATGATGACCTATCAGATGTTCTGACATCTTATTTAGGGCATGTTAAAGATGATCTTTTGGTGGTTCCGCTGCATATTTTTTTCTGATGAAAGAACTCTGGTAGCCCTGAGAGAAGATTGGCCTATATACAGTTTAATGCGTGGTTGTGGCAAGTGTGTAGATGGTTGGATGATGGTGTTTGCTGCTACTCTGTGTGGTCTGACAAGCTGTTGATCCTGCTTGTTGCTGATTTGGTTATGCTGCTCTAACTGCTGAAGGAAGATAAGTGGGAGGTGATTTATTTTCACCACTCATGACTTGCAAAGGCTATTTCAATAGAGGAAGTCATAGGCAGGTTGAGTCAATGGTGTCAGCCTTGATGTTTCAGCCTTGGTATTCCGGAAGTTGTGTGGATTTAAGATCAATTACCGTTTGTGGACTACGCACGTATTTAATTGGTTATCCATGAAGTTCAAGATTGTTGAAGTTTAGAGAATGATTGATTATAAGGATTTAAGATTCATTGCTATTTGAGATCTTCACAAATATTTAATGAATTATCCGTAGTCAATGATCAAGATGTCTCATCAGTAGCAGCACAAGCAGAATGCCCCTAATTTGTTTGATCTACTTCAAGAATCTGATGTTCAACGAAATGTTGAGACATTCCATCAGCAGAGATTGTGCAGAATTCTGTTGATTCAAGAAGTGAATCACTAGATCAAAGGAGATATAGTTGATGATCTTGGTACCATACACATGTGTGGTAAGATCTGTCCTTATTCTAGTAAGTTTTCTGGCAAGAAACTAAGACTAGAATGTAGTACTGATGGAAGTGAAGATGAAGACATTCTTCTTGGACCAGTTTATTGGAGTGTAGCAGCATATGATCTGTATCTAGAAAGTTTCCTGGTGTAACACCCCAAATTTAATCGTGAAATTCTGGTATGCAGATCACATGTGTTCCAAGAACATTGATCTCTGCTCAATAAGGATTAGGACAGACCATGACCAGTTTAAATTTCTTTAAATTGTCCCGATGTCATGACCAATGTCACGACCTCTGTTGTGACATCTGCAGTCCGTCATACTATTTATCTAACCATTTAAAGTACAAAATTGTAAATGCAGACAGATAAATAACACAATAATTGTTCACCCAGTTCGGTATCAACAACACCTGCATCTGGGGGCTACCAAGCCAGGGAGGAAATTCACTATTAGTAGAATCAATTCAAAGTCAAACCTCCACTTTGCACTTCTCACTTAATCTCTACCCAATGACACTTCATCCTAGAGACACTCTAGTACCTGAGTATACCCACTCACTCCCCCTCAATCACATAACAGTGATATCAAACAATTACATAATTTAATATGAAGAGACACTTCATACTCACCTTGAGCTTGCTTCACAACTTTAATCAAGGAACTCACACACTCTTACTTTACAGCCTCGAGTGAGACACAACCTATAATCTACCTATCCAATGCAATAATCCAACAGACAATTGGTTGGAGTACAAGTATTCCTAAGAAGAATTTATACGTGAAGACTAGCCTTCTTCACTTACAATTATGTCTACCACAATGTATCAAATGATACAAAGGGTGACTTACAATACAAGGGACACTCAACCCTAGACCTCTATTTTACACTCTGATTTTTCTTGATGTGAGTCCTTGCTTTTCTTCTGCTTCTGCTCCTCCTTTTATAGTCGTGTAGACTGGGCTTGGGCTGTGCAGAAGTAACAAATATTAGTTTTAACAAAATAAAACTAATTTCCACAATTCAAGGTGCTGTCCAATTAGGTCATGGCATGGTCAACATTGCCTTGAATCTCTCCTGATATAACTCAGGGGTCATAACAAGTCTTCCTGAAATCTAGCCTGAGATAACAGAAAACCAACATGCCTGCACGACTGATGTCATACGATCAATGTCATAACATTGGTCATGACATTCAGCTTCACTTCCTCTTAGCTGACCAGCTTACCCTGTAGAATCTTCATCATGACAATCATGGTTTCTCCCAATCTTTTGCAGAATAATATTAGAAGCAAGTATATTCAAGTTTCCTAAAAGGTCTCCACGATCCTTTTATGAATACCAATACAATCTGTTCTTGTTCCTAATCCATCTCCTTGACATATTTACTGATGAGGTATTTTCAACATGTTCTCATCAATCCAAACCAATTATGTCAAGAGATGTACACTAGCAGCTCTTTCTGTTGTCATGCAACTATGTCTTGCAACTATGTCTTGCTTAAAACACACGACAACACACCTCACTCACCACAACTCACACTGTTGTGGCTGTAAACCTCACACTGCCAGTGAGAAGCTTCATCACAACTCGAACAGTTGTGGCTGCACACCTCACTCATTACTTGTGAGGAACTTCATCACAACTTAACCTGTTGTGGCTGCACACCTCACACTGCCTGTGAGGAACTAGGCTACTGCTAAGCCATAGCAGTGCCTGTTGTGCCAGACAACTATGTCATTACTTTGGTAATGACATCCATGACAGCTGTCCTTTCTTCAGCGTCTGCTAGCTCCGGCTTGCTCTTGCTGCACTCGACCTTGATGTCAGCCTCTGCTGGCTCCTGTTGCACATAACTCCTGCTGCACCACTACTCCTGCAGTTTCTCAAACATGACAGTAGTTCTGTCATGACAGCAGATGGATGTCTTAATGGATGTCATGACATTCTCATTAAAACACTCCTCAACAGTTCTTTCACCAGCTCCTGCTTGCTTCTTTAGCGATGTCATAACTATGGTAATGACATCCTGCTTATCATTTGTGCAGAGTCATGTTTTACCAGAATTTAGCCAATTATAGAACCATGGACAATTCTATATCATAGAACCATGGAACTATCAATCTCCCCCTTTGGCAAATTTTGGCTAAAACAACTTATCAGGGCATTCAGCAGTAGTTTACACAAACTATCATGCTCCCCCTTGATAGTTGCATCTAGCATAGCAGCAACAATGTTTTTCCTCATTAGCAGCAGTAGTTTTTCTTTTCTCCCCCTTGGTTTAGTCAAAATTTGACAACAAATGGAGTACTTGTGCATACATTAGCTCAACACAAACTGTACATCCAGTCATCTCACAAGCTGGTTTACCTCGAATAAGGACTTCACCACTTCAGCGGCTACACACCAGACAGGTACACATCTTCCCTTGTCAGCATAAACATTGCTCCCCCTGAAAGAGAGAACCCAAGCACATGAAGAATTACTTCATCATCCTCACACAGGCAGCTTTACACCCCTTGATTCACAACCCATATTGGAGCCAATATCAGAGGCAGTTTCAGGGTTACTTTCTGGAAGATTTCTTAGATTTCAGCTTTGACAACACAATCTCCAAGATGTCAGAGTGAAATTCCTTCCTTATGCACACGATCAAGGCTAATGGTGTCTTCATCTTCATCTTCACAAGTCATACACAGTACTTGGATAGAGGCCCAAAACCTGATTTGATCCATTGATACCTAAGGACATCACCAAGAGCATAACCACTGGTAAGTTCATTCTGAACATTTAACCCAATGTCACAACACCTGGTATGACATTGAACGTATGACTTTTCACTCTCCTAGAGGTATACAGTCACAAACTGCTTGAAGTCACCAGCAATCTTGAAACTGTACTATTGCAGCCACAGATCCTGGATAGAAGTATAACTCCCCATATCAATGGTAACCAGTGCACATGAATGGAAAACATAAGACGCATCTTCATGTCTTCAAGAACTCATTCTCTGTTCAACACACATGTTGAACGCATTCACTTACTGCTTGAACCATAAGCAAGTAGTACACCCATCAAACAGAAGCTCTCCCCCTATCTTTGATAACAGCTGCTCCAAGATGACCACATTATCTCTCATGACCAACTCCATGCTCATACAGAGAGAAGGCACCAAACTGATCCACCTCTTCCTAGAGTTACTTGTAGCAGAAGAGACCACTTATCCACAAGTATTCTGGCCTTAGGCTGAGTACAAGATTGACACCGCATAGGGACTTTATCACATCAGACTGCACTCAATACCTTCACATCATACTCCAAGACAGTCCTTTTACCTTATCATTCTCCCGTATGACAAGATATAATACTTCTTAGCTAAGAAGTGAATCATAAGTTCCACAAGAGATCTTCACATATCAGGTGGTTCATATCACAGACACACCATCCCATGGTTCTTTATATGCCCATACTGGACTTATTGTTGTCTAGTAATCCAATTGAAGATCTTCACAGCTTGATCAACTCCATCTCCACAAGAAGGTAATCTTCTATACATAGCTTAGGGCTCCTACCACAAGCTCCAATATGTGAACAGATCCTTCTTTGGTCTTCAACCAATTACCCTTCGGCACATGAGTAATTAGTTCCAAGCATGAACAGTCCCAGAACCTTCTGTGGTCTTCAAATACTACCCTTCTGCATAAGAATAGTTCTCTAAAGGCACACTGCTTAAATAATCAAATGCCACTCTTTGGTTATTCAGCATTTTTCAGAGCTCTTAGAAAGTCTGCTAATCCACCAGTCCACCTTGATCTTCACATTCTTCTTGCTCCAAAGCAAGGTATCTACTCCTTCACACATCTCCCGCAAACTGCATGATATGAAGCATTAATTCCATTCATACCTGAGAAGATCAACTTATCTTCAAATGATGTGCCACACCATCACTTCAGGCCTTGAAGTTCCTTCTTGATGTCACAACTTTGGTTAAGACATCCAGCGGGAGAGTTCAGGCTTTCATTCTACTACTTAGACGATTCTCTTCACTCAATCAGAACAAGAGTACATAGACTTGATATCAGGGTGGAGTAGTCAACCTTAATCCTGCTTTGTTGTGCCACAACAATTACCTTGAAGTGCATTTGCTTCATGACCTCCTCTTAAGAGAAACCAAACTTGCCAAGGCCTGATTCTTCAATGAGGAAGGGTCACAAAAAAATTCTTTACACAAGGATTCCCGCTTTCCTTAAGTAGAGACTTCTTTAGAAAGTCATAGATAAATGCCACTTATCCTTGACATCCAATATGACCAGGGTCATATGCTCCTATGCACTTAGATCAGAAATAAACTAACGTAAGCAGTGATATCACCAACACCATCTTCTAGACAAGTTTCTTGCCAGGAAACTTTCTAGCTAATAGATCACGTGCTTCTAGTAAAAACTAGAACACAACTGCTGCACTCCAATACTCTTATAGAGCAAATTGTCTTCATCTTCATTCCCATCAGCACTCCTGCTGCACTCTAATGGGCTGATTCAAGAGACTGTCTTCATCTCCACTTCCATCAGCACTACATTCTAGTATTAGTTTCTAGTCAGGAAACCTACTAGAATAAGGTCAGATCCAGCTTTATCTTCATTGACCTAATGATTCACTCCTTGAATTAACAGAGTTCTGGAATGTTTCAACATCTGGTTGAACATCAGATCCTTGAAGTAAACCAAGCATATCAAGGCCTGATGCTTGTGCAACAACTGAGGAGACAACTTGATCATCAACTAAGGATAATTCATTAAATATTTGAGAATATCTCAACGAACAATGAGTCTTAAATCCTTGTAACAGATCCTTCTCTGGACTTCATGGATAATCAATTAAATACATGTGTATGAAGGTGAGAGAATACTTAGAAGGGGGGTTGAATAAGTATGAAGATAAAACTTAGAAATAAAAGCTCAAGGATTTTTATCCTAGTTCGTTGAACTTAACTACTCCAGTCCACCCTATCTAGAGTGATTTGCCTTTCTCAAACAAGGACTTAATCCACTATTTAATCAACTGATTACAATAGTAAGCACTAAGAACAACTGTTCAAAGTCTTCTCAAGAACTACTGATCCTAACTAGATCTTCTTAAGGTTCTCTTACAATCAAATGTAATAATAAATACAAGTGTTAAAATGCTTCTAATAAAGCTTTATCACAACTGTGATTTTACACTTAAGATTAAGAACAATGAAATAATTCTAGCAAGAATATATGAGTTGTATGAGAGCTTTTTAATGAATTCTTTTCAAGTGTATTCGTCAACTGAAGAAGATGAGTGGAGACTTGCTTTTATAGGCACAGTGATCCAAGAGCTTTTCACGTTGAGAATAGTGTACCAAAAGGTCTGAGCCTTTTTGTCTTCACATCAAGTGACCTTTCCTAGAAGAAGAATGCACAGAGAAATCCTTTTTGTCTGTGTTCTTGTGTCTAGCATAAATAAGGAAAGAGTCGTTTGGATATTCCAACAGACATAATCTTTGAATTCTTCTTCAACAATTTTCAGCAAGAATCATCAGAGTCTAAGTTAGTCAGAGCCTTCTGATGTTCATCAGAGTTTTGCTGAATCAGAGTCTTTGCAGTAAGTGTGCTTTCAGCGTGTATAAGTTCAGAGTAGAGTTTTGGGTCAGATCCTCAGTACTAACAACGTTAGTACTATCAGAGTCTTCTGAAGTAACTGTGCTTGAAAAAATCTTCATACAGACTTCTTCATTGCTTCAGATGCTTCTGGCTTGCTTCAGATTCTTCTGTAGCTTCTGCTTCAGATCCATCTGGAGGCAACGCTCAGAATCTTCTGGTGGCAGCATTCAGAATCTTCTAAGAGATGCTTCTGACGCTTCAGAGCCTTCCATATTTCTTATGTTCAGATCTAATTTGCTTCTGGAGTGATATTTACTTTAACATCTGCAGCAAACATTCTCAAGCAAATTTTAGAGTATATAATTCTTCAATACAAAATTTCATAATAGTTATCATCAAAACATAGAGATATTATTAAGAACCGATCTGTGTTCTAACAATCTCCCCCTTTTTGATGATGACAAAAACATCATAAATTTTGTTCTGTTAGAAAAGAAAATAATTATAACTCCCCCTGAGATGATGAATCTCCCCCTGAATTGAATATTAATAAGGAATAGAAACTTCCCTTTTTGTCTTAAGTATTCTTTTTAGAATTAGAGCTTGAATGTTCTAAACATTAGATCTAGAGTCAGAGCCTGATAAGTTAAATATGATCTGGGAGTCTCAGAGTTTTTTTTTTTAAAGAATAAGTCAAATTTATCAAGTGTTCTGAAACACTAAGAGTTTACGTTAGTTAGAATTGATATGTCTGAAGTCTCATTTAGGTAGATTTTATTTAAACAGTTAGATCTATTTTCTCCCCCTTTTTTGTCATAATCAAAAAGTAAAAACTTTTAAAAGACAAATAAAATGAAATACAGAAAAGATAATTCATGTAGAGAAAACATTGAGTCATTCATTCATTCAGAGCAAATAATACAAACATCAGAAAAGATTCAAGTACATGTGCAAACATCAGATAAAAAATAAGCTAAGTTTGTTTTGACAAAATCATCTTCAACAGATCAGTGATCTTAGAGGAGGACTGTTCTTGCTTTGACATCAACTTAGCCATGGTTTCATTCTTCTTATCTTGTTTGGACATCCACTGAGCCATGTCTTCAGACTTCTTATCTTGCTTAGCCATCCATGACTTAATCTCTGATTGACCAGCTTCCAGAACTGCAATCTTATCTTCAAGATCTGGATACTCTTTCTTGATCTCAGATGAAGAAGGTGGGACAGATTCTGAAGCAGTAACAGAGTCAATTTCCATAGGGGATTCAGAGTCAGGAGCAGCAGATCCAGAGGGATGTTCTACAAGAGTCATAGCCAGAGGGTTGTCTTCAGATGCAGATTCAGCATTCACTTCTATATCGCATACTTCAGATAATGAAGGAGCATCTTTAAGAAGCAATGGTGTAGATCTTTTAACAGTCCAGAACAAACTTCTAGCAGTTTTAGCAAATCTGAGCTTCGCATCATCAGAACATACGTTCTTCAGATTTGATGCTACCGTATTGAATTTGTTGATGAAGCTATTCCAAATAGCATCAGATTCATTTGCATCCATTGTTGATAAGCACTTCCTCTGTACAGAGCCTAAATGCATCTCTATTTCTTTCAAAAAACTTGTAAATAAATGATCAACATTCAGCCTAGGTTTTGGTTTTAGAAGTGTTTCCAATGTGATTAGCTTGGGTTGAGGTGAAGGTGGAATGGTGAATTTTGGAATGATGATCAGAGGGCGAGGATAGAAGGGTATGGATGGAGGATCAGATGAAATGACGGTTTTTGATCTGATTAAAGCATTCAACAGAGATGGTTTTGCATTTGATGCATAGGAAACAACATCAAATATGGTAGAAGAGTAAGGAATGAATGCAGATTTATCAGATAAAAGAGGTTCTGATGAAATCATTTCTGGCAGTTCTTTTATATAGGTTTGAAGAACAGATGGTAGAATGATGGAAAGCTTGGGTTTAAGAGGGGTGATAGTGTCAGATGGTTCAATTCTGTCATAAAATTTTTAACTTTCAAAACATAAGAAAGTGGATCAGTGGGGAGTGGTTTAAAGGAAGCAAAGGATACAAATTCAGATCTCCTTGGCTTAGGTTTCGGAATGGGATTGGGAATGAGAGAGTCTGATGAAACAGGTGGTTCTGGTTGGTTAACTGCAAGATTTCTGAGAGAGGGAGGTGGCAGAATATCTGGGTGTATATCAGATTCTGATGAGTTTGAGGATGTGGTTTGAGTACAAGACGTAGAAGACACTTCAAAAACAGTTTTGAGAGGTGTAACGTCTAGAACCTCTGTCTCAGGGATATTTGTTTCAGATGGGTTGATTGGTTCTGATTGATGCTCAGAAGGTTTTGATGGAGGTTCAGATGCAGCTGGTTCAAATGTAGGTGGTTCAGAAATAGGTGGTTTAGATATAACTTGATCAGATGCAATAGGATCAGATGCCACTGGATTAGATTGAATAGGTTCAGATGTGTTGGATTGTTGTTTTTCTGGTTGTTGTTAGGGTGCAGATTGTTCTGTTGGTTTTGTTATAGGTGGTAGAGTTTGAATTGCTGGTGTTGTTGTTGTTGTTGGTTCAGATGATGGAATAACAGAAGGTTTTACTAGAGTAGTAGAAATGGGATCATATGATTTTTATGGGGAAGGGATTTTTAATGGTTCAGATTTTTGAGATGGAGCAGGAACATATTGTTTTTGAGTAGGAGGGGGTTTTGGAATAGAACTAAATGTTGATTCATTTAAAACAATGTTATTGAAAGAAGATACAAAAGTTTTGGTACCTTTAATCTTGATACGCTTTGTGTGAACAGAGGGAACGTCTCCATATGTTTTTCTCTTAATCAGCTTCTGAGGCTTGTCAGCAACTTTTGGCTTCTTCTGAGCAGCAACTTCTTCTGCCTCTGATTGACCTCTTTTCCTTGTGTTCTCATTGTTTACATCAGGCATTGGTTCTCTTGCTCTTTTCAGAATATCTGCAGGAATGGGCATTCCATCTGCTTTGCATGCATCAATATATCTCACAATTATATCCCTTGGTTCTTCAGCACAAAATAGTGGAAAGTTTTCAACTGGAATTCGCTTCTGACTTATTTCAGAAATATTCAGCTTCTTGGGTGCAGATGAGAGTTCCTCTACAATTTTTAGTCTCTGAAGACTCTTTGCATTAAGAGGTTTTCCAACAATGGGTTCAAGTTCATCCTTGACTCCAGCTTCATACAGAGCAGTAACCAGACCATTCTCTGTCAGAATGTCTGAAATTAACCTTCCAAAGGGAATCCATGTTCTGATCTTCTGACCCTTATCCTTTACAGATTCTCTTGAAGCATTGATATGATTCCTTAAATGCATAAACAGAATGTAAGGAAGATCTACCTTAGTGCTCTGACTTAAACAGTACATGAAGTAGAGTTGTTCATTATTCACATAATCTGGAGAATTTGTAGATTTTTTGTGATGAATGCATCCCAGAAAAATCTTTGCCCAGATTTTATAGTCAGGCTTCAGATCTTTAAATTTGTTGGAGGCCTGTCCAGAAGTGATAACTTCCTCATAAACTTCTTCCATGTCTACACGCCCAGCTGGCAAATGACATATTCCATCAGTCTCCTCATACCCTATGAGTTTCCTGATTAGATCTTCAGTAATTATAATCTCCTTACCCAGAACAGAAGACAAGATGAATTTGGGATAAACAGAAGCATGTATCCAGAATTCTTTCACCAGATGAGGGTAAACTGGTCCAAATAATCTGTTAAAGTATTTTACCCATCCTTGAGCATCAATTATTGAACGAAATTCAAATCCATTTTCAGCTAGCGAATCAAATTCCACCATTGATTCACAGAGACCTTCAAGTTTGTCAACAGGAGTTAACAAAGTCCTTTTAGGTATAGTGAATGGAGTCACACCCATATTTGCAGAAGTAACTGCAGCCATGGTTGATTGAAACTGAGTTGCTGTAGAAGATGAGGTTGTCATTGAAGATGATGAAGATGATTTTGACGAGGGTTTAGGGTTTTTGTGAAGAGAGAATAGAAGACAGAAATGCATAAACTTGCTTGTGTTGTGAAAAGTGTGAAATGGGTGTGAGATGTGGTATTTATAGAAAACAATTAAGGCACTCAACAGACATACAAAGCACGTTTTTACATAGCATTTAATGACAATTAATGAAAGAGAATAAAAATCATTTCAAGCATTAATTGATTCTGACAAATTGGGGGGAAAATCAAGATTTTCACTATTCAAACCATACCTCAAACGTCTCTTCAGTAGTGTACACGCCATCTTTTCATATTAAGAGTGACACGTGTTTGCTTGCATGTGCTTCTGAATTCTCTTGAGAAATAAAACGTTAGCCAACGTTCAGATCCTCTAAGATTGGTTAGTTCAGATACACACAAATGAATATAAATCTAATAAGCAACAGATGAAATACTTCAGAGTTATAAACATTTTACATCTGAAAAATTTGCTTCTGACAAATATTATTCTAGACACAAATCCATACCGATATTTTTCAGAATAAATTTGAACCTATCTTCAGTAAGGGGTTTTGTGAAAATATCTGCCCATTGATGATCTGTATCAACAAAGGCTAAGTTTATAATTCCCTTCTGAACATAGTCTCTGATGAAATGATGTTTAATTTCTATATGTTTTGCCTTAGAGTGTAAAATGGGGTTTTTAGACAAACATATAGCAGAAGTATTATCACAGAATATAGAAATGTTACTTTCAAATATATGATAGTCTTCTAGCTGACTTCTCATCCAGAGCATCTGCGTGCTACATCCAGCAGCAGCAATATATTCTGCCTCTGTAGTTGATAGTGCAATTGTGGGTTGCTTCTTGCTGTACCAAGAGATTAGATTTCTTCCTAGAAATTGACAACTTCCAGAATTACTTTTTCTTTACACTCTGTCTCCAGCGTAATCAGCATCACAGAATCCAACTAATTTGAAATCATCATATTTTCTGTAACACAAAC
Organism: Lathyrus sativus; assembly: GCA_963859935.3. Lineage (NCBI taxonomy): Eukaryota > Viridiplantae > Streptophyta > Magnoliopsida > Fabales > Fabaceae > Lathyrus > Lathyrus sativus. The sequence continues at coordinate 89,730,150 of OZ012739.1, read as the reverse complement.
CCACATTAGAAGTACCTTTCAGGTATCTTAGAATACTCTTAACAGTTGTTAAGTGTGATTCTCTAGGATCTGATTGGAATCTTGCACATAAGCATACACTGAACAAAATGTTAGGTCTAGAAGGAATTAAGTAGAGAAGAGATCCTATCATACCTCTGTAGAGTTTCTAATCTACTTTCTTACTTACCTTTTCCTTGCCTAGTGTACTAGTTGGATGCATGGGAGTCTTTGCCATCTTACTATCAGTCATGTTAAATTTCTTCAGAAGTTCTTTAACATATTTGGTCTGATGAATGTAAGTGCACTCTGGAGTTTGGTTGACTTGAATTCCCAGAAAGAATCTCAATTCTCCCATCATGCTCATTTCAAATTTTGCCTGCATACATTGAGCAAACTCATTTCCCAGCATAGTATTGGTAGATCCAAATATAATATCATCCACATATATTTGAAAAATTAGAAGATCTCTCTTAAATGTTTTACAAAAGAGTGTTGTGTCCACTTTGCCTCTGATGAAATTTTTCTCCAGAAGAAAATTGCTTAACCTCTCATACCAAGCTCTGGGAGCTTGTTTTAAACCATACAAAGATTTCTTTAGTTTGAAAATATGTTCTGGAAAATTTTCATTCTCAAAACCAGGAGGCTGGTGAACATAAACTTCTTCTTCTATAATACCATTTAGAAAGGCACTTTTAACATCCATCTGATATAAAGTGATGTCATATTGTGCAGCAAAAGAAATGAGTAAACAAATAGACTCTAACCTTGCAACAGGAGCATAAGTCTCTGTATAATTAATTCCTTCTTGCTGACTGTACCCTTGAGCAACTAGCCTTGCCTTATTTCTTTCAACTTCTCCTTTCTCATTAAGCTTGTTTCTGAAGACCCATTTAGTTCCAATTATGTTGAATCCTTTTGGTCTTCGAACTAAATCCCACACATTATTTCTTGTGAATTGATTTAGCTCTTCTTGCATGGCAATGATCCAGTCATTGTCTTGCAAAGCTTCATCCACAGTGGTTGGTTCAAGTACTGACACCAATCCAAATAATGATGCTTCAGAAGATCTGAGGAAGGATCTTGTTCTGATAGGGTCATCCTTCTTTCCAATGATCACATTCTCTGGATGAGAAGCTTTGATTCTGGAAGATGATCCTCTAACAGTTGATTCTTCAGAAATGTTTAAGTTCTTCATCTGAGAAGTCAAAGGAATTGCATCTGGCGTTGCTTCTGGTTCCTTCACTTGAGCTTTGTCTGCCTCCGAGCCTTTAGAGTCTATGAGAATTACTTCTCTATCTGCAGAACTTTCAAACTGCTTTGGCTTTTCAATGCCAAGCTTATCATCAAATCTAACATGTATAGATTCTTCCACAATCTGTGTTTCAGTATTGTATACTCTATAGCCTTTAGAGCGTTCAGAATACCCAAGCATGAAACACTTATGTGCTTTAGAATCAAACTTGTTCAGATTCTCTTTAGTATTTAACATATAACAAATACATCCAAAAGGATGAAAATATGAAATGTTGGGCTTTCTGTTCCTCCACAATTCATAGGGAGTCTTTTCCAGAAGAGGTCTTACAGACACTCTGTTCTGAATGTAACAGGTTGTGTTGATTGCTTCTTCCCAAAAGTGCTTTTCCAGATTAGTCTCATTGATCATGGTTCTGGCCATTTCTTGCAGAGTTCTATTTTTCCTCTCTACAACCCCATTATGTTGTGGAGGTCTAGGACAGGAAAAATCATGAGCAATGCCATTCTCATTAAAATATTTTTCAAAATATTTGTTTTCAAATTCACCACCATGATCACTTCTGACTTTTATGATTTTGAAATCTGTTTCATTCTAGACTTGTTTGCAGAAGTCAAAGAACACAGAATGTGACTCATCCTTGTGTTTTAGGAACTTTACCCATGTCCACCTGCTGTAGTCATCAACAATGACTAATCCATACTTCTTGCCTCTGATGGATGCAGTTTTCAGTGGTCCAAACAGATCAATGTGAAGTAATTCTAATGGTCTTGAGGTTGAAACAACATTTTTAGATTTAAAGGAAGATTTTGAAAACTTTCCCTTTTGACATGCTTCACAAAGAGCATATGAGTTGAACTTCAACTTAGGAAGTCCTCTGACCAGATTGAGTTTATTAATCTGAGATATACGTCTCATGTTAATATGCCCCAATCTTCTGTGCCAGACCCATTGCTCCTCAATAACAGATAAGAGGCATTTAACATTTTGAACTTTAAGTTCTGAAAGATTTATTTTGTAAATGTTGTTCTTCCTCTTTCCATTGAATAGGATTGAGCCATCCTTCTGACTAACAGCTTTACAACATTGTTGATTAAAGATTATATCATAGCCATTGTCACTTAATTGACTTATGGACAATAGATTATGCCTTAATCCTTCTACAAGAAGAACATTAGATATAGAGGGAAGGTTACCATTACCAATAGTACCGGAGCCAATGATCTTGCCCTTCTGATTCCCTAAAAACTTCACTTCTCCTCCAGATTTAAGCTCCAGGCTACATAAACCTTTCTCCCGTCATATGACGTGAGCAGCCAGAGTCCAGGTACCATGACTGGCGTCTTGACTTTTCTCCTAAAAACATCTGCAATAGGGATAATCTTATCCTTAGGTACCCAGATCGTTTTGGGTCCTTTTTGGTTAGTTGCCTTGAAAGTTGGTCTAAACTTCTGTCTTTTTACAACAGTATTGTTCTGACTTACTTTTGGCTTAAACACAACAACGTTCTGATCAGAACTTGTGTGTTTAATGTCATTTAGATGACCAAACTTGAAATGAGAGTACAAGGGAGTTTTCTTGATAACAAGTTTATCAACAGGCATTGGATTTAAATCCTTTCCAGAGGAGGATTTGTATCCAATTCCTTTCCTGTTATTTCTGCTAACCCCATAGATCATAGAAGCCATTTTGCTTTTGTCTATGCTTTTAGCACGAAATTTCTGAAAGCTAAAATCATATTCTTCTAAAATATTTTTGCATTTAGATTTTCTTTCAGATTCAGAAATTTGTTGAGCTATATCAAAATCATCTTTTATTTTTAAATTGTTTTCTTTTAACTCAGCAATTTCTGATTTTAATAGATTATTCTCAGAGCTAAGATTGCACTTAAGCTTCTTGCATTTGAGCTTGATCTGATTGTAATTTTTCAGGACTTCAGATAAGACTTTAATAAGTTCTTCCCTAGTGAGATCAGACAGTACCTCTTCTGAGTCAGATTCAGAATCAGACTCAGATCCAGATGATTCTTCATTTTGATCTTCTATGCCAGCCATCAGAGCCATGTTGGCGCATTCATCTTCAGATTCTGATGAGGATCCAGATTCATCAGAGTCATCCCAAGTTGCCATTAGAACCTTCTTCTTTTTGTCAAACTTCCTTTTTGGCTTTTCTTTAAGAAGCTTTGGACATTCACTCTTGTAATGGCCAGGTTCTTTGCATTCAAAGCAGACAACTTCCTTCTTGCCAGATCTTTTTGGTCCAGAGGACTCCTTGCGCTGATCTGGTCTTTTGAAGTTCTTGAATTTCCTTTGCTTGTGCTTCCAGAGTCTGTTGATTCTTCTGGACAGCAAAGATATTTCATTTTCTTCTTCAGAAGAAGATTCTTCAGAGCTTTCCTCTAACACCTGCAAAGCATTTACAAATTTGTTAGATTTGAAGGCAATAGACTTACCTTTCTTTTGAGGCTCATCTTCCTCAAGTTCAATTTCATGACTCCTTAGAGAGCTGATTAACTCCTCCAGAGTGATCTTGTTCAGATCCTTGGCAAGCTTCAGATCAGTGACCATAGGTCTCCATCTGATAGGAAAGCTTCTGATGATCTTCTTCACATGATCAGCAGTTGAGTAGCCCTTGTCCAGAACTTTTAGACTAGCTGTAAGAATCTGGAATCTAGAGAACATAGTTTCTATGGACTCAGATTCTTCCATCTTGAACGCTTCATACTTCTGTATTAACGCCAGAGCCTTGGTCTATTTTACTTGAAGGTTTCCTTCATGAGACATTTTCAAGGACTCAAACATGTCAAATGCAGTTTCTCTATTTGTGATCTTTTCATACTCAGTGTGAGATATTGCATTTAACAATATTGTTCTAGCCTTGTGGTGATTTCTATACTCCTTCTTTTGAGCTTCTGTCATAGATATTCTATCTACTTTCTTGCTATTCCCATCAATGGGATGAACATATCCATCTATGACTAAATCCCACAAATCAGCATCATAACCAAGAAAAAAACTTCCAATCCTGTCTTTCCAATAATCAAATTTCTCCCCATCAAACATATGGGGTTTTGTACTGATTCTGTCTCTTTCTTCATACTTGTTGGATGTTGAAACATCAACCATTATAAACAACCAAATATAAGTATCAAAGTTTTTCTCACTGGATCCTTTCTGTCACTGTGAAGTGGTAGCACACACAGAACCGGAGCTCTGATGCCAACTGAAGGTGAGAGAATACTTAGAAGGGGGGTTGAATAAGTATGAAGATAAAACTTAGAAATAAAAACTCAAGGATTTTTATCCTGGTTCGTTGAACTCAACTACTCCAGTCCACCCTATCTAGAGTGATTTGCCTTTCTCAAACAAGGACTTAATCCACTATTTAATCAACTGATTACAATAGTAAGCACTAAGAACAACTGTTCAAAGTCTTCTCAAGAACTACTGATCCTAACTGGATCTTCTTAAGGTTCTCTTACAATCAAATGTAATAATAAATACAAGTGTTAAAATGCTTCTAATAAAGCTTTATCACAACTGTGATTTTTCACTTAAGATTAAGAACAATGAAATAATTCTAGCAAGAATATATGAGTTGTATGAAAGATTTTTAATGAATTCTTTTCAAGCGTATTCGTCAACTGAAGAAGATGAGTGGAGACTTGCTTTCATAGGCACAATGATCCAAGAGCTTTTCACATTGAGAATAGTGTGCCAAAAGGTCTGAGCCTTTTTGTCTTCACATCAAGTGACCTTTCCTAGAAGAAGAATGCACAGAGAAATCCTTTTTGTCTGTGTTCTTGTGTCTAGCATAAATAAGGAAAGAGTCATTTAGATATTCCAACGGACATAATCTTTGAATTCTTCTTCAACAATTTTCAGCAAGAATCATCAGAGTCTAAGATAGTCAGAGCCTTTTGATGTTCATCAGAGTTTTGCTGAATTAGAGTCTTTACAGCAAGTGTGCTTTCAGCGTGTATAAGTTCAGAGCAGAGTTTTGGGTCAGATCCTCAGTACTGACAGCGTTAGTACTATCAGAGTCTTATGAAGTAACTGTGCTTGAAAAACTCTTCATACAGACTTCTTCATTGCTTCAGATGCTTCTGGCTTGCTTTAGATTCTTCTGTAGCTTCTTCTTCAGATCCATCTGGAGGCAGCGCTCAGAATCTTCTGGTGGCAGCGTTCAGAATCTTCTAAGAGATGCTTCTGATGGTTCAGAGCCTTGCATATTTCTTATGTTCAGATCTAATTTGCTTCTGGAGTGATATTTACTTTAACATCTGCAGCAAACATTCTTAAGCAAATTTTAGAGTATATAATTCTTCAATACAAAATTTCATAATAGTTATCATCAAAACATAGAGATATTATTAAGAACCAATCTGTGTTCTAACAGTGTAGACCACAAATAGCAATTGATCTTAAATCCATACATCTTCAAGAATACCAAGGCTTAAACATCAAGGTTGCCACCCTTGACTCAACCTCTCTATGACTTCCTCTGTTGATAGGATCCTTTGCAGGTCATGAGTGGTGAAAATAAATCACCTCCCACTATCTTCTCTACATAGCTTCCAGCAAACTGTAGAACATAACAGAACAGTCCAGGCACACAACCAAACATAGCTGCAAGCACCATCTTCCAATCATCTACACAACTGCCACAGTCATGCATCAAACTGAATATAGGCCAATATTCTCCCAGGGGCATCAGAGTTCTTTTATCAGAGAAATATGCAGCGGAACCACCAAAAGAACATGCCCTACACAAGATGTCTAATCATCCAACATGCCATAGGATAGAAGTTGCCACTCTTCCTTTGGCATAACATACAGCTGGTCATAAAGCTCCAATATCAGAGGGAACAACAGCAATCACAAGCTTCTCTTTAGCTTCATAAGCAGTAGCTCAACCATTCAGCAAGATCAGCAACTCATCTACACCTTCTCCTTATTCCAAAACACCAGAAAGTATCTCCCAAGATCTCATCCAGAACAGACAGGATGCTTGCTCTGATACCAATTGAAATTCTGGTATGCAGATCACATGTGTTCTAGAACATTGATCTCTGCTCAACAAGGATGAGGACAGACCATTTCCAATTTAAATTTCTTTAAATTGTCCCGATGTCATGACCAATGTCACGACCTCTGTTGTGACATCTGCAGTCTGTCATACTATTGATCTAACCATTTAAAGTACAGAATTGTAAATGCAGAAAGATAAATAACACAGTAATTGTTCACCTAGTTCGATATCAACAACACCTACATCTGGGGGCTACCAAGCCAGGGAGGAAATTCACTATTTGTAGAATCAATTCAAAGTCAAACCTCCAGTTTGCACGTCTCACTTAATCTCTACCCAATGACACTTCAGCCTAGAGACACTCTAGTACCTGAGTATACCCACTCACTCCCCCTCAATCACATAATAGTCATATCAAACAATTACATAATTTTATATGAAGAGACACTTCATACTCACCTTGATCTTGCTTCATAGCTTTGATGAATGAACACACATACTCTGGTTTCACAACTTCGAGTGAGACACAACCTAGAATCTACCTATCCAATGCAATTATCCACCAGACAATTGGTTGGAGTACAAGTATTCCTAAGCAGAATTTATACGTGAAGACTAGCCTTCTTCACTTACAATTATGTCTACCACAATGTATCAAATGATACAAAGGGTGACTTACAACACAAGGGACTCTCAACCCTAGACCTCTATTTTACACTCTAATTTTTCTTGATGTGAGTCCTTTCTTTTCTTCTGCTTCTGCTCCTCCTTTTATAGTCGTGTAGACTGGGCTTGGGCTGTGCAAAAGTAACAAATATTAGTTTTAACAAAATAAAACTAATTTCCACAATTCAAGGTGCTGTCCAATTAGGTCATGGCATGGTCAGCATTGCCTTGAATCTCTCCTGATATATCTCAGGGGTCATAACAAGTCTTACTGAAATCTAGCCTGAGATAACAGAAAACCAACATGCCTGTACGACTGATGTCATACGATCAATGTCATAACATTGGTCATGACATTCAGCTTCACTTCCTCTTAGCTGACCAGCTTGCTCTGCAAAATCTTTATCATGATAATCATGGTTTCTCCCAATCTTCTGCAGAATAATATTAGAAGCAGGTATATTCAAGTTTCCTAAAAGGTCTCCACGATCCTTTTATGAATACCAATATAATTTGTTCTTGTTCCTAATCCATCTCCTTGACATATTTACTGATGAGGTATTTTCAACATGTTCTCATCAATCCAAATCAATTCTGTCAAGAGATATACACTAGCAGCTCCTTCTGTTGTCATGCAACTATGTCTTGCTTAAAACACACGACAACACACCTCACTCACCACAATAACACTGTTGTGGCTGTAAACCTCACACTGCCTGTGAGGACCTTCATCACAACTCGAACAGTTGTGGCTGCACACCTCACTCACTACCTGTGAAGAACTTCATCACAACTTAACCTGTTGTGGCTGCACACTTCACACTTCCTGTGAGGAACTAGGCTACTGCTAACCCATAGCAGTGCCTGTTTTGCCAGACAGCTATGTCATTACTTTGGTAATGACATCCATGACAGTTGTCCTTTCTTTAGCCTCTGCTAGCTCCTGCTTGCTCTTGTTGCACTCGACCTTGATGTCATCCTCTACTGGCTCCTGTTGCACATAGCTCCTACTGCACCACTACTCCTGCAGTTTCTCACACATGACAGTAGTTCTGTCATGACAACAGATGGATGTCTTGATGGATGTCATGACATTCTCATTAAAACACTCCTCAACAGTTCTTTCACCAGCTCCTGCTTGCTTCTTTAGCGATGTCATAACTATGGTAATGACATCCTGCTTATCATTTGTGCAGAGTCATGTTTTATCACAATTTAGCCAATCATAGAACCATGGCAATTCTATATCATAGAACCATGGAACTATCAAATCAGAATATGTTAATTAATTATTTAATTGATAATATTCATGTTTCAGTGAATTTCTGGTGATTTTCTGAATATTGGAAAGATGTGCGTTTTTGGGTATTTATTTCATTAAAAGCATATAATATTAATTTATTAGTATTATTATTAATTAAATGGAATATAAGTGAAATAAGGGCAATTTGGGCATTTGAGAGAGTTAGTAAGGGTAATGAGGGAAAAGCCCAATTTGTGAGGCCCAAGACTAGGTTGGACAAAATTGCGTTCTGAAGGGAATTTGAATTCATTTATGTTAACCGTGAAAGTTTGGTGGCCAAAGCTCTGAAGGAAAGGTTGGAGGCAGAAGATCCCGAAGTTAATCGTAAAAGCTGCGAATCGACTAAGGTATGGGGAGTATCGTTGTTCATGATTTTCTATGTATGCCTTTAGATGTGTTTATGGTTAGTTTATATGGTTTATGATTTAAGGTATTTTGGGTTGGTTGTGGGAAAATAGGGAATTTGATGATAAGGCTTTGAGGTTAGGGGTAATGGTATGTAACACTGAATATTGATATGAGAAAGGGAAACCTTAGGCCTTCGTGGCTAAAACCTTGGATTGTTATATGTTTGACCCTGTAGGAAAAGGAATGTTCAAATGTGAGTAGCTCTGATGTACTCAGAGCAATTACAAGGAAATAGTGATTTAGTAAGTGAAAATGTTGTCGGGTTGGCCTAATAAACCATAGATTTTGTGCCGTTATCGTCGTATGACCGTAGGGATGTTTTGGGGGCATTGGGTAAGTGAATCGTATGAGTATTTGGACAAGAATCAGTTCTGGTCGTAACAGGTTTTTGCTGTCATCGCTCTGTTCACCTAGCGTGCAAGCCAGCGAAGGCTCGCCACAAACTCGCCTAGCGAGCAAGCCAGCGAAGGCTCGCCACAGACTCGCCTAACGAGCAAGCCAGCGAACGTAGCAAAGTTCGCGAAACTGATCGTTTTGTAGCGATGCCTTGATGTGTAATTCTGGGATTTCTAGGATGGATTAACCTGAGTATGACGTTCATTGCCCAGTGTCCATCATGCTGTGATGATATGTGTCGCTTCCGCGAAAATAAGGTGCCGGCAAAACAGAAGAGTCGCCACCTTTCGTTGTTTATCCCTCAGACCGGGAAAGGAAACGATCGGAAAAACCTGACGAAAAGGTATAAGACAAGGTCATCGCAACCATTGTCTGGGTTCGGGAGTCGGTTACGCAAGGGGAAGGTATTAGCACCCCTCACGTCCATCGTACTCGATGGGATCCACGCTTGTTATGTTTACTGGACGAGTTGGTTTATCTATCTACCTATCAAGGCTGGCTTAAACATAAAAGAAAATGACTCGGCAAAGCGTCGCACTTTATGCCTACGTATTCTCATCAGAGAATGAGAAATCAGAGTCAACGTAGTTCGACCTACGACGGGTTATGGGGAAGGTGGCTCGCCAATACGTCAGTATTGTGCCTACGTACTCTCAACAGGCTTGAGAGATCAGAGCTTACGTAGTTTGGGATACTACGGATTACGGGGACTCAGATTCATCTGTTTTATCGAGTAGGGTTAAACAACAGTTCCTGCAGTTAGGGACAAAGCCTGTTTGCGTTGGCGCTGAAGTTTAACGACACTCTTTTCTTCAGAAAAGCTTTCCTTTGAATTATGGGCCCACGGGGCAAAAAGGTTTGAAGTTTGTTTTCTGTCTTTTATGGAAGAAGTGTTTTTTATTGTGTTTGCAGTTTCAGTCGCACTAAAGACTATGACCTGAGAGTGAATGTGTCGCATGTCACCCAAAGGGTGCCATACTAAACATCCAGACTGTCGGAAAGAAGCTCTCCAACAATCTTTTCTCAGATAGCTTAAGGCTCGTAACGTACGAAAGAAATCATTCATGATTACTGTATCTTAAGCTGTTTTGAGATGAGAAGAGAACAGGCTCAACTAAGAGGGAGACTATCAAGTCCTACTGTTGTCATGCCAAGGATTCATCCTATAGTCGAGGTTTGAAACAGGGAACTCCTAGAAGTTATCATGCATAGGTTTCAACCTAAAGTTCTATCATCACTTCCTTATTAAAGGAAGTGAGAGTCCTAAGGGATCATGTCAAGGATACAGATAAAGCATCATCTTAAACAGTAAACAGTAATACAGTAAAATGCATGCAATGCAAGTAGGGGAGGAAGTGTGTGTGGGGCAGCAGCCTCCACAAGCTCATCTCAACCTCAAGCCAGAATGAATAACAGTAATCATACAGAAATAATAACAACATGCTATCAAGCAGAATATAAGAGACTGCAATCATGCAGAAGAAAATGGAATGCTATCAAGCAAAATACAATAAACTGCAATCATACAGAACAAAATAACATGCTATCAAGCAAAATAAACCACATGGGCAAGGGAGTTGGGCTCTACCGAATACCCGCAAGCAAAGCCACACAGTAACAATACAAGCAGAGGGAGCAACTCAACCTCTAGTGCAATCATGCTCCTAGATTAAAGTCAGTCTAATCATGGACTTATTCTAATGCATCAAGCAAATCAAACAAGGCACATCAGCACAGAAAGGAAAACAGATAAGAAAGCAGATCAACCACTCCCTCTTCAAATTCCAAGCTTCAGCTCTTCTGACAGCAATCTAGTCTTCAGACCTCAATCACCATTCATGCCAAGTATCAACTTGCTTCTCCAGGTTTCAACCCATCAACATAAGTATCAACTTATCTTCTCTTCTCCAAGCTTCAGCTCCTTAGTCACTTCCACCTTCAGGCTTCACTCTTAACTACAAGTATCAACTTGATTCCTTCAGGCTCTCAAAACATCAGTGTAAGTATCAACTTATCCTTTATTCCTCAAGCTTCAGCTCTACACTCAATCTCAATTGAATCCTCTTCATAAGTGTCAACTTAGTCTTCAAGCTTCAGCTCTCTTTGCTTTACCAGTCTCAACTTGGTCTTCTTCTCCTACAAGCCTCAGCTTCTCAGAGTAATCTTCAATCACATGGGAGTGTCAACTTCATCCTTCAATTCTTTAAGCCTTAGCTCTATTGGATCTTCAAGTATCAACTTGCTATTCTTGCTCTTCAAGCTTCAGCTGCAATGGCAATGCTCAAGGAATCATCCTCTTCCACACTCTTCAATGAAGTCCTCATCTTCAAACTCAAGTCTAACATCTTTTAAGACACTCAAACCAGAAGACAATTGATTTAACAGGATGAGAGGGAATGATAAACAACTTACTGACAACCAAAGGAAGCCTGTAAGGGTTCATCATTATGAGAGACTGGTTCCCTCAAAGTTCTACTTCCCAGATAAAGCCACTCATCCCTCCAAAGGACGGATGTGAATATCTGAGAAGGACTTTTAGTCATTGGGAGGAATGGAGGCACAAGATACTTTCCATATTGGTGAAAGAAATCATTCTAACTATAAGGCTCTCCCTATGTCTCCTATCTCCTAATCTTCATCAGACACCTTCAGGCACAAGCAAATCTAAGCTCCAAGCAACTTCAAGCAACTTCACCTTGTCTTTAACTTGTCTTCAATCTCATCCCAAGGTAAACCAAGAACAAACCCTAATCTAAGGGGACTAAGGAAGTTAAACTAGTTGAATTAGTAAGTTAGGATCACCTAAAACCTAGTACTAAAGTTAGTCCTAACTAAAATACTAAAATCAATTGTAAAATCCTACAAAAATATCTATGGGAACCTAGGTCAATCATGACTCTACCATATTAATTTCAAAGATCAAACCATCAAATTAGACCTAGAAATAAATCCTACATATCAAGGTATCAAACCTAAACCCTAAAAGGAAGCACCTAAATATCAATCTAGAAAGCACACCTATTTTCATCACAAAAATGTGAGAAAAATTATATGGGATCATACATGTCTAACCTAATCACACACAAAAAATTAGGATCAAAATCATCACCATGAGATCATACAAAATTCCACAAAAATATGTATCAAACATAACCATTTTAATGTCAATTAAAATGTAAAATTCCCATTAAATCAGAAAATACATGAAATGAAAATATTTTTTTCTCTAAAAAATACTAGACTCAATCATGAGTAAAATGCATAAAGAATGGGATTAATTGGATTAGTTTTCAATTTATTATGAATTTTTCAAGAACCATGAATAAAATGAAAATTAAAAGAAAATCAAGAGAAAATAATCACACGCGCGGTGCCAATAGCAACAAAACACAGTTAAAAGTATGGATTGGGCCATCAGGGGGGTGGGGATAACACTTAATTCATTAAGCCCAATACACTGAATAAATGAAACGGTGCGTTTCATGCCTTCAGATCCTTCACAAACTAAGCTTAAAACGTGGCCGTTGGATGAGCCTCAAAGTCCAAGTCAAAACAAGATCTGATGGTCCCAGAGTCATCTTCAACCTTTCAAAAGTCTGAACTTTGCGCCCAGCTTCGGCCACCACCGGTGGTGCTCCGGTCATCTTCCTCAACCCTAATTCTCTCTAGGATCCTACATTGCAAATTGTCAATACATGAAACTCATCCCAAATCTTGCCACGAGTTCAACCATACCCTTTGTTAGAACACAGATTGGTTCTTAATAATTACTCTTTGTTTTGATGATAACTGTTAGGAAATTTATATTTAAGAATTATATACTCTAAAATTTGTTTGAGAGTTTTACTGCAGATTAAAATTATATTAACTCTCTAGAAGCAAATCTGCCTTGAATACAAGAAGTTATTCTGAATCTGAAGCGCCAGATGCAACCTTCAGAAGAATCTGTTTGCTCCTTACAGAAGATCCTGAGCGTAGTCTCCAGAAGGATCTGAAGCAAGAAGCTCCAGAACATTCTGAGTCAGAAGCATCTGAAGATAGTCAGAAGCATCTGAAGATTATCAGAAGCATCTGAAGCTGAAGCATCAGAAGTATAGAAGAATATTGATTGAAGAGTTTCTCAAAGCATTGATCTACAGAAGTTTCTGAAAGTACCTACGCTGCCATGTACTGAAGTTCTGTGTCAAGATGCTCTGATGATCAACATGCTAGAAGCACACAACGCTGCAGAAGACTCTGATACAACATAGTTCTGAATCTCATCAGAAGACTCTGATCCATTCAGACTCTGAAGAACTTGCTGAAACTGAAGAAGTGTTTTCAAGAATGTATCCGTTGGAACCATTCAACGTCTCTTTCCTTATTTGTGCTAGACACACTTACACAGACAAAAAGGATTTATCTGTGCGATCTATTTCAAGGAAAGGTCAGTACATGTGAAGACAAAAAGGCTCAGACCTTTTGGACTCTCTTTTCAACGTGCATGATTCAGCTGCCTATAAAAGGAGTTTCTCACTTCATTCTTCAGTGCTACACACTTGCTGAAAAGAAATCACACATTCTATAAGCTCTCATTCTTATTCTTCATAGAATCTTATTGTACCTAAATCTTAAGAGAAAAATCACTGTTGTGATTATAGCTTTATAGAAGCATTAAAAACTCTTGTATTTAATTTACATTGTTTGTAAAGGATATTCCTTAAGAGGATTCAGTGTGAATCAGTAGCTCTTGAGAAGACTAAGAACTGTAGTTCTTAGGTGATACTATTGTAATCAGTTTGATTTAATAGTGGATTAAGTCCTTGTTGAGAAAGGAAAATCACTCTGGAAGGGTGGACTGGAGTAGTTGTTTAACGAACCAGGATAAAAATAATTGTGTGATTATTTTCAAGTATTAATTTTCCATACTTATTCAACCCCCCCCCCCCCCCCCCTCTTCTAAGTAATATCTCACCTTCAGTTGGCATCAGAGCTCCAGTTCTGAGTGTGCTATCACTTAACAGTGTCAGTAAAGATCCAGAGGAGATATACTTTGATCAATATATTTATTTGTTATCATGGTTGATAATTCAATGTCAAATATCAATACTAAATATGAAGAGAGGGATAGGATCAGTACCAAACCTCCAATGTTTGATGGAGAAAAAATTGACTATTGGAAAGATAGAATAGAAAGTTTTTTTCTTGGGTATGATGCTGATCTTTGGGATTTGGTCATTGATGGATATGAACATCCTACTGGAGAGGATGGCAAAAAGATTGATAGAAAATCAATGAATGAAGTGCAGAAAAGAGACTTCAAGAATCACCACAAAGCCAGAACTATATTGCTTAATGCAATCTCTCATACTGAGTATGAGAAGATTACTAACAAAGATACTGCTCATGACATGTTTGAATCTCTCAAAATGACTCATGAGGGAAACTCTCAGGTTAAAGAGACAAAGGCTCTGGCGCTCATACAAAAGTATGAGGCATTTAAGATGGAAGATTCTGAAAATGTAGAAACTATGTTTTCTAGATTTCAGATTCTTACAGCTGGTCTGAAAGTTCTGGACAAGGGCTACTCAACGTCAGATCATGTCAAGAAAATCATCAGAAGTCTTCCCACCAAATGGAGACCAATGGTGACTGCATTGAAGATGGCAAAAGATCTGAACAAGATCTCCTTAGAAGAACTTATCAGTTCTTTGAGAAGCCATGAAATTGAGTTGGAGGAAGATGAACCCCAGAAGAAAGATAAAGGTAAATCTAACAAAACTGCTAAAGCTTTGCAGGTTATTCAAGAAAGCTCTGAAGAATCTTCTTCTGAAGAAGAAGATGAGTTGTCCATGCTGTCCAGAAGGATTAAAAAACTCTAGAAGCACAAGGGAAAGAAGTTTAACAACTTCAGAAGATCTGACAACAGAAAAGAATCTTCTAGTCACAGAAGATCTGCCAAGAAAGAAGTGGTGTGCTATGAGTGCAAAGAACCTGGGCACTACAAAAATGACTGCCCTAAACTTCTGAAAGAAAAACCTAAGAAGAAGTTCAACAAGAAGAAAAAGGTTCTGATGGCAACATGGGATGACTCAGATGAGTGTGAGTCATCTTCTGAATCGGAAGAAGAATGTGCAAACGTTGCACTGATGGCCAGGACAGAGGATCAAGAAGAAGGTACCTCTGGATATGAATCAGAATCTGAATCTGATGATGATGCAGAAGAGGTAATGAACAAACTTACCAAAGAAGAACTCATTAAAGTTTTAACAGAAGTTCTTAAAAGTTACAACAACATCAAACTCAAATACAAGAAGCTGAAAAGCAATCTTGAATCTGAGATTGATCTTCTGAAAACAGAACTTGTTCAGCAGAAGGAAATAAATTTAAAAATCAAAAATGACTTTGATAAAACTCAACAAGAATCTGATTCTGAAACTAAGTCTTGTGAAAATATTTTAGAAAAATATGACTCTAGTTTTCATAGGTTTCTCACTAAGAGCATAGACAGAAGCAAGATGGCTTCCATGATCTATGGTGTTAGTGGAAACAACAGAAGAGGCATTGGATATGAGTCTTCATCTGGAAGCAATCCAAAACCTGTTGATAAACTTTTCATCAGAAAGACACCTCTGTACTCTCAATTCAAATTTGGTCATCTGAATGACATTAAACACACAAGCTCTGAGAAGAGTACTTATGTGTTTAAACCAAAGGCAAGTCAGAATAAACAATATGTTGCAAAACAGAAGTTTAGACAAACCTGCAAACCAACTAACCCCAAAGGACCCAAGAAGATCTGGGTACCTAAAGACAAAATAATTCTTGTTGCAGATGTTCTTAGCAGCAAAGTCAGGACACCAATCATGGTACCTGGACTCTGGATGCTCACGACACATGACAGGAGAAAGGTCTATGTTCTAAAGCCTGGAACTTAGATCTGGAGGGGACGTGAAGTTTAGAGGGAACCAGAAGGGCAAGATCATTGGATCTGGCACTATTGGAAATGGTAAGCTTCCCTCTATTACTAATGTTCTGTTAGTTGAAGGATTGAAACATAATCTATTGTCCATAAGTCAATTAAGTGACAATGGTTATGATATAATCTTCAATCAAAAATGTTGCAAAGCTGTATGTCAAAAGGATGGCTCTATCCTATTCAGTGGAAAGAGGAAACACAACATTTATAAAATTAACCTTTCAGAACTTAAAGTTCAAAATGTAAAATTCCTCTTATCTGTGAATGATGAGCAATGGGTCTGGCATAGAAGATTGGGGCATATTAATATGAGACGTATATCTCAGATTAATAAACTCAATCTGGTCAGAGGACTTCCTAAGTTGAAGTTCAACTCAGATGCTCTGTGTGAAGCATGTCAAAGAGGTAAATTTTCAAAATCACATTTTAAATCAAAAAATGTTGTGTCTACCTCCAGACCATTGGAATTACTTCACATTGATCTGTTTGGACCAGTGAAAACTGCATCCATCAGAGGCAAGAAGTATGGGTTAGTCATTGTAGATGACTACAGCAGATGGACATGGGTAAAGTTTCTAAAACACAAGGATGAGTCTCATTCTGTGTTCTTTGACTTCTGCAATCAAGTCCAGACTGAAAAAGATTCCAAAATTATTAAAGTCAGAAGTGATCATGGTGGAGAATTTGAAAATAAACATTTTGAAAAATATTTTTCTGAAAAAGGCATTGCACATGATTTCTCCTGCCCTAGAACTCCACAACAAAATGGAGTTGTAGAGAGGAAAAATAGAACATTGCAAGAGTGGCCAGAACCATGATCAATGAGACAAATCTGGCAAAACATTTTTGGGCAGAAGCAATTAACACAGCTTGTTATATTCAGAACAGAGTGTCTGTAAGACCTCTTCTGGAAAAGACTCCCTATGAATTGTGGAGAAACAGAAAGCCTAACATTTCTTATTTTCATCCTTTTGGATGTATTTGTTATATGCTTAATACTAAAGATAATCTGAACAAGTTTGATTCCAAAGCACAGAAGTGTTTCATGCTTGGTTATTCTGAACGCTCTAAAGGCTACAGAGTATTCAATACTGAAACACAGATTGTTGAAGAATCTATTCATGTTAGATTTGATGATAAGCTTGGCTCTGAAAAGCCAAAGCAGTTTGAAAGTTCTGCAGATAGAGAGGTGATTCTCACAGACTCTGAAGGATCAGAGGCAGAAAAGGCAAAAATCAAAGAATCTGAAGCATCTCCAGATGCTACACCTTTGACTTCCCAACTAAACAACTTGCAAATTTCTGAAAGACCAACTGTCAGAGGATCTTCTTCCAGAATCAAATCTTCTCATCCAGAAGATGTGATAATTGGAAAGAAAGATGATCCAATAAGGACAAGATCATTTCTCAGAACTTCTGGATCTTCTTTATTTGGCTTAGTGTCAATAATAGAACCAACATCTGTAGATGAGGCTCTGGAAGATAATGAATGGATTATAGCTATGCAAGAAGAGCTGAATCAATTCACCAGAAATGAAGTTTGGGATCTGGTTCCTAGACCTAAAGGATTCAATATTATTGGAACAAAATGGGTCTTCAGAAATAAGCTGAATGAAAAGGGAGAAGTAGAAAGGAATAAGGCAAGGCTGGTTGCTCAAGGATACAGTCAGCGAGAAGGTATTGATTACACTGAGACATATGCTCCAGTGGCAAGGTTAGAATCTATACGCCTTCTGATTTCTTTTGCTGCACAGAATAACATCACTCTGTATCAGATGGATGTTAAAAGTGCTTTTCTTAATGGTATTATAGAAGAAGAAGTATATGTCCACCAACCTCCTGGATTTGAAAGTGAAAACTTTCCAGATCATGTTTTCAAATTAAAGAAATCCCTTTATGGATTAAAACAAGCTCCCAGAGCTTGGTATGAGAGGTTGAGCAATTTCCTTCTGAAGAAAAATTTTATCAGAGGAAAAGTGGATACAACTTTATTCTGTAAAACTGTTAAGAAAGATCTGTTAATTTGTCAAATTTATGTAGATGACATTATTTTTGGATCAACAAATATTACGCTTGGAAAGGAGTTTGCTAAATGTATGCAGGAAGAATTTGAAATGAGCATGATGGGAGAATTGAGATTCTTCTTGGGAATCCAAGTCAATCAGACTCCAGAGTGCACCTACATACATCAAACCAAGTATGTTAAAGAGCTTCTGAAGAAGTTCAACATGGTTGATAGAAAAATGGAAAAGACTCCAATGCATCCTACAAGCACTCTAGGTAAGGAAGAGGTAAGTAAGAAGGTAGATCAAAAACTCTACAGAGGTATGATAGGATCTCTTCTATACTTGACTGCTTCTAGACCAGATATTCTGTTTAAGTGTCTGCTTTTGTGCTAGATTCCAATCAGATCCTAGAGAATCACACTTAACAGCTGTTAAGAGGATTCTAAGGTATCTGAAAGGTACTGCTAACATGGGTTTGTGTTACAGAAGATCTGATGAATTTTCATTAGTTGGATTCTGTGATGCTGACTATGCTGGAGACAGAGTTGAACGTAAAAGCACTTCTGGAAGCTGTCAGTTTCTTGGAAGTCATCTGATCTCATGGTACAGCAAGAAGCAACCTACCATAGCACTATCAACTACAGAGGCAGAATACATTGCTACTGCTGGATGTTGTACTCAGATGCTCTGGATGAAGAGTCAATTAGAAGATTATCAAATCTATGAGAGTAATCTTTCTATCTTTTGTGATAATACTTCTGCTATATGTTTGTCAAAAAATCCAATCTTGCATTCTAAGGCAAAACATATAGAAATTAAACATCACTTCATCAGAGACTATGTTCAGAAGGGTGTAATTAATTTAGCTTTTGTTGATACAGATCATCAATGGGCTGATATTTTCACAAAACCCCTTGCTGAAGATAGATTTAAGTTCATTCTGAAAAATATTTGTATGGATTTTTGTCCAGAGTAATATTTATCAGAGGCAACCTCTCAGATGCAAAATGTTTAATGATCTGAAGTATTTCTTCTGTTCATTTATTCTATTCTGATTATTATTTCTGATGTGAAAATCTGAACTAACCATCTTTAGAAGATCTGAACGTGGCTAACGTTTCATTTCTTGAGAGAATTCAGAACAGCATGCAAGCAAACACGTGTCCCACAAAATCTGAAGAGGTGGCGTGTGGACAACTGAAAAGACATTTGAGGTGAAATTTGAATAGTAAAATTCTTGGTTTTCCCCCCAAATCTGTCAGAAGCATTTATTAATTGAAATGATTTTATTCTTTTCATTTAATGCTGCTCAAACGTGCTTTATTTCTGATTCTTGGCGTGCCTATGTGTTTAGTATAAATACTTGAAGTGTATTCACTTTCACACTTTTCACTCTCAGACTTTATATGCATTTTCATCTCTTGTTCTCTCTTCACAAAAACTCAAAACCTAAGTGTTCTAAAAAGCATTCTTCAATGGCGTCTTCTTCATCAACAACTGCTCAGTTTCAATCAACAATGGTTGCTGTGACTTCAGATAATCTAGGTGCTAATCCATACACTCCTCCTCAGAGAACTCTTCTCACACCAGTGGATAAGTTAGAAGTGTTGTGTGAATCCATGGTTGAATTTGATTCACTGGCTGAAAATGGGTTTGATTTTCGCTCCATTGTTAGAGCTCAAGGCTGGGTGAAATACTTTGATAGACTGTTTGGACCAGTTTACCCTTTGCTTGTTAAGGAATTATGGATTCATGCATCTGTGTATCCAAAGTTTATTCTATCATCTGTGCTGGGAAAGGAGATCATCATCACAGAGGATCTAATTAGAAAACTGATTGGTTATGAAGAAACAGATGGTGTTTCACATCTGCCAGTTGGGCGTGTTGATATGGATGAAGTCTATGAAGAGGTTATGACTGCTGGACAAGCCTCCAACAGATTCAAAGATCTGAAGCCAGATTACAAGATCTGGGCCAAGATATTTATGGGATGCATTCATCACAGAAAGTCAACAAATTCCCCAGATTATGTCAACAATGAACAGATCTATTTTATGTACTGCCTCAGTCAGAGTAATAAGGTAGATCTTCCTTACTTATTGTTCATGCATCTGTGGAATCACATAAATGCATCCAGAGAATCTGTGAAAGAAAAGAACCAGAAGATCAGGAATTGGATACCTTTTGGAAGGCTGCTCTCAGATCTTCTCACTGAAAATGGTTTAGTGGCTGCTCTGTATGATGCTGGTGTAACAGAGGAACTAGAGTTCATTATGGGAAAGCCTCTGAACGCTAAGAGCCTTCTGAGACTCAAGATTGTAGATGAACTTACCACTGCTCCAAAGAAGTTAAACATGTCTGATCTGAATAAAAGGATTCCAGTATCAGACTTTCCTCTATTCTTTGCTGAAGAACCTAGACACATTGTTCTGATGTATATAGAGGAATGTAAAAGGGAAGGAGTGCCTGTTCCAGCAAATGTATTTCAACTTGTCAAGCAACCCCTGCCAGATGCAGGAGAAGAAGAAGAAGAAGTAGAAGTTCCACTTCAGAGGAAAAGACCTCAACCTGCAGCAGAATCTGAACCTGTCCAGAAGAAGGCTAAGATTGCCGAGAAACCCAAGGATCTTCTGAAGAGAAAGGACTCTGGAGAAGCTGTCTTTGCAAAGAGGATTAAACTCAAAGGTACTAAAGCTTCTGTTACTTCTAAAACTGTTGTTATAAATGATTCTTCTATTAAGTTTGTTCCCAAACCCCCTGTCACTCAAACAACTTCTGTTGCTGCCCCCAGTTCTGTATCACCTCAGAAACAACCTACTGCTTCTGTATCAAAACCACCTCAACCTAAATTACACATCAAACACTTCACTCCACGTCCATCACAATCTGTTCCACAACCATCAGAATCACAGCCTAAAGAAAAACAACCAACAGAACCACAACAAACAGAACCACAAACATCAGAATTACCACAAAATTCTGATACACAAAAATCTGCTCAACCAACAACAGAAAATCACCCATAAAAACAAACCACAGAAGATCAACCACAAAAAGAATCTGTCATTCCACCATCACCAATTCAATCTTCTGAACCTGTAGCAACTGTTACTTCTGAACCCACTAAAGTAACTCCTGCTCCTGTTTCATCTGAACCACCTTCTCAACAACCTGATATTCCTTCAGAACCATCTCATATCCCTGAGACAGAAGTTCTTGATATCACTCCATTAAAAATAGTGTTTCAAGTTTCTTCTACCTCTTGTACACCTGAAACATCTTCAAATTCATTTGAATCAGAAATTCATCCTGACTTTCTGATTAATCCATCTGACAAATACCCTGTTCATGACCCTGAACCTGAATCATCTGTACCTACCAAAACTACCATTCCAGAACCTATGCCTCCACCTGTACCTTCATCTGAGATGATTGTTCCTACATCTAATCCATCATCATCTGGAATCTCTTGTGCTCAAGTGTCCTCTCTGTATCATAATTTATCTTATGGTTTCAAACTTAAAGATTTTTATGATAGAGTTGAGCCTTCTGAACCCTTGACACCTCTGAAACCTAAACTCAAAGCAACCCTTCCATCTGTAATCCTTTCATATATTAAATCTATGGAAAATGAAGGATCCTTAGCCCCCATTTCTGCTACATCTGGTAAAGCTGTTGTTTCAGCTCTGCATCCTGCATCTGATAACACAGTTGCATCTGATAAACCATCAAACTCTGCTTTCGTACCATACTCTAATGCAGTCTTTGATGATGTTTACCCACGAACCAGACCTCAACCAAATCTGCTTAATGCTTTAAACAGATCCCTTCCTCAGAAACCAGAAATTCCATTCTTTCCATATGTTCCCCCACCTCTGATTTCCATTCCAAAATCATTGATACCACCATCTCCAAAACCTAAACAGATGACTCTGGAAACCTTGCTTAAACCTCCACCCAGACTTAATATTGAACATTTATTTCAAACGTTTTTGCAAGAAATACAGATGTCTTTAGGTACTGTTCAGAAAAGATGTTCTGAAACTATGGATGAAAATGAGACTGAAATCATCTGGAAAGGTTTTCTCAATAGATTCAACACTGTTGCTTCTAATCTGAAGAACATCTGTTCTGATGATGCAAAGCTCAGAGCTGAAAGAACTCAATTCTGGATTAACAACAAGACTGAACCTCTGCTGTGTTTGGATGCTCCTCCACCTCCTCCTCCACCAGAACCAATTGCCCCTACACTAACTATGACTCTGGTAGAACCATCTTCAGGATCTCCAGAACATATGGCAATTGACTCTGTTCAAGATACAGAACCTCCATCATCAGAGATCAAGACAGAAAATCCAGATTTGGCAAACAAGATTGCTGCTCTGGAAGCTGGTCAATCTGAAATCAGATCTTGGATGGCGAAGCAAGACAAGAAATCTGAGGACATGTCAAAATGGATGACTAAACAAGATGAGAAGAATGAGACAATAACTAAGTTCATGTCAAAGCAAGAGCAATCACAATCTGAGATCACAGACCTATTGAAGATGCTTTTGTCTAAACACACTTAGATTTTTTTTTCCTCATGTTTGTGCATCTGTTGTTTTTGCTTCTAAATGTTTTGTTCTATCTTCTGATGTACTTTTGCTCTGTTATGATTGAATGAAACAGTTTGTTATTCTCCATTGAATTATCTACTATTATTCCTTTTATTTGTCTTTATTAAAAGTTTTTTACTTTTTGCTTATGACAAAAAAGGGGGAGAAAATAAAGATCTGAACTATTTAATATAATTTCACTAGAATGAATCTTCAGACATATCTATTCTTTCTAATATCTAAATTGACTATTTCAGAACTTTTGATAAGAACACTCTGTAAAAGAATCTCTGAGTTTCTCAGATCATTTATCTTTTATCAAACTCTGAATCTTATATCTGCAAGATAGTCTGACCCTTGATTATTACAAGACAGACAAGATCTGACTCTGAAGATTACTCAAGATAAAAAGGGAAGTTTCTATTCTTTTTTTTCTTATTTAACTCAGGGGGAGATTCATCATCTCAGGGGGAGTTATAATTCTTTATGTTCAATTAAATAAAATTTCTGATACTTTTTGTCATCATCAAAAAGAGGGAGATTGTTAGAACACAGATTGGTTCTTAATAATTACTCTTTGTTTTGATGATAACTGTTAGGAAATTTATATTTAAGAATTATATACTCTAAAATTTGTTTGAGAGTTTTACTGCAGATTAAAATTATATTAACTCTCTAGAAGCAAATCTGCCTTGAATACAAGAAGTTATTCTGAATCTGAAGCGCCAGATGCAACCTTCAGAAGAATCTGTTTGCTCCTTACAGAAGATCCTGAGCGTAGTCTCCAGAAGGATCTGAAGCAAGAAGCTCCAGAACATTCTGAGTCAGAAGCATCTGAAGATAGTCAGAAGCATCTGAAGATTATCAGAAGCATCTGAAGCTGAAGCATCAGAAGTATAGAAGAATATTGATTGAAGAGTTTCTCAAAGCATTGATCTACAGAAGTTTCTGAAAGTACCTACGCTGCCATGTACTGAAGTTCTGTGTCAAGATGCTCTGATGATCAACACGCTAGAAGCACACAACGCTGCAGAAGACTCTGATACAGCATAGTTCTGAATCTCATCAGAAGACTCTGATCCATTCAGACTCTGAAGAACTTGCTGAAACTGAAGAAGTGTTTTCAAGAATGTATCCGTTGGAACCATTCAACGTCTCTTTCCTTATTTGTGCTAGACACACTTACACAGACAAAAAGGATTTATCTGTGCCATCTATTTCAAGGAAAGGTCAGTACATGTGAAGACAAAAAGGCTCAGACCTTTTGGACTCTCTTTTCAACGTGCATGATTCAGCTGCCTATAAAAGGAGTTTCTCACTTCATTCTTCAGTGCTACACACTTGCTGAAAAGAAATCACACATTCTATAAGCTCTCATTCTTATTCTTCATAGAATCTTATTGTACCTAAATCTTAAGAGAAAAATCACTGTTGTGATTATAGCTTTATAGAAGCATTAAAAACTCTTGTATTTAATTTACATTGTTTGTAAAGGATATTCCTTAAGAGGATTCAGTGTGAATCAGTAGCTCTTGAGAAGACTAAGAACTGTAGTTCTTAGGTGATACTATTGTAATCAATTTGATTTAATAGTGGATTAAGTCCTTGTTGAGAAAGGCAAATCACTCTGGAAGGGTGGACTGGAGTAGTTGTTTAACGAACCAGGATAAAAATAATTGTGTGATTATTTTCAAATATTAATTTTCCATACTTATTCAACCCCCCCCCCCCCCCCCCTTCTAAGTAATATCTCACCTTCACCCTTAACTTCCTCTGAAACCTCAAGATTCACCATATCCAAATCTCAACCGAAAATGGTAATGCACCTATTTTGTCACTAATCATCAAATTAACTATCTGAAATCCATCCTACACCATTCTACAATGAATCTAACACCTTAATTCACCTTGATTCTACCTAAATCATGCTATAGGAAGAAGGTTACCAACCTGAAAATCGTGGATGAACAGTTGCACTAAACCTCCAATTCAAGCTCTACAATCTTACAGACACGATCAATGAACCTCCTCCTTGCTTCTGTATGCAAAAGAACCAGTTGAAAGTGCTTGAATCTTGAAACCCGATGGTGAGTTGCAGGTGGAAAATTCTGACTTCAAGAGCACCAATCAGCCACGAATCCTTCTTGATTATGATCTGGAATCACTCCTTGACATCCATGGAAGAAGTTTCAATCAAGAAAGTGGATGGAAAGTGAGGAATTTGATGAAACCGATTGCACTTGCAAGCTATGAAATCTCAATCTCAATCTATGCTCTCTCCTTCAATTATCACCAACCCCTTCAATGGATCATCTCTACTCAATATATAGATGATGTTTTGATGATCTAGAACCCTCTAGATCCTTCTAATGAGAGTTTCCACTTCTCATGTCATGAGATTTTCAATCACTTATCATGAGATGCACAATTCTGTTTGCAGCTTGAAAACCATCTCAATCTCTTTCAATTTCTCCCCTAGTGACATTTTGGAAGGGTTTAGCTTGCCAAGGGCCTTGCTCATGCCTTGATTTTGAGTTATGCACATGTTACTTAATATGCAAGTAACCACTTTTCAAAGCAAGTCCACAAATTGAATCTCAACTCAAAAATGTGGCTAAACCAATGTTCTTAAAATGTTTTCTAGAGTCAAAATGATATATTACATGCCATGGTTTGGATGTGTAGGTTGAAAATATCAATTTCTAACTTTGGTTTATTTAACTTATGCCCTTATTTTAGGTCATTTTTGCAACTTTGAGCTACAAGCATTTCCATCATCTCATGACCTCCTTACTAGCCTTAAAACATCATTTTGAACAAGTTTGATGTTGAAGATTTTTCCATTTGAAGCTTGGAAATAGGAGTTATGGCCTTATACTTGAAATGACCTGTAATCTCCAAATGACCAAAATGCCCTTGACTTGTCAAAGCCATAAGTTGAGTTCTACAAATCCTATCAAGGACTTCTAGTACTCTCTAGAAAGCTAAGAAGATAAGGAACAACATTCATGTTGACCAAAAGTTCATAGGAATCATCCTTCTATGGCAAACGTTTGATGCAAGTTGGGTAACTTTCAAGGCCCCAGATTCACATACCTCAAATGACCTGTAACTTGTCAAAGTCACAACTTGAGTTCTACAAATCCTATCAAGGACTTCTAGTACTCAAATGTGCCTTCATGGACTTCTTCCATGATCATACTCGCCTGTTTCTCATCTACACATCTGAGTAGCACGAGATCGTGGTTTCTTTTATACAAAACTCCATCAGGATTGAGATAGAAATTCCCAGACAGCCTCCTCAGAGTCTTCTTATCCTGGGTTGATGCTCCCGCAGGATACTCCTTAGTCATAAGGAAGGTCTGGATGTCATGGAACCATGGCTTGCCGTCGGCGGCTTTCTCGATCGCAAAGACAAATGCAGGACTATCAAGACGAGAAAGGACAATTCGTGGAGCCTCATTCCAAAAATTGATTTTATACATCAAAGCCAACATGGCTAAGGCATCAGCCATCTGGTTTTCGGCCCTGGGCACATGATGGAGTTCCACTCGATCAAAGAACGGAAGTAGCCTTCTGGCATAGTTCATGTACGGCACCAAATTCTATTGACGAGTCTCCCACTCCCCTTTAATCTGGTTGATCACAAGCGTCGAGTCACCATATACATCTAGGTTCTTGATTCTCAAATCAATTGCCTCTTCTAGACCCATGATGCATGCTTCGTACTCCGCTTTATTATTGGTGACCGGAAACGTCAGTCTCGCAGTGAACGGGATGTGGGATCCGTGGGGAGTCGTGATGATTGCCCCAATGCCACTTCCATAAGAATTAACTGCCCCGTCAAATATCAATTTCCACTGGGATTTCCTATCTGGCCCCTCGTCGGGCAACGGTTCATCGCAATCTTTCGCTTTGAGAAACATGATATCCTCATCAGGGAATTCAAATTTCATTGGCTGATAATCCTCGATCGGCTGTTCGGCCAGGTATTTTGACAGTACGCTTCCCTTGATGGCCTTCTGGGAAACGTATTGAATATCATATTCCGTCAACACCATTTGCCATCTGGAAATCCTGCCCGAAAGCGCTTGCTTCTCGAAGACGTACTTGATCGAATCCATCTTCGAAATTAGCATGGTGGTGTGATTGAGCATGTACTGTCGTAAACGTTTGGCAGCCCAGGCTAGTGCACAACACGTTTTCTCCAGCATCGAGTAGCGAGATTCACAGTCTCTGAACTTTTTACTCAAGTAGTAAATGGCATGCTCCTTTCTGCCCGTCTCGTGGTGCTGACCAAGAGCACACCCCATACTATTCTCAAGAACTGTCAAGTACATGATTAGAGGTCGTCCAGCCACTGGGGTATCAAGATTGGAGGTTCCTGCAGATACTGCTTTATCTTGTCGAATGCCTTCTGGCAATCCTCATTCCAGATAATCGCCTGATCTTTCTTTAGTAGTTTGAACATCGGTTCACACGTGGCCGTGAGCTGAGAAATAAACCTTGCAATGTAGTTTATACTGCCCAGGAAACCACGAACTTCTTTTTCTATTTTCGGCACTGGCATTTCTTGTATCGCTTTAATCTTCACAGGATCAACCTCGATGCCTCTTTCACTCACGATAAACCCCAGTAACTTTCCGGACCGTACTCCGAAAGTACACTTGTTAGGATTCAGCCTCAACCTGAACTTCCTAAGCCTCTCAAAAAGCTTCAGCAAATTGACCAGATGTCCCTCCTCCGTTTGGCACTTCGCAATCATGTCCTCAACATAGACTTCAATCTCATGATGAATCATGTCATGAAACAAAGTTACCATTGCTCGTTGGTAAGTGGCCCCTGCGTTCTTCAGACCGAAAGGCATTACCTTATAGCAAAATGTTCCCCAGGGAGTGATAAACGTAGTTTTCTCCATGTCCTCTGGCGCCATCTTGATCTGGTTGAAACCGGAGAAGCCATCCATGAACGAAAACACGGAGAACTGAGCTGTATTGTCGACCAACACATCAATATGAGGCAGCGGGAAATCATCCTTAGGGCTCGCCCTATTCAAATGACGCACATTCGCACCTTACCGTCCTTCTTCGGTACAGGCACTATGTTGGCGACCCACGGAGTGTAAGTAGTGACCGCTAAGAAGCCAGCATCAAGCTGCTTCTGCACTTCTTCTTTGATCTTAACGGCCATATCTGGTCTCGTCCTCCTAAACTTCTGCTTAACGGGAGGACAATCTTCTCGCAACGGCAAGTAGTGGACCACGATGTCAGTGTCAAGTCCGGGCATATCTTCGTATGACCAAGCAAAGACGTCACTATACTCTCTTAGAATCTCGACCAATCTCTGCTTGGCATCACTCTGCAATGCAGCCCCTATCCTGACGTTCCCGACGAGTTCTTCAGAACCCAAATTCACAATCTCGATCTCCTCTTCATGAGGCAGAATAACTTTCTCCTCTTGTTTCAACAAGCGGGCCAACTCTTCAGGAAGGTCTTCGTCTTCATCGATCTCTTCTTCGGCTTGATAGATCGGGCAATTGAAGTCGAAGTGAGTCGTAGAAGGTCCAGAGTCGATGTCATCTGCTATGTGGATCCTGCAATAACAAGGGTTAAGCTTAAAACAAGGATATGCAGGTTAGCACAAACCCCATTGCCATTTTATTGTTTTTCAAAACAAATATAAAACAGGAACAACAGAGATCACAATATTTGAATACGAAGAAAAACGCCTTTTGATTTATTGATAAAATGCATGTACATAATCAAACGAGGCCCTGACAATAAAACCACTATGCCTCGGGTAGTACATAGGGTTGTACAATGATTGGAAAAAGTAAATCATTACTCTTCGCTTGTCATCTGGATGATATCCTTGACGGACCAATTGTTGAGGCTCTCGCCTAGCTTGCTTGGCTGGATCCAAGAGTCTAAGTCACAGTCGCTATCTCCGCTGTCTTCAGACACCGCGTTGATGCTTTCAAATATCATCCCGCCGCTGGTAAACTGGATCGGCCCTTTACCTCGCGACGCACTGCTAGAAGAGGAGGCTTCAGCCGCAGGAGAATATCCCAACCCAAACCTGTCTTGCTTGTTAGGTATCTCCAAAATTCGCCCCCTGCCTAGGGTAGATCCGGTTTGAACCACGGCTCGGGCTTCCTTGAAGGAAGAGAGAGTCATCTCTGGCTTCTCAGTGACTACAGGAGCTACATCCTTGACTTTAACAGCTTCGAACGCTTGGCATAGGGTTTCGTGGATTTCCCCATCCATCTCGACATACTTAAAGGACGACAAATGGCTCACCATTATGTCTTCCTCGCCACACACAGTCACGATGCTACCTCCGACAGCATACTTGAGTTTCTGGTGCAACATGGAGGTCACGGCTCCTGCAGCATGGATCCACGACCGACCCAAGAGACAGTTGTAGGCGGGCATGATGTCCATAATGTAAAAGATCGCGTCGAATGTTTCCGGCCCGACTTGGATTGGCAGGGTCACCTCCCCGAAAACATGGCGTTTGGTTCCATCGAACGCCTTCACCACTAGATCACTGGGTGTGCAAATCACTCCACGAGTATCTAACTTCATTAATGCCTTCTTCGGAAGAACATTGAGTGACGACCCCATGTCCACCAACACGTGAGACATAATCATTCCCCTACACTCTATCGAGATGTGCAGAGCGCTATTGTGGTTCCTCCCCTTCGGCGTCAGCTCTAGGTCTGTGAACCCTAACCCATTTCCAGCATTCACGTCGGCTACGACCACTTCTAGCTGGTTTATCGATATTTCCTGTGGTACATATGCGATGTTCAACACCTTCAGCAGCGCGTTGCGGTGTGGTTCAGAACACAGCAACAGATTCAGGATGGAAATCTTCGAGGGTGTCTAATGGAGATGATCCACGATCTTGTAGTCACTCTTTTTAATCAACCTCATAAATTCCTCGGCGTCTTTAACAAGTAAGTCTTTGTCTACCCCCTGCGGGATCTCTTCAACGACTTTACTTTTACCTTTATCAGTTGCGTCAGCTTTGTCCGCTTTATCTGCCACGACCTCAGGTGGTGCAAATACTCTCCCGCTGCGAGTAATACCACTGATTCCCGCAAGGTTCTCCACAAACGACCCAAACGGTTCTAGCTCCAACTTCTGTCCGTTGCAGTAGACTTCAGCCCCATAATGCCATGGGACAGCATTAGTGCTCTCGAACGGTATTGGCCCAGCTTTGGTGATGGTAATCGTGGGCGGTCTGGGTGCAGAAATAGTTATCGTCTGGCGAGGGATGGTGATGGTGGCAACCTCATCCCCTTGCTTCAGCATTACCTCTCCCGATCCGCTTTCGGCCCTCCGGCTGAACTGTAAAATCCCTTCAGTCATCAGACTTTGAATTCCCTCTATCAACTGTTCACATCCATCAGGACTAGTAGCACAGCCCATACATAGCTCTCCGCAACCTGGAAAGAAACCTCTTTTCATCAGCTTAGCTTTAACGAAGCTAAGCGGCGTCTTCAGATCTCTGACGTCAGTCAACACATCCAAGTTCTCGTCTTCGATAATGGCGTTTACTCCACCTCCCCTATGATTCGGCATAGGGTTCTTCGTGACATTTAGCACATTATCTGAGAAGTTGATGATCTTAGCGTCCACCATGTCCTGCACCTTATGCTTGAAGGCTTTGCAGTTCTCTATTGTCTGGCCTGGTGCCCCTGAGTGAAACTCACAAGTTGCATTCGCGTCATAACCTGGCGGAGGTGCCCCTGTCAAGGGAGCCAGAGTTCTCTTCTGGATCAACTGTAGCTGAAGCAAAGTCTGTAACAGTTGCATGTACGACATGGGCGGTGTCTCGAGGTGACGGCTCGACAGAGGTGCCCGATTCTGATACTTTCTGTACCCTTGTTGATTCGGCTGCTGCTGCTGCTGCTGTTGAACTGCCGGGATAGTTATGCTGGCCACCTGCTGGTGAGGGCCTTTACCCTTCCTTCGAGCGTTGGTCACGGCGCTCGTTTCTCCTTCCCGTCTTTTACCACCATAAGGTTTCTTTCCGCCTCCTCCAGCTGAGGATGACTCGCCTTGAATTTTTCCGAGTTTGATCCCATTTTCGATGTGCTCACCCGTGATAATGAGATCTGAGAAGGTTCTGGACATACCGCTGACCAATTTCTCATAGTAAACCCCTGGGAGGGTGGCTACAAACATCTGCACAAGCTCACGTTCAACCATCGGCGGCTGAACCCTGGCTGCCAACTCACGCCACCGCTGGGCGTATTCCTTAAACCCTTCGTTGTTCCTTTGCGACAAATTCTGCAGTTGGACTCGGTTTGGAGCCAAGTCGCTGTTGTATTGGTAGTGGTGCACAAACGCTTCAGCAAGGTCCTTCCATGTGCGCACACTAGTAGGGTCCAGACTCATGTACCATTCGAGGGAGGGTCCGGACAGACTGTCCTGAAAGAAGTGCATCAGCAACTTCTCGTCCTCAGAATGAGCGGACATTTTTCTGTAATACGATCTCAGATAGACGCGAGGGCAAGTGGTGCCCTTGTACTTTTCGAAGTCAGGTACCTTGAACTTGGGCGACACCTTGAAATCAGCAATCAGTCCCAACTTGGACATATCAACCCCCAGGGTGTTCTGGTTCTCGATATTTCTCATCTTATCCTCGAGTGCCTTGAACCTTAGCCGTGCTTCAGCAGTCAGCTCCCCTTCAGCACCTCTCTGAGAGAACACATCGTCTTGACGATCTTCTAACCACGGTTGAGGCCCAAACAGATTCCCGACACCTGCATTGCCGTTGCCCAGCCCAACATTGACGTTAGCTTCCAGACTCCCATTGCCGACGCCCGTCGTATTGCCGTTGAGCCCCATGTTAGCTATCACATTGCCGTTGGCACTGCCATTCCCCCCGGTCACGGGGACGCCATTCTGAGGAGTTTCAACTGGTGGAGGAGTAGGCACGGTCCCACCATGGAGTACCTCATTGCTATCGACCCTTGAAATCAGAGGCTGGACCAAGGTTCTGAGCTGATCCTGGCCATTGGCGACCACTTGCATGAGCTCCATGAAGCGATCCATTCTTTCGCGGAGCTCCTGAACATCAGTTTGCACTTGCTCCATGATTCTGGTTTGATTTGCTCTGGTCGGATAACGGTGAATAGGTCTCTGATCAATCCTGGAATAACCTGAAACAACCTATAAACACAAAAGGGTTAGGAAAAACGACAAAGTGCTCGTTATGCAAATGTTTTATGCAAATGCAAACGTGTGTCTGTGCGTTAGGGAGATTTCCCCCGATCCTAGTGCCTGAGTGCCAGTGCTGATAATAAGAAGTCTGAGCCCAATCATGGAAATAACATCTCATATATAAAGAAAGCCCATCAAGGCAGTACACAACGTCAGTGAGTACAAGCAGAATCAATAGCATGACCTCGACCAACAAGCCTGGTGATGGTCAGCATACAACGATGATCAACCAAAAGGAATACAAATAGTCAAGCACGACCACGGGCGCGAAACTCTTCTAACAACCCCTTCGTTTCCGGATGATCAGGACGAGTGAGCAACCCTTCGACGAGTAGCTCCCTCTGCATAATGGTGTATTGAAGACCTTCGACCGAATCTTCCCATGCTCCTTCGCCGAAACAATCTTCTAGCTTCCGCTTCTTGGACTTAAACATCAGTTTGTGCTCCTTCAGGTTAGCGAGGGCTCTGTTGAGCTGGCCTTCAGCGGCGTATCTGCGAGCGGTTTCTTCATCAAACCTCTTCTCACTAGCCTTCACCTGGGCTTGCAGCTTGGAGATCTGTTGCATCAGCTTATCCTCCCGCTCTTTCCTGTTGGCTAGGGAGGCCTTCCAGTGCTGGTTGAACTTGGATATCCTCCGATACGCCTCGTCCAAGTGTTGCTTCTTCGTGGCCAGTACATCGTTGACAGCTTTGAAGTCTTGACCCATGCGCTCGCGCTCAGCTACCTGCTTAGTCAAATCTGTCCCCAGCTGGTTCACCAGCTCTGTCTGCCTCTTAAAGGAATGGACGGCTTCGCTTCTCTCGCTTCTGAGGTGAGCCAATTCTTTCTCCAATTCTTCATTTTCCCTCTTCAATTCATCTCGCTCAGCTAGCACCTGATTATGCTGCTGAATAGGCACGGTAGTAGGCTCTTCAATTACTGGAGGGCTCTCTGGCTTGGCAGGAGGAAACAACATCCCTATAGCATCTGCTCTGGCTCTGATCCACGTCACGTACGGAGCGTAGGCTTGACTATTGCTCTTCCCCAGCAATGGTTTTCCCCTCTTACTGATACCATTCCATGCGCGCTGAAGCTTGGATAACATATCCCCTTCTAGAAGACCAGTGAGGTACAGAGATTCCTGTACCTCTTCATCCTTCGGAGGAGCTCTCAAAGCATACGCGAACTGTCGGACCAGCAAAGACGGATTGTAGTTTATACAGCCTTTCCTGCCTATCAAAGGCACGTTCGGAAACCCGCTGCAGCTGAAGATAATCTCGATACCCAACCTATCTCTGTCAAACCAGTCAATATCCTCTGCAGATAGACTCATCAAACGCTCGGACCACTCGGCTGTGGCTGCAGACGAAACAAAGGGACCCCTCTTGGGCAGATGACTATCAAGCCATTTATAAAGCAGGGGCACACAACACGAGACATTCTTGCCCCTTCTGTTCTCGTTTTTGTAGTGGATAGAATGGTAGACATCTCCTATCAAGGTAGGGACTGGATTCCCTGATGCAAAGATGCGGAATGCGTCGTAGTCTACAAAGTCGGGCATATTAGGGATTAGAATGATGCCATATATGCACAGAGCAAGGATGGCGTTGAATACGACCCAACATCCGTCTTTGGCGCACTGCTGAGGCTTTCCCACTAATAACTGCAAGGAGAAACCAGGAACCTTGTTCCAACTAGACAATACCAACTCGGAGGCTTCCAGATGAAGTGAAGGGGCTAGACTAGCCAGATTAGGCTCAGCATCCATATGAACAAAAGGCATCTGCCTCTTGATAGGCACACCTAACAAATCAGCATATTCCACTAGTGTGGGCGCGAGAACAAAATCCTGGAAAGTAAAGCATCTCAACGGAGGATCGTAGAACTGCAGCAGAGCGTGCAACCCATTCAACTCGAACGCAGAAGGTTTACGAACCAAACTAAGCAATTTACCGTAAGATTTTCTGAACTCATCTCTCACAGAATCACCAGCTAAAGCAATCAAACCAGTCAGCTGAACCACATCAGGGGCAGGGAGCTTGTAAGCCACGGTCTTCCTCAGAGAACCCATAAAAATACAATAGGAGGCAAGAAATCCTGGATCGGGGAAAACGGTACCTGCAACACAGACACACGTTAATGAAATGCAAATGAGTATGCAAAGCAATGTAAAATGCAATCATGCAGCCGGAGATCAAGACAACTATGCTGTGGAGATTCTGCATCAACAAAACCATAATCATGCTCTATCAAGAGCAACCACTTTCTCTAGTAAGAAGAAAACCCTGGTATCGGACCACAAATCCGCTCTGTCAAGAACACACACATATAGGACCATAAATCTGCTATGTCAAGAACACATATCTGATAACCAAAACTCTGCTCTGTCAAGAACACACATCTGATGACCAAAACTCTGCTCTGTCAAGAACACACATCTGATGACCAAAACTCTGCTCTGTCAAGAACAACCATTCATCTGCTGATGAGATCCTCAGACCCCGATCATAAACCTGCTCTGTCAAGAACAAATACACATCTCTGAAGACAAGGTCCTCTGATACAGGACCATAACTCTGCTCTGTCAAGAACAACCATCTGATAATAAGGACCTCTGATACAGGACCAAAACTCTGCTCTGTCAAGAACAATCATATATCCGATGATGAGAACCTCCGGTATCAACAAAACTGATTCACTATCAAGAAAACCAGGTAGTCTGAAGGTCAAAGTTTCCTGCAATAAACCCAACCCTGCTCATAGGTATGGACCTAAACTGACTCAAGTTCGGCATCCTATGCGTTCATCAGCGTCACAGACATTCAAGAGGGGTGATACGATACCCAGAAGGTGTGGCATCACCAGCTCATGAAGCGGTCTCACTCGGCTGAATCACAAATGATCGATCCCCAGAGTCGACAATCCTCCAAACCAACAACCCCCTCAACCCAAAGGGTTGAAAAAGAAGTCAACCGGGAGAATCTCGTCTGAGCGTGGATTTCATGAGACACTAGTGCCTGCCAAGCAAGCACGTGCCCACTAATTTCCACAACTAATGATATGTGCACTCAAGCCTGGGTCTGGCTTCTCACTCATCAGAATGCCCCTCCCACAACAACACAGATAATCATATCATACTGAAAATAAATTGCGGAAAATAAAAATGCAATAAATAAACACAACCTAACAAGTAATCATACAAGCGCTAGGATTGACTCTCGCAGGGGACGTCGGATCCCCAAACTGACTCGCATATGGGACGTTGGATCCCAGGAAACTATGAATTCCCCAGCAGAGTCGCCAGATGTCGCTTCCGCAAAAATAAGGTGTCGGCAAAATAGAAGAGTCGTCACCTTTCGTTATTTATCCCTCAGAACGGGAAAGGAAACGATCGGAAAAACCTGACGAAAAGGTATAAGACAAGGTCATCGCAACCATTGTCTGGGTTCGGGAGTCGGTTACGCAAGGGGAAGGTATTAGCACCCCTCACGTCCGTCGTACTCGACGGGATCCATGCTTGTTGTGTTTACTGGACGAGTTGGTTTATCTATCTACCTATCAAGGCTGGCTTAAATAGAAAAGAAAATGACTCGGAAAAGTGTCGCATTTTATGCCTACGTATTCTCATCAGAGAATGAGAAATCAGAGTCAACGTAGTTCGACCTGCGACGGGTTACAGGGAAGGTGGCTCGCCAATACGTCAGTATTGTGCCTACGTACTCTCAACAGGCTTAAGAGATCAGAGCTTACGTAGTTCGGGATACTATGGATTACGGGGATTCAGATTCATCTGTTTTATTGAGTAGGGTTAAACAATAGTTCCTGCAGTTAGGGACAAAGCCTGTTTGCGTTGGCGCTGAAGTTTAACGACACTCTTTTCTTCAGAAAAGCTTTCCTTTGAATTATGGGCCCACGGGGCAAAAAGGTTTGAAGTTTGTTTTCTGTCTTTTATGGAAGAAGTGTTTTATATTGTGTTTGCAGTTTCAGTCGCACTAAAGACTATGACCTGAGAGTGAATGTGTCGCATGTCACCCAAAGGGTGCCATACTAAACATCCAGACTGTCGGAAAGAAGCTCTCCAACAATCTTTTCTCAGATAGCTTAAGGCTCGTAACGTACGAAAGAAATCATTCATGATTACTGTATCTTAAGCTGTTTTGAGATGAGAAGAGAACAGGCTCAACTAAGAGGGAGACTATCAAGTCCTACTGTTGTCATGCCAAGGATTCATCCTATAGTCGAGGTTTGAAACAGGGAACTACTAGAAGTTATCATGCATAGGTTTCAACCTAAAGTTCTATCATCACTTCCTTATTAAAGGAAGTGAGAGTCCTAAGGGATCATGTCAAGGATACAGATAAAGCATCAGCTTAAACAGTAAACAGTAATACAGTAAAATGCATGCAATGCAAGTGGGGGAGGAAGTGTGTGTGGGGCAGCAGCCTCCACAAGCTCATCTCAACCTCAAGCCAGAATGAATAACAGTAATCATACAGAAATAATAACAACATGCTATCAAGCAGAATATAAGAGACTGCAATCATACAGAAGAAAATGGAATGCTATCAAGCAAAATACAATAAACTGCAATCATACAGAAGAAAATAACATGCTATCAAGCAAAATAAACCACATGGGCAAGGGAGTTGGGCTCTACCGAATACCCGCAAGCAAAGCCACACAATAACAATACAAGCAGAGGGAGCAACTCAACCTCTAGTGCAATCATGCTCCTAGATTAAAGTTAGTCTAATCATGGACTTATTCTAATGCATCAAGCAAATCAAACAAGGCACATCAGCACAGAAAGGAAAACAGATAAGAAAGCAGATCAACCACTCCCTCTTCCAATTCCAAGCTTCAGCTCTTTTGACAGCAATCCAGTCTTCAGACCTCAATCACCCTTCATGCCAAGTATCAACTTGCTTCTCCAAGTTTCAACCCATCAACATAAGTATCAACTTATCTTCTCTTCTCCAAGCTTCAGCTCCTTAGTCACTTCCACCTTCAGGCTTCACTCTTAACTACAAGTATCAACTTGATTCCTTCAGGCTCTTAAAACATCAGTGTAAGTATCATCTTATCCTTTATTCCTCAAGCTTCAGCTCTACACTCAATCTCAATTGAATCCTCTTCATAAGTGTCAACTTAGTCTTCAAGCTTCAGCTCTCTTTGCTTTCCCAGTATCAACTTGGTCTTTTTCTCCTACAAGCCTCAGCTTCTCAGAGTAATCTTCAATCACATGGGAGTGTCAACTTCATCCTTCAATTCTTTAAGCCTCATCTCTATTGGATCTTCAAGTATCAACTTGCTATTCTTGCTCTTCAAGCTTCAGCTGCAATGGCAATGCTCAAGGAATCATCCTCTTCCACACTCTTCAATGAAGTCCTCATCTTCAAACTCAAGTCTAACATCTTTCAAGACACTCAAACCAGAAGACAATTGATTTAACAGGATGAGAGGGAATGATAAACAGCTTACTAACAACCAAAGGAAGCTTGTAAGGGTTCATCATTATGAGAGACTGGTTCCCTCAAAGTTCTACTTCCCAGATAAAGCCACTCATCCCTCCAAAGGAGGGATGTGAATATCTGAGAAGGACTTTGAGTCATTGGGAGGAATGGAGGCACAAGATACTTTCCATGTTGGTGAAAGAAATCATTCTAACTATAAGGCTCTCCCTATGTCTCCTATCTCCTAATCTTTATCAGACACCTTCAGGCACAAGCAAATCTAAGCTCCAAGAAACTTCAAGCAACTTCACCTTGTCTTCAACTTGTCTTCAATCTCAACCCAAGGCAAACCAAGCACAAACCCTAATCTAAGGGGACTAAGGAAGTTAAACTAGTTGAATTAGTAAGTTAGGATCACCTAAAACCTAGTACTAAAGTTAGTCCTAACTAAAATACTAAAATCAATTGTAAAATCCTACAAAAATATCTATGGGAACCTAGGTCAATCATGACTCTACCATATTAATTTCAAAGATCAAACCATCAAATTAGACCTAGAAATAAATCCTACATATCAAGGTATCAAACCTAAACCCTAAAAGGAAGCACCTAAATATCAATCTAGAAAGCACACCAATTTTCATCACAAAAATGTGATAAAAATTATATGGGATCATACATGTCTAACCTAATCACACACAAAAAATTAGGATCAAAATCATCACCATGAGATCATACAAAATTCCACAAAAATATGTATCAAACATAACCATTTTAATGTCAATTAAAATGTAAAATTCCCATTAAATCAGAAAATACATGAAATGAAAATATTTTTTTATCTAAAAAATACTAGACTCAATCATGAGTAAAATGAAAAAAGAATGGGATTAATTGGATTAGTTTTCAATTGATTATGAATTTTTCAAGAACCATGAATAAAATGAAAATTAAAAGAAAATCAAGAGAAAATAATCACACGCGCGGTGCCAATAGCAACAAAACACAGTTAAAAGTATGGATTGGGCCATCAGGGGGTGGGGATAGCACTTAATTCATTAAGCCCAAAACACTGAATAAATGAAACGGTGTGTTTCATGCCTTCAGATCCTTCACAAACTAAGCTTAAAACGTGGCCGTTGGATGAGCCTCAAAGTCCAAGTCAAAACAAGATCTGATGGTCTCAGAGTCATCTTCAACCTTTCAAATGTCTGAACTTCGCGCCCAGCTCCGGCCACCACCGGTGGTGCTCCGGTCATCTTCCTCAACCCTAATTCTCTCTAGGATCCTCCATTGCAAATGGTCAATACATGAAACTCATCCCAAATCTTGCCACGAGTTCAACCATACCCTTAACTTCCTCTGAAACCTCAAGATTCACCATATCCAAATCTCAACCGAAAATGGTAATGCACCTATTTTGTCACTAATCATCAAATTAACTATCTGAAATCCATCCTACACCATTCTACAATGAATCTAACACCTTAATTCACCTTGATTCTACCTAAATCATGCTATAAGAAGAAGGTTACCAACCTAAAAATCTTGGATGAACAGATGCACTAAACCTCCAATTCAAGCTCTACAATCTTGCAGACATGATCAATGACCCTCCTTCTTGCTTCTATATGTAAAAGAACCAGTTGAAAGTGCTTGAATCTTGAAACCCGATGGTGATTTGCAGGTGGAAAATTCTGACTTCAAGAGCACCAATCAGCCACGAATCCTTCTTGATTATGATCTGGAATCAGTCCTTGACATCCATGGAAGAAGTTTCAATCAAGAAAGTGGATGGAAAGTGAGGAATTTGATGAAACCGATTGCACTTGAAAGCTATGAAATCTCAATCTCAATCTATGCTCTCTCCTTCAATTATCACCAACCCCTTCAATGGATCATCTCTACTCAATATATAGATGATGTTTTGATGATCTAGAACCCTCTAGATCCTTCTAATGAGAGTTTCCACTTCTCATGTCATGAGATTTTCAATCACTTATCATGAGATGCACAATTCTGTTTGCAGCTTGAAAACCATCCCAATCTCTTTCAATTTCTCCCCTAGTGACATTTTGAAAGGGTTTAGCTTGCCAAGGGCCTTGCTCATGCCTTGATTTTGAGTTATGCACATGTTACTTAATATGCAAGTAACCACTTTTCAAAGCAAGTCCACAAATTGAATCTCAACTCAAAAATGTGGCTAAACCAATGTTCTTAAAATGTTTTCTAGAGTCAAAATGATATATTACATGCCATGGTTTGGATGTGTAGGTTGAAAATATCAATTTCCAACTTTGGTTTATTTAACTTATGCCCTTATTTTAGGTCATTTTTGCAACTTTGAGCTACAAGCATTTCCATCATCTCATGACCTCCTTAATATCCTTAAAACATCATTTTGAACAAGTTTGATGTTGAAGATTTTTCCATTTGAAGCTTGGAAATAGGAGTTATGGCCTTATACTTGAAATGACCTGTAATCTCCAAATGACCAAAATGCCCTTGACTTGTCAAAGCCATATGTTGAGTTCTACAAATCCTATCAAGGACTTCCAGTACTCTCTATAAAGCTAAGAAGATAAGGAACAACATTCATGTTGACCAAAAGTTCATAGGAATCATCCTTCTATGGCAAAAGTTTGATGCAAGTTGGGTAACTTTCAAGGCCCCAGATTCACATACCTCAGATGACCTGTAACTTGTTAAAGTCACAACTTGAGTTCTACAAATCCTATCAAGGACTTCTAGTACTCAAATTAAAGCTAAGAACAAGCTCTACAACATTCATGTTAGGGGGAAAAGATGAGATGACAATCACATCTTGAGCTAAACTGCCTTGAAGATAGGGATCAAACTAGGGGATTTTACACTGTCAAGCCATAGGAACCCTAGCTTGAAACTTCTCAAACTCTTCAATCATGATGAGTTGACCTTGGAATAATCCTTATAACATCTTAATGCATCAATCCATGATCACATGGCTCTTGAATTAGGTCTCAACCCTCTCCAAATCATCAGTTGACCTAGGGTTGACCCAGTCAAACCCTAATTACACCACTCATGGCTGAGGCTTCTTAATCTTGCAGAATGACCTGTCTAGGCTTCATGATGGCTTTCAAGACATCTCATAAGCTCTCTCAAGGCTTCAAGTCCACATTCTTGGCTTCAGAATCATCTGAGGAGCTCCCACAACTCTCAAGTTAGGAGGCCCACAACCTTGGTTTAAACCATTCTCTCTGAGGATCTTTTAACTTCTCTGACAAGGATATCAACCCTTGAACACCTGAATAACCTTCTTAGCTACCTTCATAGTCTTGTGTAGCTCTTGATTGGTACTCATACCTCTTGATCTCCTGCATACATGTCAATGAAATGCAAATGATAATGCTAATGTGAATGAAATGAAACATAAGCTAGGTAAAGAAATGTTGGTCAAATTTTTGGGTGCAACAATATGTACCACATGCATTGAGTTGTGTTGCATTGCATTGATGAGTCTTTTGTATAAATTATGACGTTGTGGCCTTTGAGGCATATTTAAGGATATTAATGTGTTGAATATGATTATGATGCCGTTTATGCATTAATTATTATACATTAATTATTATTAATTGTTTTACTCACCCTACCTATTTGAATTTTACCTCTACGTGGGTAACATGCAGATGATCCAGTTTAGCCGTGGACGCCGGCGAGGAGTTATTTTTGAAGTTTTTGAGTGTTTTAGTCTTTTGGTCAGCCTAGGGGGTCTTGCTCTGATATGTAACATCGGGTTGGGCTCCTTGAATTGATTTTATACTGTTGACGTTATTTGCATTAATTTCCCTTTTTGAGGAAAACTTTGATTTATGTTTTGAGTTTCGCTGTTTATGATGTTTCGATGTACTTTGGCAAAAACCCGTAGTTACGGAGTATGGACCTATTTTGATGACTTTGAGAAATGTACGCCCTTTTAGTGGCTTTTTAATGAGATTTATTTATTCACTCTGATTCCTATGTTATTTTGCCTTTTTATTTTTGGGGTAGAAAAAGGGTGTTACATTAGTGGTATCAGAGCAGGTCGGTCCATCCGGCCAAGTGTTTATGTTGTTAATCCCCTGTCAGTCGATAGTGTGAGAATGCTATCGATGAGTTGTTTCCTTCTAACCTTGTTGGTGGTTGTAGATGGCAGGAAGGAATGATCGTGTTATTCCTGATGCGCTGGAATCACTTACCCAAGTGATGGCTCAGAATGGTGGACCTCCAGATGAGTTTCGTGCTTTGGGAAAGTTTTCGAGGAACAATCCGCCAACTTTTATGGGTACTCATGATCCTGATGGTGCGCAGAAGTGGCTGAAAGTGATTGAGAAGATTTTCCGAGTTATGGCGTGCACTGGTGCGCAGCAGGTACAGTTTGACACGCATATGCTGGCAGAGGAGGCTGAGGACTGGTGGGATAACACTCGCCAGAGAGTAGAAGATGCGGGCATTGCAATAACTTGGACTGTGTTTAAAGAAGAGTTTCTGAGAAAGTATTTTCCTGAAGATGTTCGGGGGAAGAAAGAGGTGGAGTTCCTTGAGCTGAAACAAGGTAATATGACTGTGGCTGAGTATGCGGCAAAGTTTGAGTCTTTGGTCAAGTTTTGTCCGCATTACAACCGTGCTAATGCAGAGATGTTGAAGTGTCTCAAGTTTGAGAATGGTTTGAGACCAGAGATTAAGCAGGGAATTGGGTATCAGCAGATTCGTCAGTTTTCCGAACTAGTGAACAAGAGCAGAATTTATGATGAAGATAGTCGATCTCAATCTACTCATTACAAGAAGCTGAGTGAGATGAAAGAGAAAGGTCAGTTCAAGGGAAAACCGTATGTGACTTCTGGTGATAAGGGAAAGCAGAAGGCGTTTGATGGGAAAAAGCCAAGTGAGGGAACGACTACTGCTCCAGGAAAGTGTTATAAGTGTGGCGAGCAAGGCCACCGTGCTGAGATTTGTAAAGCGCTGAGGCGTCATTGTTGTGGCAAGAGGGGTCATAAGGCTAATGACTGCAAATACGAAGCTCCGACTTGCTTCAACTATGGAGAGAAGGGGCATATCAGTACCCAGTGTTAGCAGCCGAAGAAGACTGCTACTGCTTCGCAAACAAGTGGCAGAGTGTTTGCTTTGAGTGGTGCAGAAGAAGCCAAGATGAATAACTTGATCAGAGGTACATGTTTTATTAATGATGTTGAATTGATTGCTATAGTTGATACTGGTACTACTCATTCATTTATTTCGCTTGAATGTGCTAAGAGGTTGAATTTGAATTTGTCTGCTATGAGTGGGAGTATGGTTATTGATACCCCGACTAATGGTTCTGTGACTACTGCTTTAGTCTGTTTGAGCTGCCCTTTGACTATTTATGATAGGAACTTTGTGATGGACTTGGTCTGTATACCCTTGAATCAAATTGATGTTATCCTTTGGATGAAGTGGTTGGAGTACAACTATGTTCACATTGATTATTATAGTAAGACTGTGAGATTCCCCAAGTTGGGTGATGGTGGAGAATTGATGTTTGTATCTGCTAAGCAAGTGGAAGGACTCTTAGAAGATGAGGCTAAGATGTTTTCTTTGGTTGCTTCGCTTCAAGTGGATTGTGAAGCAGTGGGCGTGGAGCTACCGGTTGTTCGGGAATTTCCTGAGGTGTTTCCAGACGACATGAATGACCTACCTTCTGAGCGTGAGTAGAGCTTACTATTGAGGTGATACCGGACACTAGTCATATATCGATGGTTCCTTATCGGACATCTGCATCTGAGTTAGGGGAACTGAAGAAACAGTTCGAAGATTTGCTTGAGAAGAAGTTTGTTCGACCGAGTGTTTCTCCGTGGGGTGCCCCTGTGTTGTTGGTGAAGAAGAAAGATGGTAGTATGAGATTGTGCGTGGATTATCAGCAGTTGAATAAAGTGACGATTAAGAATAAATATCCACTTCCGAGGATTGATGATTTAATGGATCAATTGGTGGGTGCTTGTGTGTATAGAAAGATTGATTTGAGGTCTGGTTATCATCAGATTCTTGTTAAGCCTGATGATATTCTGAAGACAGCTTTTAGGACGAGATATGGACACTATGAGTATACTATGATGCCGTTTGGAGTTTCGAATGCACCTGGCGTATTCATGAAGTATATGAATAGGATTTTCCATCCTTATTTGGATCATTTTGTAGTGGTGTTCATCGATGATATTTTGATATATTTTAAGTCTGAAGAAGAGCATGCGCAACATCTAAGAGTTGTATTACAGGTTTTGAACGACAAGAATCTTTATGCCAAGTTGTCTAAGTGTGAGTTTTGGTTGAAGGAAGTGAGTTTCCTTGTGTCGCAACTGCGAAAAACACCTGGCGGAAAATAGAAGAATCGCCACCTTTCGTTATTTATCCCAAAGAGAGGGAACGGTAACGATCGGAAAAACCTAACGAAAAGGGAAAAGACGAGGTCATCGCAACCAAGTCCTGGATTCGGGAGTCGGTTACGCAAGGGGAAGGTATTAGCACCCCTCACATCCGTCGTACTCGACGGGATCCATGCTTGTTGTCTATCTAAGGGTGTGTTTAAACTATCTACGCTAATGGCTCACAGGACAAAAGAGGAAAGAAAAGAGACTCAGCAGAGCATTACCGCTCTGTGCCTACGTATTCCCTCGTACAATGGGAAAGTCATAGTCAATGTAGTTGGGCTAACTACGGGAGAAAGGGGGAAGGTTGCTCGCCAAGACGTCGCATCTTGTGCCTACGTACTTTCATCTGGTATGAAAGATCAGAGCAAACGTAGTTCGGGCTGACACGAAACCACAGGTTGATTAAGTGTTTTAATCGAGTAGGGTTAATC
Source organism: Lathyrus sativus (assembly GCA_963859935.3). Taxonomy (NCBI): domain Eukaryota; kingdom Viridiplantae; phylum Streptophyta; class Magnoliopsida; order Fabales; family Fabaceae; genus Lathyrus; species Lathyrus sativus. Next base: position 89,686,011 of record OZ012739.1, on the reverse strand, counting down.
CTCTGTTCTAGCAGTTAGGAGCAAAGCCTATTTGCGGTAGAACCAAAGCTTAACAACACTCTTTTCTAAAAAAGTTTCCGATTAATCCCGAAGGAAGAAAGGTTTGATGTTTTGTTTTGTGTTTTTTAGTGAAGTGAATTAATTCGGTTTGTGATTCACGTTGCACTAAAGACTATGACATGGAGGCGAATGCTTCGTATATCGCCCCCAAACGGGACGTATACTAAACACTCTAGATAAGTGAGAGGAGACCCCTCACTCATCATTCCCCATGTAGCTTAAGGCTCGTAGCGTGCAACATTTATCGCATTTATTAAATGGATTAGAATTGTTTTGAGGTGAGAGAGAGAGACACACAGAAGGTATAGGGGAAACTCGGCCCTAAAGTTGTCATGCAAAGTTATCCTATAGTTTAGATGAAAAGGGAACATCTACCCTAATGTTAGCATGCTTGGATTAAACACCTAACGTCTCTCCTACTCCCATCCTAAACGGAGGGACTAGGAATCCTATGGGGATCATGGCAAAAAGCACAAGAAGAACAAAGGAATGATCAATCACAAGTAGAAAATGTAAACATGAAAATGCACACTTAGAATGGTGGGAGGGAGGAAAAAATGTGTGGGGCAGCAGCCGCCACAAGCGCGTCTCGACCTCAACAGCAATGCAAAAATGATGCAAACATGTGGAGAAGAACATGAGATGAAAGCGAATAGTCATGCAAACAAATGCTCACCTCGAACAACATGCACAAGCATGTAAACAAATGGAAGAATGAACATACATGTCAACAAAATCATGATTAATCAACCACAAACAGCGAAAAATATTCAAAACATTTCAATCCTAATGCATCACACTAATCTATGATGATTCGAATCGAAGGTATGCAAACAAGCAAGCAAAACAGCAAATATGACATTCTGGCACAATGTTAATCGGTTAACCCCTGGGGTTAATCGGTTAATACCTTAAAAAGTTCATAAAATCTGGAATTTTGAACAGGTTAATCGATTAACCATATGCATTAACCGGTTAACACTGTTAACGTTTGAAAAAAATTTGAAAGTTTGAAATGGTTAACCGATTAACACTGGACCATAAGCTAAAAACAGCAGCAGAGAATCACTTCCAACACAAAAACAACTTATTCAAGGTTCCAACAGATCAACTTATCAATTAAGCATAAAATTAACAATAGAAAACAGAGATCCAACAACATGGATACACAATTGTCGCTACTGCGAAAATCGGCGTCGGCTGAACAGAAGAGTCGCCATCGTGCGTTATTTATCCCAACAGAGGGAAAGGAAACGCTCGATGTAAACCTACCGCAAAGACGAGAAAGGAATGGTCATCGCAACCAAATCCTGGATTCGGGAGTCGGTTACGCAAGGGGAAGGTATTAGCACCCCTCACGTCCGTCGTACTCGACGGGATCCACGCTTGTTTTCTAGTACGGATTGTTATTCTATCTACTCTACAGGTCTGAGGTTAAAAGAAAATAAAATGACTCGGCAAAGTATCACACTTTATGCCTACGTATTCCCGTCTGGAACGAGAAATCAGAGTCAACGTAGTTCGCCTACCTACGGGAAAGGAGGGGAAGGTTGCTCGCTAGGATATCGCATCCTATGCCTACGTACTTTCATACAGCATGAAAGATCAGAGCAAACGTAGTTCGGGCCACGTATGACACAAGTCTGTCTTGATTGTTTTTTATCCTTCTGAAGAAGGTTTTCTCCTGATTACGCGTCCAAGCGGACGAAAATGACTCTTTGATTGGTTTACAGTCTTTTACGCAAGAACTGTTTTTTATTGATGTTTATCCTTTTATTGTATTTTTCTGATTGTTTTGAGAAAGAAGAGAAACAACAACTCTAAAACCTATGGTTAAAAAGAGAATCAAAGTCTACCCCAATGTTGTCATGCATGGATGAAAGCCTAGTGTCTGTCATATTTCTCTCTTGCGCAGAGAGAAACAGAGATCCTGAGGGGATAAACGGAAAAGAAACAACATATATACAGTAAAGCGGTAAAATGCATGAATGCAGCAATACAAGCGAGGCAAGGGAGTCCCACTCAACCTCGAACCTAGAAAACAATGAGCGAAGTGAAACAACTTCACCTCAATCTCAAGGGGACAATTAACAAACAATACAGTCAAGAAACTCAAACAATACATCACCAGCTCTAAACAGCACCAGCAGCTCTAAATAGCAAAACCTGACAGCATAAGCTCCTTCTTCCATCAGTCTTCAAGGCAATGAACTCTATTCTCAATCTTCAAGGGCTTCTTCAAAGCAAGCTCTCCAACAGAGAAATGATTATAAGAGGATTTTGCATGTTAAACAGTCTGTTGAACACCAAAGGTGGCCTACAGAAAGTTAACATAATACAGATTGTTTCTCTCAAAGTTCTATCTCCTAGATACAGTCACTAATCCTTCCAAAGGAGGGATGTGAGTATTAAGGAGAGACTTTTAATCATTGAGAAGAATGGAGGCAAAAGAAACCATCCATGTTTATGAAGAAAATTTCTATTCTAAGGCTCTACCTATACCCTATGTCCTATGGTCTTCAGACAACTTCAAGCAAGCCAAGCAATCTTCATCAAGCTTTGGTTTTGATCTTCAACTTTGTATTCATTAGGCTCCACCATCATGCTCTTCAAACCAAGCCAACACCCCAAGCAAATGCCCCAAAAAAACCCTCACAACAAAGTAAACCCCAATAATGGGCAAACCAAACAAGCACACAATTGTAAAATACACTAAAAATATTAATATAGTAGGGAAAATTCTAATATTATTTCTAGGGGATCTACTATACCTACCCTTAATACCCTATATGCCCCGGGTCCTAATTCAATCTAAAAACCCAAAAGAAATTGTTTTAATGCACCTAAGTTGTGTATAAACCCTAATCTAACCATCTCAATATCCACTGATCAAAATTACCTAAAAAAAATCCTAAAAATTATGGAATAAAATCCAGGGGTACCTAATATGTATATCTAATTGTCCTAAAAATATTGACCTAAAAAAGTAATGGGAACTACCTAAACAAAAATCTATAAGATTATGTACAAACCATATTCAATAAAAACAACTAAGATGTAAAATATTCACAAAAAATATAAAAAATATCTAAACTAATATTTTTATTTATTCACAATTTTCTTAAAACAATTATCAACATGTAGCAAAAATTCCCATATTAAAATGACTATTTTTCAATTTTATATGATTTTTCAAAGTTGTAAAATGAAATGAACAAAATGAATAAAAAATAACAAAAAAATCTGGTGCAGATAGCAATAAAAAGTAAAGTGGTAAGCAACTGGGCCCAGCTGGGGGGTGCGCGTAGCAAAGCGCCCTGGGCCCAAACATCAGAAAAATGACAAAGAAAATCAAAGAGAAAAAGAAAATAAAACGGTGCAAATATCAATCAATACACGTGCAATATTGGATGGGCCATTAAAGGGGGGTGTCAACAACAAAAATCAGCTTAAGCCCAACAACACGTTTTAAGTGAAATGACCGTGTTTCACCCTTCAGCCAAAACCTTCACAACTGAGGTGAGATCTGGACCACACGATCCATGCTTTGGTCAAGAGTCAGCGCCCATCCAATGGCTGAGACCTTATCTTCTCCATTCAAATCAAAGTTGGAGCCAAACTCCATTGCTGAACCTCCAAGAAAGCTCCAAACTCAGCAACTCGTGTTCCCTCAAAATTGAACCAAAATCAACAAAATAAAACCCTAACATGCTCAGAATTCTTCCCTGGTTCCATCTATGGCATTGAAATTCATTGATATAGTCTCTAACCCTAAACACGATTCTCAAATCAAAATTGATCAGAAATTCAACATTCACCATTCATCAAATTAAGTGTCTTAATCTCTTCCTTGTTCATCCCTGGTCAATTACCACTAAAAGCCTAAGGTTCTACTTGCATATCCATGGAGTTATAGGTCCAAACAGAATTTGTGTCCACATGAAATTCATCACTAAATCGTGTCAAACTTTCCAGGAAGCATCATCTAACCACCTACATTGCTTCTATCCTAACAATTCTTGATGATTCTACCTAATTCGAGCCAGAAGAAGAAAGTTACTAACCTGCGAAATTGATGAAAACAGATGATGTAATGCTTCAATCTACTGCTTGCAAAGCTCCAAAATTACTCAATGCTTTGATATCTTGCTACTGTTTGCAATGGATCTTCCTTAAATGGCCTGAATCAGTGTAACAGAATTCCAATTGCAGATGAAGAAGTAAGAACTCAAGAACACGAATCAGGCTTGGATTCTCTCAGATTTTGATTGAAACACTCTCAGTGATGATTATAGAATTGATTTGGATCAAGAAATTGAAGAAATGATGAAGAATTGTGAGAATTCGAAATTGAATTGAAAGAAGAAAGTGTGAAGTTCAATCTCTGGGTTTTGCACAAAATGAAGCCCAACCTTGATCTTGATTAACTCTAATGGTTATATAGGTGATGTTAGAAACTTCTAGAGAAGGCTGGAATGATCCTATGAGAAAATGATAATCTCATGCCATGAGATGTTGAAAATGGCCAATGCAAAAACCAGTCCCATCTTGCCTTGTTACAACCTATCAAAGTAGCTTGAATATCTCCCCAAATGAGAATTAGAGTGTGTTAGAGTGGTCCTTTGCCTTGTACCTTAATCCTTATGTGATTTGGCAAGTGTAGCTTCTCATATAAGTAACCAATGGTAGGTCCAAGTTCTTGACCTCAAATTCAAAATCCAATGTTGTCATTGATCTCAAAACATGTTTTTCCTTCAATTTGGTATATCACATGATGTATTTTGGCTTTGGATCAAAAGAAACCCAAATTTGGTCACTTGAAAATGGACTTTTACCTTCCATATTTGGTTAATTTTATCATTTTAAGTTCCATGCATTTCCAAACCATCATGACCTCTTTCCTCGACTCAAAACATCATTTTGAGCAAGTTTTATGTTGAACATTTTTCCATTTGAAGCTTGCAAGTAGGAGTTTTAAGCATATACTTGAAATGACCTATAAACTTACTTTCCCAAAATACCCCTGGCTTGTCAAGACCATAAGTAGAGCTGCACAAATCAGATTGAGGAATAACATACCTTTATAGAAAGCTAAGATCATGAGGAACAACTTTCATGTTGGCCAAAAATCCATTTGAAAATTCCTTATGGGGTAAAAGTTGCTTGGAAGTCAAGTAACTTTCACAGATAAATTTCAGTGTCCTCAGATGACCTGTAACTTGCAAGAACCATAACTTGAGTTCTATAAACCTCCTTGAGGACTTACACCACTCAAATTAAAGTTCTTGAGATGATCTACAAGTTTCATGTTGGCCAATGATCCATTTGAGACTTGCATTTTGAATTATTTTGCTTGGAAGTTTGACCTAAACCAGGGGATTTTACTCAGAAACCCTAATTTAGAAACTTCTCTTCTTCTTGATTTCTCTTGATTTCTTCTTGTCACAACACCATATCCATATCCACATCTCAAATGATGAACCCCACATCCTTTAAATGGGCCTTGGTGCCCTTCAATCAAGCATCAAACCTAGGGTTGACCTAGGGTTGACCTAGGTGAAACCCTAGTTGACTGTCTTCAACTGTAGCTCTTGCAACCACACCCATGACTTGTATCATCTTCAAAATGACCCTCTAGGTCTTCCATGATGTCTCTACACATTCCATTCCCTTCAATTCATAACTCACAACTTCTCTGATGATCTTCAAACACCCTCAAGATAGGAGAGAAACCCACTGCTTGGCCTTTTAACTTCTCAAAGATTCAATTTCTTTCTTAGTGACTTGAATAGACTTGGGCTTGAATAAAACCCCCTTGGATATGCTTCTTGAGATAAGAATGGCACTTTACCCCTTGTTGGATGGCTTGCCCATGCTATGCTATGCAAATGAATGAAATATGTGCATGATCTACTATGCAAATGATAAAGCTATGAAAACACAAATCAGGTAAAATAAGTTGGTCAAATTTTAGGGTGCAACAGCTGCCCCTATTCAAACGGCTTGGACCCGACTGGGTGAAACGCCCAGACCTTCAGACAATCGAGGTACGAGACGGTTGAATACCAATAAACCTGGAAATTTGCCAACTGCCAGAAATAAATTGCGAAATAAACTGCACCACTACTTGGGGAACACTATCTACAAATCTGATTTCAACACTATCTTGTCAATACTGGAATAAACTTATTGACTTCACTGGGAGAAGTACTTCTGTCGAATATAAGAACGCAATTCTGTCTTGTCATACAGGGAAATCTTCTTCTGCCCGTCCATAACTCCGCCCTTGCTACGGGAAAATAACTCCGCCTTTGCTACGGGACACACACTGTCCATCCATACAGGAAAATAACTCCGCCTTTGCTACGGGACGTATCCTGTCCATCACACAGGAAAATAACTCTGCCTTTGCTACGGGACGTACCCTGTCCATCACACAGGAAAATAACTCCGCCTTTACTACGGGACGTACCCTGTCCATCACACAAGAAAATAATTCCGCCTTTGCTACGGGACGTACCCTGTCCATCTCACAGGAAAATAACTCCGCCTTTGCTACGGGACGTACCCTGTCCATCACACAGGAAAATAACTCCGCCTTTGCTACGGGACGTACCCTGTCCATCACACAGGAAAATAACTCCGCCTTTGCTACGGGACGTATCATGTCCATCACACAGGAAAATAACTCCGCCTTTGCTACGGGACGTATCCTGTCCATCACACAGGAAAATAACTCCGCCTTTGCTACGGGACGTACCCTATCCATCACACAGGAAAATAACTCCGCCTTTGCTACGGGACGTACCCTGTCCATCACACAGGAAAATAACTCCGCCTTTGCTACGGGACGTACCCTGTCCATCACACAGGAAAATAACTCCGCCTTTGCTACGGGACGTACCCTGTCCATCACACAGGAAAATAACTCCGCCTTTGCTACGGGACGTACCCTGTCCATCTCACAGGAAAATAACTCCGCCTTTGCTACGGGACGTACCCTGTCCATCACACAGGAAAATAACTCTGCCTTTGCTACGGGACGTACCCTGTCTATCACACAGGAAAATAACTCCGCCTTTGCTACGAGACGTATCCTGTCCATCACACAGGAAAATAACTCCTCGGACATAGCTTTTTTTGTGCCTATTCTTTGCAGTAACTAACTCCACTGGGAATATTCCGAAAATAATTGTCAAAAACTCGTCTCGATAACAAGTGGATACTTCTGAACTTTGATTCCATTAAAACCTGAAACGCTGCCGCAGCCACAAACTTGAAGAAACATTCCGCTGGCCGGATACAATAGCGCCTCAATTGGCAACTCTGTGGGAGAAAATAATAAACTGAACTATGTCATCACACGTCTCCTGGCGAGACCTCGATTGTCTGGTAATATCTGAGCTTTAGAACTCCATACTCCTATTGAGAAACACACCTGAAAGCAAAAGGTCAACCAACCTGATCTATGTTTCATAATGCGTATGTTTGATAATGGCGTAATGCTCCACACAACATGGGAATGCTACACGTTTTTTTTCTTTGTTTGGTGGATGCAAATATGACACTATATGCCGATGCAAATGCAGGCTCGAACTGCTGGGATAGCTCTAACAAGCTTGCTTCATCAATCTTGGCCGTCGGGGACAAATATCACCCTGCTGGGGAGTGAACGGGTATCACAAAGTATTCCAGCAAAATAAATGCCAGGACACACAACCAACTCTGTCGGGGAGAGTTTTAACCTTCGATTTCCACCGGGAGGAAATAAGACACTTGCTGAAAAGAGAGAACCCCGCTGGGGATGAAACGACTCTCATTGGGGAATATCAACTGACTCTGTTGGGGAGAATAAATGACCCTACTGGGAAAGGAATCTCTACTGGGAAGAGTAGACTGTCTGGGTACAGCTCACAAGTTTGGAAATATTAATCTTCTGAGACTAAACAACTCTGCTCGGGTCAGGGAATCCTTTTGGGGGACACCACACTGTCTGAATACAGCCTTCGATCTTGGAATCGTCAATTCTGTTGAGGGTAAACGACCCTGCTGGAGAATGTCCTTCGGATAAGCTGCGACTAGCTGGGGAATTTGATCCTTCTTCAGCAAGGAACATTGTTATCTTAGCTTCAGGAAATGAAGCGCGACCTGCATGGAGATTCACTTCACATAACGATCAAGTCTTTTCGTTACGAGCTTCTGGTTAGGACTGCAATCTTCCGATCGTCCACTTCGTATGGTCAAGAACCCTGCAACACCACAAACGAGACAAGACAAGTCTATACAACCAAATCTATTCAAGTTAGCGTTAGTGACATCATTTTCAGCCAATTCAAAGTTTTAGCAATTATTGGCAAGGGCCACCAATGTTATGCACTTGCTAGTTTTATTTAACATTGGCGCTTTTCACATACAAAACGGTAAAGAACAAACATCAAATACTGAATAACATGTTTTATTGATTGGGCCCCTGAATGGGCAGAGTTTTGTACACTGGATGTAACTCCTGAAAAGAGGAAGCTACGCACAACAACTATACAAGCATACACAGGAAGCATAAATACAATGACAAATCAAATTTACACATATGTCGGCAACGTGATGCAGACGACCATCATGAGCTGATCCTCCTATGACTCGCCTGACTCTGGCGCTTTCCCGGTATTTAAACTTCTGAAGAGATTGTATCTGATAATCGAACTCCCAGGTATATTCTCCCGCACCAATGTGCACCGTAATATCAAATTCGGACCGCAGTCATTTGCTTTTCAAATCCCTAACTTTTGCGTGAACCACCCTTTTACGGGTTTTCAGTTCACCGGGATACCCCTTTTTGCCGAAGCCGCCCAGTGTAGGTTTTCAACTTCGCGGGCGTACATTTTTTCAATTTTATCCCTAATTTTTGCCCGAACCTTTCATTCTGTTTTTGGTTCGCCAGGATGCCCCATTTTTGCCTGAACTCTCCTTTTTTGCCCAGCGGGTCAATTTCAAGTAAAGTATTTTTTAACTGCGTCCGAATTCACAGGCGACGTAAAGTCTTCAATGTCCATGGTGGACAACAACAAAGCTCCTCCTGAAAAGACTTTTCTGACAATGTATGGCCCTTCGTAGTTGGGGGTCCACTTGCCCCTGTGATCTGCCTGTGGCGGGAGAATCCTTTTTAGCACAAGGTCGCCCGTTTGAAAGCTCCGAGGGTGTATCTTCTAATCATACGCTTTCTTCATTCGGCTCTGGTACAACCGACCATATGCTAGAGAAGCTAACCTCTTCTCATCCATTAAACTCAGCTGGTTCAACCTGTCTTTCACCCATTCTGCCTCGTCCAGTTGGACATCTCGTAATACCCTCAGGGAAGGAATCTCAACTTCCAGTGGTAACACTGCTTCCATTCCATATACCAACGAGAACGGGGTTGCCCCGGTTGATGTGCGTACCGTCGTACGATAACCGTGCAAAGCGAAAGGTAGCATCTCATGCCAGTCCTTATAGGTCACCACCATCTTCTGAACAATCTTCTTTATATTCTTATTGGCCGCTTCAACAGCGCCATTCATCTTGGGGCGATAAGGAGAAGAGTTGTGATGCTCAATCTTAAAACTCTGACACAGCTCCTTCATCATCCTGTTATTTAAGTTTGAACTGTTGTCGGTAATTATCCGCTCAGGGATTCCATATCTGCAAATGATATCTCGTCTGATAAACCTGGCTACCACCTGCTTGGTTACATTTGCATATGATGCCGCTTCCACCCACTTGGTAAAATAATCAATTGCTACCAAGATGAAACGGTGTCCGTTAGATGCCGTCGGCTCGATCTTTCCAATCATATTGATTCCCCACATTGAGAATGGCCACGGTGACGACATCACGTTCAGAGGACTCGAAGGCACATGAATCTTATCCGCATAGATCTGGCACTTATGACACCTCTTTGCAAACTTGAAACAATCAGTTTCCATAGTTAGCCAGTAATAACCGGCCCGCAGCAGCTTCCTCGTCATAGCATGCCCACCAGCATGTGTACCAAATGTACCCTCGTGTATTTCCTCCATGAGAAACTTCGCCTCTTTCTCGTCTACACAACGTAGTAGCACCAAGTCGTGGTTTCTCTTGTATAGGACACCGTCCAGATTCAGATAGAAATTACCCGCCAATCTCCTGAGAGTTTTCTGATCATGACTGGATGCCCCAGCCGGATACTCCTTATTCTTCAGGAAATTCTGGATATCAAAGTACCAGGGTTTATCATCAGATGCTTCGTCAATGGCAAATACAAAGGCGGGTTTGTCAAGCCGAGAGATAACAATTTTGGGAGCCTTATTCTAGAAGTTGACTTTATACATGGAAGACAATATGGCCAGGGCGTCAACCATCTGATTCTCTGCTCGCGGCACATGATGCAACTCAACCTTGTCAAAGAAGGGCAATAATCTCCTCGCGTAATTCATGTATGGTATCAAGTTGGGCTGACGTGTCTCCCATTCTCCTTTTATTTGATTCACCACCAGAGTTGAATCTCCGTATACATCCATATTTTTGATTCGCAAATCAATGGCCTCTTCAAGCCCCATGATACAAGCTTCGTATTCGGCTTCATTATTGGTAACTGGAAAGGTCAATCGAGCGGTAAATGGGATGTGCGACCCATGTGGAGTAGTGATGATTGCCCCTATTCCGCTACCGTAGGAGTTTACAGCTTCGTCAAAGATCAACTGCCACTTGGAACCCAATTCTGGTCCTTCGTCTGGCAACGGTTCTTCACAATCTTTCATCTTTAGGTACATGATATCCTCGTCAGGAAAATCAAACCTCATCGATTGGTAGTCCTCAATAGGCTGCTCAGCAAGATACTCCGATAACACGCTCCCCTTTATAGCCTTCTGTGAGACATACTGGATGTCGTATTCGGTCAAAACCATCTGCCAACGGGCAATTCTCCCCGATAGTGCCTGCTTTTCAAATACGTATTTGATAGGATCCATCTTCGAGATGAGCATGGTTGTATGATTCAGCATGTACTGCCTCAAACGCTTGGCGGCCCAGGCTAGCGCGCAACAAGTTTTTTCGAGCATTGAATATCGAGATTCAGATTCAGTAAACTTCTTACTCAGGTAGTAAATTGCATGCTATTTTCGCCCTGTCTCGTCATGTTGACCGAGAACACAACCCATACTTCCCTCAAGAACCGTCAAATACATAATCAAGGGTCTCCCTGCCACTGGAGGTATCAGAATAGGAGGCTCCTGCAAATACTGTTTTATTTTATCGAACGCCTTTTGACAATTTTCATCCCACGTTACAGCCTGGTCTTTTTTCAACAACTTGAATAACGGCTCACACGTGGCCGTTAGGTGAGATATGAACCGAGCGATGTAGTTCAACCTCCTTAAAAACCCGCGCACCTCTTTTTCTATTTTAGGCGTCGGCATCTCTTATATGGATTTTATTTTTGCAGGATCAACCTCTATTCCTTTTTCGCTCACGATAAACCCCAGCAGTTTACCCGACCTCACCCCGAAGGTGCACTTGTTAGGGTTCAGTCTCAACCTGAACTTCCTAAGCCTTTTGAATAATTTCAGCAAATTCACCAGATGTTCCTCCTCCGTCTGGGATTTAGCAATCATATCATCGACATAAACCTCGATCTCTTTATGCATCATGTCATGAAAGAGAGTCTTCGTTGCACGCTGATACGTTGCCCCAGCATTCTTTAATCCGAAGGGCATCACTTTGTAACAAAATGTTCCCCAAGGCGTAATGAAGGTAGTCTTCTCCATGTCTTCTGGCGCCATTTTAATCTGATTGTAGCCCGAGAAGCCATCCATGAAGAAGAATACGGAGAATTGAGCGGTGTTGTCAACCAGCACATCGATGTGAGGAAGGGGAAAGTCATCTTTCGGGCTCACTTTGTTCAAATCACGGTAATCTACGCACATTCTCACTTTACCGTCTTTTTTTGGCACTGGCATAATATTAGCGACCCATGAGGGATATTTTGTAACAGCTAGGAAACCAGCATCCCACTGCTTTTGAACCTCCTCTTTAATTTTTACTGCCATATCAGGTCTAGTTCTGCGAAGCTTCTGCTTAACCGGCGGGCATTCTTCTTTTAGCGGCAGATGGTGCACAACCATATCCGTATCCAGCCCAGGCATGTCCTCATACGACCAAGCAAAAATATCACTATACCCTCTGAGCATTTCAACCAGTCTTCGCTTGACGTCGCTCTGCAGCGCGACTCCTATACGGATGTTCCTTTCAACCCTCCGACCCCAGATTAACGATTTCAATGACCTCCTCATGAGGCAGAATTATTCGTTCTTCTTGTTTTACCAACCAGGTTAATTCTTCTGGAACCTCGCCATCTTCAACAATCTCTTCTTCGGCCTGAAATACCGGGTGCTCAAAGTCGAAATGAGTCATAGGCGGTTCAATGATGTCATCTGAAAATGTTATCCTGCAAAAGGAATTGTTAAATGCTTCAAAATGTGTATAAAGCGAATAACCACGTTGCCATTTTATTGTAAAAATAAAAACAGGAAAAACAGAGATCACAATATTTGTACATGAAAAACGCCTTTTTATTTAACGATTAAACAATGCAATGTACATAACAGAACAACCCTAAGCAAAATCACGATGCTCCGGGTAAGACACCGGATTGTTCAACAATTAAGAAAACAAAGTATTACTATTTTGTAGTCACAGGAACAGTCTCCTGAATAGACCAGTTGCATAATCCTTGTCCGGGCACGCTCGGCTGAATCCAGGCGTCCATGTCGCAGTCGTTGTCTCCTTCTTCGGAATCTGAAACAACGTTGATGGCCTCGTGATACACTCCACTAGCTGTGATTGTTATTGGTCCTTTGAAACGGGGTGCCCCAGCAGCAGGCGTTGATGATGACGGTTGATACCCCAGCCCAAATCTGTCCATCTTCACGGGGATATCCAGAACCTTGCCCCAGCCTTTTGTCTCACCAGTCTTCACTAGAGCCTGAGCCTCCTTGTATGATGAGACTGCCACCTCTGATGCTTTACTCGGCCCTGGAACTTTTTCTTTAATGCGCAACCCTTCAAAGGCTTGACAGGGTGTTTCATGAATCTTGCCGTCGACTTCTACGTACTTGAATGACGACAGATGGCTGACCAATATGTCCTCCTCTCAACAAACTGTGACCACACTGTCCCCTACCATGTATTTCAGCTTTTGGTGCAAGGTAGATGTGACTGCCCTAGCACCATGGATCCATGGTCGCCCGAGAAGACAGCTGTATGCTGGCTGGATGTCCATAATGTAAAATTCAGTTTCGAAAATCTCAGGCCCCACCTGCAGAGGTAACGTTATAGATCCAAAGACTGACCTTCGTGTACCATCAAATGCCCTGACCACCAAGTCACTAGGCGTACAAATGATCCCCCTGATGTCCAATTTCATCATTGCTTTCTTTGGCAGCACGTTCAAGGAAGACCCGGTATCTACCAGCACTGGGACATGACTGAGCCCCTGCATTCAACTGAGACGTGCAACCCCATGTTATGCTCTCTCCCCCTCTGGGTCAAATCAAAATCCGTAAATCCCAAGCTATGGCCTGCGTTCACGTGCGCCAACACCCCCTCCAACTGATTCACAGAAACATCTTGGGGTACAAACGACGTGTCCAGAATTTTCAATAATGCATTCCTATGGGCTTCGGAACACAATAACAGTGACAATATGGATATCTTCGACGGCGTCTGTTGAAGGTGCTCAACAATCTTATAGTCACTCTTACGAATAAGGCGCATAAACTCTTCTACATCTTTCAGTGATGTTTCTTTTTCGTTCCTCTGCACAGGGACATCCTCATTCATTTTTCCTTTAACTTTTGCCAACCGTTCGGCCTCTACCTCAGGCGATATAAAAATTCTCCCACTTCTTGTCATCCCTCCGGTCCCGACGACATTGTCTACAACCTCAGCTGGCTGTCTACTGATATCGATTTTCACCCCATCACAGTATGCTTCCAACCCATAAGTCCAGGGTACCGCCTTAGTGCTCTCATAAGGGGTTGGCCCTGCCTTGGTGATAGTGATCGGCGGTCGCCTGGCGGGCGCCGTTATAGTTATAGTTTTTAGGGGGATTGTCACTGTAGCTACATCACTTTGCTCATCTGCTAATACCTCTGCAGGTTTCTCAACTGCCGTTCTGTCGAATTGCAACATGCCTTCATCTATTAAGGTCTGAATACCCTTCTTCAATTCAGCACAACCCCCAGCTTGGGCCCAACACTCTAAACAAAACTCATCGCAGCTCGGATACACACCTCCTTTCAGTAACCTGCTCTTTATCTCACATAACGGCGTCTTTAGTTCATCAACCTTCATGATCAAGTTCAAACCCTCCTCAGTCAAAATAACATTTGCCCCATGGTTGGGCATGGGCTGTTGTACTTTGTTCGGACCTGCTTGTCCAAAATTTATGGCTTTGCTATCCAACAGATCTTGCACCACATGCTTGAACGCGTGGCAAGTCTCTATGTCATGGCCCGGGGCCCCGGAGTGGAACTCGCAGTGTTTGTTTGTATCAAAACCGAACGGAGGAGTGCCCGTCATTGGCGCCATAGTCCTCTTTTCCACCAAGTTCAAACCCAGTAATGTCTGTAGCAACTCTGCATATGTTGAAGGAGGCGTTTCAAACACCCTCCTTGGTTTGCCCCCCTGAATTCTGCGTTGGGCAGGATGTAACCTTTGTTGTGGCTGCTGTTGCTGTGGTGGTATCTGCTGTAGTGGTATTGGTTGTTGATGAAATAGAATCGTGACACTTGCCACCTGTTGCGGATGATTGTACTGATTCCGCCCTCTGCCCCGGCCTCGGCCCCCGAATACTGCACTTGTGTCACCTTGACGACGACCACCGAAAGCTCTTCTGTTACTGCCAGCTGAAGTAGATTCCTCAGCTTGGAATCTCCCCATTTTAATATTACTTTCAACCTTCTCTCCCATCAAGATTAGATCCGAGAAACTGCCCAAAGAAGCGGGAAACAGCTTATCATAAAACATACCGGTGAACGTACCTATGAACATATCATTCATCTCCTTCTCAACCAACGGAGGATGAACTCTTGCAGCCATGTCGCGCCACCTCTGCGCATATTCTTTGAAGCTCTTATCTTTCTTCTGTGACAACCCCTGTAACTGGACCCTGTTCGGTGCCAGGTCACTATTGTACTTATAATGAGCCACAAACGCTTCAGCCAGCTGCTTCCAAGTCTTTACCTGAGTAGGCTCCAATCCCATGTACCATTCAAGGGAAGGACCAGACAAGCTGTCTTGAAAGAAATGCATCAGCATCCTTTCATCATTCGAATAAGCCGACATCCTTCTATAGTATGACCGCACATGCACCTTTGGACAGGTATCTCCCTTATATTTGTCAAATGTGGGAGCTTTAAACTTTAGCGGTACCCTCAGGCCAGGCACCAGACCCATTATGGTCATATCTAAACCGACAGCACTTTGATTCACAACACCTTTCATCTGCTCCTCGAGCATCTTGATTCGTTGAGCGTTATCTACAGGACCTTCAAAACCCCCACCAGAGAAAGCATCTTCTTGCTGATCTTCTATCCAATTACCGTTCCCATTTCCGTATCCATCATACCCATTGTTACGACCAAATCTAGCCTGATTCATCACAGGGCCCCGCCCCCTATTACCATACCCTTGAGTGACCCCGGCAGGTCCAAAAGACATCACTCCAGCACCATTTCCGTTACCGAATCCCCCATAACCCTGATTGGCATTACCAAATCCATCCTGTCCGAAGCCCTGAGCGTTGAAGCCGTACTTCCCGTCTTGATTAGCATAATCAAACCCCTGGTCGTTATAGCTAAATCCGTAATTATCGAAGCCATTACCTCCAATATTATCACCACCCAGATTAGCATCTCCGAACCCAACGTTGTTGATGACAGTCTCATTACCAATTCCTGTATTACCGTTCCCAGCGCCAGTGCCATTGTTCATATTCACAGCAGGTATGTTCGTCACAGGTGGAGCTACCGGTGTAGGAGTACCATCCCCGTGAATGGTGTCAACTCGTACAGAATCGTGGTCTTCGTTTCCATGCCCAACATTTCTCACCAGCAAAGGCTGCACCAATGCTTACAAGTTTTCCTGGCCTTTCACGATTGTCTCCATCGTCTGCATGAACAATGCCAGCTTCTCACGCATGTCCTGCATTTCGCTCTGCATCTGATCCAAAACTCTTTTGCAGTTGGTACGAGTAGAGTATTAGTGCGGGTGTTGACTTTCAATTCTGAAAAGACCTGATCGATGCAGGAAATGAGATACAGTTCAATAATCACCTGTAATGCAATATGAATGTGTATGCAAATGTGACATGTGTCAGTGCATTAGGGAATATCACTCCCCAATTCTAGTGCTAATGTGTCAGTATGGTGACAGTGACAGCAATACGAAGTTCGGAGCCGAATCATAGAAAACACCTCATTCATTGCAGAGAAACCCATCAAGTCAGGAATACAATATCAATGAGCGTACAATAAGAAGGCATGACCTCAACCAACAATCCTGGTGATGGTCAGCACAATGCAAATAAAGCATACACATCAATACATGAAATAGTCAAGTGCGACCATACGCCTGGTACTCCTCTAATAACCTCTTAGTCTCTGGATGACTTGGTCGGGTAAGCAAACCCTCAACAAGTAGATCTCTTCGCTTGAGAACACGTCGTAAATCACCAGCAGATTCCTCCCGTGCCCCTTCTCCGAAGCGATCCTCTAACTTCCGTTTCTGAGACACATCCTCCTTCTTGCATTCAATGGCTTTGTTCAATGAGTTCTGTAGACTATATCTTGCCATCACCTCCTTTTCATACTTTTTCTTGCTAGCCTTCAACTGATCTTCGAGTTCAGAAATTTGCTGCTTCAATTTGTCTTCCCTCTTTTTGTTGTTGGTTAGCATAGCATTCCACGTTTTGTTGCAAGAAGAGATTTCCCGGTAGGCGGCATCGAGTGACTTCTTCTTGGACTCTAACATATCATGAGAGCTTCTGAATTCTTTTCCCAGGCGTTCACGCTTCTTTTTCTCTTCGGTCAGTTCAGCCCCTAGCCTGTTCACCAACTCAGTCTACTGTTGGAAGGAATGCACAGCCTTGTTCTTCTCACTCCTCATCTGAGCCAGTTCCTTCTCTAACTCTTCATTGATCTTTATCAAGTCCTCTTTTCCTTGCACAACCCGCTCATAGACCTCAATACCTACAGTAGTTGGTTCCTCCGCTGGAATGGGAACAGGACGTGATACTGCTGGAAAAGGCATTTGTACCTGTCTTACCCTCTCCTGAATCCACACCTTGTATGGCATATAGGCTTGACAATCATTCTTGCCTAGCAATGGTTTTCCTCTTCTGCAGATATGATTCCAAGCGTGCTGAAGCTTGGCCAATAATTCCCCACTCAGGTCACCGGTGAAATACAGAGATTCCTGTATTTCTTCTTCCTTTGGCGGGCTTTTCAAAGCATAACCGAATTGCCTGATCAATAATGATGGATTGTAGTTGATGCACCCTTTCCTCTCAATCAGAGGAACATTAGGATATCCGGCGCAGCTGTAGATAATCTCAGATCCCAATAAAGCTCTGTCAAACCAGACAACATCTTCTGAAGAAAGTCCCATCAAATGCTCAGACCAATTCACCATATCTGCAGACTCAGCAAAGATACCCTTCTTGGGCAGATGACTCTCAAACCACATATACAGCAAGGGTACACAACAAGAGACGTTCTTGCCCCTCCTATTCTCATTCTTATAATGCAATGAGTGATAGAAGTCTCCAATCAGGGTGGGCACAGGATTGCTTGAAGCAAAGATATAGAATGCATCCAAATCAACGAAGTCAGGCATATTAGGGAACAGTACAATGCCATAGATACACAAAGCAAGGATAGCATTAAACACAACCCAACAACCACTCTTGGCGTACTCTTGTGCTTTCCCAACTAAGAACTTGAGAGAAAAACCAGAAACTCCATTCCACGAGGTTAACAGCAGTTCTGAGGGGTCTAGGTGCAAAGCAGCAGCCAAATCCTCCCGTTTGGGCTCAACACCCATATGAATGAAGGGCACCTTGTTCTGAATAGTCAACTCCAAGATCTCAACATATTCCTCCATGGTCGGAGCCAGAATGAAGTCAGGGAAAGTAAAACACCTCAGCGGGGGATCATAGAACTGCATCAGTGCGTATAATCCGTTACGCTCATACATGGATGGTTTATAAACCAGCCTGAGCAGTTTCTCATAACTCTTCCTGAGGCTTCTCTTCACCTCACCATCAGCTAGAGATATCAAACCAAGTAGCGAAGAAACATCGGGAGTAGGCAACTTGTACGCGACAGTCTTCCTCAAAATACTCATGATAACAGATGGAAGTCCGGAGCACTAGAATCAGGAAGTATGAAAATGCACCTGCAGCACAGACACACGTTAATGATATGCACATGATGATGCAAACAATGCAATATGTAAGCAATGCAACAAGGGATCACGTGCCCCTGGCTGAGAAATTCAATCCACAACACTGGCCTCAAACAGTCCCACAAACTGCTTAAGATCATCCACAATGTTCCAACTTGGCCTCTGACAGACCCAATAACACTGCCCTCAAATATCACACCACTGAATCTCAATCAAGAAAACCGGTAATCTGGAGGTCAAGTTACCTGCATGCCCAACCCCTCTCACAGGTAAGTGTCCTAGCAACTGACACAAGGTACGGCATCCTATGCGGTCGTCGGCATCACAGACTTTCAAGACGGATGATACGATACCTAGAAGGTGTGGCATCATCATGTCCTGAAGAGGCCTCACTTAGCCAACTTCCAAATGATCGGTCCCCGGAGTCGACAATCCAACTAACCAACAACCCCCTCAACCCAAAGGGTTGAAAAAGAAGTCAACCAGAAGAACCTCGTCCGAGCGTGGATTTCATGAGACACTAGTACATGCAAAGCATGCACGCGCCCACTAATTTCCACTCTAATTCTAGGTGCACTAAAGCCCAGGTCCGGCTTATGTCTCAATCATAGAACCCCCTCATAACTCCACAGCAATAATAACGATAATATAATGCTGAATATAAGATACAGAAAATGTAAATCCATACAAAATCCACGACGGGAAAACAAGTGTTAGGATTGACTCGCGTAGGGAACCGTTGGAGTCCCCAGCAGAGTCGCTAGCTGTCAGTACTGCGAAAATCGGTGCCAGCTGAACAGAAGAGTCGCCACCGTGCGTTATTTATCCCAACAGAGGGAAAGGAAACGCTCGAAGTAAACCTACCGCAAAGAAGGGAAAGGAATGGTCATCGCAACCAAATCCTGGATTCGGGAGTCGGTTACGCAAGGGGAAGGTATTAGCACCCCTCACGTCCGTCGTACTCGACGGGATCCACGCTTCTTTTCTAGTACGGATTGTTATTCTATCTACTCTACAGGTCTGAGGTTAAAAGAAAATAAAATGACTCAGCAAAGTATCGCACTTTATGCCTACGTATTCCCGTCTGGAACGAGAAATCAGAGTCAACGTAGTTCGCCTACCTACGGGAAAGGAGGGGAAGGTTGCTCGCTAGTGTCGCTACTGCGAAAATCGGCGCCGGCTGAACAGAAGAGTCGCCACCGTGCGTTATTTATCCCACGGGAGGGAAAGGAAACGCTCAGAGTAAACCTCGCACAATACGGGAAAGGTATGGTCATCGCAACCAAAACCTGGATTCGGGAGTCGGTTACGCAAGGGGAAGGTATTAGCACCCCTCACGTCCGTCGTACTCGACGGGATCCACGCTTGTTTTCGGGTATGGATTGTTATTCTATCTACGCTAAAGGTCTGGGGTTAAAAGGAAAGAAAATGAAAATAAAAAATGACTCGGCAAAGTATCGCACTTTATGCCTACGTATTCCCGCCTGGAACGAGAAATCAGAGTCAACGTAGTTCGCCTACCTACGGGAAAGGAGGGGAAGGTTGCTCGCTAGGATATCGCATCCTATGCCTACGTACTTCCACACAGCATGGAAGATCAGAGCAAACGTAGTTCGGGCCACGTACGACACAAGTCTGTCTTAATTGTTTTTATTCCTTCTGAAAAAGGTTTTCTTGATTAGCAGTCCCGGAGGACAAAAATGACGTTTTGATGAGTTCACATTCTTTTACGGAAGAAGTGTCTTTTATTGTGTTTGAAATCTTTATGTGTTTTTCTGTTTGTTTTGAGAAAGAAGAGACAGAACTCTAACCTACGGTTGCGAAGGGAAACAAACTACCCTAATGTTATCATGCATGGGTTAAGACCTAGTGTCTATCGTGCTCCTCTCTTGCACAGAGAGAAACAGAGATCCTACGGGATAGGCAGAAACAGAAACAATATCAGATATATATACAGTAAAGCAGTAAAATGCATGGATGCAACAGCACAAGCGAGGCAAGGGAGTCCCACTCAACCTCGAACCTAGAAAACAATAGGCAAAAGTGAACGGGCTTCACTTTCAACCCAGCAGGGTAAACAGCAAACAATACAATCAGGAAAACCAATCAATACATCAGCAAATGAAATACAGCAAAAGAAACAGCATCAGCAGCTCTGAATCAACATCTGGCTTCAAGTAATCTCCAATCAGTTACAGGCTTCAACAAGCATCAATATCCATCTTCATGGCCTTCAGGCAAGGGCTTTGATCATCAGTCTTCCATCTGCAATGGCTTTTCTTCAAGTTCAAACCTCCAGGATGAGGGATTAGTCACAAGAGTGAATTGGGTGTTAAGCAATCAGTTGACTACCAAGGGTGGTGAACAGACTGCTTCTAACACAAGAGACATTTTCTCTCAAGAGTTCTATCTCATAGACACTATCACCAAGCATTCCAAAGGAAGGGGGTGAGTGTCTTAGAGAGACTCTAAATCACAGAGAAGAATGGATGCAGACAAGGCAATCCATGTTTGAGAAACAAGTTTTCTAACCTAGAGCTCTGCCTAGCTCCTAAACCCTAGTCTCCTCAGCATCCGCTAGCAAGAACCTACTCCTCAACTCTGGCAATTGATCTTCAATCTTTGGATCTCCAATGGTCTTCATCTCCTCAAATCTTCAGCTTCCCCAAGTCCCCAGACAACCCCAATACCCAAACAAGCAAGCAATAATCCCCAGAGGGCACACCACACCAGTCAATCAAATATACAGACAGTACTAATAGCAGTAGGGGAATCCTGACTTTTTCTAAGGGATCTAATAACTACCCATAGCCCCTATAGTCCCATAACTAATCTAGTTAAATCCTAAGTCCTAAGGGAAAAAATCAACCTTCCTAAGTCATCACCTAAAAACCCTAATTTTGTTCAAGTTGTTCAAGCCTACATTAATCACCTAAAATTAATTCCTAAAAATGGGAACTAAAATGAATCTGCAAGTTCAACATCTAATCTAAACATCATAAGAAGAATGGATGAAAAATATGAAAGCATTTAGTAGACCAAAAATGAATAAAATCATGCATGAAATGAATCTAACTAAAATGACATTTATTTAGAAAATATGGAAAAAATATGAAATGAAAATAAAAATGCAATTTTATTTAATGAAAATTTTCTACATATTCTAATGAAAATGATGTAAAAAGAATGAACTAAAATGAATTTTTTATGCAATTATTATGAATTTTCAAAGTTGGTGAAAAATTAAAATGGAATTAAAAAAAAAAATTGAATTGCATTAAAATGAGAGAGGGGGTATGAAAAGCAGGCGCCCTAGTTGAAAATTGGATGGGCCAGGCAGAGAGGGGGTGCGCGTAGCAATTTGGGTTAGGCCCAGCATCATTTCAGAATTATTAAAAATAAAAACCACGCAGGGGGTGAAAAAAGAAACAAAATCACGTTCAGACTGAAGTTGGGCTTAAAACTGGGGGTGGGGATATCAACATCTACTCAGGCCCGCCCGTTTCAATTAATGAAACGGTGCGTTTTGGCACCCAGTCAATTCCCTCCAAAATCAGATTAAATGCTAGCCACACGATTGCCCTATGAGTCAAGGGTCCAACATGAAATGAAAGGTCCAGATTATGTCTTCTCCAATGGATCTGAAACTTAGGGTTTGGACTCCATGAATGCTCATGCACGAGCAAACTTCTACCAACCTGTTCTCACTCTACAGGCCATGAATCAACGCGATGTAAACATGAAAAATGCTCAGGATCTCTCCCTCTATAATCCTATGGCATCATTTTGCTTTGAAACTCATCACAACTCTCAACCCGATCAAGGCAAATGCTGGTCACCATGAATACACTCTGCAACTCATCATCACAATTCTCCATCAAACTTGCACTAATCCAATCTATAACTAATGGTGATTAACCTGCGCTAACAACCTAAGATTCTAATGCACTAACCAAAGAGTTCTTGATCCAAACAGTTTCTACAACCTGCTAATCATCATCACCAAACCACTCCAAATTCATCCTAATTGCTCTACTAACATCCTACATTATATCTAAACTAACAAAGCTATGCCTAACTAACTGAATCAAGCAATTCGAATGAAAACACACCTGGTGCAAAAGCTTGAAAACAGCTATGGAGACTCGTGGATCTGAGGCTTCCAAGGCTTGGATCTTGATCAATTAACTCAGTGATTGATTCTGTATGCAATACCTTGATGATTCTTGACTTGAATTGTGCTATCCACTCGAAACTTCAATTTTGATGTTGATGATGGAAGTGCTCGAAAATGGAGTAATCACACCTTGTTCTTGATTGAATTATGATCTATGATGATGAAACAGTATAATGAAGTTGATTTTGATGATGATTTGGTGAAGAATTTGAAGAATTGGAGTGAAAATTCAATGAAAAAGAATGAGAGGATTTGGGAGATTCTTGGTGAAAATGAAGCCAACCCTTGATCAATCCTCATTTCATGAATATATAGGGCTCACATGAACATTCTAGATCCATCTTACACATTCCCTTGCCTTCCAACTTTGATCCATTTTGGCTATGTTTCTTAAAAGGCAAGTAACCATGAATATCTTTCTTTTTTCCTTCTAAACTCAAAAAAGTGTTTGAACCATTGTTCTTAGAATTGCTTTTCCATTCAAAATCATATATTGGAAGTCTCCATTTGGACTCATAAATCTCCCAAACCATTTTTCACTTTGAATTACTTTAAATTATAAGCCATTTTAGTTCAAATTTGGACCAATCATGCAACTTCATGTTATGAGCTTTTCCAACAATTTGTGACCTTCTTTCTAGACTTAAAATCCCATTTGGAGCAAGTTTGATGTTGTAAGTTTTTCCATTTGAGGCCTCCTTGTATGAGTTTTGGACATGAGTTAAAATGACCTGTAATTCACAAATGCCCAAAATACCCTTTGCTTGCCAAGACCATAAGTTGAGTTCTCCACATCATATGATTGCATGCTATACCATTCTAGAAATCTAAGACAATGAGGAACAATTATTATGTTGACCAAGAATTCATTTGAAATCTCCTTGAGGGGTAAAAATTGCTTGGAAGTCAAGTCACTTTCACAGACAAAATTTCAGATACCTCAGATGACCTGTAACTTGCAAGGACCATAACTTGAGTTCTATAAATCTCCTTGATGTCTTCCACCACTCAAATTAAAGGTCTTGAGATCCTCTACAAGTTTCATGTTGGCCAAGAAGCCATTTGAAGCTTGCATTTTGACTTATCTTGCTTGGAAATTTGACCTAAACTAGGGGATTTTACACAGAAACCCTAATTTAGAAACTCCTCTTCTCCTTGATTTCTCTTGAATTCTCCTTGGCATATCTCCATATCCTTCTTTATATGTTCAATGATGAACCCCACACCTCTCCACTAGACTTGAATGCCCCCTTAAATCAGTCAATTGACCTAGGGTTGACCTAGGGTTGACCCAGATGAAACCCTAGTTGACTGTTTTCAACTGTAGCTCTTGTGCTCTCATCAATGACTTGTTTTCTTCTCCAAATGACTTTCTAAGTCTCTCATAATGTCTAGATACTCTCCATGCCTTCACCTCACAGCTCACAACCCTTTTGTTGACCCTCAGATACCCTCAGCTAGGAGATGGACTCAAGGCTTGATCTGCTGAACTCTTTGCTTTCAAATTCTTTCCTGATGACTTGAATGAGATTGAATTGTGATAATAGCCTCTTGATAGGCTTCTAGAGATGAAAATAATGATTGGTCCCCTGTTGAATGACTTGCTATGCTTATGCTATGCAGATGGTTAGTCTATGTACATGACTCTATATGCAAATGCTAATGATATTGAAGCATAAACCAAGGAATAAGGTTGGGCAAATTTTAGGGTGCAACAGTTGCCCCTATTCAAGCGGCTTGGACCCGATTGGGTGAAGAGCCCGGAGCCTTCAGACATTCGCGGTACGAGACGGTTGAATACTAGGAACCCAGAAATTTGCCAACCGCAGAAATAAACTGCGCCACTGCTTGAGGAACGACATTCATCAGCTGAATCTGACTGTTACAGTAACCCACTGATCTCGCGCGATCGTGCTGGGGATTGTCTTCATCGTTCTGAAGAGGATTCTGTCATAACAGATTGCTTGCTTGTCCACGTTAGGACTCTGTCCGTCATCAATACAAAGAAATCTCAACTAAAACCTGTCCACGTTAGGACTCCACTTGTTGTTAACCCAGAAAAATCTTGGCAACTCCGCTGGGGATAATTCGTCTGCATTTCCATAAACTGAATCGTCCACGTTAGGAATAACATCCTTCCACGTTAGGAGTAACACCTGTCCCCGTTAGGAATCATCGTCCACGTTAGGAATAACACCTGTCCACGTCAGGAATAACATCTGTCCACGTTAGGAATCATTTATTCTGTATCTGTCCATGTTAGGACTAACCCTTTCATCTTTCCACGTCAGGAAGTAATCTTCTTTCCACACAAGGAAAACTATATCAATCTGTCCACGTAAGGACTCCAATACCACGTGACATGTCCGCGTCAGGACTCCATTCTTTCCACGTAAGGAATTCAACTTTGATTCTGAATCTGTCCACGTCAGGACTCAACTTTTCTTGAATCTGTCCACGTAAGGACCCCGATTTTTCCACTTAAGGAATAAATCTTCTTCTTCCACATTAGGAATAACCTCTTTGATCTGTCCGCGTCAGGACTCAATCTTTCCACATAAGGAACCAATCTTGATATGTCCGCGTGAGGACCCAATCTTTCCACATAAGGAATAAACTCGTCTTTCCACGTAAGGAAACCATTTTTCCTTCCACGTGAGGGATGCTCTTGATATGTCCACGTAAGGACTCTGATCTTTCCACGTAAGGAATACCAACTTCTTTCCGATTTGTCCGCGTCAGGACTCATTTTTCCACATGAGGAATGCCATCTCAATCTGTCCACGTAAGGACTCTACTCTTTCCACGTAAGGAATGATCTCTTTTGATATGTCCGCGTAAGGACTACATCGTCCACGTTAGGATCCACTTCTCCACGTTAGGAATAATAATTTCTGTGATTTGTCCACGTCAGGACTCAGGCGTCTTCGACCCGCTGAGGAAATAAGACTTGTCCACGTAAGGACTCACATCCTTGTCTGATCTGTCCGCGTCAGGACACCAATACAAAGAGTAATTACTTTTGTCACCGTCATGACCTCCCATTCCACTAATTTCGAGAAACCGAATCTGCCCACGATAGGACTAACACACCTCACCAATCCAGGGAAATAAACCTGTCCACGTTAGGACGCCCACTTCTGAAGAAATCCCGTCAATATAGGAATAAATCGTCCGCGTCAGGACTTAGTTCTTCAATGATCCTCACCCACAAAACTCCTTAGCACTGACGTAACAGCGACTTTGAGATGAACTCTACTGGGGATGTCTGGAACCCAAACTATCGAACGCCTGCTCTGATAACCAGCGGTGGCCTCTGAAATTCTGACTCACGGAACCCCTGATGACAACTAATTCTGCTTGGGGATAAGGAGACATTCTGCCTACTGTCTCTGGCGGGAAAACACGAGAAATTCATAAAGAAGACTTCATCATGATAACCCTGTGGGGGATACTGCCGAAACTGACATTGGATGTCCCATGCCGAGATCTTGAATGTTTAGTAGTTCATTTGAGCAAGAGCTCTCTCCACCCGAACTGCTAGAATACAGGAACTGCTTCAGCAGAATAAATGCTGGAAGGATAATGCCGACTCTGCCGGGGGTAGCCAGATGCTACAGAATTATTCCAGCAAAATAAATGCTGGAAGGGTGAAGTCGACTCTGCTGGGAAATTGGGAACTCAAACCAAACACCCTGTTGAGGTAACCCCCTGCTGGGGAATATAACCTTGCTGGGGAATAGCAGATGTGCCTAGTACGATCGGACCTTCTGCTGGAACGTGAACTGATATCACCAGTATCCTTGACAAAATAAATGACAGGTACCACGATCAACTCTGCTTGGGAGAGTCATAATCTTCGAATTCCACTGGAAGGAAAGAACACTTGCAAAGAGAACTCCGCTGGGGATGGGATGATTCTCTCGGGGAAAATCCACTGGCTCCGCTGGGGGAGAGTGCTTGACCCTGCGGGGAAAGATGAACCTGCCTGAATACAGCCTCACAATCTTGGAATCACCAAACTCTGCTGAGGACAAATAACTTTTCTGCTCCCTTTGGGTAAGCTACGGCTAGCTGGGGAATTCTATCCTTCTTCAGGAAAAACATGCATGACCTGCGCGGGGATCAAGTCTTTCGTTATCGCACTCTTTTGATCACCTTCTTCGTATGGTTATGAAACCTGCAACAGCACAGACAAGACACGACAAGCCTATGCAATCCAATCCATTCAGGTTAGTGACGTTACACTCAGTTAATTCAAAGCTTTAGCAATTGTTGGCAAGGGCCAGTGATGTTATACTCATGCTAGCTTCAATAAACTTAGGCGTTTTATCATGCGCAAAACAGTAAAGAACAGGCATCAAGTACTGAATAACACATTTTCATTGATTGGGCCCCTGAATGGGCGGAGTTTTTGTACACGGGATGTAACTCCTGAAAAGAGGAAGCTACGCAAAGCAAATACATAAGTATGCACAAGAAGCATGAATATTTTGACAAATTAAATTTTGTACACATGTCGGCAACGGGATGCAGATGAACACCACGAACTGATCCTCCTATGACTCATCCGACTCTAATGCTTTCCCGGTATCCCCACTTCTGAAGAGATTGTATCCGATAACTGACTCCTCAAATGTATTCTCCCGCATTGATGCTCATTGTAATATCAAATTCGGACCGCAGTCATTTGCTTTTCAAATCCCTACCTTTTGCGTGAACCGCCCTTTACGGGTTTTCAGTTCACCGGGATACCCTTTTTTGCCGAAGCCGCCCAGTGTAGGTTTTCAACTTCGCGGGTGTACATTTTTTCAATTTTATCCCTAATTTTTGCCCGAACCTTTCATTCTATTTTTGGTTCGCCAGGATGCCCCATTTTTGCCTGGACTCTCTTTTTTCTGTCCAGCGGGTCTATTTTAAGCAAAGTATTTTTTAACTGCGTCCGAATTCACAGGTGACGCAAAGTCTTCTCCGTCCATGGTGGACAACAACAACGCTCCTCCTGAGAAGACCTTTCTGACAACGTATGGCCCTTCGTAGTTGGGGGTCCACTTGCCCCTGTGATCTGCTTGCGGCGGGAGAATCCTTTTCAGCACAAGGTCGCCCGTCTGAAAGCTTCGCGGAAGTATCTTCTTGTCGTACGCTTTCTTCATTCGTCTTTGGTACAAACGACCGTATGCCAGAGAAGCTAGCCTCTTCTCATCCATCAAACTCAGTTGATTCAATCTATTCGTTACCCATTCTGCCTCGTCCAGCTGAACGTCTCGCAACACCCCCAGAGAAGGGATCTCAACTTCCAATGGTAATACCGCTTCCATTCCGTATACCAACGAGAACGGAGTTGCCCCGGTTGATGTGCGTACCGTCGTACGATAACCGTGCAAAGCAAAAGGTAGCATTTCATGCCAATCCTTGTAGGTCACTACCATTTTCTGAACGATCTTCTTGATATTCTTATTGGCCGCTTCGACAGCGCCATTCATCTTGGGTCGGTAAGGGGAGGAGTTATGATGTTCGATCTTGAAATTCTGACAGAGCTCCTTCATCATTTTGTTGTTCAGATTTGAACCGTTATCCGTGATTATCCGCTCGGGGATCCCATATCGGCAAATGATATCTCTCTTGATGAATCTGGCCACCACTTGCTTCGTTACATTTGCGTAAGATGCCGCTTCCACCCACTTGGTGAAATAATCGATTGCTACTAGGATGAACCGATGCCCGTTAGAAGCCGTCGGCTCAATCTTTCCAATCATATCGATTCCCCACATCGAGAATGGCCAAGGCGATGACATCACATTCAGAGGACTCGGAGGCACGTGTATCTTGTCGGCATAGATTTGGCACTTATGGCACTTCCTCGCGAACTTGAAACAATCAGTTTCCATCGTCAACCAAAAATAACCTGCCCTCAGCAGTTTTCTCGTCATAGCATGTCCACCAGCATGCGTGCCAAAGGCACCTTCGTGAATTTCCTCCATGAGAAGCTTTGCCTCTTTCTCGTCTACACAACGCAACAACACCAAATCGTGGTTTCTTCTGTACAAGACGCCATCCGGGTTCAAATAGAAATTACCCGCTAATCTCCTGAGAGTCTTCTGATCTTGACTGGATGCCCCAGCCGGATACTCTTTATTCTTCAGGAAATTAAGGATATCAAAATACCACGGTTTGTCATCGGATGCTTCATCAATAGCAAATACATAAGCTGGCCTGTCCAACCGAGAGATAGTGATTTGGGGAGCTTCGTTCCAGAAGTTGACCTTGTACATGGAAGACAAAGTGGCAAGGGCGTCAGCCATTTGATTTTCTGCCCGTGGTACGTGATGCAATTCAACTTTGTCGAAGAAAGGCAACAATCTCCTTGCATAATTCATGTAATGTATCAAATTGGGCTGACGTGTCTCCCATTCCCCTTTGATCTGATTCACTACCAGAGCTGAGTCTCCGTATACGTCTAGATGTTTGATTCGCAAATCAATGGCTTCTTCAAGCCCCATTATACAAGCTTCGTATTCGGCCTCATTGTTGGTAACGGCAAAGGTCAATCGGGCAGTAAACGGGATGTGCGACCCGTGTGGCGTGGTGATAATTGCCCCTATTCCGCTACCGTAAGCATTCACGGCTCCGTCAAATATCATCTTCCATTTGGAACCCAACTCTGGTCCCTCGTCTGGCAACGGCTCTTCGCAATCCTTCATCTTTAAGTACATGATATCCTCGTCAGGAAAATCAAACCTCATCGATTGGTAATCTTCAATAGGCTGCTCCGCCAGATACTCATACAGCACACTCCCCTTTATAGCCTTTTGCGAGACGTATTGAATATCGTATTCAGTCAAGACCATCTGCCAACGGGCAATTCTACCTGACAACGCCTGCTTTTCGAATATATATTTGATTGGATCCATCTTCGAGATGAGCATGGTTGTATGATTCAGCACGTACTGCCTCAAACGCTTGGCGGCCCAGGTTAGCGCGCAACAAGTTTTCTCCAGCATTGAGTATCGAGATTCACAGTCTGTAAATTTCTTACTCAAGTAATAGATCGCATGCTCTTTTCTCCCTGTCTCGTCGTGTTGACCGAGAACACAACCCATGCTTCCCTCAAGAACCGTCAAATACATTATCAAGGGTCTACCTGCCACCGGGGGTATCAAAATAGGAGGTTCCTGCAGATACTTCTTTATTTTATCAAACGCCTTTTGACAATTTTCGTTCCACGTTACAGCTTGATCTTTCTTTAGCAACTTGAATAATGGTTCACACGTGGCCGTTAGGTGAGATATGAACCGGGCAATGTAGTTCAATCTCCCTAAAAACCCGCGCACCTCTTTCTCTGTTTTAGGCGTCGGCATTTCTTGAATAGCTTTTATTTTAGCAGGATCAACCTCTATTCCTCTTTCGCTTACGATAAACCCCAGCAGTTTACCCGATCTCACCCCGAAGGTGCATTTATTAGGGTTCAGCCTTAGCCTGAACTTCCTAAGTCTTTTAAACAACTTCAACAGATTCACCAGATGCTCTTCCTCCGTCTGGGATTTGGCAATCATATCGTCAACATAAACTTCGATCTCTTTATGCATCATGTCATGAAAAAGAGTCGTCATCGCACGCTGATATGTTGCCCCAGCATTTTTCAAACCAAAGGGCATCACTTTATAGCAAAATGTTCCCCACGGCGTTATGAAAGTAGTCTTCTCCATATCCTCTGGCGCCATTTTAATTTGATTATAGCCTGAAAAGCCATCCATGAAGGAAAATACAGAGTACTGAGCAGTATTATCAACCAACACGTCAATGTGAGGAAGTGGAAAATCGTCTTTTGGGCTTGCTTTATTCAAATCTCTATAATCCACGCACATCCGAACCTTGCCATCTTTCTTTGGCACCGGTACGATGTTAGCAACCCATGAAGGATACTTCGTCACAGCCAGGAAACCAGCGTCCCACTGTTTCTGCACCTCCTCTTTGATCTTCATTGCCATATCTGGTCGAGTTCTGCGAAGTTTTTGTTTGACCGGCGGGCAATCTTCCTTCAGTGGCAGGCGATGCACAACCATATCTGTATCGAGCCCTGGCATATCCTCATATGACCAAGCGAATACATCATTATACTCCCGGAGCATTTCAACCAGTCTTCGCTTGATATCACTCTGCAATGCGGCTCCGATACGAATATTCTTCTCAACCCCTTCCGACCCCAAATTGATAATCTCGATGACCTCGTCGTGAGGCAGAATGGCTCTTTCCTCTTGCTTCACTAACCAAGACAGTTCTTCAGGAACGTCGCTATCTTCGACAACCTCTTCTTCAGTATGGAGCACCGGGTGATCGAAGTCGGGACGAGTCATAGGTGGTTCAAGGATGTCATCTGAAAATGTTATCCTGCAAAAGGAATGGTTAAGTGCTTCAAAATGCGTATAAAGCGAATAACCACATTGCCATTTTATTGAAAAATATAAAACAAGAAAGGCAGGGATTACAGTATTTGCACATGAAAAAACGCCGTTTATTTAATGATTAACACGCAATGTTTATAACAACGCAGCCCTAAGCAAATCCTGATGCCCCGGGCAAGACATCAGATTATTCAACAATTAATAAAGCAAAGCATTACTGTTTAAAAGTCACAGGAACAAGCTCCTGAATAGACCAGTTGCACAGTCCTTGTCCTGGCGTGCTTGGCTGAATCCAGGCATCCATATCACAGTCGTTGTCTCCTTCATCAGACTCCGAAGCAGCATTGACAGTTTCATGACATACTCCACTGGCAGAGATGGTGATTGACTTTCTGAAATGGGGGGCCCCCACGGAAGGAGTTGATGACGACGGTTGGTACCCCAGTCCGAACCGGTCCATTTTCACAGGAATGTCCAGCACTTTGCCCCAGCCCTTGGCTTCTCCTGCTTCCACTAGCGCTTGAGCTTCTTTATACGATGAAACAGCTATCTCTGGCACTTTGCTCGGCCCGGGACCTTTGTCCTTGATGCGCAAACCTTCGAATGCCTGGCATGGTGTCTCGTGGATATCTCCGTCGACTTCCACATATTTAAACGAAGATAGATGGCTGACCAGGATGTCTTCTTCTCCGCACACGGTGACTACACTATCTCCGACCATATATTTTAACTTTTGATGCAGGGTAGACGTGACGGCCCCTGCCCCATGAATCCAGGGTCTTCCAAGCAAACAGCTGTACGCAGGCTGTATATCCATGATATAAAACTCCGTTGCAAACACTTCCGGCCCCACTTGCAGAGGCAAGGTAATCGATCCGAAGACTGTTCTCCGCGTGCCGTCAAATGCTCTGACTACCAAATCACTGGGTGTGCACAAAATTCCTCGAACATCCAGCTTCATCATCGCCTTCTTGGGCAGCACATTCAAAGATGATCCGGTGTCAACCAATACGTGCGACATTACCGATCCTCTACACTCAACAGACACGTGTAATGCCATATTATGATCTCTCCCTTTCGGAGTCAAGTCAAAATCGGTAAAGCCCAAGCTGTGGCCTGCATTCACATGTGCCAATACTCCTTCTAGCTGGTTCACGGAGACATCCTGGGGTACAAAAGAAGTGTCTAGGACTTTCAGCAAAGCATTTCTGTGAGCTTCCGAACACAACAGCAATGACAAGATAGATATTTTGGACGGTGTCTGCTGCAGATGCTCCACAATCTTATAATCACTTTTTCGAATTAAGCGCATGAATTCTTCTACATCCTTTGATGTTGCTTCTTTTTCATTTGCTTGTACCGGAACATTTTCCACCGCTTTCCCTTTTCCTTTCGCTAGCCTTTCAGCCTCCACTTCAGGAGATATAAAGATCCTGCCACTCCTCGTCATGCCTCCTGAGCCAACAACATTATCCACAATCTCTACTGGCTGCTTGTTAACATCAATTTTAATCCCATCACAATACACCTCCAGCCCATATGACCATGGGACTGCTTTCGTGTTCTCATACGGGATTGGCCCGGCTTTAGTTATGGTAATCGGTGGTCGCTGAGCTGGTGCTGCAATAGTGATCGTCTTCCGAGGAATCGTCACTGTGGCCACATCACTCCGATTATCCACTACTGCCCCTGCAGGCTCGTCAGTTGCCGCTCGATCAAACTGCAATATACCTTCATCAATTAAAGCCTGAATGCCTTTCTTCAAATCCTCACACCCCCCAGCTAGGGTCCAACAATCTAAGCAGTACTCATTACATCCTGGGTAAACACCTCCTTGTAACAGTCGGCTCTTTATCTCGCTCAGCGGCGTCTTTAAATCTTCAACATTCATAATAAGATTCAGACCTTCCTCAATCAGCACGGCGTTTGCCCCATGATTAGGCATGGGTTTCTGGACTATATTCGGACCTGCCGTTCCGAAATTGATAGTCTTGTTGTCCAAAAGATCCTGCACAACGTGCTTAAAAGCATGGCAACCTTCTATATCGTGGCCCGGGGCCCCAGAGTGAAACTCACAGTGCCTGCTTGCATCATAGCCGAACGGGGGAGCTCCCGTTATCGGTGCCAGAGTTCTTTTCTCTACCAGATTCAATCCCAACAATGTCTGCAATAAATCAGCATAGGTAGAGGGAGGCTTCTCAAACACTCTTCTCGGCTTACTGCCCTGGAATCTTCGCTGAGCTTGCTGTGCCCCCTGCTGAGGCTGCTGCTGCTGTGGCATTGGCTGTTGCTGAACCGGTTGTTGTTGCTGGATTGGTTGTTGATATGGGATAGTAACACTCGACACCTGCTGCGGCTGACGATATTGACCTCTTCCCCTGCCTCGGCCTCGGCCTCGGCCTCCAAATACTGCGCTAGCTTCGCCCTGACGGCGCCCACCGTAAGCTTTCCTATTACTGCCAGATGCAGTTGATTCCTCGACTTGGAACTTTCCTTGCTTAATATTATGCTCAATCTTTTCCCCCATCAGAATCAGGTCTGAAAAACTGGCCAGAGACGTATGAAACAGCATATCATGAAACAGCCCGGTGAATGTGCCGACAAACATATCGTTCATTTCCTTATCTTCTACAGGGGGACGGACCCTGGCAGCCATATCGCGCCACCTTTGCGCGTACTCTTTAAAACTCTCCCCCTTCTTCTGCGACAGCCCGGCCAACTGGACCCGATTGGGCGCCAGGTCGCTGTTATACTTGTAATGGGCTACAAACGCCTCCGCTAATTGCTTCCATGTCTTGATATCAGTTGGCTCCAACCCCATGTACCACTCTAGGGAAGGGCCTGATAGACTATCCTGAAAGAAATGCATTAGCATTCTTTCATCAGTTGAGTATGCAGACATCTTTCTGTAATAAGCTCGTACATGCACTTTCGGACATGTGTCTCCTTTATACTTGTCGAACGCAGGCGCTTTGAATTTAATGGGCACCCTCAAGCCAGGTACCAAGCCCATGGCTGCCATGTCCAATCCCACAGCACTTTGATTTAAGACTCCCTTCATCTGCTCTTCCAGCATTCTAATCTTTTGGGAATCATCCATCGGCCCTTCAAGACCTCCTCCGGAGAAGACGTCTTCCTGCTGATCCTCTTGCCACATACCATTTCCAGCTCCGTACCCATCATACGCATTATTACGTCCAACCCTGATCTGATTCATCCCCGGACCTCGGCCTCTGTTGCCGTACCCTTGAACACCTCCAGCAGGACCAAAGCCCATAAATCCAGTACCATTTCCGTTTCCAAAGCCTCCGTAACCCTGATTGACCATACCATAACCATCTTGCCCAAAACCTTGAGCATTAAAGCCATACTTGCCAGTGTTATCGAATCCCTGATCGTTGAATCCAAACCCAGTATTGACAAAGCCATTGCCTCCTAGATTATCTCCCAAATTGACATCACCCAGTCCAGCATTATGGACGGCAGTTTCATTCCCAACTCCGACGTTACCGTTCACAGCCGCGGTAGCATTGTTGACGTTAGCAGCAGGTATATTGACTACGGGCGGAGCCACTGGCGTGGGAGTGCCGTCTCCATGAGCAGTATCAACCCGGACAGACTGATGATCTTCATTACCATGACCAGCGTTGCGAGCCAACAGAGGCTGGACCATGGCCTGCAAATTCTCCTGCCCTTTTGCTATAGCTTCCATGGTTTGCATGAAGAGAGCGAGCTTCTCGCGCACATCTTGCATCTCGTTCTGAATTTGGTCCATGATTCTTCGACAATTGGAGCGTGTAGAATAGCGGTGCGGATGTTGATCTGGAATCCTGTTAAGTACCTGATACAAGCGGGAAGTAAGACACTATTCAAAGATTACCTGTAATGCAATATGAATATGAATGCAATGCAATGTGTCTGTGCATTAGGGAAGTTTGTTCCCCCAGTTCTAGTGCGAAGGTGCCGGTGCAGTGACAGTGCTGACAATAGGAATATCGGAGCTGAATCATAGAAAGCCTCATATATTGCAGGGAGAATCAATAAGCCCAGGGTACAATATCACTGAGAGTACAAAGAAGGCATGACCTCAACCAATAATCCTGGTGATGGTCAGCACTATGCAAATAAAGCATATAAGTTACTACATGAAATGATCAAATCCTCCCAAAAGTCTGGTACTCCTCTATCAACTTCTTGGTCTCCGGATGACTTGGTCGATCAAGCAGCCCTTCAACAAGCTGGTTTCTCCTTTTAAGGACACGGCGTACGTCTTCAGCAGTTTCTTCCCATGTTGCTTCTCCGAAGCAATCTTCTAACTTTCGCTTCTGAGACACTGCTTCATCTCTGGATTTGATTGCCTTGTTCAGTGCATGCTGGACGCTATACCGGGTCATCACTTCTTCCTCACACTTCTTGATGCTAGACTTCAACTTCTCTTCGAGGTCGGAAATTTGCTGCTTCAGCTTATCTTCCCTCATCTTATTGTTGGTGAGTGTAGCATTCCAAGTCTTATTGCAAGAAGATATCTCTCGGTGTGCTGCGTCGAGCGCTTTCTTTTTGGCTTCCAGCATGTCATGGGAACTTCTGAACTCTTGCCCCAGACGTTCGCGCTTTTTCTTTTCTTCAGTCAACTCAGCCCCTAGCCTGTTTACTAGCTCGATCTGTTGTTGGAAAGCATATACGGCCTTGTTTTTCTCACTGCGTGCCTGGGCTAACTCTTGCTCTAACCCTTCATTAATCCTCATCAAGGCTTCTTTTTCCTTCACAACTTGCTCATAGACTTCCCTGGAAACAGTAGTTGGCTCTGCTACCGGGATGGGAACAAGAATTGGTACATCTGGGAATGGCATCCGCAACTGACTTGCTCTTTCCTGAATCCAAACTCTATAAGGTGCATAGGCCTGACAGTCATTCTTTCCTAACAACGGTTTCCCTCTGCGGTTAATACGCGTCCAGGCATGTTGCAACTTGGCTAGTAGCTCCCCCTTCAGATCCCCTGTGAAGTACAGAGATTCCTGTACTTCTTCCTCCTGAGGTGGATTCTTCAGTGCATATCCGAACTGGCGAATGAATAGAGAAGGGTTGTAATTGATACACCCTTTTCTTCCTATCAGCGGCACATTAGGGTACCCAGAACAACTGAAGATGAGCTCAGATCCCAACAGGTCTCGATCAAACCACTCCATATCTTCCGACGATAGCCTCATCAGGCGCTCCGGCCAACCAACTGGGACTGTAGTCTCTGCAACAGATCCTCTCTTAGGAAGGTGACTCTCAAACCACATACTCAACAAGGGCACACACAGGTGAACATTCTTTCCTCTTCCCTTCTCATTCTTGTAATGCAGTGAGTGGTAGAGATCTCCGAGTAAGGTAGGTACAGGATTACCAGCGGCAAACAAGTAGAAGGCGTCGAAGTCCACAAAATCCGGTATATTGGGGAATAAAACTATGCCATAAATGCACAAAGCCAACACAGCATTGAAAGCAACCCAACACCCGTTCTTGGCATACTCTTGGGCTTTACCCACTAAGAACTGAAATGAGAAGCCTGGAACTCCACGGGAAACAGTAGTCACAAGTTCAGAAGCATCAATATGCAAGGCTTTTGCCAAATCCTCCGGCTTGGGCTTGGCGTCATAATGAATGAATGGAACCTGGTTCTGCACGGGCAGCTCAACATACTCAGCGTATTCCTCAAGGGTTGGTCCCATAATAAAGTCAGAGAACGTAAAGCACCTCAAAGCCGGGTCATAGAATTGCATCAAAGCATACAACCCATCCAACTCTACCTCTGTAGGTTTGCACACCAATCTCAATAATCTACCATAGCTCATCCGGAAGCTCCTACGAACACCCTCATCAGCAAGAGAGATCAACCCAAGTAGAGGAACAATATCAGGCGTAGGCAATTTGTAAGCAACCGTTCTCCTTAAGCTAGTCATGATCAAAACTCAGAAGTCTGGGCACTAGAACTAGGGAAATGCAAATGCACCTGCAGCACAGACACACGTTAGTGAAATGCAAATGGTAATGGATATGCAGGCAATGTAATGCAAGTAACATGCAACAGGGACCAAAACTGTAGCTGAATAGCCTGAACCCAATCAAGAAAGGTCTCAGATAGACCATCCAAAAGTCATCAAACCCTGGTCTCAGATAGACCTAAAATAAAACTCCAACACTGGTCTCTGACAGACCTCAAACCATAGCTCCAACTGGTCTCTGATAGACCTCAAATCAAATCTCTAATTGGCCTCTGACAGACCTCAGAACTCTCCAACTGGTCTCTGACAGACCTCAGAACACATCTCCAAATGGTCTCTGACAGACCTCAGAACACATCTCCAAATGGTCTCTAACAGACCTCATAACTTTCCATAAATAACCAGGATCTCTGATCAAGAAATAGCCGGTGGTCTGAAGGTCTAGTTACCTGCATAACCCCAAATCCCCTCACAGGTGGGTGGCCCTATAACTGGCACAAGGTACGGCATCCTATGCGGTCGTCGGCGTCACAGACTTTCAGTATTGATGATACGATTCCCAGCAGGAGTGGCATCATCAATTCCTGAAGAGGCCTCACTTAGCCAACTTCCAAATGATCGGTCCCCAGAGTCGACAATCCAACTAACCAGCAACCCACGCCAACCAAAGGAAGGGGCAGGAGGCCAACCAGAGGAACCTCGTCTGAGTGTAGATTTCATGGGACACCAAAGCAAGCAAAGCAAGCGGGCGCCCACTAATTTCTACTCTAATTCTAGGTGCACTCAAGCCCAGGTCCGGCTTTTCTCTCAATATCAGAACACCCGTCACACCCCAGATACAGCAACAATAATCAATATATAAAGCTGAAAATACAAGGTTAGAAATATAAAATAACTCCATACAAAATCCTCGACGGGAAAACAAGCGTTAGGATTGACTCTCTCAAGGGACGTTGGATCCCAAATGCATAAGAACCATCGCAGTCCTTAGCAGCCAGGGGACGTTGGATCCCCAGCAGAGTCGCCAGCTGTCGCTACTGCGAAAATCGGCGCCGGCTGAACAGAAGAGTCGCCACCGTGCGTTATTTATCCCACGGGAGGGAAAGGAAACGCTCTGAGTAAACCTCGCACAATACGGGAAAGGTATGGTCATCGCAACCAAAACCTGGATTCGGGAGTCGGTTACGCAAGGGGAAGGTATTAGCACCCCTCACGTCCGTCGTACTCGACGGGATCCACGCTTGTTTTCGGGTATGGATTGTTATTCTATCTACGCTAAAGGTCTGGGGTTAAAAGGAAAGAAAATGAAAATAAAAAATGACTCGGCAAAGTATCGCACTTTATGCCTACGTATTCCCGCCTGGAACGAGAAATCAGAGTCAACGTAGTTCGCCTACCTACGGGAAAGGAGGGGAAGGTTGCTCGCTAGGATATCGCATCCTATGCCTACGTACTTCCACACAGCATGGAAGATCACAGCATGGAAGCACAGACACACGTTAATGATATGCACATGATGATGCAAACAATGCAATATGTAAGCAATGCAACAAGGGATCACGTGCCCCTGGCTGAGAAATTCAATCCACAACACTGGCCTCAAACAGTCCCACAAACTGCTTAAGATCATCCACAATGTTCCAACTTGGCCTCTGACAGACCCAATAACACTGCCCTCAAATATCACACCACTGAATCTCAATCAAGAAAACCGGTAATCTGGAGGTCAAGTTACCTGCATGCCCAACCCCTCTCACAGGTAAGTGTCCTAGCAACTGACACAAGGTACGGCATCCTATGCGGTCGTCGGCATCACAGACTTTCAAGACGGATGATACGATACCTAGAAGGTGTGGCATCATCATGTCCTGAAGAGGCCTCACTTAGCCAACTTCCAAATGATCGGTCCCCGGAGTCGACAATCCAACTAACCAACAACCCCCTCAACCCAAAGGGTTGAAAAAGAAGTCAACCAGAAGAACCTCGTCCGAGCGTGGATTTCATGAGACACTAGTACATGCAAAGCATGCACGCGCCCACTAATTTCCACTCTAATTCTAGGTGCACTAAAGCCCAGGTCCGGCTTATGTCTCAATCATAGAACCCCCTCATAACTCCACAGCAATAATAACGATAATATAATGCTGAATATAAGATACAGAAAATGTAAATCCATACAAAATCCACGACGGGAAAACAAGTGTTAGGATTGACTCGCGTAGGGAACCGTTGGAGTCCCCAGCAGAGTCGCTAGCTGTCAGTACTGCGAAAATCGGTGCCAGCTGAACAGAAGAGTCGCCACCGTGCGTTATTTATCCCAACAGAGGGAAAGGAAACGCTCGAAGTAAACCTACCGCAAAGAAGGGAAAGGAATGGTCATCGCAACCAAATCCTGGATTCGGGAGTCGGTTACGCAAGGGGAAGGTATTAGCACCCCTCACGTCCGTCGTACTCGACGGGATCCACGCTTCTTTTCTAGTACGGATTGTTATTCTATCTACTCTACAGGTCTGAGGTTAAAAGAAAATAAAATGACTCAGCAAAGTATCGCACTTTATGCCTACGTATTCCCGTCTGGAACGAGAAATCAGAGTCAACGTAGTTCGCCTACCTACGGGAAAGGAGGGGAAGGTTGCTCGCTAGTGTCGCTACTGCGAAAATCGGCGCCGGCTGAACAGAAGAGTCGCCACCGTGCGTTATTTATCCCACGGGAGGGAAAGGAAACGCTCAGAGTAAACCTCGCACAATACGGGAAAGGTATGGTCATCGCAACCAAAACCTGGATTCGGGAGTCGGTTACGCAAGGGGAAGGTATTAGCACCCCTCACGTCCGTCGTACTCGACGGGATCCACGCTTGTTTTCGGGTATGGATTGTTATTCTATCTACGCTAAAGGTCTGGGGTTAAAAGGAAAGAAAATGAAAATAAAAAATGACTCGGCAAAGTATCGCACTTTATGCCTACGTATTCCCGCCTGGAACGAGAAATCAGAGTCAACGTAGTTCGCCTACCTACGGGAAAGGAGGGGAAGGTTGCTCGCTAGGATATCGCATCCTATGCCTACGTACTTCCACACAGCATGGAAGATCAGAGCAAACGTAGTTCGGGCCACGTACGACACAAGTCTGTCTTAATTGTTTTTATTCCTTCTGAAAAAGGTTTTCTTGATTAGCAGTCCCGGAGGACAAAAATGACGTTTTGATGAGTTCACATTCTTTTACGGAAGAAGTGTCTTTTATTGTGTTTGAAATCTTTATGTGTTTTTCTGTTTGTTTTGAGAAAGAAGAGACAGAACTCTAACCTACGGTTGCGAAGGGAAACAAACTACCCTAATGTTATCATGCATGGGTTAAGACCTAGTGTCTATCGTGCTCCTCTCTTGCACAGAGAGAAACAGAGATCCTACGGGATAGGCAGAAACAGAAACAATATCAGATATATATACAGTAAAGCAGTAAAATGCATGGATGCAACAGCACAAGCGAGGCAAGGGAGTCCCACTCAACCTCGAACCTAGAAAACAATAGGCAAAAGTGAACGGGCTTCACTTTCAACCCAGCAGGGTAAACAGCAAACAATACAATCAGGAAAACCAATC
Organism: Lathyrus sativus; assembly: GCA_963859935.3. Classification (NCBI taxonomy): domain Eukaryota; kingdom Viridiplantae; phylum Streptophyta; class Magnoliopsida; order Fabales; family Fabaceae; genus Lathyrus; species Lathyrus sativus. Next base: position 89,645,310 of record OZ012739.1, on the reverse strand, counting down.
AATACATCAGCAAATGAAATACAGCAAAAGAAACAGCATCAGCAGCTCTGAATCAACATCTGGCTTCAAGTAATCTCCAATCAGTTACAGGCTTCAACAAGCATCAATATCCATCTTCATGGCCTTCAGGCAAGGGCTTTGATCATCAGTCTTCCATCTGCAATGGCTTTTCTTCAAGTTCAAACCTCCAGGATGAGGGATTAGTCACAAGAGTGAATTGGGTGTTAAGCAATCAGTTGACTACCAAGGGTGGTGAACAGACTGCTTCTAACACAAGAGACATTTTCTCTCAAGAGTTCTATCTCATAGACACTATCACCAAGCATTCCAAAGGAAGGGGGTGAGTGTCTTAGAGAGACTCTAAATCACAGAGAAGAATGGATGCAGACAAGGCAATCCATGTTTGAGAAACAAGTTTTCTAACCTAGAGCTCTGCCTAGCTCCTAAACCCTAGTCTCCTCAGCATCCGCTAGCAAGAACCTACTCCTCAACTCTGGCAGTTGATCTTCAATCTTTGGATCTCCAATGGTCTTCATCTCCTCAAATCTTCAGCTTCCCCAAGTCCCCAGACAACCCCAATACCCAAACAAGCAAGCAATAATCCCCAGAGGGCACACCACACCAGTCAATCAAATATACAGACAGTACTAATAGCAGTAGGGGAATCCTGACTTTTTCTAAGGGATCTAATAACTACCCATAGCCCCTATAGTCCCATAACTAATCTAGTTAAATCCTAAGTCCTAAGGGAAAAAATCAACCTTCCTAAGTCATCACCTAAAAACCCTAATTTTGTTCAAGTTGTTCAAGCCTACATTAATCACCTAAAATTAATTCCTAAAAATGGGAACTAAAATGAATCTGCAAGTTCAACATCTAATCTAAACATCATAAGAAGAATGGATGAAAAATATGAAAGCATTTAGTAGACCAAAAATGAATAAAATCATGCATGAAATGAATCTAACTAAAATGACATTTATTTAGAAAATATGGAAAAAATATGAAATGAAAATAAAAATGCAATTTTATTTAATGAAAATTTTCTACATATTCTAATGAAAATGATGTAAAAAGAATGAACTAAAATGAATTTTTTATGCAATTATTATGAATTTTCAAAGTTGGTGAAAAATTAAAATGGAATTAAAAAAAAAATTTGAATTGCATTAAAATGAGAGAGGGGGTATGAATAGCAGGCGCCCTAGTTGAAAATTGGATGGGCCAGGCAGAGAGGGGGTGCGCGTAGCAATTTGGGTTAGGCCCAGCATCATTTCAGAATTATTAAAAATAAAAACCACGCAGGGGGTGAAAAAAGAAACAAAATCACGTTCAGACTGAAGTTGGGCTTAAAACTGGGGGTGGGGATATCAACATCTACTCAGGCCCGCCCGTTTCAATTAATGAAACGGTGCGTTTTGGCACCCAGTCAATTCCCTCCAAAATCAGATTAAATGCTAGCCACACGATTGCCCTATGAGTCAAGGGTCCAACATGAAATGAAAGGTCCAGATTATGTCTTCTCCAATGGATCTGAAACTTAGGGTTTGGACTCCATGAATGCTCATGCACGAGCAAACTTCTACCAACCTGTTCTCACTCTACAGGCCATGAATCAACGCGATGTAAACATGAAAAATGCTCAGGATCTCTCCCTCTATAATCCTATGGCATCAGTTTGCTTTGAAACTCATCACAACTCTCAACCCGATCAAGACAAATGCTGGTCACCATGAATACACTCTGCAACTCATCATCACAATTCTCCATCAAACTTGCACTAATCCAATCTATAACTAATGGTGATTAACCTGCGCTAACAACCTAAGATTCTAATGCACTAACCAAAGAGTTCTTGATCCAAACAGTTTCTACAACCTGCTAATCATCATCACCAAACCACTCCAAATTCATCCTAATTGCTCTACTAACATCCTACATTATATCTAAACTAACAAAGCTATGCCTAACTAACTGAATCAAGCAATTCGAATGAAAACACACCTGGTGCAAAAGCTTGAAAACAGCTATGGAGACTCGTGGATCTGAGGCTTCCAAGGCTTGGATCTTGATCAATTAACTCAGTGATTGATTCTGTATGCAATACCTTGATGATTCTTGACTTGAATTGTGCTATCCACTCGAAACTTCAATTTTGATGTTGATGATGGAAGTGCTCGAAAATGGAGTAATCACACCTTGTTCTTGATTGAATTATGATCTATGATGATGAAACAGTATAATGAAGTTGATTTTGATGATGATTTGGTGAAGAATTTGAAGAATTGGAGTGAAAATTCAATGAAAAAGAATGAGAGGATTTGGGAGATTCTTGGTGAAAATGAAGCCAACCCTTGATCAATCCTCATTTCATGAATATATAGGGCTCACATGAACATTCTAGATCCATCTTACACATTCCCTTGCCTTCCAACTTTGATCCATTTTGGCTATGTTTCTTAAAAGGCAAGTAACCATGAATATCTTTCTTTTTTCCTTCTAAACTCAAAAAAGTGTTTGAACCATTGTTCTTAGAATTGCTTTTCCATTCAAAATCATATATTGGAAGTCTCCATTTGGACTCATAAATCTCCCAAACCATTTTTCACTTTGAATTACTTTAAATTATAAGCCATTTTAGTTCAAATTTGGACCAATCATGCAACTTCATGTTATGAGCTTTTCCAACAATTTGTGACCTTCTTTATAGACTTAAAATCCCATTTGGAGCAAGTTTGATGTTGTAAGTTTTTCCATTTGAGGCCTCCTTGTATGAGTTTTGGACATGAGTTAAAATGACCTGTAATTCACAAATGCCCAAAATACCCTTTGCTTGCCAAGACCATAAGTTGAGTTCTCCACATCATATGAGGGCATGCTATACCATTCTAGAAAGCTATGACAATGAGGAACAATTCTTATGTTGACCAAGAATTCATTTGAAATCTCCTTGAGGGGTAAAAATTGCTTGGAAGTCAAGTCACTTTCACAGACAAAATTTCAGATACCTCAGATGACCTGTAACTTGCAAGGACCATAACTTGAGTTCTATAAATCTCCTTGATGTCTTCCACCACTCAAATTAAAGGTCTTGAGATCCTCTACAAGTTTCATGTTGGCCAAGAAGCCATTTGAAGCTTGGATTTTGACTTATCTTGCTTGGAAATTTGACCTAAACTAGGGGATTTTACACAGAAACCCTAATTTAGAAACTCCTCTTCTCCTTGATTTCTCTTGAATTCTCCTTGGCATATCTCCATATCCTTCTTTATATGTTCAATGATGAACCCCACACCTCTCCACTAGACTTGAATGCCCCCTTAAATCAGTCAATTGACCTAGGGTTGACCTAGGGTTGACCCAGATGAAACCCTAGTTGACTGTTTTCAACTGTAGCTCTTGTGCTCTCATCAATGACTTGTTTTCTTCTCCAAATGACTTTCTAAGTCTCTCATAATGTCTAGATACTCTCCATGCCTTCACCTCACAGCTCACAACCCTTTTGTTGACCCTCAGATACCCTCAGCTAGGAGATGGACTCAAGGCTTGATCTGCTGAACTCTTTGCTTTCAAATTCTTTCCTGATGACTTGAATGAGATTGAATTGTGATAATAGCCTCTTGATAGGCTTCTAGAGATGAAAATAATGATTGGTCCCCTGTTGAATGACTTGCTATGCTTATGCTATGCAGATGGTTAGTCTATGTACATGACTCTATATGCAAATGCTAATGATATTGAAGCATAAACCAAGGAATAAGGTTGGGCAAATTTTAGGGTGCAACAGCTAGGATATCGCATCCTATGCCTACGTACTTTCATACAGCATGAAAGATCAGAGCAAACATAGTTTGGGCCACGTATGACACAAGTATGTCTTGATTGTTTTTTATCCTTCTGAAAAAGGTTTTCTCCTGATTACGCGTCCAAGCGGACGAAAATGACTCTTTGATTGGTTTACAGTCTTTTACGCAAGAACTGTTTTTTATTGATGTTTATCCTTTTATTGTATTTTTCTTATTGTTTTGAGAAAGAAGAGAAACAACAACTCTAAAACCTATGGTTAAAAAGGGAATCAAAGTCTACCCCAATGTTGTCATGCATGGATGAAAGCCTAGTGTCTGTCATATTTCTCTCTTGCGCAGAGAGAAACAGAGATCCTAAGGGGATAAACGGAAAAGAAACAGCATATATACAGTAAAGCGGTAAAATGCATGAATGCAACAGTGCAAGCGAGGCAAGGGAGTCCCACTCAACCTCGAACCTAGAAAACAATGAGCGAAGTGAAACAGCTTCACCTCAATCTCAAGGGGACAATTAACAAACAATACAGTCAAGAAACTCAAACAATACATCACCAGCTCTAAACAGCACCAGCAGCTCTAAACAGCAAAACCTGACAGCATAAGCTCCTTCTTCCATCAGTCTTCAAGGCAATGAACTCTATTCTCAATCTTCAAGGGCTTCTTCAAAGCAAGCTCTCCAGCAGAGAAATGATTATAAGAGGATTTTGCATGTTAAACAGTCTGTTAAACACCAAAGGTGGCCTACAGAAAGTTAACATAATACAGACTGTTTCTCTCAAAGTTCTATCTCCTAGATACAGTCACTAATCCTTCCAAAGGAGGGATGTGAGTATTAAGGAGAGACTTTTAATCATTGAGAAGAATGGAGGCAAAAGAAACCATCCATGTTTATGAAGAAAATTTCTATTCTAAGGCTCTACCTATACCCTATGTCCTATGGTCTTCAGACAACTTCAAGCAAGCCAAGCAATCTTCATCAAGCTTTGGTTTTGATCTTCAACTTTGTATTCATTAGGCTCCACCATCATGCTCTTTAAACCAAGCCAACACCCCAAGCAAATGCCCCAAAAAAACCCTCACAACAAAGTAAACCCCAACAATGGGCAAACCAAACAAGCACACAATTGTAAAATACACTAAAAATATTAATATAGTAGGGAAAATTCTAATATTATTTCTAGGGGATCTAATATACCTACCCTTAATACCCTATATGCCCCTGGTCCTAATTCAATCTAAAAACCAAAAAGAAATTGTTTTAATGCACCTAAGTTGTGTATAAACCCTAATCTAACCATCTCAATATCCACTGATCAAAATTACCTAAAAAAAATCCTAAAAATTATGGAATAAAATCCAGGGGTACCTAATATGTATATCTAATTGTCCTAAAAATATTGACCTAAAAAAGTAATGGGAACTACCTAAACAAAAATCTATAAGATTATGTACAAACCATATTCAATAAAAACAACTAAGATGTAAAATATTCACAAAAAATATAAAAAATATCTAAACTAATATTTTTATTTATTCACAATTTTCTTAAAACAATTATCAACATGTAGCAAAAATTCCCATATTAAAATGACTATTTTTCAATTTTATATGATTTTTCAAAGTTGTAAAATGAAATGAACAAAATGAATAAAAAATAACAAAAAAATCGGGTGCAGATAGCAATAAAAAGTAAAGTGGTAAGCAACTGGGCCCAGCTGGGGGGTGCGCGTAGCAAAGCGCCCTGGGCCTAAACATCAGAAAAATGACAAAGAAAATCAAAGAGAAAAAGAAAATAAAACGGTGCAAATATCAATCAATACACGTGCAATATTGGATGGGCCATGAAAGGGGGGTGTCAACAACAAAAATCAGCTTAAGCCCAACAACACGTTTTAAGTGAAACGACCGTGTTTCACCCTTCAGCCAAAACCTTCACAACTGAGGTGAGATCTGGACCACACGATCCATGCTTTGGTCAAGAGTCAGCGCCCATCCAATGGCTGAGACCTTATCTTCTCCATTCAAATCAAAGTTGGAGCCAAACTCCATTGCTGAACCTCCAAGAAAGCTCCAAACTCAGCAACTCGTGTTCCCTCAAAATTGAACCAAAATCAACAAAATAAAACCCTAACATGCTCAGAATTCTTCCCTGGTTCCATTTATGGCATTGAAATTCATTGATATAGTCTCTAACCCTAAACACGATTCTCAAATCAAAATTGATCAGAAATTCAACATTCACCATTCATCAAATTAAGTGTCTCAGTGTCTTCCTTGTTCATCCCTGGTCAATTACCACTAAAAGCCTAAGGTTCTACTTGCATATCCATGGAGTTATAGGTCCAAACAGAATTTGTGTCCACATGAAATTCATCACTAAATCGTGTCAAACTTTCCAGGAAGCATCATCTAACCACCTACATTGCTTCTATCCTAACAATTCTTGATGATTCTACCTAATTCGAGCCAGAAGAAGAAAGTTACTAACCTGCGAAATTGATGAAAACAGATGATGTAATGCTTCAATCTACTGCTTGCAAAGCTCCAAAATCACTCAATGCTTTGATATCTTGCTACTGTTTGCAATGGATCTTCCTCAAATGGCCTGAATCAGTGTAACAGAATTCCAATTGCAGATGAAGAAGTAAGAACTCAAGAACACGAATCAGGCTTGGATTCTCTCAGATTTTGATTGAAACACTCTCAGTGATGATTATAGAATTGATTTGGATCAAGAAATTGAAGAAATGATGAAGAATTGTGAGAATTCGAAATTGAATTGAAAGAAGAAAGTGTGAAGTTCAATCTCTGGGTTTTGCACAAAATGAAGCCCAACCTTGATCTTGATCAACTCTAATGGTTATATAGGTGATGTTAGAAACTTCTAGAGAGTGCTGGAATGATCCTATGAGAAAATGATAATCTCATGCCATGAGATGTTGAAAATGGCCAATGCAAAAACCAGTCCCATCTTGCCTTGTTACAGCCTATCAAAGTAGCTTGAATATCTCCCCAAATGAGAATTAGAGTGTGTTAGAATGGTCCTTTGCCTTGTACCTTGATCCTTATGTGATTTGGCAAGTGTAGCTTCTCATATAAGTAACCAATGGTAGGTCCAAGTTCTTGACCTTAAATTCAAAATCCAATGTTGTCATTGATCTCAAAACATGTTTTCCCTTCAATTTGGTATATCACATGATGTATTTTGGCTTTGGATAAAAAAAAACCCAAATTTGGTCACTTGAAAATGGACTTTTACCTTCCATATTTGGTCAATTTTATCATTTTGAGTTCCATGCATTTCCAAACCATCATGACATCTTTCCTAGACTCAAAACATCATTTTGAGAAAGTTTGATGTTGGACATTTTTCCATTTGAAGCTTGCAAGTAGGAGTTTTAGGCATATGCTTGAAATGACCTATAAACTTACTTTCCCAAAATACCCCTGGCTTGTCAAGACCATAAGTAGAGCTCCATAAATAAGATTGAGGCATACCATACCTTTCTAGAAATCTAAGATCATGAGGAACAACTTTCATGTTGGCCAAAAATCCATTTGAAAATTCCTTATGGGGTAAAGGTTGCTTAGAAGTCAAGTAGCTTTCACAGATAAATTTCAGTGTCCTCAGATGACCTGTAACTTGCAAGAACCATAACTTGAGTTCTATAAACCTCCTTGAGGCCTTCCACCACTCAAATTAAAGGTCTTGAGATTATCTACAAGTTTAATGTTGTCCAAGGATCCATTTGAGACTTGAATTTTGAATTATTTTGCTTGGAAGTTTGACCTAAACCAGGGGATTTTACTCAGAAACCCTAATTTAGAAACTTCTCTTCTTCTTGATTTCTCTTGATTTCTTCTTGTCACAACACCATATCCATATCCACATCTCAAATGATGAACCCCACATCCTTTAAATGGGCCTTGGTGCCCTTCAATCAAGCATCAAACCTAGGGTTGACCTAGGTGAAACCCTAGTTGACTGTCTTCAACTTTAGCTCTTGCAACCACACCCATGACTTGTATCATCTTCAAAATGACCCTCTAGGTCTTCCATGATGTCTCTACACATTCCATGCCCTTCAATTCATAACGCACAACTTCTCTGATGATCTTCAAACACCCTCAAGATAGGAGAGAAACCCACTACTTGGCCTTTTAACTTCTCAAAGCTTCAATTTCTTTCTTAGTGACTTGAATAGACTTGGGCTTGAATAAAACCCCCTTGGATATGCTTCTTGAGATAAGAATGGCACTTGACCCCTTGTTGGGTGGCTTGCCCATGCTATGCTATGCAAATGAATGAAATATGTGCATGATCTACTATGTAAATGATAAAGCTATGAAAACACAAATCAGGTAAAATAAGTTGGTCAAATTTTAGGGTGCAACAACAATTACACAGCAACATCACAATTCGAACGGATCAAAATCAACAAAATTCAATCGAATATGAAGATTAACATGATAAGCTCAAAATATTAAATCGGATCGAGAATTCCAACCTTCGAAGCGGAGATTTGCTTCGGTAAATGTTGATCAACTGAATTTGAGCAGATCAAATGCTAGAATTCCGGAAAACTTCAAGATCCACAATAATTGTTGTTGTATGAATGAAGATCCACCAAATTTGAGTCAAAAAAGCTTCAAATAATCACTTCTAGATCCAACTCCAGATTCAGATCCAAGCTTGCATGAAAATTGAAGAAGGAAATTGATTCAATGATGATGGTAAATGGAGGATTATGCTCAAGAATCCATTGATTCCAAGGAAGAATCAAGAATTCCAATGAAAAAGAGCTTTGAGTGTGGGTTTTGGAAATGGATAAGTTGAGAATTTGAGAGAGAATTCTGATCAATTCTGAAAAATGAATGTGAGAAATGAAAATTGGATGGTTTGGTTTGGAGTAAATCATTTAAGTACTCTCTTGGTTTGGATCCAAAGCTAGGTTTGGAAATTGGGTTGGAAAACTTGGCTTGGAAAGTGGCGTGGGATTTTGGAGGGAAATCTGAAATTTAAAGATGTTCTAGATCCTTCCCATGTGAAAATTTGAATTCCAAGGTGATCAAAATTGGACCCCAAGTGCAATTGGCTTGCAAAATCACATACATGGCAAAATCTACTATGGTTAACCGGTTAACCATATGCGTTAACCGGTTAACACTGTTAAAATTTCAAATCTGGGCTAATTTCCCTTTGGTTAATCGATTAACCATATAGGTTAACCGATTAACACCTTCAAATTTTTAATTTTGGCGCCTTTTGGAGGAAAATCTGTCCATTTGCCCTGTTTCAACTGTCAGGAGCTCTGTTTAGCTGCTGAACCTCATTTTTGAACGTTATCACTGAAAATGCTTGACATGAGCCTGGGTGCTGCTTTCTGAACTGTTGTTCTCCTGCAAAATAAAATTGACCGCCTGACCACTGGGAAAAATAAATGCCCGAGCCTCTGATGTTTGCTGTTTATTGTTCAGTCTTTTGCTCCGAAATGAACCTGAGCCACAGGAACGCCTTGATCCCATGCCTCAAGAACGAATGCTATGCAATGCAAAAAAATGCAAAATTCAAAGAAACAAAAGCCAGTTACGGTTAAAACGAAAGGCAAAATTTCGGGTGCTACACCTTGTCCATGTGATTTCTAGTGGAGGGATTGTTGTTGATCCGTTGAAGATTGATGTTGTGTTGCAGTGGGAGACTCCAAAGTCTGCTACCGAAATTCGAAGTTTTCTTGGGTTGGCTTGTTATTTTCGCAGGTTTATTGAAGGTTTTTCTAAGTTAGCATTGCCATTGACTCAGTTGACTCGAAAGGGTTAAGCTTATGTGTGGGATGATGCTTGTGAGAAGAGTTTTGTAAAACTCAAGAAGAAGTTGACGAATGCTCCAGTGTTGATTTTGCCAAATCCGAGTGAGTCCTTTGTGGTATATTGTGATGCATCGAAGATAGGCCTTGGAGGCGTATTGATGCCGAACGGTCAGGTTGTTGCTTACGCTTCCAGACAACTGAAGGTTCATGAAAGAAATTATCCTATGCATGATTTAGAGTTGGCCGCTGTGGTGTTTATGTTGATGATTTGGAGACATTATCTATTTGGGTCCAGATTCGAAGTGTTTAGTGATCATAAGAGTCTGAAGTATTTGTTTGATCAGAACGAGTTGAACATGAGGCAGCGAAGATGGCTTGAACTTCTGAAGGATTATGATTTTGAATTGAGTTACCATTCGGGTAAGGCTAATGTTGTGGCTGATGTGTTGAGTAGGAAGTCCTTGCATATGTCGACGCTTATGGTTCGAGAGTTAGAACTGATTGAGCAATTCAGAGATATGAGTTTGATTTGTGAAGAGACTCCTAACAGTGTGAAATTGGGTATGTTGAAGCTGACTAGTAGTATTCTCCCAGAGATCGGAGAAGGTCAGAGATCTGATTTGAGTTTGGTGGATCGTCTCGCGTTAATTAATCAAGGTAACAGAGGTGATTTTCGGATCAATGAGAATGGTGTGATGACGTTCCGAGATAGAGTATGTGTTTCGGATGTGCCAGAAATCAAGAAGAGCATTCTTGAAGAAGGTCATAGAAGTGGGTTGAGTATTCATCCTGGTGCCATAAAGATGTATCAAGATTTGAAGAAGTTATTTTGGTGGCCGAATATGAAAAAGGAAATTGCTGAATTTGTGTATGCTTGCTTGACTTGTCAAAAGTCAAAGATTGAACATCAGAGACCGTCAGGTCTGATGCAACCGTTGAGTATTCCAGAATGGAAATGGGATAGCATTTCTATGGATTTTGTGACAAGTTTTCCGAAGACGTTAAAGGGCTATGATTCGATTTGGGTAATTGTTGATAGATTGACTAAATCGGCTCATTTTGTACCGATGAGGGTCAATTATTCGTTGCAGAAGCTTGCTAAATTATATATTGAGCAGATTGTGAAGTTGCATGGTGTTCCGTCGAGTATTGTGTCTGATAGAGATCCGAGATTTACATCGAGGTTTTGGGAGACTTTGCAGGAAGCTTTGGGTACTAAGTTGAGGTTGAGTTCTGCCTATCATCCGCAGATGGATGGACAGACAGAAAAAACTATCCAGTCTTTAGAGGATTTGTTGAGAGCTTGTGTTTTGGATCAAGGTGGATCGTGGGATAGTTATTTGCCATTGGTTGAGTTTACCTACAATAACAGTTACCACTCTAGTATCAGAATGGCATCGTATGAGGCCTTGTATGGTAGGAGGTGTAGGACTCTGTTGTGTTAGTATGAATCAGGCGAGATGTTGTGCTCGGACCTGAAATTGTGCAAGAGACGACTAAAAAGATCAAGATGATCTGTGAAAAGATGAAAGCGTCGCAGAGGCTTCAAAAGAGTTACCATGATAAGAGGAGGAAAGCACTTGAATTCCAAGAGGGAGATCATGTGTTTCTGAGAGTTACGCCGGTAACTGGTGTTGGTCGAGCTTTAAAGTCTAGAAAGCTCACATTGCGTTTTGTTGGTCCATATCAGATTTCGCAGAAGGTGGGGGAAGTAGCCTATTGAATTGCTTTACCGCCGTCGCTCGTGAATTTTCATTATGTGTTTCATGTGTCTCAGTTGAGGAATTACGTTCCAGATCCTTCGCATGTGATTCAGATGGATGATGTACAAGTGCGAGATGATTTGACTGTTGAGGTGTTGCCTATTCGGGTTGACGAACGAGAAGTGAAACAACTACGAGGTAAATAGATCACCTTGGTGAAGGTATTGTGGGGAGGACCAGCTGGAGAAAGTTGGACTTGGGAACGTGAAGATTAGTTGAAGGAGTCGTATCCGACTCTGTTTTCTGCAGGTAATTTTCGAGGACGAAAATTCTTTTAAGTAGGAGAGAGTTGTAACACCCCAAATTTAATCGGAATATGTTAATTAATTATTTAATTGAGAATATTCATGTTTCAGTGAATTTCCGGTGGTTTTGTGAATATTGGAAAGATGTGCATTTTCAGGTATTTATTTAATTAAATGGAATATAAGTGAAATTAGGGCAATTTAGGCTTTTGAGAGAGTTAGTAAGGGTAATGAGGGAAAAGCCCAATTTGTGAGGCCCAAGACTAGGTTGGACAAAATTGAGTTCTGAAGGGAATTTGAATTTATTTGTGTTAACTGTGAAAGTTTGGTGGCCAGAGCTCTGAAAGAAAGGTTGGAGGCAGAAGATCCCGAAGTTAATCGTGAAAGTTGCGAATCGACTAAGGTATGGGGAGTATCGTTGTTCATTATTTTCTATGTATTCGTTTAGATGTGTTTATGGTTGGTTTATGTGGTTTATGATTCAAGATATTTTGGGTTGGTTGTGGGAAAATAGGGAATTTGATGATAAGGCTTTGAGGCTAGGGGTAATGGTATGTAACACTGAATATTGATATGAGAAAGGGAAACCTTAGGCCTTCGTGGCCAAAACCTTGGATTGTTATATGTTTGACCCTGTAGGAATAGGAATGTTCAAATGTGAGTAGCTCTGATGCAATCAGAGCAATTGCAGGGAAATAGTGATTTAGGAAGTGCAAATGTTGCCGGGTTGGTTTAATAAACCATAGATTTTGTGTCGTTATCGCCGTATGACCGTAGGGATTTTTTGGGGATGTTTTAGGGGCATTGGGTAAGTGAATCGTATGAGTATTTGGACAAGAATCAGTTCTGGTCGTAACAGGTTTTTCATGTCATCGCTCTATTCGCCTAGCGAGCAAGCCAGTGAAGGCTCGCCACAGACTCGCCTAGCGAGTAAGCCAGCGAACGTAGCAGAGTTCACAAAATTGATCTTTTTGTAGCGATGCCTTAATGTGTAATTCTTGGATTTCTTGGATGGATTAACACGAGTATGACTGTGGGTTTTGGGGGATGTGTACATGATGTTTTGATAATTTTCTATGATGTATCGATTGAGTTAATATGATGAAATTACCATGATTTGATGAACTATGTGATAACATGAGATATGAAGATTTTTTGTGATAATGATGAGTATGATGAATGATGATGCACCATATGCTGTATTGTGAGGATTATTATTGTGACGTGTGCATCATGCATTCATGTGCATTCGGAGTTCGGTTCAGGACCTCGATTGCTTTGGCTTTAATCCCACTGTGTGGATGTGAAGTATTTTGATGTGCTCCGATTCTCTAGTATAATCGATCCTATTTGTGGGGATCTATGGAGGGTTGATGACCCAGTGTCCATCGCGTTGTGATGATTGGTACCACATGTATTGAGTTGTGTTGCATTGCAGTTATGAGTCTTTTGTATAAATTATGACGTTGTGGCCTTTGAGGCATATTTGAGGATATGAATGTGTTGAATATGATTATGATGCCGTTTATGCATTAATTGTTATACATTGATTATTATGAATTGTTTTACTCACCCTGCCTGTTTGAATGTTACCTCTACATGGGTAACGTGCAGATGATCCAGTTTAGCCGTGGACGCCGGCGAGGAGTTAGTTTTGAAGTTTTTGAGTGTTTTAGTGTTTTGGTCAGCCTAGGGGGTCTTGCTCTGATATGTAACATCGGGTTGGGTTCCTTGAGTTCATTTTATATTGTTGACGTTATTTGGATTAATTTCCCTTTTTGAGGAAAAATTTGATTTATGTTTTGAGTTCCGCTGTTTATGATGTTTCGATGTACTTTGGGAAAAACCCGTAGTTACGGAGTATGGACCTATTTTGATGACTTTGAGAAATGTACGCCCTCTAGTGGCTTTTTAATGAGATTTATTTATTCACTCTGATTTCTATGTTATTTTGCCTTGTTATTTTTGGGGTAGAAAAAGGGTGTTACACCTGGCAAGAAACTGGTCTAGAAGATGGTGCTGGTAGCTCTGCTTGGGTCAGGTTTATTTTTGATCTAAGTGCACCGGAGCATGAGATCTTGCTCAGCTTGGAGGTCAAGAATAAGTGGTAGTCTCTACTTAAGGAAAGCGGGATTCCTTTTGTAAAGATTTTTTCCCTCCTCTTTGAAGAATCAAGCATTGGAATGATTGGTTTCTCTAAAGAAGAGTTCCTCAAGCAAATGCACTTCAAGGTACAACAAAGCAGAATAGAGGTTGTCTACTCCAACTTGATATCAAGTCTATGTACTCTGGTTCTGATAGAGTGACGAGGATCTTCCAAATGGCATAATGAAAGCCTGAACTCTCCAGCAGGATGTCGTATCCGATGTAGTGACATCAAGCAGTAACTTCAAGGCCTTCATTGATGTTATGGCACATCATTGAAAGATAAGTTGATCTTCTCCGGTATGAATGGAATTAATGCTTCATCTCATGCAGTTTGTGGGATCTGTGTGAAGGAGTAGATGCCTTGCTTTGGAGCAAGTAGAATTTGTGACTTGAAGATCAAAGTGGCCTGGCGGATAAGCAGATTTAACCAAACAGTGGCAGTTGGTTATTTCAGAAGGGTAGTTATTTGAAGACCAGAGAAGGTTCTGGGACTGTTCATGCTTACTCTTGTGCAGAAGGGTGGTTGGTTGAAGACCAAAGGAGGATCTGTTTCTGTTCATATATTGGAGCTTGTGGTAGAAGCTCTAAGTTGTGTATGGAAGATTACCCTATTTTGAAGGTGTTTTTGATCAAGCTGGTGGAGTTGTGTTCTCTAAAGATCTTCAGTTGGAATACTAGGCAGTAGTAAGTCCAGTTGAGGGCATACCAAGAACCATTGGATGATGTAAACATCATTTGGAGAAGGACTTGAAGATCTGTTGTGGAACTTGTGATTCACATTTTGGCTAAGAAGTACTCTATCTTGTCACACGGGGAGAATCATTGGTTGATTGCATTCTGATGTGATAAAGTCCCTAGTTAAACAATAAGTGTTCTAAATTATCATATGGGAGAATGATGAGGAAAGAATGTCTTGGATTATAGGGTGTCTATCTTGTACTCAGCCTAAGGTCAGAATACTTGTGGAGAAGTGGTCTCTTCTACTACAAGTAACTCTAGGAAGAGGTGGATCAGTTTGGTGCCTTCTCACTGTATAAGCATGGAGTTGGTCATGAAAGATAATATAGTGATCTTGGAGTAGATTTTATAAAAGATAGGGGGAGATCTTTTGTCTGATGGGTGTACTAGTTACCTATGGTTCAAGTAGTAAGTGAATGCGTTCAGCAGGTGTGTTGACAAGGAGTGAGCTCTTGATGACATGAAGATGAGTCTTATGTTTTCCATTCACGTGCTTCTGGAAATAGAGCACTAGTTATCCTTGGTATGGGGACGTATACTTCTATCTAAGATATGTTACTGTACTGGTACAGTTGTGTCTCAAGATTGCTTGTGGCTTCAAGAAGTGTATGACTGTATGCCTCTAGGAGGGTGGAATGTCATACCAGGTGTTGTGACATTGTGTTATTGTTCATGATGAACTTAATAGTGGGTATCAATGGATCAACTCAGGTATTTGGCCTTCTTTCCAAGTGGTGTGTCTTATTTGACAGGTGAAGATGAAGATCAAGACACCATCAGCCTTGATCTTGTGCATAAGGAAGAACTTTCACTCTGACATCTTGGAGACTTTTTGTCAAAGCTGAAATCTGAGAAATCTTCCAGATAGTAATCCTACAACTACTCCTGATATTGGTTCCAACATGGCTTGTGAAACAAGGGGTGCAAAGCTGCATGTGGTTCCAGAATGTGAACTTCAATATGTTGAAGTGGTTCCTCATATGTTTGGATTCTCTCTTTTAGGGGGAGTGCTGATTATGCATGACAAGAGGAGCAGTGTACATGTTTGATGTGTAGTTACACTCTTGTGTGGACATTGTGCAGATATGGAGTTGTACAAGCTTGTTGTGCCCCAGGAAAGCTTGGGTTCTTGGACCACGGATGAGGTCATAATGTCAGAGAAGATGTCTTGACAGTGTGCTAGCTGGTGTATCTTCTCTAGGATTGTGCTTACCTCTTGTGAAGACCTAGGAAACATTGGTCATTGTCTGAATATTTGTGTGGCACAAATTGGGGATTTAAAATCAATTGTTACCTGTGGCAAGTTTTTAATTGATTATCCTTGAATTGGAGATGTAAAAAATGTCACTTCTAAAGGTGCAGCTTCAGACAAGGCAAGAACTCAATGACAATGATCATGAGGTAAAGTCATGTGGAGCTGATATTGTGGAGGTTGTTGCTCATCATGATGAAGCATGGTTGTGTGTCCCAGCTATTGATGGATCTGGACTATAGGAGATGCAGTCGATGCCTTGGTGCTTACAGTCTAACTGGTTGATGAAGAAATTATGTCTTAGGGTACTTAAGAATAATTTTTGTAATGTCAGACAGGGTGTCTGAACAATGTGCCTCTGAGGAAGCTTCATGAGAGTTTATTTCTCTCTAGGATGTTCTGGTGTGTGATGATCTGGTAAGCTGCTGCTGATGTTCTCTTCTGAGACCTTCGTGTGCATAACTTTTTGCATATCCAAGGAGTTATGATAACTTATGAGGATGTATGGGTTCAGCAAGAAGGGTTAAGACCTGGTCCATGGATTATTGCTACAGTGGTGTAGTCCTCATACTGATGGGGATCAAGCAGGTTATGTATCCCTTGGGAGATTGTGAGATGACTGTATTTTTGGGCACCATGTACAGTTTGTGTTATGAGCATATGTATGTAAATTTACTCTAATTTTTTTCAAAGTTTTTACTAAACCAAGGGGGAGTAAAGTGTTGTTGCTATGCTATTGCTTGCTGGATGCAACTATTAAGGGGGAGCATGATAGTTTGTGTAAACTACTGCTGCTGCCTTGATAAGTTGTTTGGTTGTTTTAGCCAAAATTTGCCAAAGGGGGAGATTGTTAGTTCCATGATTCTATGAGTATCCATGGTCCTATGATTGGCTAATTTTTGATAAAACATGATTCTACATTGATGTTAAACAGGATGTCACAACAGATGATATGACATCCATCTCCTGTCATGACAGAACTGCTGTCATGAGTTTTAATCAGGATGTCATGACCAAAGTCATGACATTGCTGTCTGGTACAGCAGGAGCTGCTGTTTTGTATCACTTGACAGAAGTGCTTTGCTTTGGATATACCTCATCAATATATGCAGGCCAAAGTTATTCATTAGGAACAAAGTGCAGATTTAATTAGTGTTCATAAAAAGGATCTTTGAGACTTTTTAGGAAACTATAATATGCTTGTTTCTACTGTCATGAAGAAGATTCTGCAGAGGTGTTCAGCAGGGCAAGTTGGAAAGCTGAGAGTAAGTGAAGCTGAATGTCATGACTGAATGTCAGAACATTGATTGTATGACATCAGGCGTGCAGGGTTTGTTTTTCTGTTATGATACCTGATATATCTCAGGCTAAATTTCAAGAAACCTTTTATGGCTTCTTAGTTATCTCATGCGAGATTCTAGTCAGGGTTGGACATAACATGAAGCAGTTGTGACCTAATATGACAGCACCTTGAATAATGGAAAGTGGTTTAACTTGGTTTAACCTAAAGTTTGTTACTTGTAACCAGCCTAAGCCCAGTCTGCATTGCTATAAAAGGAGGAGCAGAAGCAAGAAAAAAAGTTACTCACATTAAGAACAACTTGAGTGTAAAATTAAGGTCTAGGGTTTGAGAGTCCCTTGTGCGTAAGTCACCCTTTGTATCTTTTGATACAATGTGGTAGACATGTGTGTGAGGGGAGAATTCTGTGGTTTACAGTGATTCTTTTGTGTGTAGGAGTCATAGGATTTCTTGTGTGCCAAGCAATTGTATGTGGTATAATTGCTTTGGTTAGTGTGTATGAACCGTTGTGTTCATTGTCCTTGATTGAAGCTGTTAAGCAAAATCAAGTATTGTGACTTTGAAGAGTGTCTTCTAAAGTCTTATTATGTATTGAATTGTTTGTCACTGCGGTGATTGTGGGGAGTGAGTGGGCATACTCAGGTCTAGAGTGTCTCTAGGTTGAAGTTGCATTGGGTAGAGATTAAGTGAGGGGTTGTAAACGGGGGAGTTTAGATCTGAATTAATTCTGCTAATAATGGATTTCCTTCCTGGCTTGGTAGCCCCCAAATGTAGGCGATGTTACACCGAACTGGGTTAACAATTCATTGTGTTATTTATCTTTCAGCATTTACAATTTTGCACAATTTAAATGTTTAGATAAATAGTCTATCAATATGTAGATGTCACAACAGAGGCCATGACGTTGGTCATGACATTGGTACAATTTAAAGAAATTTAAATTGTTCATGATCTATCCTCGTCCTTGATTCAGTAGAGATCAATGTTCTTGGGACATATGAGATCTGCATACAAAACTTTCAATGTGTAAATCACTATGCGTCATGCTTGGCTTTTGGAAAGGTCGGTTACAACGTGTCATGGTTTGTAGTGCGTGTATGATTTTGCAAAGTTGTGCATGGTACGTGAATTGTGTGGCTGAAGGTTATGTGTGTCATGTGCATTACGTTGGTGGCTTTTTGTGCATATAGAATCATGGTATTTTGCAGCTTCATGTATGATTTTATTGTTGGTTGCGCGTGATTAGAAAAGGCTGCAGATACAGGTTGTGATTTAGGCTGGTTTTTGGTTTGTGTGGTCCCAAAATCTGAATGAGGGTGATAAAGAATTTACTGCAATATGGCGTTTTTGATTGATGTAGCAACTTGTATTATTTTTCATGACTTGTTTTGTTTTATTTGAAGGTAGCACGTTGAAGGTAGCAATTTTGGATCTTGCTTTTGTAAGGCCTCATGAAGCTTGGATGTGCCTGTACAAGTTGCTGAGCTTGGTTTAAATTGGAGATTTATTTTTTTTTCATTTTTTGTGTGTAATTTTGACAATAATGGTTTATGAAGTGTAATGGACTTTTTGGTAATAAGAATGGGCTTGAACTTTTTGTTACAATGTAATAGACTTTAACTATTTTTGTATGACTTCCTTTTTGCAATTTTGAGATTAACTTTAGGCCTTGGGAATATTACTACTTGCACCCATAACTTTGAACAAGGAATTATAATTTTCTTGCCATATTTGAACTTGAATGAACCACACTTGAAACCCTTTGTGCCATCCAAAAAAAATAACACTTAACCAAGCTTGAACAACTTTGCATTCTTCATAAAAAAAAACTTTTGAAATGAATTAAAGCCTTGAATCAATTCATAAATCAATCTTGATCTTTGAATTAATTGGAGCCTTGAGAAATGAATCCACTAATTACTCAATTCTCTGAACTTTTCCACTTGCACATTGAAGAACCAAAATCTTCACATTGGACCAAATGAACAATATCATGCCTTAAAATCATGACTTGAGATACGAACTGCTTTACACAAAATCCGGAATATAGAATGAACTGGATTTTGATGATTATGAACCTTGAAACACTGATAACCTGCCACATTCTGATAACTTAATCCACACACAAATAACCTAAATTGACACAGAGACCCTAACTGAAACCTCATACATATACCACTTAAACCATGCATACCTTAGCCTGGATGCCCTTGAATGAAACTTGGAATTAATGTGAAAATGAAAGCAATATATTTTTTTTATTAAAAATCAATTTTCTATGAATTTATGAAAATAAAATGAATTTAAAAACAATATAGAAAAAGAAAATAAAATAGAAAAAACAAGATGCGTTGGATCTGGTTTCATTAAATGACATGGCTAATTCAAAGGCTAGAAAGCATGCATCCATGGTGGATCTGAGTCAATCTCATCATTTCCAACCAGCAAAAGTCAAACACACAAGATTAGAACAAGTGGCATGATGGACGGTGAGATCATCATCGTTAACCTTCAGCCACTGAAAAAACTTAGAAAATGCATAAAATCGTGGATACATCAAACCATAACCATTGGAGCTCATAGTGGTTTCATCTGATGCGTCTTTTCAAGACGATCTCAACCATATCATCGCGCCATATTTCTTTAAACCATTGCTCACTCAATTTGAAAAAACCAGAAGAAAAACCAAACACGGATTTGAAAATTGAACATCAAAACTCAACCAAAACTAAAATCTAAGAATCCTAACAGCATCAGCAAATTTAACATCAAGGACTACAACTTAGCAACAAATTTGAGTTGAAATGGTTAGGAATTGTACCTGTTGAAGTTCAACTTCATAGCTCTAAAAATGGAGTCCTCAAGCTTGACTCAGGCCACGATCCTTCAAGTTCTTGAGCTGGTTAGCTTCACTGAATGTTGGTGAAGCTAACTGAATGGAGAATTTAAGTGATTAAAGTGTGAAAATTAAAATTCGAAGTTCAAGCTTAAGAGTTCAAATGGGATCTCAGCAGGGTAATTTTGGATATCAAAGCTTGTGAAAATGAGTGGAATGAGTCCCTTTTTATAGGAGAAGCTTTCTGAATGTTGAGGGAGGGTGAATGATGCAAATTGAGGTGAATTTGTGCACACCTGTAGCATAAGCGAAGTGTGACTTGAAAACTGCCAAAACTCACTCAAAACTTGCGTTTCAAGGCTCTAATCAACCCAGGCAAGTTTGTTTATCATTTTTAGATTGAACTCGTGACTTAATTTGGTGATTTAAGGCCAATTCAAACAAATTCAATTCTGACTTGAAGTGGATTTTCAGCATTGAAATTCAATTTTTCCCGCCATGGTTCTCACAATGTAGGAGGCTTTATGAGATGATTCTTCTTGCATTGGATAGAGGATGATGCCAACTTTGAAATGTGAAAAGAAAGTATTGATTTGGAAATCTGAGTTGAGAGATATGATCCTTCAAAGTAGCTTGCATGAGAAGGTTCAAAATTGCAAAACACTTAGAAAAATTTCAAGTCTTTTTAGGGACCAAAAATGACCTATAATATTTTGACAAAAACCAAGATCTTCCATAGGTTTTTAGCAATTCGACCTTTAATCAAAGTTGTAAAGGAAATCTTCAAGTTTATTTTAGGAAAAGAATGGGCTCCAAATGATGAAAATTGACCAAGTTATGACCTTTTGAAGTTGACTAGAAAATCCTTCCAAAACTCAAAATGACCTATAATGTATTCAAACTTTTGATGACTTTCCAAACATGATTGGATCTTTCTTTGAAAAGAGAACTTGTAGGGGATGATGAGAAAATTTCATTAGAAAATGAACTACATCAAGATATTGAAAATTGAAGGAGTTATGCTCATTTGATCATAGCATCCACAAATTGCTAAATTATATCAAACACCTTGAAACAACTTTGAATCTCTTAAAGGTTTCTTGCAAAATAAGCCATGGTGAATCATATATGATCTTGAAATGATGTTTCCTTGAATCATACTTGAAGATGAGGGGCCTTTGGGAGCTTGAGAATACCATAAAGTCAAGAAGAAAACCTTGCTTGAGGTTGAAGAAACATGTTTCTCTTATCTTGAGAAACAAGCCATGATGCCTTGATCCTTTATCTAGAACAATGCTATGAAAAAATGAATATGAGAATGAAATGAAACATAAGCCAAGACCCAAGAGAAATGATGGGCAAGTTTTGGGGTGCTACCCCAACATTTTTCAATCCAAAGGGAATCACCTTATAACAAAAAGTCTCCCACGGTGTAATGAAAGTAATTTTCTCCATGTCCTCTAGGGGCATCTTGATTTAGTTATACCCGAAGAAGCAATCCATGAAGGACAACACATAATATTGAGCAGTGTTATCAACCAACACGTCAATTTGGGGAGTGGAAAATCTTCTTTCGGGTTCGCTCTGTTCAGATTTCTGTAGTCAACACACAACCCGACCTTTCCATCTTTCTTAGGTACAAGAACAATGTTAGCGACCCATGGACGGTAATTGGTGACAATAAGAAAACCAGCATTCAACTGCTTCTGAACATCTTCTTTAATCTTGACTGCCATGTCAAGCCTTGTCCTTCTTAACTTTTGTTTGACTGACGGACATTCTTCTCGAAGAGGCAATCGGTGTACCACAATATTTGTATTCAGCCCAGGCATGTCTTGATAAGACCAAGCATAGATATCCTTATACTCACGGAGCATTTCAACCAATCTTCTCTAGATACCGTCTTCCAAAGAAGCCCTAATTCTGACCTCTTTCTTATCGTCTTCGGTACCCATATTGATGACTTAAATATCCTCGTGATGAGGAAGAATAACCCTTTCCTCTTGCTTTAGAAGTCTGGCTAACTCTTCGGGTAGTTCACATTCTTCATCAATCTCTTCTTCAGCTTGATAAATGGGATTATCAAAGTAATACTGAGCCATAGCTAAATCAGAATCGATGGTATCCGAGAGAAAAGACCTGCATGATTGATGTTTATGTTTATTATGAAATGCAAACAACCAAAACACATTGCCACTGTTCTATTAATAAAATGCAAAAAACAAGAAAAAGTAAAAATAGGGATCACAATATTTGAATGTAAAAATGCCCTTTATTTATGATAAAGTGCAAATAACAAAAGGCCCTACATATTGGGTCAATACATCTTAGGAAGAACGTAGGACTGAACATAATCAAAACAGTGAACATTACTCTACAGTAGTAACATGAATGACTTCCTCGATGGTCCAGCTGCACAACTTCTGGATGAGAGTACATGGATGAATCCAAGCATCCATATCACAATCGCTATCACCTTCATCGTCACCTATGGCATGAACCTTGTCAAATATGACTCCACCACTGGTGAATCTGACAGGTCCCCTGTATCTCGGAGGGTCTTGAGAAGAACCGGAGGGCTTGAACCTTAGGAGGAATTTTTCTTGTTTGACGGGAAATCAAGAACTTGGCCCCATCTTTGAGAAGATCTAGAACCAACGATAACACGGGCTTCTTTGAAGGATGACATAGAAACCTCTGGGCCTTTGACTTCTATAGGAGGCTTCTCTTGAATTTGCACTGCTCCGAAGGCTTGACAGAGCGTTTCGTGGATTCCCCCATCCACCTCTACGTACATGAAGGATGAAAAATGACTAACCCTGATATCTTGTTCGCCGCACAGCATAACAAGTTTTCCCTCCATCATGTATTTCAGCTTCTGATGCAAGGTTGACGTAACTACTCCCGCAGCATGTATCCTTAGCCGGCCAAGCAGGTAGCTATACGCCGGTTGGATATCCATTATGTAGAAAGTTGCATCAAAGGTCTTAGGTCCCACTTGAATTGTCATGGAAATCTCTCCAAATACAGACCACTTTGAGCCATCAAATGCACTCTGTCGCTACTGCGAAAATCGGCGCCGGCTATGACAGATGAGTCGCCACCATGCGTTATTTATCCCATAAGAGGGAAAGGAAACGCTCAGAGTAAACCTAACGCAAAGAGGGAAAGGAATGGTCATCGCAACCAAATCCTGTATTCGGGAGTCGGTTACGCAAGGGGAAGGTATTAGCACCCCTCACGTCCGTCGTACTCGACGGGATCCACGCTTGTTTTCTGTCTAAGGGTGTGTTTTATCTATCTACTCTAAAGGCCTGATCTAAAAAGAAAAGAAAATGACTCGGCAAAGTATCGCACTTTATGCCTACGTATTCCCGTCTGAAACGAGAAATCAGAGTCAACGTAGTTCGCCTAACTACGAGTTAAGGGGGAAGGTTGCTCGCCGAGATGTCGCGTCTCGTGCCTACGTGCTTTCATACGGCATGAAAGATCAGAGCAAACGTAGTTCGGGCTACGGAATACACAAGTTTGTCTGACAGTTTTTTATCTCCTTAAGAAAGAGTTTTCCTGATTAAGGTCCAAGCGGACAAAAAGAGTTTGATTGTTTTTTTTCAGTCTTTTACGAAAGAAATGTTTTTTAGGATGTTTGCAATCTCAGTCGCACTAAAGACTATGACCCAGGAGTGAATGCTTCGTATGTCACCCAAAGGGTACCACACTAACATCCAGATTACTGGAGAGAGACCCTCCATCAACCTGTTCCCAGATAGCTTAAGGCTCGTAACGTACGACTTTAATTAACCTTATTATTGTATTTTTGAATTGTTTTGAGAGGAGAAGAGAAAGACACCCTAAAACTATGGTTGAAAGGGAATCTACCTACAGTTATCATGCATGGGTCAAAACCTAATGTCTGTCATAATTCCCTATTGCACAGAGGAAATCAGAGATCCTAGGGGAAAACAGCAAAAGAAAGCAAGTAGTAAACAATAACCAGTAAAATGCATGCGATGCAACAGTACAAGCGAGGCAAGGGAGTCCGGCTCAACCTCAAACCTAAGAAAACAACAGGCAAGAGGAGACAATCTCCACCTCAAACCTAGAGGTAATCAACACAAGAAAACATACAATACAACAAAAGAAAAGAAAGGAAGCAGAGAAAGCAGCCCAAGCAGCAACAACAGTCTTCAGTAGACAGCAACTTCAGTACTCAACAGCAGCAGCTCTAAACAGCAAATCCTCTTGACATCAAAGTTGACAGCAAAAGACTTCATCCTCAAGCTAGCTTCTTTCTTCAAGCTTCATCAAACTTCATCTCCAAGCTCTATCAAGCACACTCCAAGCAGAGGAATAATCACTAAGATCAATGTTGCAATGTTGAGAACCCAATGAAAACCAAAGGAAATCATCAAGTACCAACATTGAAATGGAAGGGCATCCTAAAAGTTCTACTCAACTATGGGCATACCACACATCCCTCTAAAGGAGAGATGGAGTTTCCCTAGGAGGCCTTTACATCATTGGATAGAATAGAAGCACACAATGCATTCTATGTTTGATGAAAGAATCAAAACTAGTTCTAATGGCTCTTCCTAAAACCCTAATTTCCTAAGCTCCTAAAACAACTCCTAAAATAAAAGGAAACTTCAACTCCAAGCTCCAACCTTCAAGCCACAGCAACTACACCAAGTCTAGAAGACCTCCCAAGAAGGAAACCAAGCAAATCCAGCTCCAAAGTCACCAACAAGACCAAGCAAGCAAAGGCACACAAAATAGAACACCACAAGCACAAGCAACTTGCAAAATACAACTAAAATAGAAAACAAAATTGTAAAATTCTAATAAAATTCCTAGGGGAACATACATGTTTGAACAACCTAGGGTTAAAATATTAAAGCCTAATTCAACTTCTAAGTCACCTAAATAATTTCTAGATTGAAGGGTATCAAGGTGATCCACAAGTTTGGGAAGGCTCTAATCTCAGCACCTAAAACAGAACCTAAAGTTGTTCTAAAACTCCCACAAAAATCCTAGGGGAACATGAATATCTACCCTAAAACATACTAAAAAATCAAAGCCAAGTTCATCACCAATTGGAAGAACAAAATTCAACAAAATAGATGGATCAAATATGCAAATATTAAAGAATTAAAGAAAATAAGAAAAATCAAATTAAATTGAAAAATGCATGAAAATGCATTTTATTGATTTCAGAAAATCACAAATCCTCTCAAGATCATGGAGATATTTTTGAAATAATTTTTGGATCAAAATTGAATTTATTGTGATTTTTTGAATCAATAAAGCATTTAAAATAATAAAAATGGAATAAAAGAAATAAAAACTCAAAAATAAAACCACAGCGCTTGGATGAGGAGACTGGTCAAGCAATCCAAGAGCCAGGAGCGTGCCAACGCATTAATGAAACTACTGCGTTTTGGACTCAAAAAAGTCCAACCTCAGATTAAAACACATCCATTGGATCTGGTGGTCAGTCAAGGTCAAAGGCGAGATTCAATGGTCCAGAGATCATCTTCTCCAAAACTCAGACTGGCCTGAGTGAGACTCAGTGTGGTGGCCGGAGAAGACTCCGATCGACTTCTCCGGTGAGCAGGTGGTTGCAGGTGTCCAGAAACAACAATCATTATACCAATCTCATTCAGAATTTCATCAGGAATTCAAATCTCCTATCCATATGCTCTAACTCTCCATAGATTTCAAGATTCGAAGCAATGTTCAGAACATACATCCAGATCAATCATCATCAATTGCAAATCTAAGGCTATAGAATTCATCCTCATGTCACATACATCACTCTGATCTATCTAGATTGCTCTAACTCTCCATAAATCAAGAGACTCGAATCAAAACAGAAATGCTATGTCATGATCAATCATCACCAAATGCTTCCAAATTGATCCAACGATCTACATCTTGTCTAGATCCTAACCACAAGTTCAAATCTAACTACATCATGATAATTCATGTGGAAAGTTGAAAGTTACTAACCTGTTATAGATCTAGTAACAGAGGTGCTTGGAGCTTGATTCTCCCTTCAAAACTCTCCAGATACGTTCAATGATGCACTAGGAAGAGTTTGCAACCTTCAATTTGCACTGAATTGGCTTGGAACTCAAAACACGATTTCACTTGCTCCTTGGAAATTTTCAACTACAACTTCAGTGTTCTTCACGAATTACCAGCCAAAATCACTCTGAATTCAATGCAATGAATATATAGAATGGTTTCATGGGCTTTTGAAGTGTGTTTGAAGCCCAGTCCATCAATTTGCAAATTCTGATTTTCCTTCTCATGTGCAATGTAACAGTCACAAATTCTCACTTGTAACTTGTTCTAGAAGCTTCATTTTGCTTGCAAATTCCCTTGTGCACAAAATTAAACCAAGAGGGAGGCCTGAACTGCATTGGTAAGGTGTTTGGCTATGTAACTTGCATTTGAAGCAACCATATGATAACTCATGAAAATTGACCTATGCCCTAAAATCTACCAATGTCAATGTGCCTAAAATGAACTTTAATATCAAAATGGTCACTTATTTGACATGTTTTGGTCATTTAACTCAAAAAACCAATTTTCCCTCCTTAATCCATTTGAAAATTTCCCTTTTTGAAACCACTTCAAACCAAGTCTTGCTATGAGCCCAATAAATCCATCATGACCTCTTGGATAGTCTAAAAACCCCATTTTGAACAACTTTCATGTTGAACAAAAATCCATTTGACAAGTGCAAGTTGTAGATTTTGGCCTATGATTGAAAATGACCTATAATCTCACTTTCCCAAAATACCCCTGACTTGTAAACCTCATAACTTGAGTTCTACAAATCAGATTGAAGACTTCTAGTACAACATAGAAAGCTAAGATCATGAGAAACAACTTTCATGTTGGCCAAAAGTTCTGGTGAAACCTCCTTCTAGGTCAAAAATAGCTTTGAAATCATATGATTTTCATAGACAAATTTCAGTGGCCTCTAAGGACTTGTAACTTGTCTGGGTCATAACTTGAGTTCTATAAATCCCCTTGAGAACTTCTAGTACTCAAATTAAAGGTATTGAGATTATATACAAGTTTCATGTTGTCCAAAGATCCATTTGAAACTTGTATCTTGACTTATGTGGTCATGAAGTTAGGCACTAAACAGGGAATTTTGCACTGAAACCCTAATTTAGCAACTTCCCACACTCTTGACTCTTCTTGATTTGATCTTGGCACAACACCACAAATGTCTTATCATATCATTTCATGAACTCCATGACCTAAAAGTAGGCCTTGATACCCTTCAATTGCACAGTTGACCTAGGATTAACTAGATGAAACCGTAATTGCTTGCACCTTAACTGTGGCTCTTGCATTTGACACAATGACTTGATTGAGCTCTCCCATGGCCCTCTAGGAATTCTATGAGCTACATACACATCCTCTTCTCACACTCAAAACTTCACAAGCCTCTAATGGTCTTCAATTGATCCTCAAGTTAGGAGAAGATTCACATTCAAACATCTAAACCCTTAGGCACTCAAACCACCTTCTGATGACTTTGACAACATCTCAATCTTGAATGAGACCTCTTGCTAGGCTTCTCTTGATAATAATCACACTTGATCCCATGCTATATGAATGATACCATGATATGCAAATAATATAACTATGCAAATGTTAATGCAATGAAACATAAACCAAGTAAGAAAAGGTTGAGCAAATTTTGGGGTGCAACAGCTGCCCCTGTTCAAACGGCTTGGACCCGACTGGGTGAAGAGCGAACAGCCTTCAAACAATCGAGGTAGAAGACAGTTGAATACCAAGAAACCCGGAAATTTGCCAACCGCAGAAATACACCGCGAAACTGCTCGGGGAACAACATCCGTTGTGCTGAACCCAGTTGTTACGGTAACAACTGATCAATCATCTGATAAAACTTGGGATTTTAATATTCACCTCCTGTGTGACGCCACAGGCATCGAATTAACTTTGCAAGAAACAACTCCGTCCACAACTGGACTAAACTCGTCGCTACAAGGAGAGACTCCATCAACACGGGTACAATTCTGTCCATAATCGGAATAACGATCTCTGTCAATCACAGGTAATGACTCCGTCAACACGGATACAATCATTGTTAACTTTACTGGGGACAACTCCGTCGACCACGGGTAATAATTCCATCCATACGGGTAACAATCACTGTCAACACAGGTAACACTTCCGTCAACACGGACAACAATCACTGTCAACACAGGTAACAAATCCGTCAACACGGATAACAATCTCCGGCGATTTCACTGGGACAACTCCGTCAATCACGGGTAACGACTCCGTCAACACGGATAACAATCACTGTCAACACAGGTACGAACTCTGTCAGCCACAGGTAACCATCTCTGTCAACACAGGTGCAATCTTTGTCCATTACAGGTAACAATTTCTATCAACACAGGCGCAACAATCACTGCCAACACAGGTACAATCTCTGTCAACACAGGTACAATCTCTGTCCATCACAGGTAACAATCTCTGTTAACACAGGCACAATCTCTGTCCATCAAAGGTAAGCAATTCCGTCAACACGGATAACAATCACTGTCAACACAGGGAAACAATTCCGTCAACACGGATACATTTGAAGAATACCTTGTTGGGGAATACGAGAGACTTAACCAAACCACTCTGTGGGGAAATCATTAGTGACAACTCCAAAAGTATAAGACATGAAATCTTCTACTGCTGAAGTAACAGCAACCTGAGAATAATCCCACTGGGGAAGAAAAGTTACTTAACCAAACAATTTTGTTAGGGGACGAACGTTATCAACACCCGTCTCACGCTGAGAATTTGAATATCTGGAAATCCTTCTGAACAAGAATCTCACTCCTCTGCATGGGATAACACCTGAAACCAAAGAGGTAACCAACCTGACTTATGTTTCAAAATGCGTATGTTTGACAATAGTGTAATGCTCCATACGGCATGGAAATGCTATGCGTTTAGGTAGATGCAAATATGATGATGCATGCAAAATGCAAAGATATGCTCCAGCAAAATAAATGCTGAAGACAAAGCCAAATTCGCTGGGGATAACCGGGTATCACAGACATATTCCAACAAAATAAATGCTGGACATGTGAAACCAACTTCGCTGGGGATAACCCTTCTGTCAGGGAATGACTCACAAGCTTGAAATTACGAACTAATCTGATGATGTTCATCCTGTCGGAGGAAAAAGAACCTGCTGGGGAGAAGGAGACACAATCCTGCGCGGGGATAATCCTTCTGAACCAAAGGCGACTTGGTTATACTCTGCGGGAGTTATCCATACTAGGAATGGAGTGTGCACATACTCACTGCTGGGAATGCACCTTCTGTTGGGGAAAATAAAATCCATTGAGGATACTCTCTTGACAACTTCCCTGGGGAATACTCTTTTGGGGAGGACCACCCACATCCAATAGGGATAAGTGCCATCTCAAATCTTCTGAGATAAGATGTGACTTCCATTTGCCGAGGAGTGATACAATCCATATGTCACAGGACTCTGGCTGGGGAGTGCAACTTCCCTGCCTGTTTGCTCCAAAGGTGAGAACCCTGCAAAACACAAACGAGACAAAACAAATCTATACAACAAAATCTATTCCGATTAGTATCCGTGACGTTCGTTCAGTCAATTCGAAGTTTTAGCAATTATTGGCAAGGGCCAGCAAGTTTATGTACATGCAAGTTCATCAAAAACATCGGCGTTTTTCACAAACAAAAACAGTAAAGATCAAGCATCAAGTACTGAATAACATGCTTTATTGATAACAGGCCTGTAAATAGGCAAACGTTTGTACATTGGATGCAACTCCTGAAAAGAAGAAGTTACACACAAGCAAAATACAAGTATTACAGAAGCACAAAGAAAATTTGTACACATGTCGGCAACGTGGTACAGACGAACACCATGAGCTGATCCTCCTATGACTCGCCTGACTCTGACGCTTTCCCGATACTCGATCTTTGGAAGAGATTGTTTCGGATGTACGACTCTCAGGTACTCCCAAACCACTAAGCAACACAGTATCAAACTCGGACCGCAGTCATTTGCTTTTTCAAATCCCTAACTTTTGCGTGAACCTCCCTTTGCGGGTTTTTAATTCACCGGGATAACCTTTTTTGCCGAAGTTGCCCTTTTCAGGTTTTCAACTTCACGGGTGTACATTTTTTAATTTTATCCCTAACTTTTGCCCGAACCTTTTATTCCCTTTTTTATGGTTCACTGGGATGCCCCATTTTTGCCTGGACTTTCTTTTTTCTATCCAGAGGGTCTCTTTAAGCAAAGTATTTTTTAATTGCGTCCGAGTTCACAGGGGCTGTGAAATCCTCACCATCCATGGTAGACAACAGTAAGGCTCCTCCAGAGAAAACCTTTCTAACGACATATGGACCTTCATAGTTGGGAGTTCATTTGCCCCTGTGATCTGATTGTGGTGGGAGAATCTTTTTCAGCACAAGATCGCCCGTCTGAAAGCTTCAAGGACACACCTTCTTATTATAAGCTTTCTTCATCCGGCTCTGATACAGCCGACCATATGCTAGAGAAGCCAGCCTCTTCTCATCCATTAAACTGAGCTGATTCAATCTATCTTTCACCCATTCTGCCTCATCTAATTGGACATCACGCAAAACCCTCAGAGAAGGAATCTCAACCTCCAATGGTAGGACAACTTCCATACCATATACCAATGAAAAAGGAGTTTCCCCGGTTGATGTGCATACCGTTGTACGATAATCGTGCAAAGCAAAAGGCAACATCTCATGCCAGTCCTTGTAGGTCACAACCATCTTCTCAACGATCTTCTTTATATTTTTATTGGCCGCTTCAACAGCGCCATTCATCTTGGGCTGATAAGGAAAAGAGTTGTGATGTTCAATTTTGAAATTCTAGCACAATTCCTTCATCATCTTATTATTCAAATTTGAACCGTTGTCGGTGATAATCCGCTCCAGGATTCCATATCTGCAGATAATATCCTTCTTGATAAATCTGGCTACCACCTGCTTGGTAATATTAGCATACGATGTCGCTTCAACCCATTTGGTGAAGTAATCAATAGCTACCAGGATAAAACGATGTCTGTTGGATGCCGTGGGCTCAATTTTCCCAATCACATCAATTCCCCACATGGAAAAAGGCCAAGGTGACGACATAACATTCAGAGGGCTCGGAGGCACATGAATCTTGTCCGCATAAATCTGGCATTTATGACACTTCTTTGCAAACTTGAAACAATCTGTTTCCATTGTCAGCTAGTAGTATCCTGCTCTTAATAGCTTTATTGTCATTGCATGTCCGCCGGCATGCGTTCCAAATGTACCCTCGTGGATTTCTTCCATGAGCAACTTAGCCTCTTTCTCATCCACACACCGCAACAACACCAAGTCGTGGTTTCTCTTGTACAAAACCCCATCCGGATTCAGATAGAAATTGCCAGCCAATCTCCTAAGAGTCTTCTGATCACGACTGGATGCCCCAGCCGGATACTCTTGGTTCTTCAGGAAATACTGGATATCATAATACCACGGTTTGCCATCGGAAGCTTCCTCAATGGCGAATATGAAAGCGGGTCTATCAAGGCGAGAGATAACTATCCTGGGAGCCTCATTCCAGAAGTTAACCTTATACATCGAAGACAACGTCGCGAGAGCGTCTGCCATCTGATTTTCTGCTCGTGGTACATGGTGCAGTTCCACCTTGTCAAAGAAAGGTAACAACCTCCTTGCATAATTCATATAGGGTATCAGATTGGGCTGAAGAGTCTTCCACTCTCCCTTGATCTGATTCACAACTAGAGCAGAGTCTTCGTACACATCAAGATTTTTAATTCTCAGATCAATAGCTTCTTCGAGCCCCATAATGCATGCTTCATATTCGGCCTCATTGTTGGTAACTGGAAAGGTCAATCTAGCAGTGAATGGGATGTGTGACCCATGGGGAGTAGTAATGATTGCCCCTATTCCACTTCCATATGAATTGACGGCACCGTCAAATATCAATTGCCATTTGGAACCCAGCTCTGGACCTTCATCCGGCAACGGCTCCTCACAATCCTTCATTTTTAAGTACATGATATCCTCGTCAGGATAATCAAACCTCATCGGCTGGTAATCATCAATTGGCTGCTCAGCTAGGTACTCTGACAGAACACTACCTTTAATAGCCTTTTGAGAAACATACTGAATATCGTATTCTGTCAATACCATCTGCCGTCGGGCAATCCTTCAGGAAAGTGCTTGCTTTTCAAACACGTATTTGATTGGATCCATCTTTGAAATTATCATGGTTATATGATTTAGCATGTATTGCCTCAAGCATTTGGCAGCCCAGGCTAGCGCACAACACGTTTTTTCGAGCATTGAGTAACGAGACTCACAGTCTATGAACTTTTTACTCAAGTAGTAAATCGCATGCTCTTTACGTCCAGTCTCGTCATGTTGACCGAGAACACAACCCATACTTTTCTCAAGAACCGTCAAATACATAATCAATGGTTTCCCGGCTACTGGGGGTATCAATATTGGAGGTTCCTGCAAATATTCTTTTATTTTCTCAAACGCCCTTTGACAATCTTCATTCCAGGTCACAGCCTGATCTTTTTTCAACAACTTGAATAATGACTCGCACGTCGCCGTTAGATGAGATATGAACCGGGTAATGTAGTTCAATCTCCCTAAAAAACCACGAACCTCTTTTTCTGTTTTCGGCGTTGGCATTTCTTGTATTGCTTTTATCTTAGCAGGATCAACCTCAATTCCTTTTTCGCTCACAATAAACCCCAATAGCTTACCAGATCTCACCCCGAAGGTGCACTAGTTAGGATTCAACTGCAGCTTGAATTTCCTAAGCCTCTTAAACAATTTCAGAAGATTGACCAGATGCTCTTCCTCCGTCTGGGATTTGGCAATCATATCATCAATGTAGACTTCGATCTCTTTATGCATCATGTCATGAAAGAGTGTTGTCATAGCTCGCTGATATGTTGCCCCGGCGTTCTTCAAACCAAAGGGCATCACTTTGTAGCAGAACGTTCCCCACGGGGTGATAAAAGTTGTTTTCTCCATATCATCCGGCGCCATCTTTATCTGATTATAGCCCGAAAAGCCGTCCATGAAGGAAAACACGGAGAATTGAGCGGTGTTGTCGACCAGCACATCAATATGAGAAAGCGGAAAGTCGTCTTTTAGGCTCGCCTTATTCAAATCTCGATAGTCCACGCACATCCGCACCTTACCATCTTTCTTTGGTACAGGTACCATATTAGAGACCCATGAGGGATAAGTTGTGACAGCTAGGAAACCGGCGTCCCACTGTTTCTGAACTTCCTCCTTAATTTTCACAGCCATATCTGGTCGAGTTTTTCTGAGTTTTTGCTTAACCGGCGGACATTCCTCGCGCAATGGAAGACGGTGAACCACCAT
The DNA here is from genome assembly GCA_963859935.3 of Lathyrus sativus. NCBI lineage: Eukaryota > Viridiplantae > Streptophyta > Magnoliopsida > Fabales > Fabaceae > Lathyrus > Lathyrus sativus. The sequence goes on along the minus strand of OZ012739.1, from coordinate 89,611,945 downwards.
ATCAGTATCCAAACCAGGCATGTCTTCATAAGACCAAGCAAAGATATCACTGTACTCCCGCAGCATCTCAATAAGCCTTTGCTTGATATCACTTTGCAGTGCAGCCCCTATCCGGATATTCCTGACAACCTCTTCGGATCCCACGTTGATAATTTCAATTTCCTCCTGATGAGGCAGAATGATTCTCTCTTCTTGTTTCAGAAGTCAAGTCAGCTCTTCTGATAAGTCGTTATCCTCAACAATCTCTTCTTCTACTTGAAATATTGGGTGCTCGAAGTCAAAACGAGTCATAGGAAGTTCGTGATCGGTGTCGTCTGAAATATGAATCCTGCAATGAGAATGGTTAAATGTTTCAAATAATGCAAACAAAACACATAACCACGTTGCCATTTTATTGTTAAACAAAAATAAGAAAAACAAGGATCACAACATTTTCCTGAGAAAAACGCCTTTATTAATGATTAAACAAAGTACACACATAAGCAGGTAGCCCTAAAAACAAAATCACTATGCCCCGGGTAAGACACAGGATTATACAATAATTGAGAAAACAAATCGTTACTGTTTTGTAGTCACTGGGACAAGTTCCTGGATAGACCAGTTGCACAGATTCTGTCCTGGCACGCCAAGCTTGATCCACGAGTCCATATCGCAGTCAATATCTCCGTCTTCAGCATCGGAAACAGCATTGATCGTTTCATAACAGACCCCACCTGGAGTGATCACCACTGGTCCTTTGAACTTTGGCACGCCTGATGTGGAAGGTGACAACGTCGGGCAATACCCCAACCCAAACTTGTCCATCTTGACCGGAATTTCCAAGACTTGGCCCCATCCTTTGGTTCCTTCAGCCTGAACCACTCCCTGAGCGTCTTTGTACGAAGACATGGCCAACTCTGGCCCTTTGCTAGGAACATGAGACTTGTCCTTGATCTGCAACCCTTCAAAGGCTTGGCATGGCGTCTCATGGATCTCCCCATCCACTTCGATGTACTTGAATGACGAAAGATGACTAACCAGAATGTCCTCCTCTCTGCAAATAGTAACAACACTGTCACTGACCATGTATTTAAGCTTCTGATGCAACATGGACGTCACAGCCCCTGCAGAATGTATCCATGGTCGCTCAAGTAAACAACTGTAAGCTGGATGTATGTCCATGATGTAGAACACGGTGTCAAACACTTCCGGCCCGACCTGGAGCGGCAACGTTATGGACCCAAACACCGACCTTCTGGTCCCATCATAAGCCCTCACGACCTAATCACTTGGTGTGCATATGATTCCTCGGACATCTAGCTTCATCATAGCCTTCTTCGGCAACACATTCAAAGATGATCCGGTGTCTACAAGAACGTGCGACATAATAGTGCCCCGACACTCCACTGAAATGTGCAAAGCCATATTATGGTCCCGACCTCTAGGCGTCAAATCAAAATCAGTAAATCCCAGGCTGTGGCCGACATTCACATGCGCCAGTACCCCCTCAAGTTGATTAACAGTTACTTCCTGAGGTACAAAAGACGTGTCCAAGATTTTCAACAAGGCATTTCGATGGGCCTCGGAACAAAGCAACAAAGATAGTATTGAAATTTTTGAGGGCGTCTGCTGGAAGTGCTCCACAATCTTATAGTCACTTTTGCGAATCAACCTCATAAACTCTTCTACATCCTTGATCGATGTTTCTTTCTCCTTTGACTGGGAAGGTCCTCCTTTATTCACTTTGGCTTTCCCTTTAGCGATCCTTTCAGCCTCGATTTCAGGTGAAGTGAATATTCTACCACTGCGGGTCATACCTCCCGCTTCAATAATATTGCCCACTGCCCCTGCTGGCTGGCTATCCACCTTAATCTTTTCCCCATTGTAAAAAGCTTCCAACCCATAATTCCATGGAATGGCTTTCGTACTCTCATAAGGAACAGGTCCTGCTTTCGTTATTGTGAAAGTTGGCCGCTTGGCGGGCGCTGATATCGTAATAGTCTTTCGTGGAATTGTAATTGTCGCGACCTCACCCTGCTTTTCACATGTTACCTCATCAGGTTTCTCAACAGTAGTGCGGTCAAACTGCAAAGTTCCCTCATCAATCATGGCCTGATACCTCTCTTCAAATCAATACATCCCTCTGGTCGGGTCCAACAATCCAAACAGTACTCATCATATCCAAGGAAGACCCCTCATTTCAACAATCTGCTTTTAACATAGCTTAACAGTGTCTTCAGATCATTTACGTCCATAATCAAATCCAAATCCTCCTCTGTCAAAACAGCATTCGCTTCGTGATTCGGCATTGGTTTCTATACAATGTTGGGACCATCATTACTGAAGTTAATGACTTTACTATCAATCAAACCTTGGACTTTGTGCTTAAAAGCATGACAACTCTCGATATCATGTCCGGGTGCCCCGGAATGAAATTCACACTACTTACTAGTATCATACCCGTAAGGAAGCGCTCCTCTGGGTGGGTCCAACGTTCTCTTCTCAACCAGCTTCAAACTCAACAGTGTCTGAAGCAGCTCTGCATACGTTGACGGAGGTGTATCAAAAGTGGGAGCTTTGAACTTCAATGGCACCCTCAGCCCAGGAACCAGCCCCATGGTAGCCATGTCCACCCCTGTAGAATTTTGATTAGCTATACCTCTCATCTGTTCCTCCAGCATTTTAATCCTCCGATCACTATCAGTGGGACCCTCAAAACCCATGCCTTGCCCAGAAAAGGCATCTTCCTGACGATCTCTATTCCAGTACAGACCCTCATTACCATATCCGTCATAAGCAGCATTAAGACCATGACCATGACGACTTTGGAAGAACCTGGGGTCATATCTCAGATTGCCAAGGTCTTGATTAGCAGCCACTGTCCCAAAACCAGTATTGAAAGGACCCATCCCAGCACCATTGGTATTCACATTGCCAAACCCAGCATTGTCGTAGCCATTATTACCATAACCTTGATTGTTATCACCAAACCCTCAGTTGCCTAAGCCCTGATTATTGAAACCATCATTGCCATCCTGATTGCCAAAGCCAAGACCCTGATTGTTGTCACCGAAACCAGTATTGATACCAACATTCCTGTTGGTTTCCACGTTCCCATTAACACTATCAGCATTTCTGTTACCAGTGTTGCCGTTGTCGTTGCCAATACCAGTCTCACCAGCATTTGGTATCACATCCTCCCTGCGAGGAGTCTCAACATGAGCAGAGTTGTATTCAGTATTACCAGCCGCTCGTGCCAGCAGCAGTTGCACCAGAGTTTGAAGATGTTCATGGCCTTTAGCCACAGCCTCCATAGTCTGCATGAATTGGGCCAACCTATCCCGGGTCTCCTGCATCTCAGACTGTACTTGATCCATGATCTTCTTACTGTTGCTTCTTGTAGCGTACCGGTGAGTTCTCTGTTTCGTCAATCTTGAAACAACCTGTAAGATGCAGGAGATAAGATTCGAGCTTAAAAAAGTACCTGCTATGCAATATGCAATAGAATCAGAAACCTCATACATAAACAAATGCCAAGAGGTAGAGTACATATGCAACAGGTTAATTCCCCACCCCCCCCCCCCACCCCCACCCCCCACCCCCGATTCTAGTTCCGGAGAAGAAGCCATAACGACAATGGAGTCCCAAGTAAGCAAGCGCAGAATCAGAAACCTCATACATAAACAAATGCCAAGAGGTAGAGTACAAAGATACAACTGAATACAACTGGAAAAGACCTCGGCCAACAAGCCTAGCGATGGTCAAAATACAAGTACAAATAACAAGAGCAAAGCAAAGGTAAATCAGGCCAAATGGCGCACCCTGACATCTTCCAATATCTCCAACGTCTCCGGATGACCTAGTCTGGAGATTAGTTCCTGTATCAGTAATGCGTGTCGCTCAACAGTGGATCTCAGCTTTTTGGCGTCCTCTTCACAGGCTGCCCTGCCAAAACACTCATCAATCCTGCATCTTTTGAAGCCAGCCTTCAATTCACCACCCCTAGTTTCTTTGACCATATTGCTCATTCTAGACTCAGCGTCATGTCTAAGAGATACCTCTTCAGCAATCTTCGCATCCTTAGCACTGAGCTGCTCCTCTAACTGGGAAATCTGAAGCTTCAATTCATCTTCACGCTCCTTCCGGCTAGTAAGCGTGGCATTCCACAAAAGTTCCCATTTGGAAAGTCGAGAATAAGCCTTGTTCAGAAGTTCTTTCTTAGTAGCAAGTACACTACTAACACCATTCAGGGATACTCCTACTTTCACTCTCCTGCTGGTTTCTTCAGTCAAGTCTGAACCCAACCTATTAATCATCTCAGTCTGCTTCTTCAAAGTGAAGGTTGCCTCATTCTTCTCATGCCGAAGCTGGAAAATCTCTTTCTCTAGCTCTCCATTTGCTCTCTTCAATTCTTCCTTCTCAGCCAACATCTTGTTATACTTCTCAATCTCTACTGAAGTAGGTTCCTCAATCACCCGAAGATACAAAGGCTCTACAACAGAATATGGCATCAAAGAAGTCCTAACTCTCTCATGAATCCAGAGCCGATAAGGATTATAAGCTCGACTGTCACTCTTACCAAGCAATGTCTTTCCTCTTCTGTGAATATTACACCAAGCATGCCTCAATCTGACCAAAACATCTCCATCTAATAAACCCGTGAGATACAGAGATTCCTGTATCTCGTCTTCAACCGGAGAGTCCCTCAAAGCATAGCCAAACTGTCTCACAAGCAGAGAAGGGTTATAGTTAATACAACCTTTCCGTCCAATCAATGGAACGTTCGAAAGCCACTGCAACTATATATAATATTCACTCCGAGCAGGTTCCGATCAAACCAAACAATGTTCTCAGCACACAATCCCATCAATCTGGAAGACCAATCTAAAGTACCAACAGTATCAACAAAAAGTCCCTTCTTAGGAAGATGTCCCTGAAGCCACCTGGATAGAAGAGGTACACAGCAAGAAACATTCTTTCCCCGACGTTTTTCATTCTTATAGTGAATAGAATGATAAACGTCACCCAAGAGAGTAGGCACTGGATTCTTCGAGGCAAGAATAAAGAAAGCATCTGAGTCAACAAAATCAGGCAAGTTGGGAAACAATACAATCCCATAAATGCAAACAGCTAGAATAGCATTGAAGACAATCCAACATCCATCCTTCGCACACTGCGTAGCCTTCTCAACCAAGCAAGAAAGATGAAAACCATAAGCTCCATTCAGCTTGACCAAACCTCCAAGGAACTCAGAAGCATCTAAACTGACAATCTCAGCAAGCTTAGCCAACTCAGGCTCAGTATCCTCATGAATAAAAGGCATCTGATCTAACACAGGAACTCCCAGCATATCAGAATACTCCTCCAAAGTAGGAGCCAGAATAAAATCAGGGAACAAGAGGCATCTCAACTGAGGCTCGTAAAACTGCATCAAGGTATACAATCCATTCATCTCAAACACAGAAGGTCTGCACACCAAACTGAGCAGTTTCCCATAAGACTCTCTAAACTTAGCCCACACTCTCTGATCTGCTAGAGCAACCAACCGCAATAAGGAACTGATATCTGGAGAAGGCAACCTATAAGCAACTGTCCTCTTCATGGACTCCATGTCTAGCAAGAAGAACACTAGAATATGAGGGGGAAAACACACCTGCAACATAAATACACGTTAATGAAATGCAAACATGAAAATGCAAATGCATATGCAAACAGGGGATCAAGTGCAATGATGAAGAACTGTGTTGTGCTGTACTACAGCTTGAGAACCAACAGATCTTCTCCTCAAACCAAACCAACCACAAAAGAACCCTCATAACCAAATCTCACTGATAGAGACAAACTAGGTATTCTGAGGCCAGAGTTTTCCTGCAAAAAGACCCACCTACCCCTCACAGGTATGTATTTAACTCGCAGACTAGGTACGGCATCTTATGCGGTCATCAGCGTCACAGACTTTCAAGAGCGATGATACGATACCCAAAAGGTGTGGCATCATCATCCCTTGAAGAGGCCTCACTTAGCCGAATCCCAAATGATAGGTTCCCAGAGTTCGACAACCCTCAAATCCAACAACCTGTCGAGCCCAAAGGGCCAGGCAAGATGCCATCAAAGAGAATCTCGTCTGAGTGTAAATTTCGTAGCTAGCTGGTGCGAGAAAAGCAAGTAGGCTAACCACTACTCTCTACTTCTAAGTCTATGTGCACTCAAGCCCAGGTCCGGCTTATCTCTCAAACTAACCCTCTACCCACAGCACAATAACAATAATATACAGTACTGACAGTAAAGACAGAAAGATAAATACATACAAAACCCCAGACGGGAAAACAAGCACTAGGATTGATTCGCATAGGGAACCGTTGGAGTCCCTAGCAGAGTCGTCAGATATCGCTACTGCGAAAATCGGCGCCAGGTATGACAGAAGAGTCGCCACCGTGCGTTATTTATCCCACAAGAGGGAAAGTAAACACTCAGAGTAAACCTAATGCAAAGAGGGAAAGGAATGGTCATCGCAACCAAATCCTGGATTCGGGAGTCGGTTACGCAAGGGGAAGGTATTAGCACCCCTCACGTCCGTCGTACTCGACGGGATCCACGCTTGTTTTCTGTCTAAGGGTGTGTTTTATCTATCTACTCTAAAGGTCTGTTCTAAAAAGAAAATAAAATGACTCGGTAAAGTATCGCACTTTATGCCTACGTATTCCCGTCTGAAACGAGAAATTAGAGTCAACGTATTTCGCCTAACTACGAGTTAAGGGGGAAGGTTGCTCGCCGAGATGTCACGTCTCGTGCCGACGTACTTTCATACGGCATGAAAGATCAGAGCAAACGTAGTTCGGGCTACGGAAGACACAAGTTTGTCTGACAGTTTTTTATCTCCTTAAGAAAGGGTTTTCCTGATTAAGGTCCAAGCGGACAAAAAGAGTTTGATTGTTTGTTTTCAGTCTTTTACGAAAGAAATGTTTTTTAGGATGTTTGCAATCTCAGTCGCACTAGAGACTATGACCCAGAAGTGAATGCTTCGTATGTCACCCAAAGGGTACCACACTAACATCCAGATTACTGGAGAGAGACCCTCCATAAACCTTTTCCCAGATAGCTTAAGGCTCGTAACGTACGACTTCAATTAACCTTATTACTGTATTTTTGAATTATTTTGAGAGGAGAAGAGAAAGACACCCTAAAACTATGGTTGAAAGGGAATCTACCTACAGTTATCATGCATGGGTCAAAACCTAATGTCTGTCATAATTCCCTCTTGCACAGAGGAAATCAGAGATCCTAGGGGAAAACAGCAAAAGAAAGCAAGCAGTAAACAGTAACGAGTAAAATGCATGCTATGCAACAGTACAAGCGAGGCAAGGGAGTCCGGCTCAACCTCGAACCTAAGAAAACAACAGGAAAGAGGAGACAAGCTCCACCTCAAACCTAGAGGTAATCAACACAAGCAAACAGACAATACAACAAAAGAAAAGAAAGGAAGAAGAGAGAGCAGCCCAAGCAGCAACAACAGTCTTCAGCAGACAGCAACTTCAGTACTCAACAGCAGCAGCTCTAAACAGCAAATCCTCTTGACAGCAATGTTGACAACAAAAGACTTCATCCTCAAGCTAGCTTCTATCTTCAAGCTTCATCAAACTTCATATCCAAGCTCTAGCAAGCACACTCCTGTCGCTACTGCGAAAATCGGCGCCGGCTAAACACAAGAGTCGCCACCGTGCGTTATTTATCCCACAAGAGGGAAAGGAAACACTCGGGAAAAACCTGACGCAAGGGTATAAGACAAGGTCATCGCAACCATTGTCTGGGTTCGGGAGTCGGTTACGCAAGGGGAAGGTATTAGCACCCCTCACGTCTGTCGTACTCGACGGGATCCACGCTTGCTGGTTTGTCTACGAGTGAAAAAAACAATCTACCTACGGCTGCTAAAGCTAAACGGAAAGAAATTGACTCGATAGAGCATCGCACTCTATGCCTACGTATTCCCTTGTGCAATGGGAAAGTCAGAGTCATCGTAGTTCGGGAAACTACGGGGAATGAGCTCGCCGAGATATCGCATCTCATGCCTACGTACTTCCACACGGCGTGAAAGATCAGAGCTTACGTAGTTCAGGCTAACTACGGCTAGACAGGGTGTTCTCGATCACACAAGGGTGAGAGAAAGGATTGACGATACTAGCGTGCAAATTCTAGCAGTTAGGTGTTTGCTGCTCGCTCGACGGAGACTTAGGATACCTGTTTGCGGTAGAACGGACGTAGTATGTCGGGTTTGAAAGGTATGGGAACCTACATGAACTAGAACAACGGTCTGGTCTCGATTGCACACGAGAAAGAGAAAGGGAAACATCAGTCGTCAGCGGGAAAGTCTCGATCGCACGACAGCGAGAGAACAGAGAAGTTAGTTGTTAGTGTGCTCGCTAGGATATCGCATCCTATGCCTACATATTCCCGTCTGGATACGAGAAATCAAAGCAGCTGTAGTTCAGCTAACTACAGCAAAACAAGGGAAAGGGAAAAAGGTAGCTCGCTAGGATATCGCATCCTATGCCTACGTACTCTCGTCTGGCACGAGAGTTCCGAGCAAACATAGTTCGGAGGGAAAACGAATCTCAATTGCGAAGGGGCAAGAGAAGGGGTCTCAATCGCCTGAACGCGAGAGAAAAGGGTTTCGATCGCTAGGGGGCGAGAACAAAGAGGAAGCAGGCTTACGCCTAAACGGGAAGAAACTCGGGACACACACGCACAAACCTAATACGTAAGAGCGAATGCGTCGCATGTCACCCAAAGGGTACCACACTAGACATCCTAAACGATTGAGAAGAAACTCCTCAACTGTCATTTCCTACGTATCTAATGAAACAACTTACAACACTCGACAGTTGCCTGAAGACTTGAATGAGATGATGTTGAACGAAGCAGCTCCTGTTAACTCCTGACATGCGCGCAAGCTCCACTCCAATCTTCTCCTCTCTGGATCCTTGATGATGACACTCGAGTCAAGACCAATGTGACGCTTAGACCATCATGGTTCGACTTATACGAGAAATCGGACTCTCAGAGGTAGCGTATTGATGTCCGTGTCAAAGACAAGATAGAGAAATGATATCGACAATCATTCTCCAATTGAATCGTGTCACACGGCCGACCAAAAATAAAATCGAGATAAAATCGGATAGGAAAGAAAATAGGCGAGAAACAAGGAGAGAAAAATTACTAACAAATGGAAATAAAAGTCTACTCCTAAAATTAACAATTAATTCTTAAAGGAAAATATTCTAAAGAACTATAAAGAAATTGCATAATAGAAAAATAGCATACAAAATTCTACCTAAAATATTCTATAATTGCTATAAAGAAAATAGAGTGAAAAAACTATACTAAAGTCTTTATAATACCCTATAAGAAAATAGAATTAAAATCTATAATATTCTAAACTAGAATAAAAAATCTACATTAAATCTATATTCTATAATATGCTATAATATTCTAAGACTATGAACTATAATCCCTAAAGAAAATAGGAAAATAAAACTAAGCTATTACAATCAATTATCCAATACAAGGGAAATTGAAAATAAAGGGAAAAGGGGGTACATTCTGAAAACAGGGTGTAAAGGCAGCAAAAACAGAACTGGGCTTTGAACCCACAATACATTCAGAAAATAAAACAAAAATAAAAAAACTGGGGGAGGGGGGTGCGCGCAGAAATATGGGGTATAGTCATAGAACCACTATTCTGGGCCCAGCCCAACAACTACCAAAACTCCAGGGGGGGTTCGCTAGAGAAATTGGAGGTATGGACTTTAGCAACGAGTTGGGCCTAGCCCAACAAGAATCAAACAACCAAAAACGGAGGGTGAATATGGAAACGGGGAGTGTGAGTCCCAAACACGAAATTGGGCCTTAAGCCCAAAGAATCCCAATCGGTTTGGTCCTTGTCTTCCTCTTTCTCAATTCCAACAGAAACCCTAGGGTTTCTTCTCCTTCATCGCCGCCGCCATCGGACTTCTCCCTCTCAATCTTCGTCTCCGTTTTCCTCAAACACCCCCGTCAATCTTCAACTTCCTCCGTCCAAACTTCAAACCTCCTCAATCCAGTCAGCTCTTTCGCCTCTAGAAGCTCGTGTGCATCTGTTAGTGAAGAGTTGGCTCTTGGAGATAACTGAAAACAAATGATGGTTTGATAAAAGTCCTTGCAATCCCTGAACGAATCTGGGCAACGACAGACGAACGCTTATGAATGGAGGAGTATTGGGGATGAATCTTGCGGATTATTGAAGCTTTGAGGAAGATCTTGATGTAGATCATTGGACGAAGCAGATCTTGAATATCTATGAAGATCCGGTGCCGAAGGTTAAAGAACACGGTGAATTTACTGGAGAATCGTGAAGAAGACAATACTTACTGTTGATGATTTTCTGATGATTCTGATGAGCAAACGTTGCAGGTTCTTGGATCTGGAGGAGATTGATGCTCATCGATGATAATTGCTGGAAACGGATAAACGCCTGATGAACATTCAAGGTGGATGATGAACGTACAGAGTAAGATCTGGGAAAGTGAAGGAGGTGCGATGAAGTTCTTGAGATTTGGAGAAAGTTCTGGGAATTTGGACGAACATGCGATGAAGATGATGATCGGACGGTGGATTTCTGGGAAACAATTGAACATGCGATGAAGATGATGGTTGGACGGTGGATTTACATATTCCGGCGAGCGGTTATGAAATCCGGCGAGATTTTGGCTGTGCACACTATCGTGGTGATTTCACCGATGACTTTTTCGGCGTTTGCATGGGTTCCGGCGGTGAGAGGTGAGAGGGTGAAGGAGGATGCGACACGTGGCCCTGCATGGAAGGGGAGGAGGAGGTGAAGCCACGTGTGAGGTGAGGTGGCGTGTGCAAGACGGGTGGCAAGTGGAGGGTGCATGCAACGAAGTGTGCTGGCGGAGAGAGAATGAGACGTGTGGCTGCTTTTATAGTGTGCCATGTGGCAGAATTTGGACTTGGGCCCCCAGAACCAGACACCTGGCCCACCGAAAACTTATTAAGGACTCTAATTGCAATTAAGACTCCACTAATAACACACTTAAAATTCTAATGATCATTTAAAACTCCATTAATGCTAAACTTAACTGTAAAACGAAAATTAAATGGATAACTGCCAATTAAAATGAATTAAAAACCTGATTAAAATCTAATTATTAATTCTAACTCCAATTAATTCCCCTAATTAAAATGATTAGCATTCTAACTACTATCTAATTAATCCTAAAAGGAAATTAACACCCAATCAAATCTTAAAATGGGGATTAAGCCTATTAATATCTAAAAGGACTAATATCTATAAATCTTTAAACAAAACAATTAAATCTAAAATGGGAGAAATTAAATCTAAAAATATTATCTATTAATTTCTAAAAACCCTATTAATATCTAAAAGAGAATTAAATCTACTAATGAATTAAACCTATTAAAAATAGAAAAAAAATCAATTAAACCTATTAAAACTATTAAAAATTCATTAAAAATCTATTTAATATCTATTTAAAATTCTAGAAAAAACAATTAAATCTATAAAAATACATTTAAAAATTCTAGAAAATAAAAGGGGAAAATCTAAAAATGCGAGGAAGCCAATTAAATCGATTAGAAAACAAATGCGCAACTATAGCGAAGTAAGCGGTAAAAACCGGACACCGAAATGTCCTAAAAAACAATAACGAGAGCTGAAAACACCGGGACGGACACAAATTCTCAAAATACACTTATTCGAACTGGCCTGAAATGCCTGAAACGCCAGGGGAGGCTGTAATCCCGATAAACAATCTGACTGCAAAAATGCAATGTATGCGGTATGTAAGTGCAGAATGCAGAATGAGTCGAAACATAAGCCAAATGCGATAATTGGTTGGTCAAATTTTGGGGTGCAACAGCTGCCCCTATTCAAACGGCTTGGACCTGAAGGGTTGAGAAGCGAACGACTCTCAATCATTCAAAGGTAGAAGACGGTTGAATACAAACGAAACCCAGAATTTGCCAACCTGCAGAAATAAACTGCACAAACTGCTTGGGGAACAAATATCCAGAACACCAAATCCGGTTGTCACGGCAACAACCTGATCAATTATCTGACAATGAACCTGAATTTAGCACCAATTACCTGCGTGACGCCACAGATAACAAACCCGAAGGTTGGATCAACATGCACTTGATCCTCTCACGTCGTCTAATGATAGATAGGAAGAGAAATACTCACATCGTCTAAAGAAAGACGGAAAGACACCATCCCGAAGGAGAACAATATCCGTACTCACATCGTCTACTGATAGACGGAAAGGCACCTTCCTGAAGGCTCACACTGTCTAATGATAGACAGGAAGAAAAACAATCTTGATCTCGTATCGTCTAATGATATACGAGAGGAAAATGTCTGAATCTCGCACCGTCTAATGATAGACGAGAGGAAAACCTTATCCGAAGAGCCACATCGTCAGTGAGAACTAGCGGAAGGAAAGCCATATAAACTTCAACACTACCCATCAAATTTCAGAATCCTTTCGTCTACAGGAATTGACAGAAAGAACAATATCTTCAAAGGGGCCACATCATCAGTAAGAACCGACAGGAAGAAAAACCACCTTCAAAGAGCCATGTCGTCGATAAGGATCAACAACCAGGAAAAATGAACATTCTTCAAAGAGCCTCGACGTCAACAAGGATCGACGGTCAGAAAAAACCCTCTTGAAATGTCATCTAATCCAATAAACAGAAAGAAAGCCAATATCTGAAAGATCGCCTGGAAACCTCTCAACGTCTAAAGATAGACGGAGAAAACCATATCCAAGCTCAAGACGTCTAATGATAGATGGAGAAAACTCGCTGGGGAGACACATCGTCAATATGAACTGACGGTAAGAAACCTGTTGAAAAATCACCTGCTCAAACTCACAAAGTCTAGAGATAGACGGAGAAAACCATATCCGAACTCGCGACGTCTAAAGATAGACGGGGAAAAATCCACTGGAGAAATTCATGACGTCTAAAGATAGACGGAGAAAAACCATATCCAAACTCATGATGTCTAAAGATAGACGAAGAAAAACCAACTTCGAAACTTCTCATCGTCTAAAGATAGACGGAAAGGAAACCATTCCCGAACTCGCGACGTCTAAAGATAGACGGAGAAAACCAACTCTGAACCTTCACATCGTCTAAAGATAGACGAAAAGAAAACCATATCCGAACTCGCGACGTCTAAAGATAGACGGAGAAAACCACTTGCTGGAGAAACACATCGTCAATAGGAATTGACGGGAAGAGAAGTCTGTCGATATCAGATGACTGATGGGCAAAGCATAACCGTCGTATGATCTAAGAATCAAATACCAAAGAGCTGTTTGATCAAAGCTGCTGAATAAATGCCCCTGAACTGATTACAGAGTACTTCATGTTGCCATGTAAGGCTGATAGAAAAACTGGCTTATGCTTCGTATGTATATGCGTATGTTTGAATTTTTCTATGGCATAATGCTCCATATAGGATGGAAATGCTACGCATTTGAGGATGAAATGCAGATATGATGCAAATATGATGATATATGCAAGATGCAAATGCAGGCTCGGGTCGCTGGAGAAGTTGGATACAGAAAACTGTTTCAGCAAAATAAATGCTGAAGACAAAACCAACTCTGCTGGGGATAACTGGGTATCACAGAATTATTCCAGCAAAATAAATGCTAGAAAGGTGAAGCCAACTCCGCTGGGGATAACCGAATGTGCCAAGTATGATTGGACTTCCCTGGGAATAGCTTACACGTGCCAATGACCGTTGGACTTTTACTGGGGAAAATAGACGGAGTCTTCCTACATACCAATGAAGCTTGGATTTTGAAACTGATGCGCCAACATAGATGGGCCTCACAGTGATTGCCAATATGGATTGGGCTTTAGGCTATCCGTGAGGGATCATATATAACTGACACTGGACAACCTCCTGTCTGAATTCACGGTTTCTGGTTGAAGAGTCAAGGGACGGTAACATGACTTCCCGACATTCGTCTCAAACTTGAAGATCGGCTGAATCTGCTCAAGTAGCTCTGAGTAACTCTGATGACATGGAGAAGAACAATTCCTTCGCTTCTGATATTGCCCCAGCCTGTGGGATCTCTGGGGGGATACTCCTCAAAAGGAAATTTGAAAATCTGTACCCTGATGGTCGGATATGAACTGCCCTAGCATTCTGAACTTCGGAGAGATACTTCAGATCAATTGCCCCTCGGATATGGAATAACTTCTGCGCTCTTAGGGTGGCCTTCCCCAGTATGCAATGACTTTGCCCCTGATTGGCTGATTCGGAGTAGTGCCTCTGACTACGAGAGATATATCGAATCTCGACCTGATTGCCCCAGAATAACTGACTTTGGATGGCTGACCTCACTGGGGTCACTTGATATACCTTGCCCCGACTTACGGAGCATTCGGGTGTTCTGCATTCTATCATGATCGGATTTTCCACTATAGGAAACTTTCCTGCTATCAAGCGCTTACTTGAAAGTAAAACAAGTTGTTCTGCATAAAAGATATATTAATGCAATGCACATGACAGTTTTGACATCCAATCTGTTCACTGGAAAAGGAAAAATAGTTTATGGCATATAATGTACAAATCATTAATCAGAATATCAACATCAGTACCAACATGGTAAGAAAAACCCTTTTAGGAGTCAGCTTCGACGCGATCTTTACCGATGTATGCCTTTGAAACAAACGTGCTTCAATTAGGACTTTTTCTGGTTGTAACGTGGTCAGGTTCATGGTTTTGAAAGAAAGGATAAAGGCTCAAAATTTATTTTCACCCGCCCGTTCTCCTTGATGTTCTCCAATCCCACGTTTATCTAATTCGACCTTAGCGCTCACTTCTCAGAAATTGAAGGATGGGAGTGATAGTTCGAGAAACCATGAATTTTTGGAGTGACAGTCACTCGCTCTTCGTCTTTGACACTTGGGGTCACACGACTCGTATTTTGTTCGAGGATTTTTCTTTTGTAATCCTTTCATTTTTATTTTTCTTTCCCTAACTTTTTCCTGGACTGACTCCTTTGAGCTTCTTTTGATTATTAAGTCCAGCGGGATGCCCTCTTTATTTTTGCCTAAGTCATTTGTTTTCAAGTTTTGACTTAGCGGGCTTTTGATTCTTTTTCCTTCGCCTTTTTTTTTGAATAAGTCGTGTGACACTGGCTGTCTGACTCAATGGGGAATAATGTGACTGTTTCACTCCTGATTTTTAACCCTTGTGGTTTTTTAGGCACGACCTCTAGAGGTGTGATTGATCCTCGAACGGACACTCCTTTTTGTAATTTGGACGTTCGGTCAAATTAGCTAACACCTACCCTGCCCCAGGTTAAGATTGGGGGTTTTTCGTTTTAAGAAAGAACTCCTACTAGTAGGCTCAAAGGGGTTGACAATGGATTATCTTTCTTATATCTCCGGTGTTTAGGGATTTGAAACAATGCCTGTACATTATCAGCAGGTTTTATTTCAAAAGCATACAATATCGGAAGCTTGCATGTCGTTCATTTTCGTCATCCTCCCCGTATTCCGCTTAACCAAGCGTTGGATATCTGTAAAAATCAATTAGTGAACAGAATGGATTTAATCAAAACATGCATACTCATTTCATTATCATCAATGGAATGGAAACAACAAGTTATACAAACAAGATTGCAATTTAAACAGGAAAGAAACTACAAACAATAACAAGATAAAACAAAGGAAAATTCTAGCTTCCGAGAACCGGGCTTTCACATCTGATTCGCTGCTGAACAAGCCATCTTCAAAGTTGTTTATTGAAACCATTCCGCTCAAAACGGCAACCGGGTGAACTGTCTCTCTGACATCATTGGGTTTTGCCTAGCACACAGGTTTGATCGATAACGAGAAGGCTGCTGATCCTGGAGAGGAGCTGATGTCTGTTGCAAAGACTGGACAGATTGTTGACCTTGAGCAGTTGAACCACTTGGAGGTCGAGTCTGAATTATCAGGGACTCCTTTTGTTTAGGCGCTTTCATCCTCAGACTTGGTCTAGGTACCGGCAACAACTGGGGACAAGGGGGTTCTGACACCAATGATTGCAAAATATACTTCTGATCTACTGCAACTTCGGGAATATCCATCATCATGGCAGCAGCTGGAATAGGACCATTAGGTACCGTTACGCTGCTCGGTGTAAATTCAATAGCTTTTGAGTCAATCAGGTCTTGAACCTTGTATTTAAAAGCATGACAATTCTCAAGGCTATACCCCGGTGCTCCAGAGTGGAAGTCGCAATGAGCGTTCACGTCAAAACATGCTGGTAGGCTACCCTTAGGTGGATCCAAAGTCCGAAGTTTGACCAATTGAAATTGAAGCAAAACTTGCAACGCCTGAGCGTATGTCATATCAATCTGGTCATAAACTCTGCCTCTCTTAGGCACCTGATTTTCCCGATCAGCAATGCGCTGGAGAGCAAAATACGAAGGTCCTCGTCGTCCATGAAACATCTGAGATTTATCAACCTTTGGCACAGGCTCCACAGGTACAGGTTCCACAGGCACAAGTGGAACAAGCTTCTTCACTGCGGCTTCAGGTAGCTGATCACCCTCCTTCCTAAGCACACTCTTTAACACTTCCATAATCAAGCCCACTTGGGTCTTCAGCTGATTGTTTTCCTCTTTGAGCGTCTTCTGGTCTAGACGCATCTCTTGCATGTCTCTCATCATCTTCCCTAGCTGGCTTCGAACCTCAATCAATTCAGCCTGATTCTGTTCCATAACTCTGAGAGAATTCCTGCAATAAACTGGTGAAGAACAGGAAATAAGATCCACAATTCTGAAGTACCTGTTATGTGAGAATGCGATGCAGGAAAGCAAACACATATTCATAACAAGATAAAGAGAAACCCAAGCTATAAGCAAAGAGATAAACACCTCACGCAAATATGCAAAACCATCAAAATCAACATATAAGCACACATGAGTACGAATACAATGACCTCAGCCAACAAACCTTGTGATGGTCAGCAAACAACAATGCACAAAAGCTGAATAGGTCAGCAGAGAAAACAGATGCGACACCCGGCACAGAAACCTCTAGAAACTTTCTTCATATTCAACTGAGCCCTCAGTCTGACATTCTTCCAAACACACACTTTCGGTGGAGTCTTCCATGACATTAACTGACGAACCCACACAACTGGATGAAGGAGAACCAATAATCTGAACAAAACCCTGAGGTGTGATGAAGATCTTGTTAGAGTCTAACAGATTCTGAACTTGACTCCTAAGCACCTTACAATCATCTATCGAATGCCCATGTGTCCTAACATGGTACTCACAGAGGGCGCTGGCATCAAAACCTGGAGGATACAACGAGATCATTGAATTAGTCTCTTTCGGCACTATCAATCCATTTTCGACCAAATTTGGCAACAACTGGCTGTACGACACCGGTAGCTGAGTAAACTGCCTTTCAGGCTTCCTTGGTCTTTGTCGGGTGTGCTGACGCGGCTGACGATAATATGACTGTTGACTTGAAGCGTCTGAAAACTGAGCCTGAGATGCTAGAGATTTTGAGACGACATCACTTCCTCCTTCCCACTCCTCTTGAGGTATGACAACTGATTCATTCTTATCAACTGGGATATAAGGAGTATCTCAAATCTTTCCATTCTTGAGTCCTCTCTCAACAAGGTCTCCTATTCTTATCAAGCCCGCAAAGCTTGTACAACTGAACATTATGTCATAATAACATCCTTTTAGAGTACCCAAGAAGAGGTCAACCATTTCTCTCTGAAGAAGCGGTGGTTGAACACTAGCAGCCAATTCTCTCCATCTCTGCACATACCCTCTAAAGGATTCATTATCCGCCCGAGATAACTCTTGCAAATGCACGCGACTAGGAGTCATATCCAGGTTGTAGTTGTACTGCTTCACAAAGGCATTGGCTAAATCCGACCATGATTTGATATTATCACTCTTCAACTGCATGTACCAATCCAAAGATGCTCCGATCAAACTGTCTTGGAAATAGTGAATCATGAGCTTGTCATTGGTGACATGTGAAATCATCCTTCTGCAGAATATAACCAAATGTAGCTTCAGACAACTATCCCCTCTGTATTTCTCAAAATTGGGCGTCTTGAACTTCGGAGGCAACACAAGGCCTGGCACCAAACACATGCTCGCAACATTCAAGTTGAGAGTATTCTTACTCATCAGGGCAGCGATCTGATCTTCCAACTTCTGAAGTCTTCTCATATACTCAACAGTCCTTGGGTCCTGAACATTAACCTGCGGAACAACTCTTGGAGGTGGAACAATCGTTGGAGAAACTGGCGTAGAGAAAGTGAAACTCTGATACTCTGTGTCATTGAGAGACAATGGATCTCTGACAGGGGTTTGCACAGGCTGAACTACATTGTTCACCGGAATTCTTCGAACATTGTTTTCTCCTCTATTCACAGCTATTATGGCTTTCATGAACTGACTCAACTGGTTCTTCAACAATTCAAACTCCGCCCGAGTAACAACCAAGTTCTGCTCTTCTGAAGCCATGATCTTTTCCCAAAAGCTAACTCAAGTCCAATGCGAATGTCGGGAAATCAGCTGACGAAGCGGACAAAAAACGGGTAAGCTCCCTGTTCAGGCTGAGGATGAATATGCAAAATGAAATGCAAATGCAAACAGAAATGCAAAATGCAAAATGCACACGCAAGGGGTCAAGATCACTGCTGTAGCTTGAGAAGTTTGTTGTACTGTAGCTCGAGAATAACCAGAGCTTCGCTTCAAACCAAACCAGCCACTCAAAAGAACCCTTGCAACCAATTCTCACTGACAGAGACAAACCAAGTGTTCTGAGGCCAGAGTTTTCCGGCAAAAAGACCCAACTACCCTCTCACAGGTATGTACTTAACTCGCAGACGAGGTACGACATCCTATCCGATCATCAGCATCACAGACTTTCAAGAGCGATGATACGATACCCAGAAGTTATGGCATCATCATCCCTTGAAGAGGCCTCACTTAGCCGAATCCCAAATGATAGGTTCCCAGAGTCGACAACCCTCAAATCCAACAACCTGTCGAGCCCAAAGGTCCAGGCAAGATGCCATCAAAGAGAATCTCGTCTGAGTGTAAATTTCGTAGCTAGCTGGTGCGAGCAAAGCAAGCAGGCTAACCACTACTCTCTACTTCTAAGTCTATGTGTACTCAAGCCCAGGTCCGGCTTATCTCTCAAACTAACCCTCTACCCACAACACAACAACAAATATATACAGTACTGAAAGTAAAGACAGAAAAATAAATACAAAACCCCAGACGGGAAAACAAGCACTAGGATTGACTCGCATAGGGAACCGTTGAAATCCCCAGCAGAGTCGCTACTGCGAAAATCAGCGCCGGCTAAACAGAAGAGTCGCCACCGTGCGTTATTTTTCCCACAAGAGGGAAAGGAAACGCTCGGGAAAAACCTGACGCAAGGGTATAAGACAAGGTCATCGCAACCATTGTCTGGGTTCGGGAGTCGGTTACGCAAGGGGAAGGTATTAGCACCCCTCACGTCCGTCGTACTCGACGGGATCCACGCTTGATGGTTTGTCTACGGGTGAAAATAACAATCTATCTACGGCTGCTAAAGCTAAACGGAAAGAAATTGACTCGATAGAGCATCACACTCTATGCCTACGTATTCCCTTGTGCAATGGGAAAGTCAGAGTCATCGTAGTTCGGGAAACTACGGGGAATGAGCTCGCCGAGATATCGCATCTCGTGCCTACATACTTCCACACGGCGTGAAAGATCAGAGCTTACGTAGTTCAGGCTAACTACGGCTAGACAGGGTGTTCTCGATCACACAGGTGTTTGCTGCTCGCTCGACGGAGACTTAGGCTACCTGTTTGCGGTAGAACGGACGTAGTATGTCGGGTTTGAAAGGTATGGGAACCTACAGGAACTAGAACTACGGTCTGGTCTCGATTGCACATGGGCAAGAGAAAGGGAAACATCAGTCGTCAGCGGGAAAGTCTCGATCGCACGGCAGCGAGAGAACAGAGAAGTTAGTTGTTAGTGTGCTCGCTAGGATATCGCATCCTATGCCTACATATTCCCGTCTGGATACGAGAAATCAGAGCAGCTGTAGTTCAGCTAACTACAACAAAACAGGGGAAAGGGAAAAAGGTAGCTCGCTAGGATATCGCATCCTATGCCTACGTACTCTCGTCTGGCACGAGAGATCAGAGAAAACGTAGTTCGGCGGGAAAATGAATCTCAATTGCGCAGGGGCAAGAGAAGGGGTCTCAATCTCCTGAACGCGAGAGAAAAGGGTTTCGATCGCCAGGGGGCGAGAACAAAGAGGAAGCAGTCTTACGCCTAAACGGGAAGAAACTCGGGACACACACACACAAACCTAATACGTAGGAGCGAATGCGTCGCATGTCACCAAAAGGGTACCACACTAGACATCCTAGACGATTGAGAAGAAACTCCTCAACTGTCATTTCCTACGTATCTAATGAAACAACTTACAACACTCGACAGTTGCCTGAAGACTTGAATGAGATGATGTTGAACGAAGCAGCTCCTGTTAGCTCCTGACATGCGCGCAAGCTCCATTCCAATCTTCTCCTTTTTGGATCCTTGATGATGACGCTCGAATCAAGACCAATGTGACGCATAGACCATCATGGTTCGACTTATACGAGAAATCAGACTCTCAGAGGTAGCGTATTGATGTCTGTGTCAAAGACAAGATAGTGAAATGATATCAACAATCATTCTTCAATTGAATCGTGTCACACGGCCGGCCAAAAATAAAATCGAGATAAAATCGGATAGGAAAGAAAATAGGAGAGAAACAAGGAGAGAAAAATTACTAACAAATAGAAATAAAAGTCTACTCCTAAAATTAACAACTAATTCTTAATGGAAAATATTCTAAAGAAATATAAAGAAATTGCATAATAGAAAAATAGCATACAAAATTCTACCTAAAATATTCTATAATTGCTATAAAGAAAATAGAATGAAAAAACTATACTAAAGTCTTTATAATACCCTATAAGAAAATAGAGTTAAAATCTATAATATTCTAAACTAGAATAAAAAATCTACACTAAATCTATACTCTATAATATGCTATAATATTCTAAGACTATGAACTATAATCCCTAAAGAAAATAGGAAAATAAAACTAAGCTATTACAATCAATTATCCAATACAAGGGAAATTGAAAATAAAGGGAATGGGGGGTACATTCTGAAAACAGGGTGTAAAGGCAGCAAAAACAGAACTGGGCTTTGAGCCCACTATACATTCAGAAAATAAAACAAAATAAAAAAAAACTAGGGGGGGGGGTGCGCGCAGAAATATCGGGTATAGTCATAGAACCACTATTCTGGGCCCAGCCCAACAACTACCAAAACTCCAGAGGGGGGGGGGGGGGGTCGCTAGAGAAATTGGAGGTATGGACTTTAGCAATCAGTTGGGCCTAGCCCAACAAGAGCCAAACAACCAAAAACGGAGGGTGAATATGGAAACGGGGAGTATGAGTCCCAAACACGAAATTGGGCCTTAAGCCCAAAGAATCCCAACCGGTTTGGTCCTTGTCTTCCTCTTTCTCAATTCCAACAAAAATCCTAGGGTTTCTTCTCCTTCATCGCTGCCGCCATCGGACTTCTCCCTCTCAATCTTCGTCTCCGTTTTCCTCAAACACCTCCGTCAATCTTCAACTTCCTCCGTCCCAAATTCAAACCTCCTCATTCCAGTTCAGCTCTTTCGCCTCTAGAAGCTCGTGTGAATCTGTTAGTGAAGAGTTGGCTCTTGGAGATAACTGAAAACAGATGATGGTTTGATAAAAGTCCTTGCAATCCCTGAACGAATCTGGGCAACAACGGGCGAACGCTTATGAATGGAGGAGTATTGGGGATGAATCTTGCAGATTATTGAAGCTTTGAGGAAGATCTTGATGTAGATCGTTGGAAGAAGCAGATCTTGAATATCTATGAAGATCTGGTGCCGAAGGTTAAAGAACACGGTGAATTTACTGGAGAATCGTGAAAAAGACAATACTTACTGTTGATGATTTTCTGATGATTCTGATGAGCAAACGTTGCAGGTTCTTGGATCTAGAGGAGATTGATGCTCATCGATGATAATTGCTGGAAACGGATGAACGCCTGATGAACATTCACGGTGGATGATGAACGTACAGAGTGAGATCTGGAAAAGTGAAGGAGGTGCGATGAAGTTCTTGAGATTTGGAGAAAGTTCTGGGAATTTGGACAAACATGCGATGAAGATGATGATCGGACGGTGGATTTCTGGGAAACAATTGAACATGCGATAAAGATGATGGTTGGACGGTGGATTTACATATTCCGGCGAGCGGTTATGAAATCCGGCGAGATTTTGGCCTTGCGCACTGTCGTGGTGATTTCACCAATGACTTTTCCGGCGTTTGAAGAGGTGAGAGGGTGAAGGAGGATGCGACACGTGGCCCTGCATGGAAGGGGAGGAGGAGGTGAAGCCACGTGTGAGGTGAGGTGGCGTGTGCAAGACGGGTGGCAAGTGGAGGGTGCATGCAGCGAAGTGTGCTGTCGGAGAGAGAATGAGACGTGTGGCTGCTTTTATAGTGTGCCATGTGGCAAAATTTGGACTTGGGCCCCCAGAACCATACACCTGGCCCACCGAAAACTGATTAAGGACTCTGATTGCAATTAAGACTCCACTAATAACACACTTAAAATGCTAATGATCATTTAAAACTCCATTAATGCTAAACTTAACTGTAAAACGAAAATTAAATGGATAACTACCAATTAAAATGAATTAAAAACCTGGTTAAAATCTAATTATTAATTCTAACTCCAATTAATTCCCCTAATTAAAATGATTAGCATTCTAACTACTATCTAATTAATCCTAAAAGGAAATTAACACCCAATCAAATCTTAAAATGGGGATTAATCCTATTAATATCTAAAAGGACTAATATCTATAAATCTTTAAACAAAATAATTAAATCTAAAATGGGAGAAATTAAATCTAAAAATATTATCTATTAATTTCTAAAAACCCTATTAATATCTAAAAGAGAATTAAATCTACTAATGAATTAAACCTATTAAAAATAGAAAAAAAATCTATTAAACCTATTAAAACTATTTAAAATTCATTAAAAATCTATTTAAAATTCTAGAAAAAACAATTAAATCTATAAAAATACATTTAAAAATTCTAGAAAATAAAAGGGGAAAATCTAAAAATGCGAGGAAGCCAATTAAATCGATTAGAAAACAAATGCGCAACTATAGCGAAGTAAGCGGTAAAAACCGGACACCAAAATACCCTAAAAAACAACAGCGAGAGCTGAAAACACCGGGACAGGCACAAATTCTCAAAATACACTTATTCGAACTGGCCTGAAATGCCTGAAACGCCAGGGGAGGCTGTAATCCCGATAAAATCAATCTGACTGCAAAAATGCAATGTATGCGGTATGTAAGTGCAGAATGCAGAATGAGTCGAAACATAAGCCAAATGCGATAATTGGTTGGTCAAATTTTGGGGTGCAACAACTCCAAGCAGAGGAATAATCACTAAGATCAAGGTTGCAATGTTGAGAACCCAATGAAAACCAAAGGAAATCATCAAGTACCAACATTGAAATGGAAGGGCATCCTCAAAGTTCTACTCAACTATGGGCATCCTCAAAGTTCTACTCAAAGTACCAACTAGAAGCACACAATGCATTCTATGTTTGATGAAAGAATCAAAACTAGTTCTAATGGGTCTTCCTAAAACCCTAATTTCCTAAGCTCCTAGAACAACTCCTAAAAGAAAAGGAAACTTCAACTCCAAGCTCCAATCTTCAAGGCACAGCAACTACACCAAGTCTAGAAGACCTCCAAAGAAGGAAACCAAGCAAATCCAGCTCCAAAGTCACCAACAAGACCAAGCAAGCAAAGGCACACAAAATAGAACACCACAAGCACAAGCAACTTGCAAAATACAACTAAAATAGAAAACAAAATTGTAAAATTATAATAAAATTACTAGGGGAGCATACATGTTTGAACAGCGTAAGGTTAAAATATTAAAGCCTAATTCAACTTCTAAGTCACCTAAATAATTTCTAGATTAAAGGTTATTAAGGTGATCCACAAGTTTGGGAAGGCTCTAATCTCAACACCTAAAACAGAACCTAAATTTGTTCTAAAATTCCAACAAAAATCCTAAGGGAACATGAATATCTACCCTAAAACATACTAAAAAATCAAAGCCAAATTCATCACCAATTGGAAGAACAAAATTCAATAAAACAGATGGACCAAATATGCAAATATTAAAGAATTAAACAAAATAAGAAAAATCAAATTAAGTTGAAAAATGTATGAAAATGAATTTTATTGATTTTAGAAAATCATAAATCCTCTCAAGATCATGGAGATATTTTTGAAATAATTTTTGGATCAAAATTGAATTTATTGTGATTTTTTGAATCAATAAAGCATTTAAAATAATAAAAATGGAATAAAAGAAATAAAAACTCAGAAATAAAACCACAGCGCTTGGATGAGGAGACTGGTCAATCAATCCAAGAGCCAGGAGCATGCCAACGCATTAATGAAACTACTGTATTTTGGACTCAAAAAAGTCCAACCTCAGATTAAAACACATCCATTGGATCTGGTGGTCAGTCAAGGTCAAAGGCAAGATCCAATGGTCCAGAGATCATCTTCTCCAAAACTCAGACTGGCCTGAGTGAGACTCAGTGTGGTGGCCGGAGAAGACTCCGGTGGTCTTCTCCGGTGAGCAGGTGGTTGCAGGTGTCCAGAAACAACAATCCTTATACCAATCTCATTCAGATTTTCATCAGGAATTCAAATCTCCTATCCATATGCTCTAACTCTCCATAGATTTTAAGATTCGAAGCAATGTTCAGAACATACATCCAGATCAATCATCATCAATTGCAAATCTAAGGCTATAGAATTCATCCTCATGTCACATACATCACTCTGATCTATCTAGATTGCTCTAACTCTCCATAAATCAAGAGATTCGAATCAAAACAGAAATGTTATGTCATGATCAATCATCACCAAATGCTTCCAAATTGATCCTAAAACGATCTACATCTTGTCTAGATCCTAACCATAAGTTCAAATCTAACTACATCATGCTAATTCATGTGGAAAGTTGAAAGTTACTAACTTGTTGTAGATCTAGTAAAAGAGGTGCTTGGAGCTTGATTCTCCCTTCAAAACTCTCCAGATACGTTCAATGATGCACTAGGAAGAGTTTGCAACCTTCAATTTGCACTGAATTGGCTTGGAACTCAAAACACGATTTCACTTGCTCCTTGGAAATTTTCAACTGCAACTTCAGTGTTCTTCACGAATTACCAGCCAAAATCACTCTGAATTCAATGCAATGAATATATAGAATGGTTTCATGGGCTTTTGAAGTGTGTTTGAAGCCCAATCCATCAATTTGCAAATTCTGATTTTCCTTCTCATGTGCAATGTAACAGTCACGAATTCTCACTTGTAACTTGTTCTAGAAGCTTCATTTTGCTTGCAAATTCCCTTGTGCACGAAATTAAACCAAGAGGGAGGCTTGAACTGCATTGGTAAGGTGTTTGGCTATGTAACTTGCATTTGAAGCAACCATATGATAACTCATGAAAATTGACCTATGCCCCAAAATCTACCAATGTCAATGTGTCTAAAATGAACTTTACAATCAAAATGGTCACTTATTTGACATGTTTTGGTCATTTAACTCAAAAAATCAATTTTCCCTCCTTAATCCATTTGAAAATTTCCCTTTTTGAAACCATTTCAAACCAAGTCTTTCTATGAGCCCAATAACTTCATCATGACCTCTTGGCTAGCCTAAAAACCCCATTTTGAACAACTTTCATGTTGAAAACAAATCCATTTGACAAGTGCAAGGTGGAGATTTTGGCCTATGATTGAAAATGACCTATAATCTCACTTTCCCAAAATACCCCTGACTTGTAAACCTCATAACTTGAGTTCTACAAATCAGATGGGAGACTTCTAGTACATATTAGAAAGCTAAGATCATGAGGAACAACTTTCATGTAGGCCAAAAGTTTAGGTGAAACCTCCTTCGAGGTTAAAAATAGCTTTGAAGTCATATGATTTTCACAGACAAATTTCAGTGGCCTCTGAGGACGTGTAACTTGTCTGGGTCATAACTTGTGTTATATAAATCCCCTTGAGGACTTCTAGTACTCAAATTAAAGGTATTGAGATGCTATACAATTTTAATGTTGGCCATAGATCCATTTGAAATTGTATCTTGACTTATCTGGTCATGAAGTTAGGCACTAAACAGGGAATTTTGCACTAAAACCCTAATTTAGCAACTTCCCACACTCTTGACTCTTCTTGATTTGATCTTGGCACAACACCACAAATGTCTTATCATATCATTTCATGAACTCCATGACCTAAAAGTAGGCCTTGATACCCTTCAATTGCACAGTTGACCTAAGATTAACTAGATGAAACCCTAATTGCTTGCACCTTAATTGTGGCTCTTGCATTTGACATAATGACTTGATTGAGCTCTCCCATGGACCTCTAGGCATTCTATGAGCTACATACACATCCTCTTCTCACACTCAACACTTCACAACCCTCTTATGGTCTTCAGTTGATCCTCAAGTTAGGAGAAGATTCACATTCAAACATCTAAACCCTTAGGCACTCAAACCACCTTCTGATGACTTTGACAACTTCTCAATCTTGAATGAGACCTCTTGCTAAGCTTCTCTTGATAAGAATCACACTTGATCCCCTGCTATATGAATGATACCATGATATGCAAATGATATAACTATGCAAATGTTAATGCAATGAAACATAAAACAAGTAAGAAAAGGTTGAGCAAATTTTGGGGTGCAACAGCTGCCCCTATTCAAATGGCTTGGACCCGACTGGGTGAAGAGCAACGGCCTTCAAACAATCGAGGTAGAAGACGGTTGAATACCAAGAAACCCAGAAATTTTCCAATCGCAGAAATACACCGCGAATTTGCTTGGGGAACAACATCCGTTGTGCTGAACCCAGTTATTACGACAACAACTGATCAATCATCTGATAAAACTTGGGATTTCAATATTCACCTCCTGTGTGACGCCACAGGCATCGAATTAACTTTGCAAGAAACAACTCTGTCCACAACTGGACTAAACTCGTCGCTATGAGGAGAGACTCCATCAACACGGGTATAATTCCTTCCATAATCGGAATAACGATCTGTCAATCATAGGTAATGACTCCGTCAACACGGATACAATCATTGTTAACTTTACTGGGGACAACTCCGTCGACCACGGGTAATAATTCCATCCATACGGGTAAGAATCACTGTCAACACAGGTAACACTTCCGTCAACACGGACAACAATCACTGTCAACACAGGTAACAAATCCGTCAACACGGATAACAATCTCCAGCGATTTCACTGGGACAACTCCGTCAATCACGGGTAACGACTCCGTCAACACGGATAACAATTACTGTCAACACAGGTACGATCTCTGTCAGCCACAGGTAACCATCTATGTCAACACAGGCGCAATCTCTGTCCATTACAGGTAATAATTTCTGTCAACACAGGCGCAACAATCACTGTCAACACAGGTACAATCTCTGTCAACATAGGTACAATCTCTGTCCATCACAGGTAACAATCTCTGTCAACACAGGCGCAATCTCTGTCCATCACAGGTAAGCAATTCCGTCAACACGGATAACAATCATTGTCAACACAGGGAAACAATTCCATCAACAGGGATACATTTGAAGAATACCTTGTTGGGGAATACGAGAGACTTAACCAAACCACTCTGTGGGGAAATCATTAGTAACAACTCCAAAAGTATAAGACATGAAATCTTCTACTACTGACGTAACAGCAACCTGAGAATAATCCCACCGGGGACGAAAAGTTACTTAACCAAACAATTTTGTTAGGGGACGAACGTTATCAACACCCGTCTCACGCTGAGAATTTGAATATCTGGAAATCCTTCTGAACAAGAATCTCACTCCTCTGCATGGGATAACACCTGAAACCAAAGAGGTAACCAACCTGGCTTATTTTTCAAAATGCGTATGTTTGACAATAGCGTAATGCTCCATACGACATGGAAATGCTATGCGTTTAGGTAGATGCAAATATGATGATGCATGCAAAATGCAAAGATATGCTCCAGCAAAATAAATACTGAAGACAAAGCCAAATTCGATGGGGATAACCGGGTATCACAGACATATTCCAACAAAATAAATGCTGGACATGTGAAACCAACTTCGCTGGGGATAACCCTTCTGTCAGGGAATGACTCACAAGCTTGAAATTCCGAACTAATCTGATGATGATTTCATCCTGTCGGAGGAAAAACAACCTACTGGGGAGAAGGAGACACAATCCTGCGCGGGGATAATCCTTCTGAACCAAAGGCGACTTGGTTATACTCTGCGGAAATTACCCATACTGGGAATGGAGTGTGCACATACTCACTGCTGGGAATGCACCTTCTGTTGGGGAAAATAAAATCCATTGAGGATACTCTCTTGACAACTTCCCTGGGGAATACTCTTTTGGGGAGGACCACCCACATCCAATAGGGATAAGTGCCATCTCAAATATTTTGATATAAGATGTGACTTCCATCTGCCGAGGAGTGATACAATCCATATGTCACAGGACTCTGGCTGGGGAGCGTAACTTCCCTGCCTGTTTGCTCCAAAGGTGAGAACCCTGCAAAACACAAACGAGACAAAAAAAATCTATACAACAAAATCTATTCCGATTAGTATCCGTGATGTTCGTTCAGTCAATTCGAAGTTTTAGCAATTATTGGCAAGGGCCAGTAAGTTTATGTACATGCAAGTTCATCAAAAACATCGGCGTTTTTCACAAACAAAAACAATAAAGATCAAGTATCAAGTACTGAATAACATGCTTTATTGATAACAGGCCTGTAAATAGGCAAACTTTTGTACACTGGATGCAACTCCTGAAAAGAGGAAGTTACGCACAAGCAAAATACAAGTATTACAAAAGCACAAAGAAAATTTGTACACATGTCGGCAACGTGGTACAGACGAACACCATGAGCTGATCCTCCTATGACTCGCCTGACTCTGACGCTTTCCCGATACTCGATCTTCGGAAGATATTTTTTCGGATGTACGAATCTCAGGTACTCCCAAACCACTAAGCAACGCAATATCAAACTCGAACCGCAGTCATTTGCTTTTTCAAATCCTTAACTTTTGCGTGAACCGCCCTTTGCGGGTTTTCAATTCACCGGGATAACATTTTTTGCTGAAGTTGCCCTTTTCAGGTTTTCAACTTCGCGGGTGTACATTTTTTAATTTTATCCCTAACTTTTGCCCGAACCTTTTATTCCCTTTTTTATGGTTCACCAGTGTCGCTTTCGGGATAATACGGATTACGGGGATTCAGATTCATCTGTTTTATCGAGTAGGGTTAAACAGCAGTTCCAGCATTTAGGGACAAAGCCTGTTTGCGATGGCGCTGAAGTTTAACGACACTCTTTTCTTCAGAAAAGCTTTCCTTTGAATTATGGGCCCACGGGGCAAAAGGTTTGAAGTCTGTTTTCTGTCTTTTACGAAAGAATTATTTTTTATTGTGTTTGCAATTTCAATCGCACTAAAGACTATGACCTGAGAGTGAATGCGTCGCATGTCACCCAAAGGGTGCCATACTAAACATCCAGACTATCGAAAAGAAACTCTCCGACAATCCTTTCTCAGATAGCTTAAGGCTCGTGACGTACGAAAGAAATCATTCATGATTATTGTATTTTAAGCTGTTTTGAGATGAGAAGAGGGAATAGGCTCAACTACGGGGAGACTATCCAGTCCTACTGTTGTCATGCCAAGGATTCATCCTATAGTTGAAGTTTGAAACAGGGAACTCCTAGAAGTTGTCATGCATAGGTTTCAACCTAAAGTTCTAATCACCACTTCCTTATCAAAGGAACTGAGATTCCTAAGGGATCATGTCAATGATAATCAGAAACAGATAAAGCATTAGCTTAAACAGTAAACAGTAAATAATATACAGTAAACGACTGTAAAATGCATGCAATGCAAGTGAGGGAGGAAATGTGTGTGGGGCAGCAGCCTCCACAAGCTCATCTCAACCTCAAGCCAGAATGAATAACTGTAATCATACAGCAATAATAACATGCTATCAAGCAAAATATAACAACAACTGTAATCATACAGAAGAAAATGGAATGCTATCAAGCAAAATAAACCACATGGGCAAGGGAGCTGGGCTCTACCGAATACCCGCAAGCAAAGCCATACAGTAAAAATACAAGCAGAGGGAGCAACTCAACCTCTAGTGCAATCATGCTCCTAGCTTAAAGTCAGTCTAATCATGGACTTATTCTAATGCATCAAGCAAGTCAAACAAGGCACATCAGCACAAAAAAGAAAACAGACAAGAAAGCAGATCAACCCTTCTCTCAATTCCAAGCTTCAGCTCTTCTAACAGCAATCTAATCTTCATACTTTAACCACCCTTCAAGACTATCATCCTTCATGACAAGTATCAACTTGCTTCTCCAGGGTTTCAATTCATCAAACATAAGTTTCAACTTATCTTCACTTCTCCAAGCTTCAGCTCTTCAGTCAACTCCACCTTCAGGCTTCACTCATAACTACAAGTATCAACTTGATTCCTTCAGGCTCTCCAAGCATCAGTGTAAGTATCAACTCATCCTCTATTCCTCAAGCCTCAGCTCTACACTCAATCTCAATTGAATCCTCTTCATAAGTATCAACTTGTCCTTCAAGCTTCAGCTCTCTTTGCTTCACCAGTATCAACTTGGTCTTCTTCTCCTACAAGCTTCATCTTCTCAAGCTAATCTTTAATCACTTAGAAGTGTCAACTTCATCCTTCAATTCTTTCTCAAGCCTCAGCTCTTCATTCAATCCCCATTGGGACTTCAAGTACCAACTTGTTCTTCTTGCTCTTCAAGCTTCAGCTGTACTGGCAATGCTCAAGGAATCATCCTCTTCCACACTCTTCAATGAAGTCTTCATCTTCAAACTCAAGTCCAAAATCTTTCAAGATACTCAAACCAGAAGACAATTGATTTAACAGAATGAGTGGAAATGATAAACAACTTACTGACAACCAAAGGAAGCCTGTAAGGGTTCATCATTAGGAGAGACTGGTTCCCTCAAAGTTCTACTTCCCAGATAAAGCCACTCATCCCTCCAAAGGAGGGATGTGAATATCTTAGAAGGACTTTTAGTCATTGGGAGGAATGGAAGCACAAGATGCTTTCCATATTTGTGAAAGAAGTCATTCTAATTATAAGGCTCTCCCTATGTCTCCTACCTCCTAAATCTTCATCAGACACCTTCAGGCACAGACAAATCCAAGCTCCAAGCAACTTCAAGCAACTTCAAGCATCCTCACCTTGTCTTCAACTTGTCTTCAATCTCAACCAAAGGCAAACCAAGCACAAACCCTAATCTAAGGGGTCTAAGGAAGTTAAACTAGTTGAATTAGTAAGTTAGGATCACCTAAAACCTAGTACTGAAGATAGTCCTAACTAAAATACTAAAACCAATTGTAAAATCCTACAAAAGTATCTATGGGAACCTAGGTCAATCATGACTCTACCACATTAATTTCAGAGTTCAAACCATCAAATTAGACCTAGAACTAAATCCTACATTACAAGGTATCAAACCTAAACCCTAAAAGGAAGCACCTAAATATCAATCTAGAAAGCATAGCTATTTTCATCACAAAAATGTGAGAAAAAATCTATGGGATCATACATGTCTAACCTAATCACACACAAAAAATTAGGATCAAAATCATCACCACATGATCACACAAAATTCCACAAAATTAGGCATCAAACATAACCATTTTAATATCAATTAAAATGTAAAATTCCCATTAAATCATAAAATACATGAAATGAAAATATTTTATCTCTAA
Source organism: Lathyrus sativus (assembly GCA_963859935.3). NCBI lineage: Eukaryota > Viridiplantae > Streptophyta > Magnoliopsida > Fabales > Fabaceae > Lathyrus > Lathyrus sativus. The sequence goes on along the minus strand of OZ012739.1, from coordinate 89,579,889 downwards.
AAATTACTAGACTCAATCATGAGTAAAACGCAAAAAGAATGGGATTAATTGGGTTAATTTTCAAATTATTATGAATTTTTCAAGAACCATAAATAAAAATGAAAAAAATAAGGAAAATCCAAATAAAAGAATAAACGCACGGTGTGGATAGCAACAAAACACAGTTCAAATAATGGATTGGGCTCGCTGGGGGGTGTGGATAACAATTACTTCACTAAGCCCAAAACCACTAATTAAATGAAACGGTGCGTTTCATTCATTCAGATCCTTCACAAAATGAGTTTAAAACGTGGCCATTGGATCAAGCTTCTAGTCAAAGTCCAACCCCCATCCAATGGTGCTAACATCATCTTCTACCTTTTAAATGCCTGAACTTCGCGCCCAGCTCCGGCCACCACCGGTGGTGCTCCGGTCACCATCCCCAACCCTAGTTCTCTCTAGGATCCTCCATTGCAAATGGTCAACACATGAAACTTGTCCCAAATCTTGTCACGAATTCAACCATACCCTTTATTCAACCTAAATCCTCAAGATTCACCATATCCAACTCTCAACCGAAAATGGTAATGCACCTATTTTGTCACTAATTCTCAAATTAACTATCTGAAATCGATCCTATGTCATTCTACAATGAATCTAACACCTTAATTCATCTGGATTCTACCTAAATCATGCTAGAGGAAGAAAGTTACCAACCTGAAAATCTTGGATGAACAGATGCACTAAACCTCCAAATCAAGCTCTCCAATCTTTCAGACACGATCAATGAACCCTCTCCTTGCTTCTGTATGCAAAAGAACCGGTTGAAAGTGCTTGAATCTTGAAACCCGATGGTGAGTTGCAGGTGGAAAATTCTGACTTCAAGAGCACCAATTAGCCACGAATTCTTCTTGATTATGATCTGGACTCAATCCTTAGCATCCATGGAAGAAGTTTCAATCAAGAAAATGGATGGAAAATGAAGAATTTGGTGAAACCAATTTCAATTGCAAGACAAGAAATATCAATCTCAATCTATGCTCTCTCCTTCAATCATCACCAACCTTTGCATTGGATCAACTCTATTCAATATATAGATGATGTTTGAGTGATCTAGAACCCTCTAGATCCTTCTAATGAGAGTTTCCACTTCTCATGTCATGAGATTTTCAAACACATCTCATGATATGCATAATTATGTTTGCAGCTTGAAACCAACCTCATTCACTTTCAATTTCTCCCCTAGTGACATTTTGAAAGAGTTTAGCTTGCAAAGGCCCTTGGTTATGCCTTGATTCTATGTTTTGCACATGTTACTTAATATGCAAGCAAGTACTTTCCAAAGTAAGTCCACAAATTGAATCTCAACTCAAAAATGTGGCTAAACCAATGTTATTAAAATGTTTTCTAGAGTCAAAATGATATATTACATGCCATGGTTTGGATGTGTAGGTTGAAAATATCAATTTCCAACTTTGGTTTATTTAACTTATGCCCTTATTTTAGGTCATTTTTGCAAATTTGAGCTACAAGCATTTCCAACATCTCATGGCCTCCTTACTAGCCTTAAAACATAATTTTGAACAAGTTTGATGTTGAAGATTTTCCCATTTGAAGCTTGGAAATAGGAGTTATGGCCTTATACTTGAAATGACCTGTAATCTCCAAATGACCAAAATGCCCTTGACTTGTCAAAGCCATAACTTGAGTTCTACAAATCCTATAAAGGACTTCTAGTACTCTCTAGAAAGCTAAGAATATAAGGAACAACATTCATGTTGACCAAAACACCATAGGAATCATCCTTCTTGGGCAAAGGTTTGATGCAAGTTGAGTAACTTTCAAGGCCCCAGATTCACATACCTCTGATGACCTGTAACTTGTCAAAGTCATAACTTGAGTTCTATAAATCCTATCAAGGACTTCTAGTACTAAAATTAAATCTAAGCTCAAGCTCTACAAAATTCATGTTGGGGGTAAGATGAGATGACAATCACATCTTCAGCTAAACTGCCTTGAAGATAGGGGTCAAACTAGGGGATTTTACACTGTCAAGCCTTAGAAACCCTAGCTTGAAACTCTCAAACTCTTCAATCATGATGAGTTGACCTTGGAATCATCCTTATAGCATCTCAATGCATCAATCCATGATCACATGGCTCTTGGTTTAGGTCTCAACCCTCTTCAAATCATCAGTTGACCTAGGGTTGACCCAGTCAAACCCTAACTGCACCACTCATGGCTGAGGCTTCTTAATCTTGCATAATGACTTGTCCAGGCTTCATGATGGCTTTCAAGACATCTCATAAGCTCTCTCAAGGCTTCAATTCCACATTCTTGACTTCAGAATCATCTGAGGAGCTCCCCCCACTCTCAAGTTAGGAGGCCCACAACCTTGGTTTCAACCACTCTCTCTGAGGATCTTTTAACTTCTCTGACAAAGATATCTACCCTTGAACACTTGAATAACCTTCTTGGCTAGCTTCATAGTCTTGTGTAGCCCTTGATTGGTAGTCATACCTCTTGATCTCCTGCATACATGTCAATGAAATGCAAATGATAATACTAATGTGAATGAAATGAAACACAAGCTAGGTAAAGAAATGTTGGTCAAATTTTGGGTGCAACAGCTACCCCTATTCAAATGGCTTGAACCTGATTGGGTGAGACGCGAACGGCTCTCAACAAATCAAGGTGCGAGACGGTTGAATACCAACAAACCCGGAAATTTGCCAACTACACAAGTACACGATATTCTGATGGGAACAAATCTTCAAAAACTGAAGCCGTAGCTGCACGACAACTAGCTGGAGAATTGGTCACACGGTAACCGGTGATACATGGTCGATCATGCCGTCAGGCATTAGGATTCCTCAGGACTCATCAGTTCACCAATCAAATTAATCATGTCGTCGGGCGCTCAAAGAAAACTTTCGGGCATCAGCCGAACTTCATCAGTAAGTCGGGAATAGAATTCTTGGTCAATCATGAACCAATTGGGGATATCCAAACTTCTGCCATCAGGCACTCCGTATCAGTTGAGAGGACTGCTTCGTCAATACGGTTGGACTTCAATCATCAAGTCTTCGAGGGAAGTTTCAACTTCGTTGTTCAGAGACCTGCTGGGGATGACATATCTCCGCTGGGGATTCTGAAGAACTATCAAGTAACTCTGCTTTGGGGATCCAGAAATCATTCTGGGTGAATCATCTCTACTGAGGACATCAAGACTCATCTTGGACAAATAACTCCGCGGGGACTTCAAGAATCATCTTGAACCGATAACTATGCTGGAGATTTCAGGAATCATCCTGAGCAAACGCTATGCCGGGGACTCTAAGCATCAACTTGAGCAACCCACTCTGGCCATTTCACTGGGGATTTTAAGAATCATCTTGAGCAACGACTTTGCTGGGGGGAATTCAAGAATCATCTTGAGCAAGCGACTCTGCGGAGGAACACCTGCAAAACAAGAACAGTAACGACTTAGCTCATGTTTAGTATGCATATGCTTTGACAATGGCGCAATGCTCCACACGGTGGAAATACTATGCGTTTAGGGTAAATGCTATGCAATCATGCAAAATGCTGTGATCCCGTCAGCAAAATAAATGCTGAAGGGAGAATCCTCCTGTCAAGGAGAAAGAAACACTCTGGTGGAGAGGAGGAATCATCCTGCCGAGGAGAAGAAATCACACCAATCTCAATTAGAATCCGCATGGGGAAGCAAACTTCAGTCGACTGCTGCAGGGGAACGAAGCTCTACGAGAACCCAGACCTGCTGAGGAAAGCGATGTCAATCGCGGAAATAAACTGCGCGGCCTTCGCGACTACTTCCCTGGAGATAACGACTCCGGTGGGGAAATACGGCATCAGCTATTCAACACTCTACTGGGGAAAACCAATTATGGCCCGAACTGCTTTCCAAAGACTCGGCTCTCTTGAGGATCTGCAAACTCGGCTGGGGAAGACGAAATCATCCTGACTTCCGGGGAGAGTACGACTCTGTGGGGAATCTCAATTCCACTGGAGGCTTCAGTCCGGAACTATCAATTGCTGCACACTTCAGCATATGACTCAGCTGAGGAGACGACATTCCTTCGGGACACATCTGATTGGGGAGAGAATCTTCTCTTCCTGGGGAAACATATCAATGCTTACGATCTCATGTTCAGACTTTGCGGGGAGAGACTGCTGAACTTTGCCGGAGAAGGAGGAATCATCCTGCTTGGGGATTCGCACGGTGCACTGCCTGGAATATGCTACACCTGCAACAACACAAACAAACAGACAAGATACCCTTCTCAAAGGGACCTATCAAGGTTATCATCTTGTGACAATGTTCGAGTAATTCATTGTTTCAACAATTAGTGGCCTAGGCCAGTAAGTTTATGTATGCGCATTTTGTCAAAAACATCGGCGTTTTTTCCCGCAAACAAAACAGATAAATGCTAAACAAACAAACATAATTGCTGAATAGTATACATTTTATTGATAACGAACCCCTGAATGGGTAAAAATGTTTTACAACAGATGCAAGCTCCTGGAATGAGGAAGCTGCGCAAAAAGTAAAAACATAAATATATATCAGTATATACAAATGTCGGCAACGAGGCGTAGACGAACACCATGAGTTGATCCCTCTATGACCCACTCGACTTCGATACTTCTCCGAGGCTTCAGCTTCAGAAGAGATTGATTCAGATAAACGGCCCTCAGGTCTTCCAAACCACTAAACAATGAAAGTCCACACGCGGAACGCAGTCATTTGCTTTTTCAAATCCCTAACTTTTGCCTGAATCGCCCTTCCGGGTTTTCGATTCACCGGGATACCCTTTTTTGCCAAAGTCGCCCTTCCAGGTTTTCGACTTTGCGGGTGTACATTTTTTCAATTTATATCCCTAATTTTTGCCTGAACCTTTTTCCTTTTTTATGGTTCACCGGGATGCCCCATTTTTGCCTGGATATTCTTTTTCTTTCCAGCGGGTCATTCTTTAAGCAAAGTATTTTTTAACTGCGTCCGCGTTCACCGGGGATGCAAAATCTTCACCATCCATCGTGGATAACAACAAAGCTCCTCCCGAGAAGACCTTGCTGACAACGTACGGACCTTCGTAATTGGGAGTCCACTTGCCCCGGTGATCGGAGTGTGGAGGAAGAATCTTCTTCAGGACGAGATCACCCGTCTGAAAGCTTCTAGGACGCACCTTCTTAACATAAGCTTTCTTCATTTGGCTTTGGTACAGACGACCATATGCAATCGATGCTAACCTCTTCTCGTCCATCAGGCTGAGTTGGTTTAGTCGGTTCTTAATCCATTCTACCTCGTCGAGTTTCACGTCAACCAAAACTCGCAAAGAAGGGATCTCCACTTCTAACGGTAGGACAACTTCCATACCGTACACTAAGGAGAAAGGAGTTGCCCCGGTTGATGTACGTACCATCGTACGATAACCGTGCAGTGCAAATGGCAACATCTCGTGCCAATCTTTATAGGTCACAACCATCTTCTGAACAATCTTCTTTATGTTCTTATTGGTCGCTTCAACGACACCATTCATCTTCGGCTGGTAAGGAGATGAGTTGTGGTGTTCAATCTTGAAACTCTGGCACAGCTCCTTCATCATCTTGTTATTCAGATTCGAACCATTATCAGTAATGATCCTCTTGGGAACTCCGTAACGACAGATGATATCCCTCTTTATGAATTTAGCCACCACCTGCTTGGTCACATTAGCATATGAGGCTGCCTCCACCCACTTGGTGAAGTAGTCGATAGCTACTAGAATGAAGCGATGACCGTTAGATGCAGTGGGCTCGATCTTGCCTATCATGTCGATGCCCCACATGGAGAACGACCACGGGGAGGACATGACATTTAACGGGCACGGCGGCACATAAACTTTATCAGCATAAATCTGGCATTTATGACATCTCTTCGTGAATTTAAAGCAATCCGACTCCATCGTCAGCCAGTAGTATCATGCTCTCAGGATCTTTCTTGTCATAGCATGCCCGCCGGCGTGCGTACCAAATTTGCCTTCATGGACTTCTTCCATGAGCATACTCGCCTCTTTCTCATCTACACATCTAAGTAGCACGAGATCGTGGTTTCTCTTGTACAAAACTCCATCAGGATTGAGATAAAAGTTTCCAGACAGCCTCCTCAGAGTCTTCTTATCCTGGGTTAACGCTCCCGCAGGATACTCCTTAGTCATAAGGAAAGTCTGGATATCATGGAACCATGGCTTGCCGTCGGCGGCTTCCTCGATCGCAAAGACGAATGCAGGTCTATCAAGACGAGAAAGGACAATTCTTGGAGCTTCATTCCAAAAATTGACTTTATACATTGAAGCCAACGTGGCTAAGGCATCAACCATCTGATTCTCCGCCCTGGGCACATGATGGAGCTCCACTCGATCAAAGAACGGAAGCATCCTTCTGGCATAATTCATGTACGACACCAAATTCGATTGACGAGTCTCCCACTCCCCTTTAATCTGGTTGATCACAAGCGTCGAGTCACCATATACGTCTAGGTTCTTGATTCTCAAATCAATTGCTTCTTCTAGACCCATGATGCATGCTTCGTACTCCGCTTCATTATTGGTAACTGGAAACGTCAGTCTCGCAGTGAACGGGATGTGGGATCCGTGGGGAGTCGTGATGATTGCCCCAATGCCACTTCCGTAGGAATTAACTGCCCCGTCGAATATCAATTTCCACTGGGATTTCCTATCCGGCCCCTCGTCGGGCAACGGTTCATCGCAATCCTTCGCTTTGAGAAACATGATATCCTCATCAGGGAATTCAAATTTCATAGGCTGGTAATCCTCGATCGGCTGTTCGGCAAGGTAATCAGACAATACGCTGCCCTTAATGGCCTTCTGGGACACGTACTGAATATCATATTCCATCAACACCATTTGCCATCTGGCAATCCTGCCCGAAAGCGCTTGCTTCTCGAAGATGTACTTGATCAGATCCATCTTCGAAATTAGCATGGTGGTGTGGTTGAGCATGTACTGTCGTAAACGTTTGGCAGCCCAGGCTAGTGCACAACACGTTTTCTCCGGCATCGAGTAGCGAGATTCACAATCTGTGAACTTTTTACTTAAGTAGTAAATGGCATGCTCCTTTCTGCCCGTCTCGTCGTGCTGACCGAGAACACACCCTATACTATTCTCAAGAACTGTCAAGTACATGATTAATGGTCGTCCGACCACTGGGGGTATCAAGATCGGAGGTTCCTGCAGATACTGCTTTATCTTATCGAATGCCTTCTGACAATCCTCGTTCCAGATAATCGCCTGATCTTTCTTTAACAGTTTGAACATCGGTTCACACGTGGCCGTGAGCTGAGAAATAAACCTCGCAATGTAGTTTATTCTGCCCAGGAAACCACGAACTTCTTTTTCTGTTTTTGGCACTGGCGTTTCTTGTATCGCTTTAATCTTCGCAGGATCAACCTCGATGCCTCTTTCGCTCACGATAAACCCCAGTAACTTTCCGGACCGTACTCCGAAAGTACACTAGTTAGGATTCAGCCTCAACCTGAACTTCCTAAGCCTCTCAAAAAGCTTCAGCAAATTGACCAGATGTCCCTCCTCCGTTTGGGACTTCGCAATCATGTCATCAACATAGACTTCAATCTCATGATGAATCATGTCATGAAACAAAGTAACCATTGCTCGTTGGTAAGTGGCCCCTGCGTTCTTCATACCGAAAGGCATTACCTTGTAGCAAAATGTTCCCCAAGGAGTGATAAACGTAGTTTTCTCCATGTCCTCCGGCGCCATCTTGATCCGGTTGTAACCGGAGAAGCCATCCATGAACGAAAACACGGAGAACTGCGCTGTATTGTCGACCAACACATCAATATGAGGCAGCGGGAAATCATCTTTAGGGCTCGCCCTTTTCAAATCCCGATAATCGGCGCACATTCGTACCTTACCGTCCTTCTTTGGTACAGGCACTATGTTGGCGACCCACGGAGGGTAAGTAGTGACCGCTAAGAAGCCAGCATCAAGCTGCTTTTGCACTTCTTCTTTGATCTTAACGGCCATATCTGGTCGTGTCCTCCTAAGCTTCTGCTTAACGGGAGGACAATCTTCTCGCAACGGCAAGTGATGGACCACGATGTCAGTATCAAGTCCGGGCATATCTTCGTATGACCAAGCAAAGACGTCATTATACTCTCTCAGCATCTCGACCAATCTCTGCTTGACATCACTCCGCAATGCAGCCCCTATCCTGACGTTCCTGACTAGTTCTTCAGAACCCAGATTCACGATCTCGATCTCCTCTTCATGAGGCAGAATAACTTTCTCTTCTTGTTTCAACAAGCGGGCTAACTCTTCAGGAAGGTCTTCGTCTTCATCAATATCTTCTTCGGCTATCGGGCAATCGAATACGAAGTGAGTCGTAGAAGGTCCAGAGTCGATGTCATCTGTTATGTGGATCCTGCAATAACAAAGGTTAAGCTTAAAACAAGGATATGCAGGTTAGCACAAACCACATTGCCATTTTATTGTTTTTCAAAACAAATATAAAACAGGAATAACAGAGATCACAACATTTGAATACGAAGAAAAACGCCTTTTGATTTATTGATAAAATGCATGTACATAATCAAACAAGGCCCTTACAATAAAACCACTATGCCCCGGGTAGGACATAGGGTTGTACAATGATTGGAAAAAGTAAATCATTACTCTTCGCTTGTCATCTGGATGATATCCTTGGCGGACCAATTGTTGAGGCTCTCGCCTGGCTTGCTTGGCTGGATCCAAGAGTCTAGGTCACAGTCGCTATCTCCGCTGTCTTCAGACACCGCGTTGACGCTTTCAAAGATCACCCCACCTCTGGTAAACTGGATCGGCCCTTTACCTCGCGACGCGCTGCTAGAAGAAGAAGCTTCAGCTCCAGGAGAGTATCCCAACCCAAACCTGTCTTGCTTGTTAGGTATCTCCAAAATTCATCCCCAGCCTGGGGCAGATCCGACTTGAACAACGGCCCGAGCTTCCTTGAAGGAGGAGAGAGTCATCTCTGGCTTTTCAGTGACTACAGGAGTTACGTCCTTGACTTTAACAGCTTCGAACGCTTGGCATAGGGTTTCGTGAATTTCCCCATCCATCTCAACATACTTGAAGGACGACAAATGGCTCACCATTATGTCTTCCTCGCCACACACAGTCACGATGCTACCTATGACGGCGTACTTGAGTTTCAGGTGCAGCGTGGAGGTCACGGCACCCGCCGAATGGATCCATGGCCGGCCCAAGAGACAGTTGTAGGCAGGCATGATGTCCATAATGTAGAAGACCTCGTCGAATGTTTCCGGCCCGACTTGGATTGGCAACGTCACCTCCCCGAAAACATGGCGTTTGGTTCCATCGAACGCTTTCACGACCAGATCACTGGGCGTGCAAATCACTCCACGAGTATCTAACTTCATTAATGCCTTCTTCGGAAGAACATTGAGCGACGACCCCGTGTCCACCAACACGTGAGACATAATCGTTCCCCTATACTCTATCGAGATGTGCAGGGCACTATTGTGGCTCCTCCCCTTCGGCGTCAGCTCTAGGTCGGTGAACCCTAACCCATTTCCAGCATTTACGTAGGCTACGACCTCTTCTAGCTGGTTTACCGATATTTCCTGCGGTACATATGCGGTGTTCAACACCTTCAGCAACGCATTACGGTGTGCCTCGGAACACAGCAACAAGTTCAGGATGGAAATCTTCGAGGGTGTTTGATGGAGATGATCCACAATCTTGTAGTCACTCTTTTTAATCAACCTCATAAATTCCTCAGCGTCTTTAACAAGTAAGTCTTTTTCTACCCCACGAGGGATCTCTTCGATGACTTTACTTTTCACTTTATCAGTTGCATCAGCTTTGTCCGCTTTATCTGCCACGACCTCAGGTGGTGCAAATACTCTCCCGCTGTGAGTGATTCCGCTAATGCCCGCTAGGTTATCTAAAGACGACCCAAACGGTTCTAGCTCCAACTTCTGTCCGTTGCAGTAGACTTCAGCCCGATAATGCCATGGGACAGCATTAGTGCTTTCGAATGGTATTGGCCCAGCTTTGGTGATGGTAATCGTGGGCGGTCTGGGTGCAGAAATAGTTATCGTCTGGCGAGGGATGGTGATGGTGGCGACCTCATCATCTTGCTTCAGCACTACCTCTCCCGATCCACTTTCGGCCCTCCGGCTAAACTGTAAAATCCCTTCAGTCATCAAACTTTGAATTCCTTCTACCAACTGTTCACATCCATCAGGACTTGTCGCACAGCCCATACACAGCTCTCCGCAACTTGGGAAGAAACCTCTTTTCATCAACTTAGATTTAACGAAGCTAAGCGGTGTTTTCAGATCTCTGACGTCAGTCAACAAATCCAAACTCTCGTCTTCAATAATGGCGTTTACTCCACCTCCCCTATGATTCGGCATAGGGTTCTTCGTGACGTTTGGCACATTATCTGAGAAGTTGATGATCTTAGCGTCCACCATGTCCTGCACCTTGTGCTTGAAGGCTTTGCAGTTCTCTACTGTGTGGCCTGGCGCCCCTGAGTGAAACTCACAAGTTGCATTCGCATCATAACCTGGCGGAGGTGCCCCTGTCAAGGGAGCCAGGGTTCTTTTCTGGATCAACTGTAGCTGAAGCAAAGTCTGTAACAGTTGCGCGTATAACATTGGCGGTGTCTCGAGGTGACGGCTCGATAGAGGTGCCCTGTTCTGATACTTTCTGTACCCTTGTTAATTCGGTTGCTGCTGCTGTTGCTATGGCTGTTGGACTGCCGGGATAGTTATGCTAGCCACCTGCTGGTGAGGGCCTTTACCCTTTCTTCGAGCGTTGGTCACGGCGCTCGCTTCTCCTTCCCGTCTTTTGCCACTATAAGGCTTCTTTCCTCCTCCTCTGGATGAGGATGAATCGCCTTGAATTTTCCCGAGCTTGATCCCATTTTCGATGTGCTCACCCGTGATAATGAGATCTGAGAAGGTTCCAGACATACTGCTGACCAATTTCTCATAGTAAACCCCTGGGAAGGTGGCTACGAACATCTGCACGAGCTCACGTTCAACCATCGGCGGCTGTACACTGGCTGCCAACTCACGCCACCGCTGGGTGTATTCCTTGAACCCTTCATTGTTCCTTTGCGACAGATTCTGCAGTTGGACTCGGTTCGGGGCCAAGTCACTGTTGTATTGGTAGTGGTGCACAAATGCTTCAGCAAGGTCCTTCCACGTGCGCACACTGGTAGGCTCCAGACTCATGTACCATTCGAGGGATGGTCCGGACAGACTGTCCTGAAAGAAGTGCATCAACAACTTCTCGTCCTCAGAATGAGCGGACATTTTCCTGTAATACGATCTCAGGTGGACGCGAGGGCAAGTGGTGCCCTTGTACTTTTCAAAGTCAGGTACCTTGAACTTGGGAGGCACCTTAAAATCAGCAATCAGTCCTAACTTGGACATATCAACACCCAGGGTGTTCTGGTTCTCGATATTTCTCATCTTATCCTCGAGTGCCTTGAATCTTAGACGTGCTTCAGCAGTCAGCTCCTCTTCAGCACCTCTTTGAGAGAACACATCGTCTTGGCGGTCTTCTAACCACGGTTGAGGCCCGAACAGATTCCCAACAACTGCATTGCCGTTGCCCAGCCCAACATTGACGTTAGCTTCAAGACTCCCATTACTGACGCCCGTCGTATTGCCGTTGAGTCCCATGTTAGCTATCACATTACCGTTGGCACTGCCATTCCCCCCGGTCGCGGGGACGCCATTCTGAGGAGTTTCCACAGGTGGAGGAGTAGGCACGGTCCCACCATGGAGTACGCCATTGCTATCGACCCTTGAAATCCGAGGCTGGACCAAGGTTCTGAGCTGATCCTGGCCATTGGCGACCGCTTGCATGAGCTCCATGAAGCGATCCATTCTTTCGCGGAGTTCCTGAACAACAGTTTGCACTTGCTCCATGATCCTGGTTTGATTTGCTCTGGTCGGATAGCGGTGGATAGGTCTCTGATCAATCCTGGAACAACCTGAAACAACCTGAAAACACAAAAGGGTTAGGAAAAAACGACAAAGTGCTCGTCATGCAAATGCTTCATGCAAATGCAAATGTGTGTCTGTGCGTTAGGGAGATTTCCCCCGATCCTAGTGCCTGAGTGTCAGTGCTGATAATAATAAGAAGTCCGAGTCCAGTCATGGAAATAACATCTCATATATGAAGAAAGCCCATCAAGGCAGTACACAACGTCACTGAGTACAAGCTGAATCAATAGCATGACCTCGACCAACAAGCCTGGTGATGGTCAACATACAACAATGATCAAAACAAAAGGAATACAAATAGTCAAGCACGGCCACGGGCGCGAAACTCTTCTAACAACCCCTTCGTTTCTGGATGATCAGGCCGAGTGAGCAACCCTTCGACGAGTAACTCCCTCTGCATAATGGTGTATTGAAGACCTTCGACCGAATCTTCCCATGCTCCTTCGCCGAAACAATCTTCTAACTTCCGCTTCTTGGATTTGAACATCAGTTTGCGCTCCTTCAGGTTAGCGAGAGCTTTGTTGAGCTGGCCTTCGGCGGCATATCTGCGAGCGGTTTCTTCATCAAACCTCTTCTCATTAGCCTTCACCTGGGCTTTCAGCTTGGAAATATGTTGCATCAGCTTATCCTCCCGCTCATTGCTGTTGGCTAGGGAGGCCTTCCAGTGCTGGTTGAACTTGGATATCCTCCGATACGCTTCGTCCAAGTGCTGCTTCTTAGTGGCCAGTACATCGTTGACAGCTTTGAAGTCTCGACCCATGCGCTCACGCTCAGCTATCTGCTTAGTCAAATTTGTCCCCAGCTGGTTCACCAGCTCTGTCTGCCTCTTGAAGGAATGAAAAGCCTCGCTTCTCTCGCTTCTGAGTTGCACCAATTCTTTCTCCAATTCTTCATTTGCCTTTTTCAGCTCATCTCTCTCAGCTAACACCCGATTATGCTGCTGAATAGGCACAATGGTAGGCTCTTCGATCACTGGAGGGCTTTCTGGCTTGGTAGGAGGAAACGGCATCCCTATAGTGTCTGCTCTGGCTCTGATCCACGTCACATACGGAGCGTAGGCTTGGCTATTGCTTTTCCCCAGCAATGGTTTTCCCCTCTTATTGATACCGTTCCAAGCGCGCTGAAGCTTGGATAACATATCCCCCTCTAGAAGACCAGTGAGGTACAGAGATTCATGCACCTCTTCATCCTTCGGCGGAGCTCTCAAAGCATAAGCAAACTTTCGAACCAGCAGAGACGAATTATAGTTTATACAACCCTTCCTGCCTATCAAAGGCACGTTCGGAAACCCGCTGCAACTGAAGATGATCTCGGTACCCAACCTATCTCTGTCAAACCAGTCAATATCCTCCGCTGATAGACTCATCAAGCGCTCAGACCACTCAGCTGTGGCTGTAGATGAAGCAAAGGGACCCTTCTTGGGTAGATGACTATCAAGCCATCTATAAAGCAGGGGCACACAGCATGAGACATTCTTACCCCTTCTGTTCTCGTTTTTGTAGTGGATGGAATGGTAGACATCTCCTATCAAGGTAGGGACTGGATTCCGTTATGCAAAGATGCGGAAGGCGTCAAAGTCCACAAAGTCAGGCATATTGGGGAATAGAATGATGCCATATATGCACAGAGCGAGGATGGCGTCGAATACGACCCAACATCCGTCTTTGGCACACTGTTGAGCTTTTCCCACTAAGAACTGCAAGGAGAAACCGGGAACCTTGTTCCAACTAGACAATACCAACTCGGAGGCATCCAGATGAAGTGACGGAGCTAGACTAGCCAGCTTAGGCTCAGCATCCATATGAACAAAAGGCATCTGCCTCTTGATAGGCACACCTAACAAATCAGCATATTCCTCTAGCGTGGGCGCAAGAATGAAGTCCTGGAAAGTGAAGCATCTCAACGGAGGGTCGTAGAACTGCAGCAGAGCGTGCAACCCATTCAACTCGAAAGGAGAAGGTTTACGAACCAAACTGAGCAATTTACCGTAAGACTTTCTGAACTCATCTCTTACAGAATCATCTGCTAAAGCAATCAAACCAGTCAGCTGAACAACATCAGGTGCAGGGAGCTTGTAAGCCACGGTCTTCCTCAGAGAACCCATAACAATACAATAGGAGGCAAGAAATCCTGAATCGGGGGAAACGGTACCTGCAACACAGACACACGTTAATGAAATGCAAGCAATGTAAAATGCAATCATGCAGCAGAAGATCAAGGCAACTGTGCTGTGGAGATTCTGTATCAACAAAACCATGATGTTGCTCTGTCAAGAACAACCACTATATCTGATAAGAAGAAAACCCTGGTATCGGACCACAAATCTGCTCTGTCAAGAACACACACACATAGGACCATAAGTCTGCTCTGTCAAGAACAACCATCTGATAATAAGGACCCCTGATACGAGACCAAAATTCTGCTCTGTCAAGAACAAACATCTGATAATAAGGACCTCTGATACAGGACCAAAAATCTGCTCTGTCAAGAACAACCATACATCTGCTGATGAGATCCTCAGACCCCAATCATAAACCTGCTATGTCAAGAACAAATACACATCTCTGAATATAAGGTCCTCTGATACAGGACCATAACTCTGCTCTGTCAAGAACAAACATATATCTGATGATGAGAACCTCCGGTACCAACAAAACTGATCCACTATCAAGAAAACCAGGTAGTCTGAAGGTCAAAGTTTCCTGCAATAAACCCAACTCTGCTCACAGGTATGAACCTAAACTGACTCAAGTTCGGCATCCTATGCGGTCATCAGCGTCACAGACATTCAAGAGGGGTGATACGATACCTAGAAGGTGTGGTATCACCAGCTCATGAAGCGGCCTCACTCGGATGAATCCCAAATGATCGGTCCCCAGAGTCGACAATCCTCCAAACCAACAACCCCCTCAACCCAAAGGGTTGAAAAAGAAGTCAACCGGGAGAACCTCGTCTGAGCATGGATTTCATGAGACACTAGTGCCTGCCAAGCAAGCACGCGCCCACTAATTTCCACAACTAATGCTAAGTTCACTCAAGCCTGGGTCTGGCTTCTCGCTCATCAGAATGCCCCTCCCACAACAGCACAGGTAATCATATCATACTGAAAATAAAGTGCGGGAAATAAAGATGCGATAAATAAACACAACCCAACAAGTAATCATACAAGCGCTAGGGTTGACTCTCGCAAGGGACGTTGGATCCCCAAACTGACTCACATTCGGGACATTGTATCCCAGGAAACTATCAAGTCCCCAGCAGAGTCGCCAGTTGTCGCTTCCGCGAAAATAAGGTGACGGAAAAACAGAAGAGTCGCCACCTTTCGTTATTTATCCCTAAGAACGGGAAAGGAAACACAAGTCCAAGATCTTTCAAGATATTCAAACCAGAAGACAATTGATTTAACAGAATGAGTGGAAATGATAAACAGCTTCCTGACAACCAAAGGAAGCCTGTAAGGGTTCATCATTAGGAGAGACTGGTTCCCTCAAAGTTCTACTTCCCAGATAAAGCCACTCATCCCTCCAAAGGAGGGATGTGAATATCTTAGAAGGACTTTTAGTCATTGGGAGGAATGGAAGCACAAGATGCTTTCCATATTTGTGAAAGAAGTCATTCTAATTATAAGGCTCTCCCTATGTCTCCTACCTCCTAAATCTTCATCAGACACCTTCAAGCACAGACAAATCCAAGCTCCAAGCAAATTCAAGCAACTCCAAGCATCCTCACCTTGTCTTCAACTTGTCTTCAATCTCAACCAAAGGCAAACCAAGCACAAACCCTAATCTAAGGGGCCTAAGGAAGTTAAACTAGTTGAATTAGTAAGTTAGGATCACCTAAAACCTAGTACTGAAGTTAGTCCTAACTAAAATACTAAAACCAATTGTAAAATCCTACAAAAATATCTATGGGAACCTAGGTCAATCATGACTCTACCACATTAATTTCAGAGATCAAACCATCAAATTAGACCTAGAACTAAATCCTACATTACAAGGTATCAAACCTAAACCCTAAAAGGAAGCACCTAAATATCAATCTATAAAGCACACCTATTTTCATCACAAAAATGTGAGAAAAATTCTATGGGATCATACATGTCTAACCTAATCACACACAAAAAATTAGGATCAAAATCATCACCACATGATTACACAAAATTCCACAAAATTAGGCATCAAACATAACCATTTTAATATCAATTAAAATGTAAAATTCCCATTAAATCAGAAAATACATGAAATGAAAATATTTTTTCTCTAAAAAATACTAGACTCAATCATGAGTAAAATGCAAAAAGAATGGGATTAATTGGGTTAATTTTCAATTTATTATGAATTTTTCAAGAACCATAAATAAAAATGAAAAAATAAGGAAAATCCAAATAAAAGAATAAACGCACGGTGTGGATAGCAACAAAACACAGTTCAAATAATGGATTGGGCTCGCTGGGGGGTGTGGATAACAATTACTTCACTAAGCCCAAAACCACTGATTAAATGAAACGGTGCATTTCATTCATTCAGATCCTTCACAAAATGAGTTTAAAACGTGGCCATTGGATCAAGCTTCTAGTCAAAGTCCAACCCCCATCCAACGGTGCTAACATCATCTTCTACCTTTTGAATGCCTGAACTTCGCGCCCAGCTCCGGCCACCACCGGTGGTGCTCCGGTCACCATCCCCAACCCTAGTTCTCTCTAGGATCCTCCATTGCAAATGGTCAACACATGAAACTTGTCCCAAATCTTGTCACGAATTCAACCATACCCTTTTTTCAACCTAAATCCTCAAGATTCACCATATTCAAATCTCAACCGAAAATGGTAATGCACCTATTTTGTCACTAATTCTCAAATTAACTATCTGAAATCGACCCTATGCCATTCTATAATGGATCTAACACCTTAATTCATCTGGATTCTACCTAAATCATGCTAGAGGAAGAAAGTTACCAACCTGAAAATCTTGGATGAACAGATGCACTAAACCTCCAAATCAAGCTCTCCAATCTTTCAGACACGATCAATGAACCCTCTCCTTGCTTCTGTATGCAAAAGAACCGGTTGAAAGTGCTTGAATCTTGAAACCCGATGGTGAGTTGCAGGTGGAAAATTCTGACTTCAAGAGCACCAATTAGCCACGAATTCTTCTTGATTATGATCTGGACTCAATCCTTAGCATCCATGGAAGAAGTTTCAATCAAGAAAATGGATGGAAAATGAAGAATTTCGTGAAACCGATTTCAATTGCAAGCCAAGAAATCTCAATCTCAATCTATGCTCTCTCCTTCAATCATCACCAACCTTTGCATTGGATCAACTCTATTCAATATATAGATGATGTTTGAGTGATCTAGAACCCTCTAGATCCTTCTAATGAGAGTTTCCACTTCTCATGTCATGAGATTTTCAAACACATCTCATGATATGCATAATTCTGTTTGCAGCTTGAAACCAACCTCATTCACTTTCAATTTCTCCCCTAGTGACATTTTGAAAGAGTTTAGCTTGCAAAGGCCCTTGGTTATGCCTTGATTCTATGTTTTGCACATGTTACTTAATATGCAAGCAAATACTTTCCAAAGCATGTCCACAAATTGAATCTCAACTCAAAAATATGGCTAAACCAATGTTATTAAAATGTTTTCTAGAGTCAAAATGATATATTACATGCCATGGTTTGGATGTGTAGGTTGAAAATATCAATTTCCAACTTTGGTTTATTTAACTTATGCCCTTATTTTAGGTCATTTTTGCAACTTTGAGCTACAAGCATTTCCAACATCTCATGACCTCCTTACTAGCCTTAAAACATCATTTGAACAAGTTTTATGTTGAAGATTTTCCCATTTGAAGCTTGGAAATAGGAGTTATGGCCTTATACTTGAAATGACCTGTAATCTCCAAATGACCAAAATGCCCTTGACTTGTCAAAGCCATAACTTGAGTTCTACAAATCCTATAAAGGACTTCTAGTACTCTCTAGAAAGCTAAGAAGATAAGGAACAACATTCATGTTGACCAAAAGTCCATAGGAATCATCCTTCTTGGGCAAAAGTTTGATGCAAGTTGGGTAACTTTCAAGGCCCCAGATTCACATACCTCTGATGACCTGTAACTTGTCAAAGTTATAACTTGAGTTCTATAAATCCTATCAAGGACTTATAGTACTAAAATTAAAGCTAAGCTCAAGCTCTACAACATTCATGTTGGGGGTAAGATGAGATAATAATCACATCTTCAGCTAAACTGCCTTGAAGATAGGGGTCAAACTAGGGGATTTTACACTGTCAAGCCTTAGAAACCCTAGCTTGAAACTTCTCAAACTCTTCAATCATGATGAGTTGACCTTGGAATCATCCTTATAGCATCTCAATGCATCAATCCATGATCACATGGCTCTTGGTTTAGGTCTCAACCCTCTCCAAATCATCAGTTGACCTAGGGTTGACCCAGTCAAACCCTAACTGCACCACTCATGGCTGAGGCTTCTTAATCTTGCACAATGACCTGTCCAGGCTTCATGATGGCTTTCAAGACATCTCATAAGCTCTCTCAAGGCTTCAAGACCACATTCTTGACTTCAGACTCATCTGAGGAGCTCCCCCCACTCTCAAGTTAGGAGGCCCACAACCTTGGTTTCAACCACTCTCTCTGAGGATCTTTTAACTTCTCTGACAAAGATATCTACCCTTGAACACTTGAATAACCTTCTTGGCTAGCTTCATAGTCTTGTGTAGCCCTTGATTGGTAGTCATACCTCTTGATCTCCTGCATACATGTCAATGAAATGCAAATGATAATGCTAATGTGAATGAAATGAAACACAAGCTAGGTAAAGAAATGTTGGTCAAATTTTGGGTGCAACAACCAGGATGCCCCATTTTTACCTGGAATTTCTTTTTTTTGTCCAGCGGGTCTCTTTAAGCAAAGTATTTTTTAACTGCGTCCGAGTTCACAGGGGCTGTGAAATCCTCACCATCTATGGTGGACAACAGTAAGGCTCCTCCAGAGAAAACCTTTCTAACGACATATGAACCTTCATAGTTGGGAGTCCATTTGCCCCTGTGATCTGATTGTGGTGGGAGAATCTTTTTCAGCACAAGATCGCTCGTCTGAAAGCTTCGAGGACACACCTTCTTATCATAAGCTTCTTCATCCGGCTCTGATACAGCCGACCATATGCTAGAGAAGCCAGCCTCTTCTCATCCATTAAATTAAGCTGATTCAATCTATATTTCACCCATTCTGCCTCATCTAATTGGACATCACGCAAAACCCTCAGAGAAGGAATCTCAACCCCCAATGGTAGGACAACTTCCATACCATATACCAATGAAAAAGGAGTTGCCCCGATTGATGTGCATACCGTCGTACGATAACCGTGCAAAGAAAAAGGCAACATCTCATGCCAGTCCTTGTAGGTCACAACCATCTTCTGAACGATCTTCTTTATATTTTTATTGGCCGCTTCAACAGCACCATTCATCTTGGGCCGATAAGGAGAAGAGTTGTGATGTTGAATTTTGAAATTCTGGCACAATTCCTTCATCATCTTATTATTCAAATTCGAACCGTTGTCAGTGATAATCCGCTCCGGGATTCCATATCTGCAGATAGTATCCTTCTTGATAAATCTGGATACCACCTGCTTGGTAACATTAGCATATGATGCCCCTTCAACCCATTTGGTGAAGTAATCAATAGCTACCAAGATAAAACGATGTCCGTTGGATGTCGTGGGCTCAATTTTCCCAACAACACTAAGTCGTGGTTTCTCTTGTACAAAACCCCATCCGGATTCAAATAGAAATTGCCAGCCAATCTCCTAAGAGTCTTCTGATCACGACTGGATGCCCTAGCCGGATACTCTTGGTTCTTTAGGAAATTCTGGATATCATAATACCACGGTTTGCCATCGGAAGCTTCCTCAATGGCGAATATGAAAGCGGGCCTATCAAGGCGAGAGATAACTATCCTGGGAGCCTCATTCCAGAAGTTAACCTTATACATCGAAGACAACGTCGCGAGAGCGTCTGCCATCTGATTTTCTGCTCGTGGTACATGGTGCAGTTCCACCTTGTCAAAGAAAGGTAACAACCTCCTTGCATAATTCATATAGGGTATCAGATTGGGCTGAAGAGTCTCCCACTCTCCCTTGATCTAATTCACAACTAGAGCAGAGTCTTCGTACACATCAAGATTTTTAATTCTCAGATCAATAGCTTCTTCGAGCCCCATAATGCACGCTTCATATTCGGCGTCATTGTTGGTAACTGGAAAGGTCAATCTAGCAGTGAATGGGATGTGTGACCCATGGGGAGTAGTAATGATTGCCCCTATTCCACTTCCATATGAATTGACGGCACCGTCAAATATCAATTGCCATTTGGAACCCAGCTCTGGAACTTCATCCGGCAACGGCTCCTCACAGTCCTTCATTTTTAAGTACATGATATCCTCGTCAGGAAAATCAAACCTCATCGGCTGGTAATCATCAATTGGCTGCTCAGCTTGGTACTCTGACATAACACTACCTTTAATAGCCTTTTGAGAAACATACTGAATATCGTATTCTGTCAATACCATCTGCCATCGGGCAATCCTTCCGGAAAGTGCTTGCTTTTCAAACACGTATTTGATTGGATCCATCTTTGAAATTAGCATGGTTGTATGATTTATCATGTATTGCCTCAAGCGTTTGGCAGCCCAGGCTAGCGCACAACACGTTTTTTCGAGCATTGAGTAACGAGACTCACAGTCTGTGAACTTTTTACTCAATTAGTAAATCACATGCTCTTTACGTCCAGTCTCGTCATGTTGACCGAGAAGACAACCCATACGTTTCTCAAGAACCGTCAAATACATAATCAATGGTTTCCCGGCTACCGTGGGTATCAATATTGGAGGTTCCTGCAAATATTCTTTTATTTTCTCAAACGCCCTTTGACAATCTTCATTCTAGGTCACAACCTGATCTTTTTTCAACAACTTGAATAATGGCTCGCACGTGGCCGTTAGATGAGATATGAACCGGGCAATGTAGTTCAATCTCCCTAAAAAACCACGAACCTCTTTTTCTGTTTTCGGCGTTGGCATTTCTTGTATTGCTTTTATCTTAGCAGGATCAACCTCAATTCCTTTTTTGCTCACAATAAACCCCAATAGCTTACCAGATCTCACCTCGAAGGTGCACTTGTTAGGATTCAACCGCAGCTTGAATTTCCTAAGCCTCTTAAACAATTTCAGAAGATTAACCAGATGCTCTTCCTCCATCTGGGATTTGGCAATCATATCATCAACGTAGACTTCGATCTCTTTATGCATCATGTCATGAAAGAGTGTTGTCGTAGCTCGCTGATATGTTGCCCCAGTGTTCTTCAAACCAAAGGGCATCACTTTGTAGCAGAACGTTCCCCACGGGGTGATAAAAGTTGTTTTCTCCATATCATCTGGCGCCATCATTATCTGATTATAGCCCGAAAAGTCGTCCATGAAGGAAAACACGGAGAATTGAGCGGTGTTGTCGACCAGCACGTCAATATGAGGAAGCGGAAAGTCGTCTTTTGGGCTCGCCTTATTCAAATCTCGATAGTCCACGCACATCCGCACCTTACCATCTTTCTTTGGTACAGGTACTATATTAGCGACCCATGAGGGATAAGTTGTGACAGCTAGGAAACCGGCGTCCCACTGTTTCTGAACTTCCTCCTTAATTTTCACAGCCATATCTGGTCGAGTTCTTCTGAGTTTTTGCTTAACCGGCGGACATTCCTCGTGCAATGGCAGACGGTGAACCACCATATCAGTATCCAAACCAGGCATGTCTTCGTAAGACCAAGCAAAGATATCACTGTACTCCCGCAGCATCTCAATAAGCCTTTGCTTGATATCACTTTACAGTGCAGCCCCTATCCGGATATTCCTGACAACCTCTTCGGACCCCACGTTGATAATTTCAATTTCCTCCTGATGAGGCAGAATGATTCTCTCTTCTTGTTTCAGAAGTCGAGTCAGCTCTTCTGATAAGTCGTTATCCTCAACAATCTCTTCTTCTGCTTGAAATATCGGGTGCTCGAAGTCGAAACGAGTCATAGGAAGTTCGTGATCGGTGTCGTCTGAAATATGAATCCTGCAATGAGAATGGTTAAATGTTTCAAATAATGCAAACAAAACACATAACCACGTTGCCATTTTATTGTTAAACAAAAACAAGAAAAACAAGGATCACAAAATTTGCCTGAGAAAAACGCCTTTATTAATGACTAAACAAAGTACACACATAAGCAGGTAGCCCTAAAAACAAAATCACTATGCCCTGGGTAAGACACAGGATTATACAATAATTGAGAAAACAAATCATTACTGTTTTGTAGTCACTGGGACAAGTTTCTGGATAGACCAGTTGCACAGATTCTGTCCTGGCACGCCGGGCTTGACCCACGAGTCCATATCGCAGTCACTATGTCCGTCTTTAGCATCGGAAACAGCATTGATCGTTTCATAACAGACCCCACCTGGAGTGGTCACCACTGGTCCTTTGAACTTTGGCATGCCTGATGCGGAAGGTGATGACGTCTGGCGATACCCCAACCCAAACTTGTCCATCTTGACCTCCAAGACTTGGCCCCATCCTTTGGTTCCTCCAGCCTGAACCACTGCCTGAGCGTCTTTGTACGAAGACATGGTCACCTCTGGCCCTTTGCTAGGAACATGAGACTTGTCCTTGATCTGCAACCCCTCAAAGGCTTGGCATGGCGTCTCATGGATCTCCCCATCCACTTCGACGTACTTGAATGACGAAAGATGACTAACCAGAATGTCCTCCTCTCCGCAAATAGTAACAACACTGTCATCGACCATGTATTTAAGCTTCTGATGCAACGTGGACGTCACAGCCCCTGCAGAATGTATCCATCGTCGCCCAAGTAAACAGCTGTAAGCTGGATGTATGTCCATGATGTAGAACACGGTGTCAAACACTTCCGGCCCGACCTGGAGCGGCAACGTTATGGACCGAAACACCGACCTTCTGGTCCCATCAAAAGCCCTCACGACCAAATCACTTGGTGTGCATATGATTCCTCGGACATCTAGCTTCATCATAGCCTTCTTCGGCAACACATTCAAAGATGATTCGGTGTCTACAAGAACGTGCGACATAACAGTGCCCCGACACTCCACTGAAATGTGCAAAGCCATATTATGGTCCCGACCTCTAGGCGTCAAATCAAAATCAGTAAATCCCAGGCTGTGGCCGGTATTCACATGCGCCAATACCCCCTCAAGTTGATTAACAGTTACTTCCTGAGGTACAAAAGACGTGTCCAAGATTTTCAACAAGGCATTTCGATGGGCCTCGGAACAAAGCAACAAAGATATTATTGAAATTTTGGAGGGCGTCTGCTGCAAGTGCTCCACAATCTTATAGTCACTTTTGCGAATCAACCTCATAAACTCTTCTACATCCTTGATCGATGTTTCTTTCTCCTTTGACTGGGAAGGTCCTCCTTCATTCACTTTGGCTTTGCCTCTAGCGATCCTTTTAGCCTCGATTTCAGGTGAAGTGAAGATTCTACCACTGCGGGTCATACCTCTCGCTTCAACAATATTGCCCACTGCCCCTGCTGGCTGGCTATCCACCTTAATCTTTTCCCTGTTGCAAAAAGCTTCCAACCCATAATTCTATGGATGGCTTTCGTACTCTCATAAGGAACAGGTCCTGCTTTCGTTATTGTGATAGTTGGCCGCTTGGCGGGCGCTGATATCATAATAGTCCTTCGTGGAATTGTAATTGTCGCGACCTCACCCTGCTTTTCACATGTTACCTCATCAGGTTTCTCAACAGCAGTGCGGTCAAAATGCAAAGTTCCCTCATCAATCATGGCCTGAATACCTCTTTTCAAATCAATACAAACCTCCGATCGGGTCCAACAATCCAAACAGTACTCATCACATCCGGGGAAGACCCCTCCTTTCAACAATCTGCTTTTAACATAGCTTAACGGTGTCTTCAGATCATTTACGTCCATAACCAAATCCAAATCCTCCTCTGTCAAAACAGCATTCGCTCCATGATTCGGCATTGGTTTCTGTACAATGTTGGGACCATCATAACTGAAGTTAATGACTTTACTATCAATCAAATCTTGGACTTTGTGCTTAAAAGCATGACAACTCTCGATATCATGTCCGGGTGCCCCGGAATGAAATTCACACTGCTTACTAGTATCATACCCGTAAGGAAGCGCTCCTCTGGGTGGGTCCAACATTCTCTTCTCAACCAGCTTCAAACTCAACAGTGTCTGAAGCAGCTCTGCATACGTTGACGGAGGTGTATCAAATACCCTTTTCGGTTTCCCATTATGGATCCTTCTCTGAGCAGGATTATACCTTTGTTGTTGCTGCTGCTGTTGTTGTGGTTGTTGTCGTTGTTGTGGTATAGGGATTGTCACACTAGCAACCTGTTGTTGAAGATACTGATTCCGACCTGTACCTCGTCCTCGACCACCATACACTGCGTTGGCGTCTCCTTGCCTTTTACCACCAAAGACCTTTTTTGCACCTCCAGCTGTGGTCGATTCACCGGCTTGAATCTTACTAATTTTGGTGCCGTTTTCAATTCGTTCCCCCATGAGTATCATGTCAGAGAAACTACCCATCGAGCAATTGAGCAATTTATCATAATGCATCCCAGAGAATGTTCCAACAAAAATATCAATCAATTCCCTTTCAACCATAGGGGGGTGGACTCTTGCCGCCAGATCGCGCCAACGCTGAGCATACTCCTTGAAACTCTCCCCATTCTTCTGTGAAAGACTTTGAAGCTGGACCCTGTTTGGTGCAAGGTCACTATTGTATTGGTAATGTTTGACGAAAGCATCAACCAATTCTTTCCAACTTCCGACCTGTGCCGGCTCTAGTCCCATGTACCATTCCAGCGATGGTCCTGACAAACTATCTTGAAAAAATGCATAAGCATCTTCTCATCATCAGAGTACGCAGACATCCTCCGGTAATATGAACGCATATGAACTCGTGGGCATGTATCCCCTTTATATTTATCAAAAGTGGGAGCTTTGAACTTCAATGGCACCCTCAGCCCAGGAACCAGCCCCATGGTAGCCATGTCCACCCCTGCAGAATTTTGATTGGCTATACCTCTCATCTGTTCCTCCAGCATTTTAATCCTCCGATCACTATCAGTGGGACCCTCAAAACCCATGCCTTGCCCAGAAAAGGCATCTTCCTGACGATCTCTATTCCAGTACAGACCCTCATTACCATATCCGTCATAAGCAGCATTAAGACCATGACCATGACCACTTTGGAAGAACCTGGGGTCATATCTCAGATTGCCAAGCTCTTGATTAGCAGCCACTGTCCCAAAACCAGTATTGAAAGGACCCATCCCAGCACCATTGGTATTCACATTGCCAAACCCAGCATTGCCGTAGCCATTATTACCATAACCTTGATTGTTATCACCAAACCCTCAGTTGCCTAAGCCCTGATTATTGAAACCATCGTTGCCATCCCGATTGCCAAAGCCAAGACCCTGATTGTTGTCACCGAAACCAGTATTGATACCAACATTCCTGTTGGTTTCCACGTTCCCATTAACATTATCAGCATTTATGTTACCAGTGTTGCGTTGATGTTGCCAATACCAGTCTCACCAGCATTTGGTATCCCTTCCTCCCTGCGAAGAGTCTCAATATGAGCAGAGTTGTATTCAATATTACCAGCCGCTCGCGCCAGCAGCGGTTGCACCAGAGTTTGAAGATGTTCCTGGCCTTTAGCCACAGCCTCCATAGTCTGCATGAATTGGGCCAACCTATCCCGGATCTCCTGCATCTCAGACTGTACTTGATCCATGATCTTCTTACTGTTGCTTCTTGTAGCGTACCGGTGAGTTCTCTATTTGTCAATCTTGAAACAACCTGTAAGATGCAGGAGATAAGATTCGAGCTTAATAAAGTACCTGCTATGCAATATGAACATGCAAATGCACACGTGTAAATATGCAACAGGTTAATCCCCCCCCCCGATTCTAGTTCCGGAGAAGAAGCCATAATGACAATGGAGTCCCGAGTAAGCAAGCGCAGAATCAGAAACCTCATACATAAACAAATGCCAAGAGGT
Organism: Lathyrus sativus; assembly: GCA_963859935.3. Lineage (NCBI taxonomy): Eukaryota > Viridiplantae > Streptophyta > Magnoliopsida > Fabales > Fabaceae > Lathyrus > Lathyrus sativus. Next base: position 89,553,700 of record OZ012739.1, on the reverse strand, counting down.
AGAGTACAAAGATACAACTGAATACAACTGGAAAAGACCTCGGCCAACAAGCCTGGCGATGGTCAAAATACAAGTACAAATAACAAGAGCAAAGCAAATGTAAATCAGGCCAAATGGCGCGCCCTGACATCTTCCAATATCCTCAACGTCTCCAGATGACCTAGTCTAGAGATTAGTTCCTGTATCAGTAATGTGTGTCGCTCAACAGTGGATCTCAGCTTTTTGGCGTCCTCTTCACAGGCTCCCCTGCCAAAACACTCATTAATCCTGCATCTTTTGAAGCCAGCCTTCAATTCACCACCCCTAATTTCTTTGACCATGTTGCTCATTCTAGACTCAGCGTCACGTCTAAAAGATACCTCTTCAGCAATCTTCGCATCCTTAGCACTGAGCTGCTCCTCTAACTGGGAAATCTAAAGCTTCAATTCATCTTCACGCTCCTTCCGACTAGTAAGCGTGGCATTCCACAAAAGTTTCCATTTGGAAAGTCGAGAGTAAGCCTTGTTCAGAAGTTCTTTCTTAGTAGCAAGTACACTACTAACACCATTCAGGGCTACTCCTACTTTCTCTCTCCTGCTGGTTTCTTCAGTCAAGTCTGAACCCAACCTATTAATCATCTCAGTTTGCTTCTTCAAAGTGAAGGTTGCCTCATTCTTCTCATGCCGAAGCTGGAAAATCTCTTTCTCTAGCTCTCCATTTGCTCTCTGCAACTCTTCCTTCTCAGCCAGCAGCTTGTTATACTTCTCAATCTCTACTGAAGTAGGTTCCTCAATCACCGGAAGATACAAAAGCTCTACAGCAGGATATGGCATCAAAGAAGTCCTAACTCTCTCATGAATCCAGAGCCGATAAGGATTATAAGCTCGACTGTCACTCTTACCAAGCAATGTCTTTCCTCTTCTGTGAATATTACCCCAAGCACGCCTCAATCTGACCAAAACATCTCCATCTAATAAACATGTGAGATACAGAGATTCCTGTATCTCGTCTTTAACCGAAGAGTCCCTCAAAGCATAACCAAACTGTCTCACAAGCAGAGAAGGGTTATAGTTAATACAACCTTTCCGTCCAATCAATGGAACGTTTGGAAAGCCACTGCAACTATATATAATATTCACTCCGAGCAGGTTCCGATCAAACCAAACAATGTTCTCAGCACACAATCCCATCAATCTGGAAGACCAATCTAAAGTACCAACAGTATCAACAAAAAGTCCCTTCTTAGGAAGATGTCCCTGAAGCCACCTGGATAGAAGAGGTACACAGCAAGAAACATTCTTTCCCTGACGTTTTTCATTCTTATAGTGAATAGAATGATAAACATTACCCAAGAGAGTAGGCACTAGATTCTTCGAGGCAAGAATAAAGAAAGCATCTGAGTCAACAAAATCAGGCAAGTTGGGGAACAATACAATCCCATAAATGCAAACAGCTAGAATAGCATTGAAGACAATCCAACATCCATCCTTCGTACACTGCGTAGCCTTCTCAACCAAGCAAGAAAGATGAAAACCATAAGCTCCATTCAGCTTGACCCAACCTCCAAGGAACTCAGAAGCATCTAAACTGACAATCTTAGCAAGCTTAGCCAACTCAGGCTCAGTATCCTCATGAATAAAAGGCATCTGATCTAACACAGGAACTCCCAGCATATCAGAATACTCCTCCAAAGTAGGAGCCAGAATAAAATCAGGGAACAAGAAGCATCTCAACTGAGGCTCGTAAAACTGCATCAAGGTATACAATCCAGTCATCTCAAACACAGAAGGTCTGCACATCAAACTGAGCAGTTTCCCATAATACTCTCTAAACTCAGCCCTTACTCTCTGATCTGCTAGAGCAACCAACTGCAATAAGGAACTGATATCTGGAGAAGGCAACCTGTAAGCAACTGTCCTCTTCATGGACTCCATGTCTGGAAAGAAGAACACTAGAATCTGAGGGGAAAACACACATGCAACATAAATACACGTTAATGAAATGCAAACATGAAAATGCAAATGCATATGCAAACAGGGGATCAAGTGCAATGATGAAGAACTGTGCTGTGATGTACTGCAGCTTGAGAACCAACAGATCTTCTCCTCAAACCAAGCCAACCACAAAAGAACCCTCATAACCAAATCTCACTGACAGAGACAAACCAGGTATTCTGAGGCCAGAGTTTTCCTGCAAAAAGACCCACCTACCCCTCACAGGTATGTACTTAACTCGCAGACGAGGTACGACATCCTATGCGGTCATCAGCGTCACAGACTTTCAAGAGCGATGATACGATACCTAGAAGGTGTGGCATCATCATCCCTTGAAGAGGCCTCACTTAGCCGAATCCCAAATGATAGGTTCCCAGAGTCGACAACCCTCAAATCCAACAACCTGTCGAGCCCAAAGGGCCAGGCAAGATGCCATCGAAGAGAATCTCGTCTGAGTGTAAATTTCGTAGCTAACTGGTGCGAGCAAAGCAAGCAGGCTAACCACTACTCTCTACGTCTAAGTCTATGTGCACTAAAGCCCAGGCCCGACTTATCTCTCAAACTAACCCTCTACCCACCGCACAATAACAATAATATACAGTACTGACAGTAAAGACAGAAAGATAAATACATACAAAACCCCAGACGGGAAAACAAGCACTAGGATTGACTCGCATAGGGAACCGTTGGAGTCCCTAGCAGAGTCGTCAGTTGTCGCTACTGCGAAAATCGGCGCCAGCTATGACAGAAGAGTCGCCACCGTGCGTTATTTATCCCACAAGAGGGAAAGGAAACACTCAGAGTAAACCTAACGCAAAGAGGGAAAGGAATGGTCATCGCAACCAAATTCTGGATTCGGGAATCGGTTACGCAAGGGGAAGGTATTATCACCCCTCACGTCCGTCTTACTCGACGGGATCCACGCTTGTTTTCTATCTAAGGGTGTGTTTTATCTATCTACTCGAAAGGTCTGGTCTAAAAAGAAAAGAAAATGACTCGGCAAAGTATCGCACTTTATGCCTACGTATTCCCGTCTGAAACGAAAAATCAGAGTCAACGTAGTTCGCCTAACTACGAGTTAAGGGGGAAGGTTGCTCGCCGAGATGTCGCGTCTCGTGTCTACGTACTTTCATACGGCATGAAAGATCAGAGCAAATGTAGTTCGGGCTACGGAAGACACAAGTTTGTCTGACAGTTTTTTATCTCCTTAAGAAAGGGTTTTCCTGATTAAGGTCCAAGCGGACAAAAAGAGTTTGATTGTTGTTTTCAGTCTTTTACGAAAGAAATGTTTTTTAGGATGCTTGCAATCTCAGTCGCACTAGAGACTATGACCCAGGAGTGAATGCTTCGTATGTCACCCAAAGGGTACCACATTAACATCCAGATTACTGGAGAGAGACCCTCCATCAACCTTTTCCCAGATAGCTTAAGGCTCGTAACGTACGACTTCAATTAACCTTATTACTGTATTTTTGAATTATTTTGAGAGGAGAAGAGAAAGACACCCTAAAACTATGGTTGAAAGGGAATCTACCTACAGTTATCATGCATGGGTCAAAACCTAATGTCTGTCATAATTCCCTCTTGCACAGAGGAAATCAGAGATCCTAGGGGAAAACAGCAAAAGAAAGCAAGCAGTAAACAGTAACATGTAAAATGCATGTTATGCAACAGTACAAGCGAGGCAAGGGAGTCTGACTCAACCTCAAACCTAAGAAAACAACAGGCAAGAGGAGACAAGCTCCACCTCAAACCTAGAGGTAATCAACACAAGCAAACAGACAATACAACAAAAGAAAAGAAAGGAAGCAGAGAAAGCAGCCCAAGCAGCAACAACAGTCTTCAGCAGACAACAACTTCAGTACTCAACAGTAGTAGCTCTAAACAGCAAATCCTCTTGACAGCAAAAGATTTCATCCTCAATCTAGCTTTTATCTTCAAGCTTCATCAAACTTCATATCGAAGCTCTAGCAAGCACACTCCTGTCGCTACTGCGAAAATCGGCACCGGCTAAACAGAAGAGTCGCCACCGTGCGTTATTTATCCCACAAGAGGGAAAGGAAACGCTCAGGAAAAACCTGACGCAAGGGTATAAGACAAGGTCATCGCAACCATTGTCTGGATTCGGGAGTCGGTTACGCAAGGGGAAGGTATTAGCACCCCTCACGTCCGTCGTACTCGACGGGATCCACGCTTGCTGGTTTGTCTACGGGTGAAAAAAACAATCTATCTACGGCTGCTAAAGCTAAACGGAAAGAAATTGACTCGATAGAGCATCGCACTCTATGCCTACGTATTCGCTTGTGCAATGGGAAAGTCAGAGTCATCATAGTTCGGGAAACTACAGGGAATGAGCTCTCCGAGATATCGCATCTCGTGCCTATGTACTTCCACACGACGTGAAAGATCAGAGCTTACGTAGTTCAGGCTAACTACGGCTAGACTGGGTGTTCTCGATCATACAGGGGTGAGAGAAAGGATTGACGATACTAGCGTGTGCATTCTAGCAGTTAGGTGTTTGCTGCTCGCTCGACGGAGACTTAGGCTACCTGTTTGCGGTAGAACGGACGTAGTATGTCGGGTTTGAAAGGTATGGGAAGCTACAGGAACTAGAACTATGGTCTGGTCTCGATTGCACACGGGCAAGAGAAAGGGAAACATCAGTCGTCAGCGGGAAAGTCTCGATCGCACGGCAGCGAGAGAACAGAGAAGTTAGTTGTTAGTGTGCTCGCTAGGATATCGCATCCTATGCCTACATATTCCTGTCTAGATACGAGAAATCAGAGCAGCTATAGTTCAGCTAACTACAACAAAACAAGGGAAAGGGAAAAAGGTAGCTCGCTAGGATATCGCATCCTATGCCTACTTACTCTCGTCTGGCACGAGAGCTCAGAGCAAACGTAGTTCGGCGGAAAAACGAATCTCAATTGCGCAGGGGCAAGAGAAGGGGTCTCAATCGCCTGAACGCGAGAGAAAAGGGTTTCAATCGCCAGGGGGCGAGAACAAAGAGGAAGCAGGCTTACGCCTAAACGGGAAGAAACTCGGGACACACACGCACAAACCTGATACGTAGGAGCGAATGCATCGCATGTCACCCAAAGGGTACCGCACTAGACATCCTAGACGATTGAGAAGAAACTCCTCAACTGTCATTTCCTACGTATCTAATGAAACAACTTACAACACTCGACGGTTTCCTGAAGACTTGAATGAGATGATGTTGAACGAAGCAGCTCCTGTTGGCTCCTGACATGCGCGCAAGCTCCATTCCAATCTTCTCCTCTCTGGATCCTTGATGATGACGCTCGAATCAAGACCAATGTGACGCTTAGACCGTCATGGTTCGAATTATACGAGAAATCGGACTCTCAGAGGTAGCGTATTGATGTCCGTGTCAAAGACAAGATAGAGAAATGATATCGACAATCATTCTCCAATTGAATCGTGTCACACAGCCGGCCAAAAATAAAATCGAGATAAAATCGGATAGGAAAGAAAATAGGAGAGAAACAAGGAGAGAAAAATTACTAACAAATGGAAATAAAAGTCTACTCCTAAAATTAACAATTAATTCTTAATGGAAAATATTCTAAAGAAATATAAAGAAATTGCATAATAGAAAAATAACATACAAAATTCTACCTAAAATATTCTATAATTGCTATAAAGAAAATAGAGTGAAAAAACTATACTAAAGTCTTTATAATACCCTATAAGAAAATAGAATTAAAATCTATAATATTCTAAACTAGAATAAAAACTCTACATTAAATCTATATGATATAATATTCTAAGACTATGAACTATAATCCCTAAAGAAAATAGGAAAATAAAACTAAGCTATTACAATCAATTATCCAATACAGGGAAATTGAAAATAAAGGGAAAGGGGGGTACATTCTGAAAACAGGGTGTAAAGGCAGCAAAAACAGAACTGGGCTTTGAGCCCACAATACATTCAGAAAATAAAACAAAAATAAAAAAACTGGGGGGGGGGGGTGCGCGCAGAAATATGGGGTATAGTCTAAGAACCACTATTTTGGGCCCAGCCCAACAACTACCAAAACTCCAGGGGGGGGTTCGCTAGAGAAATTGGAGGTATGGACTTTAGCAATCAATTGGGCCTAGCCCAACAAGAATCAAACAACCAAAAACGGAGGGTGAATATGGAAACGGGGAGTGTGAGTCCCAAACACGAAATTGGGCCTTAAGCCCAAAGAATCCCAACCGGTTTGGTCCTGACCGAATCTGGGCAACGACGGACGAACGCTTATGAATGGAGGAGTATTGGGGATGAATCTTGCGGATTATTGAAGCTTTGAGGAAGATCTTGATGTAGATCGTTGGACGAAGCAGATCTTAAATATCTATGAAGATCTGGTGTCGAAGGTTAAAGAACACTGTGAATTTACTGGAGAATCGTGAAGAAGACAATACTTACTGTTGATGATTTTCTGATGATTCTGATGAGCAAACGTTGCAGGTTCTTGGATCTGGAGGAGATTGATGCTCATCGATGATAATTGCTGGAAACGGATGAACGCCTGATGAACATTCAAGGTGGATGATGAACGTACAGAGTAAGATTTGGGAAAGTGAAGGAGGTGCGATGAAGTTCTTGAGATTTGGAGAAAGTTCTGGGAATTTGGACGAACATGCGATGAAGATGATGATCGGACGGTGGATTTCTGGGAAACAATTGAACATGCGATGAAGATGATGGTTGGACGGTGGATTTACATATTCCGGCGAGCGGTTATGAAATCCGGCGAGATTTTGGCCATGCACACTGTCGTGGTGATTTCACCGATGACTTTTCCGGCGTTTACATGGGTTCCGGCGGTGAGAGGTGAGAGGGTGAAGGAGGATGCGACACGTGGCCCTGCATGGAAGGGGAGGAGGAGGTGAAGCCACGTGTGAGGTGAGGTGGCGTGCGCAAGACGGGTGGCAAGTGGAGGGTGCATGCAGCGAAGTGTGCAGGCGGAGAGAGAATGAGACGTGTGGCTGCTTTTATAGTGTGCCATGTGGCAGAATTTGGACTTGGGCCCCCAGAACCAGACACCTGGCCCACCGAGAACTGATTAGGGACTCTGATTGCAATTAAGACTCCACTAATAACACACTTAAAATGCTAATGATCATTTAAAACTCCATTAATGCTAAACTTAACTGTAAAACGAAAATTAAATGGATAACTGCCAATTAAAATGAATTAAAAACCTGATTAAAATCTAATTATTAATTCTAACTCCAATTAATTCCCCTAATTAAAATGATTAGCATTCTAACTACTATCTAATTAATCCTAAAAGGAAATTAACACCCAATCAAATCATAAAATGGGGATTAATCCTATTAATATCTAAAAGGACTAATATCTATAAATCTTTAAACAAAACAATTAAATCTAAAATGGGAGAAATTAAATCTAAAAATATTATCTATTAATTTCTAAAAACCCTATTAATATCTAAAAGAGAATTAAATCTACTAATGAATTAAACCTATTAAAAATAGAAAAAAAATCTATTAAACCTATTAAAACTATTTAAAATTCATTAAAAATCTATTTAAAATTTAAGAAAAAACAATTAAATCTATAAAAATAAATTTAAAAATTCTAGAAATAAAAGGGGAAAATCTAAAAATGCAAGGAAGCCAATTAAATCGATTAGAAAACATATGCGCAACTATAGCGAAGTAAGCGGTAAAAACCGGACACCGAAATGTCCTCAAAAACAACAGCGAGAGCTGAAAACACCGGGACGGGTACAAATTCTCAAAATACACTTATTCGAACTGGCCTGAAATGCCTGAAACGCCAGGGGAGGCTGTAATCCCGATAAAATCAATCTGACTGCAAAAATGCAATGTATGCGGTATTTAAGTGCAGAATGCAGAATGAGTCGAAACATAAGCCAAATGCGATAATTGGTTTGTCAAATTTTGGGGTGCAACAACTCCAAGCAGAGGAATAATCACTAAAATCAAGGTTGCAATGTTGAGAACCCAATGAAAACCAAAGGAAATCATCAAGTACCAACATTGAAATGGAAGGGCATCCTCAAAGTTCTACTCAACTATGGGCATACCACACATCCCTCCAAAGGAGAGATGGAGTTTCCCTAGGAGGACTTTACATTATTGGATAGAATAGAAGCACACAATGCATTCTATTTTTGATGAAAGAATTAAAACTAGTTCTAATGGCTCTTCCTAAAACCCTAATTTCCTAAGCTCCTAAAACAACTCCTAAAAGAAAAGGAAACTTCAACTCCAAGCTCCAATCTTCAAGCCACAACAACTACACCAAGTCTATAAGACCTCCCAAGAAGGAAACCAAGCAAATCCAGCTCCAAAGTAACCAACAAGACCAAGCAAGCAAAGGCACACAAAATAGAACACCACAAGCATAAGCAACTTGCAAAATACAACTAAAATAGAAAACAAAATTGTAAAATTCTAATAAAATTCCTAGGGGAACATACATGTTTGAACAACCTAGGGTTAAAATATTAAATCCTAATTCAACTTCTAAGTCACCTAAATAATTTCTAGATTGAAGGGTATCTAGGTGATCCACAAGTTTGGGAAGGCTCTAATCTCAACACCTAAAACAGAACCTAAAGTTGTTCTAAAATTCCAAAAAAAATCCTAAGGGAACATGAATATCTACCCTAAAACATACTAAAAAATCAAAGCCAAATTCATCACCAATTGGAAGAACAAAATTCAACAAAACAGATGGACCAAATATGCAAATATTAAAGAATTAAACAAATTAAGAAAAATCAAATTAAGTTGAAAAATGCATGAAAATGAATTTTATTGATTTCAGAAAATCACAAATCCTCTCAAGATCATGGAGATATTTTTGAAATAATTTTTGGATCAAAATTGAATTTATTGTGATTTTTTGAATCAATAAAGCATTTAAAATAATAAAAATGGCATAAAAGAAATAAAAACTCAGAAATAAAACCACAGCGCTTGGATGAGGAGACTGGTCAAGCAATCCAAGAGCCAGGAGCGTGCCAACGCATTAATGAAACTACTGTGTTTTGGACTCAAAAAAGTCCAACCTCAGATTAAAACACATCCATTGGATCTGGTGGTCAGTCAAGGTCAAAGGCGAGATCCAATGGTCCAGAGATCATCTTCTCCAAAACTCAGACTGGCCTGAGTGAGACTCAGTGTGGTGGCTAGAGAAGACTCCGGTCGTCTTCTCCGGTGAGCAGGTGGTTGCAGGTGTCCAGAAACAACAATCCTTATACCAATCTCATTCAGAATTTCATCAGGAATTCAAATCTCCTATCCATATGTTCTAACTCTCCATAGATTTCAAGATTCGAAGCAATGTTCAGAACATACATCCAGATCAATCATCATCAATTGCAAATCTAAGGCTATAGAATTCATCCTCATGTCACATACATCACTCTGATCTATCTAGATTGCTCTAACTCTCCATAAATCAAGAGATTCGAATCAAAACAGAAATGCTATGTCATGATCAATCATCACCAAATGCTTCCAAATCGATCCTAAAACGATCTACATCTTGTCTAGATCCTAACCACAAGTTCAAATCTAACTACATCATGCTAATTCATGTGGAAAGTTGAAATTTACTAACCTGTTGTAGATCCAGTAACAGAGGTGCTTGGAGCTTGATTCTCCCTCAAAACTCTCCAGATACGTTCAATGATGCACTAGGAAGAGTTTGCAACCTTCAAGTTGCACTGAATTGGCTTGGAACTCAAAACACGATTTCACTTTCTCCTTGGAAATTTTCAACTGCAACTTCAGTGTTCTTCACGAATTACCAGCCAAAATCACTCTGAATTCAATGCAATGAATATATAGAATGGTTTCATGGGCTTTTGAAGTGTGTTTGAAGCCCAATCCATCAATTTGCAAATTCTGATTTTCCTTCTCATGTGCAATGTAACAGTCACGAATTCTCACTTGTAACTTGTTCTAGAAGCTTCATTTTGCTTGCAAATTCCCTTGTGCATGAAATTAAACCAAGAGGGAGGCCTGAACTGCATTTGTAAGGTGTTTGGCTATGTAACTTGCATTTGAAGCAACCATATGATAACTCATGAAAATTGACCTATGCCCCAAAATCTACCAATGTCAATGTGTCTAAAATGAACTTTACAATCAAAATGGTCACTTATGTGACATGTTTTGGTCATTTAACTCAAAAAATCAATTTTCCCTCCATAATCCATTTGAAAATTTCCCTTTTTGAAACAATTTCAAACCAAGTCTTGCTATGAGCTCAATCAATCCATCATGAACTCTTGGCTAGCCTAAAAAACCCATTTTGAACAACTTTCATATTGAACAAAAATCCATTTGACAAGTGCAAGTTGGAGATTTTGGCCTATGATTGAAAATGACCTATAATCTCACTTTCCCAAAATACCCCTGACTTGTAAACCTCATAACTTGAGTTCTACAAATCATATGGAAGACTTATAGTACAATTTAGAAAGCTAAGATCATGAGGAAAAACTTTCGTGTTAGCCAAAAGTTCAGGTGAAACCTCCTTCTAGGTTAAAAATAGCTTTGAAGTCATATGATTTTCACAGACAAATTTCAGTGGCCTCTGAGGACTTGTAACTTGTCTGGGTCGTAACTTGAGTTCTATAAATCCCCTTGAGGACTTCTAGTACTCAAATTAAAGGTATTGAGATGCTCTACAAGTTTCATGTTGGCCAAAGATCCATTTGAAACTTGTATATTGACTTATGTGGTCATGAAGTTAGGCACTAAACATGGAATTTTGCACTAAAACCCTAATTTAGCAACTTCCCACACTCTTGACTCTTCTTGATTTGATCTTGGCACAAAACCAAAAATGTCTTATCATGTCATTTCATGAACTCCATGACCTAAAAGTAGGCCTTGATACCCTTCAATTGCACAGTTGACCTAGGATTAACCAGATGAAACCCTAATTGCTTGCACCTTAACAGTGGCTCTTGCATTTGACACAATGACTTGATTGAGATCTCCCATGGCCCTCTAGGCATTCTATGAGATACATACACATCCTCTTCTCACACTCAACACTTCACAACCCTCTAATGGTCTTCAGTTGATCCTCAAGTTAGGAGAAGATTCGCATTCAAACATATAAACCCTTAGGCACTCAAACCACCTTCTGATGACTTTGACAACTTCTCAATCTTGAATGAGACCTCTTGCTAGGCTTCTCTTGATAAGAATCACACTTGATCCCCTGCTATATGAATGATACCATGATATGCAAATGATATAACTATGCAAATGTTAATGCAATGAATCATAAACCAAGTAAGAAAAGGTTGAGCAAATTTTGGGGTGCAACACTCTCACTACCAAATCACTTGGTGTACAAATCAACCCTTGGGTATCAAATTTCATTAAGGAATTTTTGGGTAGGACGTTGAGTGACGATCCTGTGTCAACCAGGACATGAGACAACAATGATCCTCTGCACTCCATGGAAATATGCAAAGCATGATTGTGATTTCTCCTAGTAGGAGTCAAATCTAAGTGAGTGAAACCTAAACCATTTCCAGCATTGACGTGAGCCACAACCCCTTCCAATTGGTAAACTGAAATTTCCTATGGTACATAAGCTGAATTTAAGATCTTCAACAAAGCATTTCGGTGTGCCTCATAACACAACAACAAATACAAAATAGAAATCTTCAAAGGATATTAATTTAAGTGATCCACAATATTGTAATCACTTTTGCGAATGAGCGTCATAAACTCCTCAGTGTCTTTAGAGAAAGAATCACTACCAGCCTATTGTTGTGTATAATCTTCAACCACTGCCTTTCCTTTTCCCTTATCATTCTTGTCAATATTGGCCTCTAGTGGGGAAAATACTCTTCCACTTCGAGTGATCCCACCTGCATCCACTATGTTCTCAATAGTAGAACCATCATATGATGAACTAGTCAACTCTTGCTTCTTCCCGTTACAACATACTTCTGCCCCATAGTTCCATGGGATGGATTTGGTGCTCTCATACGACACGTGTCTTAGAACAGTAATGATCATTGGCGCTAGCCTAGCCGGCGCTGAAATGTTAATGGTTTGGTAAGGAATTGAAATCGTGGCAATATCTCTTCCGTCATTACTAGCTCCATCAACAACATCTTCCCTAAGAACTCTGTCAAATTATAGATAACCATCATCAATTATCCTCTGAGTACCGTTCTTCAAAAGATCACAGCCCTCGAGTTGCACTTCACATTCTGAATAATTAGTAAAACATTATGGGAATACTCACACCTTCAACAACTTGTCTTTCACGAACCTCAAAGGAGTTTTCAAATCCTCAACAAGTGTTACCAGATTCAATCTTTCTCTATCAATAATTGTAGATGCTTTTGATTGGCTGCATTTTTTGGCAAAACATTGATGGATGTATGAATGTCATGACTGATGTTATGAAATACATAATGCGTATTATGCAGGGTAAGTTGGGATAGCTAAGAGAGAGTTAAGTTGGATGTCATGCTGAATGTTATGACATCAAGCGTATGACATCAGGGCGCACAGGTTTTAGTTTCTGGTATTAGCTCAGGCTATACTTCAAGAAAAATTTTAGGAAGTCTAGTTATCTCAGGCGACATATCAGGCATTGCTGAGGATAACATGGAATGCCCCTGACCTAATTGGACGTGCGCAACTTGATGAAGAGAGGTTTATCTTGGGTAAACCTAATTTCTACACCTAGGCCCAAGGACTGTATGCTGCTTATATATACAGAAGTAGAAATCCTAATTAGTTAGGGCTTTTAGACAGAGACTGAGAGATTGTGTGTGTGGTTCTGTGTTTTAGGGTTTTGAGAGTCTCTTGTGTGACACTTTGTAAGTCACCCTTTGTATCTTTGGATGCATCGTGGTAGACATATTTAGGCTGTTATTGGTACAGTGTAAATTGTTCACTTAAAGCTTTTAAGCAAGAGTGTATTGTTCTTGATTGAAGCTGTTAAGCAAAATCAAGTATTGTGACTTTGAAGAGTGTCTTCTAAAGTCTTCCTTATGTATTAAATTAGTTATCACTGTTGTGATTGTGGGGAGTGAGAGGTGTCTTTTGTCTAGTGTGTTCTAGGCAGAAATTACATTGGGTAGAGATTAAGTGAAGAGTGTAAACTGGGAGTTTAGCTCTGAATTAATTGTGCTAATAGTGGATTTCCCTCCTGGCTTGGTAGCCCCCAGATGTAGGTGATGTTGCACCAGACTAGGTTAATAATTCATTGTGTTATTTATCTTTCAGCATTTACAATTCTGCATAATTTAAATGGTTAGATAAAATAGTTCTGTCAGTCTGCAAATGTTAAAACAAACGTCATGACATTGGTATGTCTTAAAGGAATTTAAAATGGTCATATTTTGCCCTTGTGTTGTTTTAGCAGAGTTCAATGTTCTTACATATGACTGGAACATCTGAGATATGCATACCAGAATTTCAAATAGTATCAGAGCAGGCATCCTATCTGTTTTGGATGAGATCTTGAGACATACTTTCTGGTGTTTTGAACAAGGAGAAGTGGTAGCTGATTTGCTGATCTTGCTAAAAGTTTGAGCTACTGCTTATGGAGTTAAGGAGAAATGTGTGTTCACTCCTGCTTGTGAAGGATTCTATGTATCTGTTGTTGTACCCTCTGATATAGGAGTTCCCATGACCTGTTGTATGTTTTGACATCTTGTTTAGGGCATGTTGAAGATGTTCTTTTGGTGGTTCCGCTGCATATTTTTCTTATGAAATAACTCTAGTAGCCCTGGGAGAAGATTGGATTATATACAGTTTGATGTATGGCTGTGGTAGGTGTGTAGACGGTTGGAAATTGGTGTTTGTTGCTGCTGATTTTTGTTTCTACAGGTTGCTGAATGTCATAGTTGTGTTGCTTGTGCGTCTGGGTTGTTGCTTGGGTGCTTGGGATGTTCTGTTGTGTATTACAAGTTGCTAAAGGCTGTTTTAGAGAAGTTAGTGGGAGGTGATTTATTTTCACCACTCATGACTTGCACGGGCTCTATTATCAAGAGGAAGTCATAGGCAAGTTGAGTCAAGGGTGTCAGACTTGATGTTTACACATTAGAGATACTTATACTAAAGAATACTTTTGGTATTACTGAAGTGTAAATATCTAACAGATGGTTTTCTCAACAAGTTGTGTGGATTTAAGATCAGTTGCTATTTGTGGACTACACACGTATCCATGAAGTTCAGAGAAGGATTTATTATAAGGATTTAAAATTCATTGCTATTCGAGATATTCTCAAATATTTAATGGATTATCCTTAGTTGATAATCATGTTGTCATATCAGTTGTAGCACAAGTGTCAGGCCCCTGATTGGTTTGGATATGATGTTCAACCAGATGTTGAGACATTCCATCAGCAGAGATTGTGCAGAATTCTGTTGATTCAAGGAGTGAATCACTAGATCAAAGGAGATATAACTGATGATCTTGGTACCATACACATGTGTGGTAGGATCTGTTTTTATTCTAGTAAGGTTCTTGGCAAGAAACTAAGGTTAGAAGGTAGTGCTGATGGAAGTGAAGATGAAGACATTTTTCTTGGATCAGTTTATTGGAGTGCAACAGGTGTGTTCTAGTGAAAGCATCTGATATTTATCTAGAAAGTTTCCTGGCAAGAAATTTGTCTAGAATATGGTGTTGGTGATAACACTGCTTGGGTCAGTTTATTTCTGATCTAAGTACATAGGAACATGTGACCTTGCTCATCTTGGAGGTCAAGGATAAGTGGCAGTTATCTTTGACTTTCTGAAGAAGTCTCTACTTAAGGAAAGCGGGATTCCTTCTGTAAAGATCTATTGTGACTAGTCTTCTCTGTAGAATCAATCTTTGGCATGTTTGGTTTCTCGAAAGCGGAGTTTTCTGGAGCAAATGCATTTCTAAGGTAGCTATTACAGAATAGAGGTTGTCTACTCAAACCTGATATCATTAATCAATTCTATGAGAACATGGAACTATTTTTCTGTTATGTGGAGAAGGTTATTCTAAGTGGCAGAATGAAAGCCTGAACTCTCCAGCAGGATGTCTGATCAGATGTTGTGACATCAAGCAGAAACTTCAGTTTGCAGGAGCTGTGAGAAGAAGTAGATGTTACAGGTCCAAGTCTTGGTGTATCTAAGATGCCTTTCTATGGAGCAAGTAGGATATGTAACTTGAAGATCAAGTTTGCTTGGTGGATCAGAAGATTTTCTAGAGCTCTGGAAGCAGCTGAGTAACCAAACCGTGGCATTTAGTTATTTAAAGAAGTGTGCTTCAAGAAAATTACTCTTGTGCAGAAGGGTAGTTGTTTGAAGACCAAAGAAGGTTCTGATTCTATTCATATATTGGAGCTTGTGGTAGAAGCCCTAAGTTGCGTATGGAAGATTACCCTCTTTTGGAGTTGTATTTGATCAAGCTGGTGGAGCTGTGTTCTCTCACTACAAGAAAAACGATGGATTGCGACGGTTATTTTGGCAGGTTACGACAGTTAAAACCACCACCAATTACATTCTACGACGGTTGTAGTACCGTCGCAGAAACGTGTGTCCCCGGGCTGTTTAGCGACGGTTGAAAAAACCGTCACACACAACCGTCGTTATATTTCACGACGGGCTTGAACTGACCTAAACTGGAGATAGTGACGGTTAAAGACCGTCGTTACTAGCCTTTTGATTTTTATTTTCATTGTTGATTGTGACAGTTTAAAACTGTCGTGAACTCTATTTCACGACTGGTTGGAACTGACATAAATTGGAAATGACAACAGTTAAATACTGTCGTGAATATCCTTTTGATTTTTGTTACCATTGTTGATTGTGACGGTTTAAATTTGTCGTGAATGTGATATCTTGACGGTTCATTATTAATTTTTATATATTGTTTTATAATATATTCTTTTATTTAAATTATTATCTACTAAAATAGTTATATTATTTTTTTCTTTAAATTATTTATACAATAATATTTTTATTTATAGTTTTTTTTTAATTTTTTCTATCGCTTTTTAGAGTAGTAAAATTATTTCCAATACTTAATATCAAATAAACAGTATAATATCGAAAAAACGTGAGTTTCATAATAATGTAAAATGAAAGTTCCATAATCATGTCATGTAATACAAAAATCCAAAAATATATCAAATCATAATCTTATAAAATAAGTATCATTGTGCCAAAAATGAATAAGTATCATTGTGCCAAAAATGAATACAGAATTGTCATCAAATTTTACAAGATCTTGTGAAGCTGCTGCGACCTCAGAAGCCTTTACTAATAGATCAGCTGCAGGCGAAAATCTGACAACCCTTCTCACAATAAGGTGGCGATAGTAGTCCTGGACAGCCTGAAATTTCAAAAATTAAATGAATGAAGATTAACCATCACAACTCCTTATTGTTTTGCCAACACAAAAAAATTATCGAAATAAAAAATGGATTAAAAAATAATAATATTGATGGGTTATAAAAATTGGGGATCCCGTTCAGAAAAAGAGTACTCCCCATTCATAGTAAATATAAATTTTGTTCATTTTCAGCAACAAACTTACCCAAAACCATGATATGTAAATTAGAGCTGCAAAATCTACAAAACCTCAATAGTACTAGTGATAAAAAGAAATACAAGCTACAGACTTACTTGCCAGTGAGAGGAAGCTAAAAGCACTCTCGTCCGAATTGACTTTACATATTCATATGCAGCATCAGGTGACATCAATTTGTAACTAAATTAGGGAAAAACGTCAAAAACAGTAACAAACAAGTGTATAATAACTAAATTGTAATGAAGCATAGTTATTACAAGCCTACGATTAGATGAATTTTATAACTACTCTGAGTTCTATTTAGTTTTACCCGAAAGTCAGAGGTGAAAAGACTTTAAGAGGGGTAGAAAAATACAGTTACAAATGAGCATAATTACTAAAGTTAAAATAAGAAACATTGCTATTATAAGCCTACCAGTAGATGTATTTTACAACTTCTACATACATATGAATTTTTTCTGACTTCTATTATTATTATTAATAATTATTTTTACCCGGGAGGAGGATGGTGGAAAGAAGTAAAGCTCAAGAGTATAAAATACACTGCACAAAATATACAAAGAAACATCCAACACATAATATCTAATCAGGTCAAGAACTACGCAACATTCTAAATTTTCACCAAACTTGCAGTTTCAGGACATACTTTACGATATGAATTTAGAAGTGTTCTTTCTAGTTTCTTGTCAAGCTTTTCCAAAGGCAGCCCACTGGAAAAATTAATCACAAAAGGTTTCACGTCAAGACAGAAGCTTTGGTAAAAGCAATGCCATAAGTACAACTAACAAAAAAGACACGTTAATACCTCTCTTCTGTCACAGCTCTGAATGATGACATGAATGTTTCCACCCTCTATTGTATTGAATATTCAAATATTAGTTGCAGCATCAAAAATCAAACAGAAAAAATAAGTTTCAAACTATAACAAGATATTTCCAGCCAACCAGCTGCAATTGTGAACTGATAAATGATTGAGTGAACCTATACAATAAGCCTTAACCATAATGTTTCAGAAATAAAAATGCTAACCTTTCCTTCCAATGCTTCTACAACAGCAAGAGCCTTATTTGCAAGAGCTCCTGGAAAACTCTTGGACTACAAAAGAAAATAACAATAAATGTAATATTTGAAGTCATTTTATGTGTTCCACAAAAGAAGATGGTTTACAAATATCTAAGATTCTATATACTAAAAGCATCAGAACAGAAAAGAACAACTTTCCAAGTAATGCAATATTGAAAACCTAATATAGCTATTGTTCACATTCAAAATAGAATTAAACATCATTGTATCATAGAATTCATTGCATCTTAAGATTGATAGTATCATGTGAAATTATGTTTGCTTTGATTAAACTTGTAAAATGTATTCATTCTAATTCTGATTATAGACATCATTATGCAGAGTATTATCATTTAATATTTTGCTCTCAAGTCTTACAATTGCAGCTCTATCTCCAGGACTAAACGAAATAGACTCAGAATTTGGAGATTCCTGCACTTCTACTCCGTTCTTTAATTTGTTGTGCTCATCCTGCAAAAGGATGAATCCATAGTGTTTTTAGATCTTATTAAACCTCAAGAAATATCAACAGAATAATTGTTGTATATAATACCAAGTCATGAAGAAGCATGTCAACCATAGGAGCTGCTACTGTCCTTAGTAAATGCCTATGCAAAACAACCTGGGCATCAAAGATACATTAACTTACTCTTGTTTCAACAGTGAAAATAACATCTTCAAATTTCAATTAACTTGACTTACAGAAGTTGATTGATCATCTTCAAACAATTCTAAGGCTTTTTCATACAAACGCATGTTTAAGAAAGACTGCCAAAAAACAAATCACACAAGGACATGTTCAGATAAGTATCCTCTAAGAAAAGATAAGAAAATATAAGAAAAGTTACTAACATGGACACAGTGGATGAAGAAAGTACAAAAAGATACTACAAAGCAGTTAAACCTCATCAAGTTTTTTCTGAAAATTATCAAGCAATTGTTTCATTCTTTCTGCATTGTCTTTAAACAATACCTTCCTATGAATCGTTTCAGGATCATCAATACCTGTCAATTTGTAGCACATAATTTAAGAAATTCAATAAAATGCTAATGCAGAAAGAGTATATCCAAAGTCATAATTAGCAGACCTTCTTCTTCAAAATCAGGAATCAAGGCTGTAATCTTCTCCATGATCCATTCTTCTGAGGGATTACTGAGATTATCCTCTTTCATTTTAAGTGATTCTTTCCTAGAACCTTGCTTTGAATCTGATGTTTGTGAAGATGTATCCTTACCCCTTTGCTGGCTTTTCTTAGATTTGGTAGAAGTATGCTCTTGGTTATTAGCACCACTTTCAGGTTGATTTGCTAATGTATTTCCAGTGGCTTTCCCTTTTTTCTTCTTTGGTCCTTTATCAGCATGCTTGTTGGAACCACCGTCACTTGCCATTTCACTGGACTCACTCAACCTGCTTGAATCATACCCTGCTTTTACTTCATTGGCTATTGGTAAATCACCAGGTTTTACAGAACTTGAAATTATCACCGTTAAGCGTCGATGCCGTAACATTCATTAACATGATGGAACAGAACTTGAAATCCAAAAGCAGGGCAGCATACAAAGTGCAGATCAATCATAACAGACAACAGTAACATAACTATAAGGATAACGCTAAGACTTCTGAATCTCGACCGTACGCTAATTATCTCTATGCTAACAAATTTCACACAAAGCTACAAGCAGGCTGCACAAATTTCAGCATACCAAGACTTCATATAGCTTGCAAGTTATTTACAAAGAGGTGGTCATAAACTTATAACATGAATAAAAACAATGTGAATCGCACGCTCACGACACACTCCAAACCAAAACATGCAGATTTCATAACTTCAATACACATAAGAATCACCAACAACTTAAATATACCACAAAGTTTAACTCTGAATCTCTTATCACGAATAAAGTTCTAGCCTGCAGGATTAACTGATTTAAGCGACTTACTCATGATCTATAATCAATGCAAACTTTAAAATATTTAAGGCAACTTACCCAATCAAGAATCATTCCCTTTTGGACTGGAACATTACCAGCGTCGAGTGCTTTTTGTCCTGTAATGAGCTCCAAAAGTAATATACCGAATCCAAAAACATTTGTTTTTTCAGAAGACTAACCAGTTGAGAGATACTCGGGCACAATGTGTCATACAGTGCCGCGTACTGCAGTAGTTACATGTGAATCCCTTTGATCCAAGAGCTTAGCAAGACCGAAATCTCCCACCACGGCTTCAAAACTTTCATCTAACAAAATGTTTGCGGCCTTAACATCTCTATGGATTATTTTTGGATTGCATTGTTCGTGCAAATACAAAAGCCCGCGTGCAGCTCCAACAGCAATGCGTGTTCTCCTGTTCCAATCCAAACATGGCTTTCCACAGAAACTCTCTGCTTAGGAATAAGAGAAACGAGAAAATCTATTAAACTTTAGGGACAGTACACTAGATCGTAGCAAAGGGAATATTACAAACCTCTCAAGCGATCAGCAACACTTCCGTTCGGCATTAATGGATAAACGAGTAACCTTTCATCTGGTGTCATACAAAATGCATAAAGACACAAGAGATTACGATGTACAACCAAGCCAATCATCTCAACTTCGGTTTGAAACTGCACTTCTCCGGTATAATTGGGATCTTTCAGCCTCTTTACCGCTACCAGCATTTTGTTTGCAAGGCATCCTTTGTATACAACACCAAAACTACCTTGTCCTACGATATTTTTCGAAGTGAAATTTCCAGTAGCAACTTGCAGTTCACGGAAGGAGAACCTCTTCAAATGACCAATACCGAATTCGTAATCTTGCTCCACTTTAAATGTCAATCAGTACATATCAGAATATGTGCATGTTTTGAAGAGAATAAAAAAGCAAAGAAGTTTGTTTCTGGAAGTACCGTAAGATGAATAGAGGATACGTGATTTGTACCAATGCAACCAATAGACGAGCAGCATCACTGAAATTACAAATGTGCAACTAATGCCAATAATGACCGAAATCAACGTGTGGCGATGACTGTTGATTGTTTGAGAAGATCTTGTATCTGAAAGTGAACCATCTTTCATTTGTATTTCAATTCACTAACTTAATAGGGTTTTGAAAGATGCAAGATTAATGTATATTGCCGTTTACCGGCTTCGAACCGCGCATACAAAGTTGTGAGGATGAGGTACAGAGAAAGTTGTTTCCTGAAATACTACAAAGATATAACGTAGCTAGCTCAGTTCGCGAGCTATGGAATACGAAAATGTTTTACGCTCGAAGTCTAGAGTTTGAGTCGAATCTTATGCCATTGAAAAACTTACCTATAGCCTTTTGCTAAAATTTTGGGAGTAGGACCACTGAGATTATTGAATGACAAATCCCCACAACATGTAGAAGGGTTATTAAACTAAATTATAAGTATTTAAAAGGAAAATAAATGCGCACAAAACTGCGACAGAGCACATACAAGAAGGAAAGTCCTGTGAGATTAGCAACAGGTTGAGGGATCTGTCCAGATAGCTTATTTTTGCTGAGCCGCCTGAAATTCTTGGCATGAACAAATTAGGAAGTTAACAGTTATAGAAAGGCTAATGATGAGTTATGTTATATAACAAAAGAATCATCGTCGCTAAATCTATTCGTCAAGCCACACTCATAAGTAACTAAATGAGTCAAGGAGCCCAAAGAACTAGGAATGTTCCCAGTAAGAAGGTTGCCAGAAAGATCAAGAGTCTGAAGCTCTGGTAGGTTTCCTATCTCGACCGGTATAGGACCGGATAACTGGTTGTTCTGCAAAAACCTAAGATAATACAATGGAAAAACTCACTTATAAGAAAAACTTTCCACATTTCCTAACAAAACTGTAAATAAAGTAAGTGCAGAACATTCAAATAGTAACTCACAATGTTCGAAGATGGCTCAAATTTCCAATTCCTGAGGAAATTATTCCAAATAAACCTGCACTGGCCATTTCCCTGACAATATATATGTTTAATAATCAAGATTATACAGAAATAACAGACAAACAGGCAATAAGATGCGTCACTACTCCTTTTTAGATGGCAAAACCAATTCTCTTAAAAATTACATCCATTGGCCATAAAGACAAAACATTCATAGCCTGAGCCTTTGTACTCTCAGTAACAGATTCACCGGTGCTAGAAAACCAAAAGTGTCAAAAGGCGAATGCTATGAAAGCAAGTTGATTGTTGAAAGACACTTTCTCGTGACACTTTACAATTGAAGCTAGAAAATGGAATTTTGCCTCTAGAATTGAACTTTAGTCTATTGAACTCACTTTTACATAATCAATTAATTCAAAATCAATTTCTTGTGAACCCATAACCAAACACAAACTAAGTGATATAAACTAGAAAAACACTTACAAGGAAATGTTATAACCCTCAGAAGAACAAGCAACCATGTTCCAAGTACAAGGGTCAACCGAATTAATATCCCAACCATCCATAACATGCAACCCATCATTCATCTTACTCTTCATAGACATCAAAGAAGCCACTAAACAAACATGTATACAACTGAAACCAATTTAGTTCAAACAATCTCTCACCTATAAAAAAGAATAAACTTTGAGAAAATGTGAATGAAAAAACCTTCATAGTTGACACCCTTTGGAGAGAGAAGACTTTCAGTACCCTCAACAACGAATGACACCAAACTCCATAGAAAAATCAAGAAAACAAGCCAAGTAATCACTTTAACACCTTCCATGTAACAAAAAGGCTGATTCTAGTAGTGGGAAAGAACAAAGTTTGAAACTTTTTGAATGGATCTTCAGTTAAAAGGAAGCAAGTGAAACCCTTTTGCCTCGAGAGAAGTGAGATTGAAATGGTGAGTTGTACGTAAGATCAGGAAGAGAGCTTGTGATTTGGGAACATGGCAGTGTTTGTCGCATGGTTATGATTCTGTGAGAGTGATCACGTGAATGTTGTACTATGGAAGTGTCGTGTTTTGAGTCAGTTGAAAGTGTTGGATATTTTTGTTTTAAGGTTATGATTGTAATTGAACAGTGGAGATTTAATAGGTTGTTTGAGTATTACGAGTATTACAATAACGAAAATAATAACGAAAAAGAAAATCGATTATCCCAAATTGATATTTGAGGATCGCAGAGTCGATGATGGAAACCTAAAAATTTGAAATTCTACAACAACAATAAGTGAAACGAGGAAAACGAGAGAGAGAGAAAAAGAGGTTGATTCATAAAATAGAAATAGAAAATTTCCATGATCTATCAGAAGATGGATGAGTGGTTGTTAAAATCTTCAAGGACGTGAGCGGCACATTCTTAAAAAGAAGTGAAAAATTCGTGGAAATAATTCTCATTTTTTGCTAGAAGATGAAATTTTGGAGCACGACGGCTGGATATCACCGTCACAGATGAAATTTTGACAATTTTGAACTAACGATAACGACTGTAGCTTCCAGTCATAATACAGTTTTATTTTAATAAATTTTTTTATTTCTCTATTTTAATTGAATTATTTTGTTTATTTATATTTTATAATATTATGATTATGAGTATATATAGTTTAATTTTATATTTAATTTTTATTATAAAAATTGTTTTTAAAATTTTGATATATAATTTAATTTTAATACTTTAATTTTGGATATAATATTTTCAATTTAATTTTTACTATAAAAATTGTTTTTAAAATTAAAGTTTTATTTTGAGTATATATAATATTTTCATTTTTATGTATTTTAAGTTTAATTTATTACTATAATTATATTTTATAAATAATTTTAGTCATTTATTTATTTAAAATACATAGACTTATTTAGATCCGCCAGTGGTTATAATTTGTGTTACTGGATTTAAGGGACGACAGTTGTTCTACCGTCGGGACATAAAATTTAGGGCGGCACTTGAGACAGTCATGAACTTATTTGTAGGACGACTTAATGATAACAGTCGTAATATTTAATAATCTTTTAAAAATATAAGGACGGTAGGTGTATACTGTCGTGAAACGCGTCTATATATTAGAGTTACGACAGTTATCAAGTAACTGTTGCAATTTTTGTGTCGTAAAACTCTAATTTTCTTGTAGTGTCTGAAGATCTTCATTTGGATTACAAGGTAGTAGTAAGTCCAGTTGTGGGCATATTAAGAACCATTGGATGTTGTGTCTATGATATGTTAGGATGTCCTAACTAATGTCAGAACATCATTTTGTTTGTTGGTCTTGAAGATCTATTGTGGAACTTGTGATTCACATCTTGACTAAGAAGTACTCTATCTTGTCATACGGGAGAATGATGAGGTAAAAGACTGCCTTGGAGTATGATGTGAAGAGATTGTACAAGACTGGAGTGGATCATTGGTTGATTGCATGAAAGTCTGGATTCTGATGTGAAGATTCACCAGTTAAACCAAAAGTGTTCTAACTTATCATATGGGAGAATGATGAGGAAAGAATGTCTTGAGATACTGTGGTGATCTTGGAGCATCTTTTATAAAAGATAGGGGAGAGCTTCTGTCTGATGGATGTACTAGTTGCCTGTGGTTCAAGCAGTGGGTGAATGCATTCAGCAGGTGTGTTGAACAAAGAGTGAGCACTTGAAGACCTGAAGATGAGTCTTATGTTTTCCATTCACGTGCTTCTGGAAAAAGAGCACTAGTTATCCTTGATATGGGGAGTTATACTTCTAGGATCTGTTGCTGCAATAGTTCAGTTTCAAAATTATTTATCGTCTCAAGCAGGTTGTGATTGTATGCCTCTATGAGGATGGAATGTCAGACAAGATGTTGTGACATTATGTTACTGCTCTAGCTCACGGTGAACCTGACAGTGTATTTTTTTGGTTCTATCATTAGGTATCAATGGATCAAATCAGATTTTTGGGGCCTCTATCCAAGTGTTTTGTCTTGTATGGCTGGTGAAGATGAAGATCAAGACATCATTAGCTCTGAGTTTGTGTATAAGGAAGGACTTTCACCCTGTCATCTTGCAGATTTTTCTAGCTGAATATGAGTAATCTTACAGACAGTTATTTTTATCCTGCAACTGCTTCTGCTATTTGGTCTAGTATGGGTTGTAAAGCAAGAAGTGTAAAGTTGCAGTGTGTGATGAAGTGGTTCTTCATGTGTTTGAGTTCTCTCTTTTAGGGGGAGTGCTGATTATGCATGATAGAGGAGCTGTGTACCTGTATGATGTGTAGCTGCATCACTGTTCAAACCAACATTGGTTTGTGTCTAGGAGAATTTAGTTTTCTCTGCAGAATATTTTTGTGTCTCAAATTGGGGATTTAAAATCCATTGCTACTTGGAAAGTATTTAATTGATTGTCCATTAATTGGTGATGTCAAAAATTGTCACTCTTGAAGGTGCAACTTCAGACAAGGCAAGAACTCAAGATTCAATGACTTGGTGCTTAAGATTCTTAATTCTATTTGTAATTTCAAACAGGATGTCTGAACATTATGTCTCTGAGGAAGCTACATGAGAGTTTATTTCTCTCTATGATGTTCTAGTGTTTGTGATGATCTGTTAAGCTGCTGCCGTTGTGTCCTACTGAGAACTTCGTGTGTATCCTATATATGGACTACTATGGAAATAATAAGCCTTGTGGTTGATGTCTTATAAAACCAAGGTGAGTGGGAAAGGAGTTGATGTCATATATGATGGGCTAGAATCATGATTGATTTTACTGTGTTTGAGTGAGTTCAGCAGGGGGTGATTTGAAAGCTAGAGTTCAGTTGTGGTTAAGTCCTTGCCCATGGATTGTTGCTACTGTGGTGCAGTCCTTATATTGATTAGGGATTAAGACGCTTGTGTATCTGATTCAGTTTGTGTTTATCTCATGGGAGATTGTGAGATGGCAGTCTGGAGATTTGGACATCATGTGCAAGATGTTAGCTGAGTCTTGTTTTAAAGTATGGTGATGATGATTCAGTTTTTGGGTTGGCTCTGAGTGATGCGTTATGAGGTTATGTGTACATTTACTCCAATTGTTGTCAATTTTTGGCTCAACAAAGGGGGAGTAAAGTGTTGTTATTTTTTGCTACTGCTATGGAAAGAGCAGTGTTGTTACTTGCTGAATGCAACTATCAAGGGGGACCTTGATAGTTTGTGAGGTTGGATGTAATGAGAAACCTACTGCTGTTTCTGCCCTGATAATTTTGTTTGGTTGTTTTAGCCAAAATATGCCAAAGGGGGAGTTTGTAGATGCTTTTGATTGGCTGCACTTTATGGAAAAACATTGATGGATGTATGAATGTCATGACTGATGTTATGAAATACATAATGAGTATTATGCAGGGTAAGTTGGGATAGCTAAGAGCAAGCTAAGTTGGATGTCATGCTGAATGTTATGACATCAAGCGTATGACATCAGGGCGCGCAGGTTTTAGTTTCTGGTATTAGCTCAGGCTATACTTCATGAAACATTTTAGGAAGCCTAGTTATCTCAAGCGACATATCAGGCATTGCTGAGGATAACATGGAATTCCCCTGGCCTAATTGGACGTGCACAGCTTGAAGAAGAGAGGTTTATCTTGGGTAAACCTAATTTCTACACCTAGGCCCAAGGACTGTATGCTGCTTATATATACAGAAGTAGCAATCCTAATTCATTGAGCTTTTAGACAGAGACTGAGAGATTGTGTGTGTGGTTCTGTGTTTTAGGGTTTTGAGAGTCTCTTGTGTGTAACTTTGTAAGTAACCCTTTGTAAATTGTTCACTCAAAGCTTTTAAGCAAGAGAGTATTGTTCTTGATTGAAGCTGTTAAGCAAAATCAAGAATTGTGACTTTGAAGAGTGTCTTCTAAAGTCTTCCTTTTGTATTGAATTAGTTATCACTACTGTGATTGTAGGGAGTGAGAGGTGTCTCTTGTCTAGTGTGTTCTAGGCAGAAATTGCATTGGGTAGAGATTAAGTGAGGAGTGTAAACTGGGAGTTTAGCTCTGAATTAATTATGCTATTAGTGGATTTCCTTCCTGGCTTGGTAGCCCCCAGATGTAGGTGATGTTGCACCGATCTAGGTTAATAATTCATTGTGTGATTTATCTTTCAGCATTTACAATTATGCATAATTTAAATGGTTAGATAAATAGTTCTGTCAGTCTGCCGATGTTACAACAGATGTCATGACATTGCTAAGTTTTAAAGGAATTTAAAATGGTCATGTTTTTCCCTTGTTCTGTTTTAGCAGAGATCAATGTTCTTACATATGACTGGAGCATCTGAGATCTGCATACTAGAATTTCAATTACCATATTCGCTCTTACCACACCATGATTTGGCATCGGGTTTTGGCTCATATTAGGCCCCTTGTTGGTGAAATTAATAGCCTTTGAGTCAAGCAGGTTCTGAACCTTGTGCTTGAAGGCTTTACAATTATCAATATTGTGGCCTGGGGCGCCCGAATGGAATTTTCATCTTGCATTAGTGTCATAACCAGGAGGAGGTGCACCAGTGAGAGGCGCCAAGGTTCTCTTTTGAATAAGCTGCAACTGAGTAAATGTTGCAAGAGTTGAGAGTACGACATCAGCGGGGTCTCAAATTGTCTATTCGTTATTCTCTGTTTGCCGACGTAAGGTCGTGGAGCATTAACCTGTTGTTGAGGTGGAACCGGGATGGCTACAGTAGCAACTTGATGATGATAATGAGATTGCGCTATACCCTTACCCCTGTGAGAGATAGCGTTAACATCCGCTTCCCTCTTCTTAGGGTTTATTGTATACGGTTTCTTTATTCCTCCCGAAGAGGATCCACTTCCATTTGGAATTTTTTCCAGACTTAATTCCACTTTCTTCTCTCTTACCTGCCCTCACCAAGTCGGAAAAACTTGCAGACATACAGCCTATCAGCTTCTCATAATACACCCAAGCAATGTAGCCATAAACATGTCAATCAATTCTCTCTCCATCATGGGAGGTTTCACCTTTGCTGCTAATTCCTGCAACCTCTGGGCGTATTCTTTGAAGCTCTCGTTGTTTTTCTACGACAAACTCGGTAACTGCACCCTGTTCAGCGTCGTATCACTATTATACTGATAGTGGCGAACAAAGGTCTCTTCCAATTCTCTCCAGCTTCTGATATGAGTTCTCTCAAGCCCCATATACCATTCCAAAGATGCTCATGCCATAATATCTTGAAAAAATGCATTAATAGCTTCTCATCATTAGAGTATGCAGACATTTTCCTGAAGTATTCCCGAATATGTACTCTAGGACAGGTCATCCCTTTGTACTTGTCAAAATCTGGCACCTTGAACTTCGGGGGAATTTTGACCCCTGGAACTAGACCGAGATCAGACATATCAATCCCTAAGAATTTTGGTTCTCATAAGAATTCATCTTTTCTTCGATCAGCTTAAACCTGTTGTCTACTTCAGATTGAAAACCACCCCTCCATATCCCTCATAGAAAAGATATCATCATGGTGATCTTACCATTAAGGGCCAACAACCTCGTGCACATCACACACATTTCCACCAACAACATTTCCAGCTTCATTAATAGCACCTCCTCCCAGAGGTATCACAATAGTAGGAATATTAGCGCCATGTGGCACCGAAACACCAACAGGTGGAGGAATAACACCAGATCCTCCATGCAAGACACCCTCTTCATCAACCCGTGCTATCAGCGGTTAAACTAGAGTCCTCAATTGTTCTTGTCCGTTAGCCATATTCTGCAATAGCTCTATAAACTAAGTCATGCGAGCCCTGACTTTCTGTAATTCAGCCTAAACCTGATCCATAGTCCTTTGCTGATTCCCTCGAGTTGAGTATCTATGGAAACTGAACTCCTCAATCCTGTTACTGAAGAAAACCAAGTAGAGATAAGAATAAAAGCCACTGTAGACACTTGTGATGCAAATGAAAATGCACCATGCAAAATGCAAACATGTCTATGTATTTACAAGGAGATACCCCCTTGATTCTAATTTCAATAAATATGAACAATAGAGATGGATAAGAATACCAGAAGAATCTACTCATAAATGAAGTAAATTTGAGTCAATACATAACAACAAATGAGAAAGATCTGAATATAAAAAGGTATTGACCCCATCCAACAGATCTGGTGATGATCAAGATACAAAAGAAGAGAAACTACTATGACATATCAGATGATGATCCTCCCCAGCTACCATGCTCCTTGCTCTAGGTTTTAGCCTCCTCGAGCATCATCTTTGTGTTCAGATGATCTTGTCTGGAAACCAATTCCCTGATGAGGATGTCCCTTCTGTGTATAACATCTCTGAGACAATGATAAGTCTCTTCCAAGGCATCTTCACCAAAGGCATCCTCCAACCTGGGTCTATTCAAATCTGCCTGGATCTTGAGCTCTTCAAGCGCTGATAGAATCTCATGGAGTTTCTTCTCACTTGTGCATCTACGAGATGATTCTACCATCACCTCTCTTTCTTTGACCTTGAGTTGCGCCTTCAGCTTAACAATCTGACTGTGAAGCTAGTCTTCCCCATTCTTGTTAGCAATTACAGTAGCATTCCATTGCTCATTCAATTTGGATATCTCCAGATACGCTCTGTCTAAATCCTTCTTTCTATGTTTCAAAATGATATCAGTACTCTTCAGACTCTGATCAATCTACTCTTGCACCTTGATCTCTCTAGATAGCTCATTCTCCAGATTGTTTAATGCTTTTGTATTCACTTTAGCCAAGTGTTGCACCCAAAAATTTGCCCAACCTTTTGCTAACTTGGTTTATGTTTCATTGCATTCTCATAGCATTAGCATTAGCATTTTGCATACCATTGTTCATTTACAGGGGATTGAGAGAGGTGTGCCTAGCAAGAAGAGACTACCAAAGTTTCTAAGCCAAATCAAGGGGTCTTATTCAAGCTATCCAATGCTTATCATCATCAGAGGAAAGCCAAAGTTCTTTGAAGAAGGCAGATGAATGAATATGGTTCACCTCCTATCTTGGAGGCCATGTGAATTTCATCAGATGATATTGATGTTAGAACACAGATTGGTTCTTAATAATATCTCTATGTTTTGATGATAACACTTGTGAAATTTTGTATTAAAGAATTATATACTCTAAAATTTGCTTGAGAATGTTTGCTGCAGATGTTAAAGTGAATATTACTCCAGAAGAAAATTAGATCCGAACATAAGAAATATGTAAGGCTCTGAATCGTCAGAAGCATCTCTTAGAAGATTCTAAACGCTGCCTCCAGAAGTTTCTGAGCGCTGCCTCCAAAAGAATCTGAAGCAGGAGCTACAGAAGAATCTGAAGCAGAAGCTACAGAAGAATCTGAAGTAGAAGCCAGAAGCATCTGAAGCAAAGAGGAATTCTGTATGAAGAGTTTCAAGCACAGTTACTTCAGAAGACTCTGATAGTACTAACGTTGCCAGTACTGAGGATCTGATCCAAAAGTCTACTCTGAACATTTACACGCTGAAAGCACACTTGCTGCAAAGACTCTGATTCAGCAAACTCTGATGAACATCAGAAGGCTCTGACCAATTTAGACTCTGATGATTCTTGCTGAAAATTGTTGAAGAAGATTTCAAAGTTATGTCCGTTGGAATAACCAAACGACTCTTTCCTTATTTATGCTAGACACAAGAACACAGACAAAAAGGATTTCTCTGTGCATTCTTCTTCTAGGAAAGGTCATATGATGTGAAGACAAAAAGGCTCAGACCTTTTTGGTACACTGTTCTCAACGTGAAAGATTTCATGGACTTCTGTGCCTATGAAAGCAAGACTCCATTCATCTTCTTCAGTTGACGAAATACTTGAAAGAATTCATTACAACCTCTCATACAACTTATACATTCTTGTTGAATTTATTTAATTGTTCTTCATCTTGAGTGAAAAATCACAGTTGTGATAAAGCTTTATTAGAAGCATTTTTAACACTTGTATTATTATTACATTTGATTATAAGAGAACCTTAACAAGATCCAGTTAGGATCAGTAGTTCTTGAGAAGACTTTGAACAGTTGTTCTTAGTGCTTACTATTGTAATCAGTTGATTAAATAATGGATTAAGTCCTTGTTTGAGAAAGGCAAATCACTCTTGATAGGGTGGACTGGAGTAGTTGAGTTCAACGAACCAGGATAAAAATCTTTGAGTTTTTATTTCTATGTTTTATTTTCATTCTTATTCAACCCCCCTTCTATGTATTTTCTCACCTTCAGTTGGCATCAGAGCTCCGGTTCTGTGTGTGCTACCACTTCACAGTGACAGAAAAGATCCAGTGAGAAAAACTTTGATATATATATTTGATTGTTATTATGGCTGATACTTCAACATCTAACACTAACAACAAATATGAAGAAAGGGACAGAATCAGCACTAAACCCCCTATGTTTGATGGGGAGAAATTTGATTATTGGAAGGACAGGATTGAAAGTTTCTTCCTTGGTTATGATGCTGATTTATGGGATTTGGTCATAGATGGGCATGGTCATCCCATTGATGGGAATGGCAAGAAAGTAGATAGAAAATCTATGACAGAAGCCCAGAAGAAGGAGTTTAGAAATCACCACAAGGCTAGAACAATACTATTAAATGCAATATCTCACACTGAGTATGAAAAGATCACAAATAGAGAAACTGCATTTGACATGTTTGAGTCCTTGAAGATGACTCATGAAGGAAACCTTCAAGTAAAAGAGACCAAAGCTCTGGCGTTAATACAAAAGTATGAAGCGTTCAAGATGGAAGAATCTAAGTCCATAGAAACTATGTTCTCTAGATTCTAGATTCTTACAGCTGGTCTAAAAGTTCTGGACAATGGCTACTCAACTGCTGATCATGTGAAGAAGATCATCAGAAGCTTGACTATCAGATGGAGACCTATGGTCACTGCTCTGAATCTTGCCAAGGATCTGAACAAGATCACTCTGGAGGAGCTAATCAGCTCTCTAAGGAGTCATGAAATTGAACTTGAGGAAGATGAGCCTCAAAAGAAAGGTAAGTCTATTGCCTTAAAATCTAACAAATCTGTAAAAGCTTTGCAGGTGTTAGAGGAAAGCTTTGAAGAATCTTTTTATGAAGAAGAAGATGAACTATCCTTGCTGTCCAGAAGAATCAACAGACTCTGGAAGTACAAGCAAAGGAAGTTCAAGAACTTCAAAAGACCAAATCAGCGCAAGGAGTCCTCTGGACCAAAAAGATTTGGAAAGAAGGAAGTTGTCTGCTTTGAATGCAAAGAACCTGGTCATTACCAGAGTGAATGTCCAAAGCTTCTTAAAGAAAAGCCAAAAAGGAAGTTTGACAAAAAGAAGAAGGTTCTAATGGCAACTTGGGATGACTCTGATGAATCTGGATCCTCATCAGAATCTGAAGATGAATGCGCCAACATGGCTCTGATGGCAGGAATTGAAGAGCAGAATGAAGAATCATCTGGATATGAGTCTGATTCTGAATCTGACAGAGAAGAGGTACTTTCTGATCTCACTAGGGAAGAGCTTATTAAAGTCTTATCCGAAGTCCTGAAAAATTATAATCAGATTAAGCTCAAATGCAAGAAGCTTAAGTGCAATCTTGGCTATGAGAACAATCTGTTAAAAACAGAAATTGCTAAGCAAAAAGAAAACAATTTAAAAATGAAAGCTGATTTTGAAATAGCTCAACAAAATTCTGAATCTGAAAGTAAGTCTAAATGCAAAAACATTTTAGAATAATATGACTTTAGCTTTCAGAAATTTCTTGCTAAAAGCATAGACAGAAGTAAGATGGCTTCTATGATCTATGGGGTTAGCAGAAATAACAGGAAAGGAATTGGATATGAATCCTCCTCTGGAAAGGGTTTAAATCCAATGCCTGTTGATAAACTTGTTATCAAGAAAACTCCCTTGTACTCTCATTTCAAGTTTGGTCATCTGAATGACATTAAACACACACGTTCTGATCAGAACGTTCCTGTGTTTAAGCCAAAAGTAAGTCAGAACAATACTGTTGTAAAAAGACAGAAGTTTAGACCAACTTTCAAGGCAACTAACCAAAAAGGACCCAAAAAGATCTGGGTACCTAAGGATAAGATTATCCCTGTTGCAGATGTTTTTAGCAGAAAAGTCAAGACGCCAGTCATGGTACCTGGACTCTGGCTGCTCACGTCACATGACGGGAGAAAGGTTTATGTTCCAAAGCCTGGAACTTAAATCTGGAGGAGAAGTGAAGTTTGGAGGGAATCAGAAGGGCAAGATCATTGGCTCTGGTACTATTGGTAATGGTAACCTTCCCTCTATATCTAATGTTCTTCTTGTAAAAGGATTAAAGCATAACCTATTGTCCATAAGTCAATTAAGTGACAATGGTTATGATATAATCTTTAATCAACAATGTTGTAAAGCTGTTAGTCAGAAGGATGGCTCAATCCTATTTAATGGAAAGAGGAAGAGCAACATTTATAAAATAAATCTTTCAGAACTTAAAGTTCAAAATGTTAAATGCCTCTTGTCTGTTAATGATGAGCAATGGGTCTGGCACAGAAGATTGGGGCATATTAATATGAGACGTATATCTCAGATTAATAAACTCAATCTGGTTAGAGGACTTCCTAAGTTGAAGTTCAACTCAGATGCTCTTTGTAAAGCATGTCAAAAGGGAAAGTTTTCAAAATCTTCCTTTAAATCTAAATATGTTGTGACAACCTCAAGACCATTAGAATTACTTCACATTGATCTGTTTGGACCAGTGAAAACTGCATCCATCAGAGGCAAGAAGTATGGATTTGTCATTGTTGATGACTACAGCAGATGGACATGGGTAAAGTTCCTAAAACACAAGGATGAGTCACATTCTGTGTTCTTTGACTTCTGCAAACAAGTCCAGAATGAAAAAGATTTCAAAATTATTAAAGTCAGAAGTGATCATGGTGGTGAATTTGAAAACAAATATTTTGAAAAATATTTTAATGAAAATGGCATTGCTCATGATTTTTCCTGTCCTAGAACTCCACAACAGAATGGGGTTGTAGAGAGGAAAAATAGAACTCTGCAAGAAATGGCTAGAACCATGATCAATGAGACTAATCTGGCAAAGCATTTTTGGGCAGAAGCAATCAACACAGCCTGTCACATTCAGAACAGAGTGTCTGTCAAACCTCTTCTAGAAAAGACTCCCTATGAATTGTGGAGGAACAAAAAGCCCAACATTTCATATTTCCATCCTTTTGGATGTATTAGCTATATGTTGAATACTAAAGAGAGTCTGAACAAGTTTGATTCTAAAGCACATAAGTGTTTCATGCTTGGGTATTCTGAACGCTCTAAAGGCTACAGAGTATACAATACTGAGACACAGATTGTGGAAGAATCTATTCATGTTAGATTTGATGATAAGCTTGGCATTGAAAAGCCAAAGCAGTTTGAAAGTTCTGCAGATAGAGAAGTAGTTCTCACAGACTCTGAAGGCTCAGAGGCAGACAAAGCTCAAGTGAAGGAACCTGAAGCAACGCTAGATGCAATTCCCTTAACTTCTCAGATGAACAACTTAAACATTTCTGAAGAATCAACTGTTAGAGGATCATCTTCCAGAATCAAAGCCTCTCATCCAGAGGATGTAATCATTGGAAAGAAGGATGATCCCATCAGAACAAGATCCTTCCTCAGATCATCTAAAGCATCATTAGTTGGATTGGTGTCAATTATTAAACCAACTTCTGTGGATGAAGCTCTGCAAGACAATGACTGGATTATTGCCATGCAAGAAGAGCTAAATCAATTCACAAGAAATGATGTGTGGGATTTAGTTCCAAGACCAAAAGGATTCAACATAATCGGTACTAAATGGGTCTTCAGAAACAAGTTTAATGAGAAAGGAGAAGTTGAAAGAAATAAGGCAAGGCTTGTTGCTCAAGGTTACAGTCAGCAAGAAGGAATTGATTATACAAAGACTTATGCTCCTGTAGCAAGGTTAGAGTCTATTCATTTACTCATTTCTTTTGTTGCACAGTATAGCATCACTCTATATCAGATGGATGTTAAAAGTGTCTTTCCAAATGGTATTATAGAAGAAGAAGTTTATGTTCACCAACCTCCTGGGTTTGAAAGTGAAAAATTTCCAGAACATGTTTTCAAGCTAAAGAAATCTCTTTATGGTTTAAAACAAGCTCCCAGAGCTTGGTATGAGAGATTAAGCAATTTTGTTCTGGAGAAAAATTTCATCAGAGGAAAAGTGGACACAACACTCTTTTGTAAAACATTTAAGAAAGATCTTCTAATTTGTCAAATATATGTGGATGATATTATATTTGGATCTACCAATGTTATGCTGGGAAAGGAGTTTGCTCAATGTATGCAGGCAGAATTTGAAATGAGCATGATGGGAGAATTCAGATTCTTTCTGGGAATTCAAGTCAACCAAACTCCAGAGTGCACTTACATTCATCAACTAAATATGTTAAAGAGATTCTGAAGAAGTTTAACATGACTGATAGTAAGATGGAAAAGACTCCCATGCATCCAACTAGTACACTTGGTAAGGAAGAGGTAAGTAAGAAAGTAGATCAGAAACTCTACAGAGGTATGATAGGATCTCTTCTCTACTTAACTGCTTCTAGACCTGACATTTTGTTCAGTGTATGCTTGTGTGTAAGATTCCAATCAAATCCTAGAGAATCACACTTAACAGCTGTTAAGAGGATTCTAAGGTATCTGAAAGGTACTTCTAATATGGGTTTGTATTACAGAAAATCTGATGATTTCAAATTAGTTGGATTATGTGATGCTGATTACGTTGGAGACAGAGTGGAAAGAAAAAGTACTTCTGGAAGTTGCCAATTTCTAAGAAGAAATCTAATCTCTTGGTATAGCAAGAAGCAACCCACAATTGCACTGTCAACTACAGAGGCAAAATATATTGCTGCGGCTGGATGTAGCACGCAGATGCTCTGGTTGAAAAGTCAGCTAGAAGATTATCAGATTTTTGAAACAACATTTCTATATTCTGTGATTATACTTCTACTATATGTTTGTCTAAAAACCCCATTCTACACTCTAGGGCAAAACATATAGAAATTAAACATCATTTCATCAGAGACTATGTTCAGAAGGGAATTATAAACTTAGCATTTGTTGATACAGATCATCAATGGGCAGATATTTTCACAAAACCCCTAGTTGAAGATAGGTTCAGATTTATTATGAAAAATATTGGTATGGATTTTTGTCCAGAATGATATTTATCTGAAGCAAATTTCTCAGATGCAAAATGTTTAAAACTCTGAAGTATTTCATCTGTTATTTATTTGATTTATTCAATTATTATTATTTGTGTATATCTGAACTAATCAATCTCAGAGGATCTGAACGTTGGCTAACGTTTCATTTCTCAAGAGAATTCAGAAGCACATGCAAGTAAACACGTGTCACTCTGAATCTAAAAAGATAGCGTGTACACTACTTAAAAGACATTTGAGGTATGGTTTGAATAGTGAAAATCTTGATTTTCCCCCCAATTTGTCAGAATCAATTAATGTTTGAAATGATTTTTATTCTCTTTCATTAATTGTCATTTAATGCTATGTGAAAACGTGCTTTGTGTGTTTGTTTGATTGCCTTAAGTGTTTCCTCTATAAATACCACATTCACACCAATTTCACACTTTTCACATCACAAACAAGTTTATGCATTTCTGTCTTCTATTCTCTCTTCACAAAAATCCTAAACCTTCATCCCAATCATATTCATCCTCTTCAATGGCAACCTCATCTTATACAACAACTCAATTTCAATCAACTATGGCTACAGTTACTTCTGCAAATATGGGTGTAACTCCATTCACAGTACCTAAGAGGACATTGTTGACTCCTGTGGACAAACTTGAAGTTCTCTGTGAATCAATGGTGGAATTTGATTCGCAAGCTGAAAATGGGTTTGAATTTCGTTCAATAATTGATGCACAAGGCTGGGTTAAATATTTTGACAGATTATTTGGACCATTTTACCCTCATCTGGTGAAGGAATTCTGGATACATGCTTCTGTTTATCCAAAATTCATTTTATCTTCTGTTCTGGGAAAGAAGATCATAATAACTGAAGATCTAATCAAAACTCATAGGGTATGAGGAGACTGATGGAGTATGTCATCTGCCATCTGGGCGTGTGGACATGGAGGAAGTTTATGAGAAAGTCATCACTTCTGGACAGGCCTCTAACAAATTTAAGGATCTGAAGGCTAACTACAAAATCTGGGCAAAGATTTTTCTGGGATGAATTCATCACATAAAATCTACCAATTCTCCAGATTATGTGAACAATGAACAACTATACTTCATGTACTGTTTGAGTCCAAGTACAAAGGTAGATCTTCCTTACATTCTTTTTATGCATCTGTGGAACCATATCAATGCTTCAAGAGAATCTGTAAAAGATAAGGGTCAGAAGATCAGGACATGGATTCCCTTTGGAAGGTTGATTTCAGATATTCTGACAGAGAATGGTCTAGTGACTGCTCTGTATGAGGCTGGAGTTAAGGATGAACTTGAATCCATTGTTGGAAAACCTCTGAATGCAAAGAGTCTTCAGAGACTAAAAATTGTAGAGGAACTCACAGCTGCACCCAAGAAATTGAATATTTCTGAAATCAGTCAGAAGAGAATTCCTGTTGATAATTTTCCATTGTGAGGTATATTGATTCATGCAAAGCAGATGGAACGCCCATTTCTGTAGATATTCTGAAAAGAGCAAGAGAACCAATGCTAGATGTATACAATGAGAACATGAGGAAAAGAAGTCAATCAGAAGTAGAAGAAGTTGCTGCTCAGAAGAAGCCAAAAGTTGCTGACAAGCCACATAAGCAAATCAAGAGAAAAGCTTCTGGAGAAGTTCCCTCTATTCCCACCAAACGTATCAAGACTAAAGGTAATAAAACATTTGTATCTTCTTTCTCTAAAATTGTTATAAATGAATCAACATTTAGTTCTATTCCTAAACCCTCTCCCATTCAAAAACAATCTATTCCTGCTCCATCCCAAAAATCTGAACCATCAAAAATTCCTTCCCCACAAAAATCATCTGATCCCATTTCCACTAATCCACCATCTGACCAACAACAACAACACCAGCAAACAAAACTCCAATACCTATAACAAAACTAACAGAACAATCTACACCACAACAACATCCAGAAAAACAACAACCAGATACATCTGAACCCATACAATCTGATCCAGTTACATCTAAACCTCCATCAAAACCTTCTGAGAATCAATCAGAACCAACCAACCCTCCTGAAACAAACATACCTGAGACAGAGGTTCTCAACGTTACACCTCTCAAGAATGTATTGGAAGTGTCTTCTACGTCTTGTACCCCAACCACATCCTCAAAATCATCAGAATCTAATATCCATCCAAATATTCTTTCACCTCCCTCTCTCAGAACTTTTGAAGCTAACCAACCAGAACCACCCATTTCTTCTGAAACTACCAACCCTGAACCAATTCCTGAACCAAAAACATCTGAAATTGTTTAAGTTGTTTCTGCTAAACCTTTTCCATCTGGATTTGATATTGACAACTTTTTTGATCAACCACTTCAATCTGCGTTTATTCCTTTTCTTATTAAGGAAAAACAATCTGCATTTGTTCCCTATTTTGACAATCCAAAGGCTGTGATACATTCTATTCGCAGAATCAAACCATTCTTTCGTATCATGCCAGCCCAGAAGAAACCAACATATCCTAGCCCTCTAATTATTATTCCTGAATTCACCATTCCTCCACCACCTCAACCTAAGCCTTTCATTTTGGAATCCCTTCTGAAACCAAAATCTAGGCTGAATGTTGATAATTTATTTACAAGCTTTCTGAAAGAAATAAAGATGCATTTAGGCTCTGTTCAGAAGAGATGTCTATCAACAATGGATGCAAATGAATCTGATGCTATTTTGAATAGCTTCATCAACAGATTCAATATTGTAGCCTCAAATCTGAAGAATGTATGTTCTGATGATGCAAAGCTCAGATTTACTGAGACTACTAGAAGTTTGCTTTGGACTGTTAAAAGATATGAACCATTGCTTCTTGAAGATGTTCCTTCATGCTCTGAAGTATGTGATACAGAAGTGACTGCTGAATCTGCATCTGAAGAAAACCCTTTGGCTATGACTCTTGTGGAACATCCCTCTGGATCTGTTGCTCCTGACTCTGCATCTCCTATGGAAATTGACTATGTTCCTGCTTCAGGCTCTGCACCACCTTCTTCATCTGAGGTCAAGAAAGAGTATCTTTATCTTGAAGATAAGATTGCAGTTCTGGAAGCTGGTCAATCTGAGATTAAGTCATGGATGGCCAAGCAAGATCAGAAGTCTGAAGACATGACTCAATGGATGTCCAAACAAGATCAGAAGAATGAAAACATGGCTAAGTGGATGTCAAAGCAAGAACAGTCCTCGTCTGAGATCATTAACCTGTTGAAGATGATTCTGTCCAAATAAACTTAGTTTCTTTTCTGCATCTGATGTTTGTGCACATGTACCTGTTTTTATCTGATGTTTTGTATCTTTTGCTCTGAATGAATGAATGACTCAATGCTTTCTCTGTATGATTTATCTTTTCTGTTTTTCCTTTTATCTGTCTTTTAAAGTTTTTACTTTTTGATTATGACAAAAAAGGGGGAGAAAATGGATCTGACTATTCAAATAAACTCTACCTAAATAAAACTTCAAACATGACAATTCTAACTAACGTAAACTCTTAGTGTTTCAGAACGTTTGATAACTCTGACATATTTGTTAAAAGAAACTCTGACATAACTCTAAGACTCCCAGATAATATTTTACCTATCAGACTCTGACTCTGAAACATGCAAGATCAAATGATTGGAACATTCTAGCTCTGATTCTGAAAAGAATACTCATGCAAAAAGGGAAGTTTCTATTTCTTCTTAGTATTCAATTCAGGGGGAGATTCTTCATCTCAGGGGGAGTTATAATTACTTTATCTTCTATTGAACAAAAATTCTTATGTTTTTGTCATCATCAAAAAGGGGGAGATTGTTAGAACACGGATTGGTTCTTAATAATATCTCTATGTTTTGATGATAACACTTGTGAAATTTTGTATTAAAGAATTATATACTCTAAAATTTGCTTGAGAATGTTTGCTGCAGATGTTAAAGTGAATATTACTCCAGAAGCAAAATTAGATCTGAACATAAGAAATATGCAAGGCTCTGAAGCGTCAGAAGCATCTCTTAGAAGATTCTGAACGTTGCCTCCAGAAGTTTCTGAGCGCTGCCTCCAGAAGAATCTGAAGCAGGAGCTACAGAAGAATCTGAAGCAGAAGCTAGAAGCATCTGAAGCAAAGAGGAATTTTGTATTAAGAGTTTCAAGCACAGTTACTTTAGAAGACTCTGATAGTACTAACGCTGCCAGTACTGAGGATCTGATCCAAAACTCTGCTCTGAACATTTACATGCTGAAAGCACACTTGCTGCAAAGACTCTGATTCAGCAAACTCTGATGAACATTAGAAGGCTCTGACCAATTTAGACTCTGATGATTCTTGCTGAAAATTGTTGAAGAAGATTTCAAAGTTATGTCCGTTGGAATAACCAAACGACTCTTTCCTTATTTATGCTAGACACAAGAATACAGACAAAAAGGATTTCTCTGTGCATTCTTCTTCTAGGAAAGGTCATATGATGTGAAGACAAAAAGGCTCAGACCTTTTTGGTACACTGTTCTCAACGTGAAAGACTCCATGGACCTCTATGCCTATAAAAGCAAGACTCCATTCATCTTCTTCAGTTGACGAAATACTTGAAAGAATTCATTACAAGCTCTCATACAACTTATACATTCTTGTTGAATTTATTTAATTGTTCTTCATCTTGAGTGAAAAATCACAGTTGTGATAAAGCTTTATTAGAAGCATTTTTAACACTTGTATTATTATTACATTTGATTGTAAGAGAACCTTTAGAAGATCCAGTTAGGATCAGTAGTTCTTGAGAAGACTTTGAACAGTTGTTCTTAGTGCTACTATTGTAATCAGTTGATTAAATAATGGATTAAGTCCTTGTTTGAGAAAGGCAAATCACTCTTGATAGGGTGGACTGGAGTAGTTGAGTTCAACGAACCAGGATAAAAATCCTTGAGTTTTTATTTCTAAGTTTTATTTTCATACTTATTCAACCCCCCTTCTACGTATTTTCTCACCTTCAATTGATTCCATGGTTATGGATGTATAACATTATATAAGCTCATTGGATATATTGAGGTTCATTGAATAGCTAGTTCAAGTCATTATATCATGTTCAAGGAGCCACAGTCATAGGTGGTGCAGCTGGGGTTTTCATCTGGTCAACCCTAAGTCAACTGTGAGGTTGAAGGAGATTAAGACTCAATTCCAGGTCTTTGTGATCATGGAATGTTATGTTGAGACATGTCATATATCATTTCAAGATCAATTCATCATGAATCAAGTGTGTGAGGAGTTGCTAAGCTAGGGTTTCTAAGCTTGTCAGTGTAAAATCCCCTATTTAGTGCCTAACTTCAAGACCACATATCTCAAGATACAAATCTCATATCATCTTTACTACAACATGAAACTTGTAGAGCATGTTTCTAGATTCCTTTTGAGTACTAGAACTCATCCATAGGGTTTCTAGAACTCAAGTTATGATGCTGACAAGTTATGGGTCCTCAGATGAATGTGGTTTTGGTCAACAAAAGTCAACCAACTTCCAAGATATTTTTGACCTAGAAGGATGTTTCTCCTCACCTTGACCCAAAGATTAAGGTTTTTCCTTATGATCTTAGCTTTCCAAAAAGTACTAGAAGTCTTTCATCTGATTTGTGAAGCTCAAGATGTGAAGCTTGCAAGGCAGGGGTATTTTGGGAAACTTTGATCATAGGTCATTTCGGTTAAAGGTTAATTTCACAACTTTGCACACTTCAAATGGGAATTTCTACAACAATAAGCTTGCTTCAAATGACATCCTTTTCATCACCAAGTCATCACCTATCATGGGTTTGGATTATATTGGAAGATTGATGAAGGAATTTCCATGGAAAAGTACTTAAAAGGCCTAGTTTGGATCAAATTCATTTGGAACCATATAATGGCATGTTTATGCATTTTTTTATTGCCTTGAATGAACCAAATACAATGCCAATATCAGAATTGAGATTTGGGGTCATTATCATGGTGAATTTCCAAGTTTCTTCACAATGAAGTAACATATCAAAATTACACCATAAGATCAAATTAAGGGTGCAATTATACCCATCAGATCAGAAGGAAGTATATGCTAATTGTATGAACCAAAACCATGGCCATTGGAGCCAAATTCGTGTGCCAATTTTGGAGCTTCAAACTCAAAATTTTGGATTTTTAATTGGACGTAGAAAGCCATGATTGGGCCTCCAAAGTGCTTCAGATCCAAAGTATAAAGGTTTCTGATCATGAACAAATCTTCAGAGGTGTATTTTCATGGAGTTTTAAACAGAATTCAGTTACAAAAAAGTGAAGAAAAAGTGAAAGAGTGATTTCAAGATTCAAGCATTTCCAATCTAATTCAAGGGCACCAACACCTCCATTGAAGTTCAGGGAACGATTCTGGGTGGTTTTGCAAGAGTTTCAGTACAAAATCAAGACCCAATGGAGGTGCTCCGTTAGGTAAACTATCTCTCCAAAAATCTCTCGGTTTAAGCCATAATCATGTGCCATTTTCATATATTCATGATCCCCTAACATCCTAGTTTTTTTCTGGATTTAATTGGCATCTATTGGTGAATATTCTTTGAATGACCTCAATTCTTGTTCAATTCGTTTTGGCTGATTTAGGATATATTAATGACTAAAAACCCTAGATTCATGATCAGTTGAACGCGTAGAGTAGTTTAGGTTAAGAAATTATTGATTTTTGTTGAGTCTTGGATCACCTGCGTTTTGGCTGGCCGGAGAAGATAACCGAAGCCACCGTCTGGCTCGTCTTCTCCGGCGTATTCATGTTTAGTCTCAGATGCATACGTGGAGGCCACCTCATAGTGAGATATTTTGACTTACCTTAATCCAACGGATGTGATCTGATCCTGAGCATGTTGACCCTTTGACCCACGCCACGCTGGATTAGTGAAACGGTGAGTTTCACTCACCTCTGAACTCATTTAGACTTGGGCCACATTTCTTTTTCACACCCCTTGTGTGCCAAAGCCCATTGACACAACTGACTTTGATTGCTATTTAACACGCATATTTTCCATTTTCATTTTCTTTTTCTTATTTTCCCATTTTTTTATCTGTTCCATTTTAATCCAATTAAAATGCTTCTAAATGCAAATAAAATTCACGAAAATACATTTGAGGCATCTTAAGATGCAAATTGAATTTAGGAAATTTTAGTTTTATTTTTCTGAATATTTTTCAAATAAAAAATAATTTTTCAATTGGAAGTGTCTTAATGGAGTTAAGATTAATATCTTTGTGATTTTAATTTTGTTTCTTGGTGAATGTTCATGGTTGATGCCTGATTTTTCTCACACATACTCATGACTTGTTAGGAGACTTTAT
Organism: Lathyrus sativus; assembly: GCA_963859935.3. Taxonomy (NCBI): domain Eukaryota; kingdom Viridiplantae; phylum Streptophyta; class Magnoliopsida; order Fabales; family Fabaceae; genus Lathyrus; species Lathyrus sativus. Next base: position 89,510,637 of record OZ012739.1, on the reverse strand, counting down.
GGACATTTTTCCCCCTGCTTGGAGGGCAATTTGGTTAGGATTTTAGGCTAGTTTCTAGGACCCCTGATTAACCTCATTTTTAGGACATCCATTAGGGTTTTGCCTCTGTTTGTATAATTTTATTTGGATTTGGGTGTCACACTTTTGACCCCTAGTTCCTAACACCTTAGGGGTAATCTAGGATTTTACTTGGCATTTTTAGGATTTGTTACCTATTTTTAGTGTATTTTTCATTCTAGCCTACTCTTGTGTGGTTTTCACATTGATACATGAAATAGGTTGTTTCTTAATTGAGTTTTGTGCAATGTTTGATTCTCTAATTTTTATGTATCCATGTTACATACATGTTAAGGTGTTTGTATTTTCAATTTTGGGCTCTAATTGTGTTCCTAACTTGTTTAAGTTTGGATTTCGTTTAGACCTATCTTTTAGGGTTCCATGTGTGCATGTATGTGAATGTTTACACTCTTTTACATGATTCCTTTGCAAGTTTTTGTGCATTCCTTTTCAATTACCTTATGTACACTCTCTTCTTTCATCACTCTCTGTCCTAGGACCTTAGGCTCCTACTTGTGGAAGCTTAGTTCCTCCTTTGGAGGAACTTAAGGCATGCCATAAGTGGTTGAACCTTTGAGGACTATTTGTGTGATTTGTGTGCATATTGGATGTAGTATATTTGGTTGAGTAGCCCTTGTGAGTTCTCTTGGTTCTCACTTTGCCTCCCATCATCCCATTCAATCCTCTCCTTCTTTCCCTTTCATGTTGTATGATTTTGTGCATCAGGCTTGAGGTATGCATGTTGTAAGCTTTCATTTCTTACTTGCATTAAAGGTTGAGATGAGCTTGTGGCGGTTCTCACCCCACACAATTTCCTCCCTTTGCTTGTGCGTTATTTGCCCTTTTATTCTCTTGTTTGAATTAAAGGTTGAGATGAGCTTGTGGAGATTTTCACCCCACACAATTTCCTCCCTTTGCTTGTGTGTTGCTTTGCATATGCATTCATTCATTCATTTCTATTTCATGTTTTATATCATGTTCTCTTCTTCTCTTCTCTTACCATGCTCCCTTAGGACTTCCAATCTCTTTGTTTGAGGATGATTGTGACTGAAACTAGGTTTCAAACCATGTATGAGAACATTAAGTAGAATTTCCCTTCTTAATCCTAACCTTAGGACCATGATGCATGACAACTACTAGGTTTTGAACTAGTTTCCCTTTAGTTTGTCCTCTCTCTTTCTCATCTCAAAACAACTTCAAAATACTTAATAAAGGCTAATGAATATTGTGTGTTACGAGCCTTAATTACTTGGGAAATGGTTATTGGGGGGTTTCCTCTTGATGGCCTAGAGTGTTTAGTATTCACCCTTTGGGTGACGTGCGACGCATTCGCTCCCAGGTCATAGTCTTTTGTGCAATATGAATTACATACAATTAAAAAACACTTCTCCTTAAAAGACTTCAAAAACAAATGATCAAACTTCATTTTGTCCATTGGGACCCTTTAACAATGGAAAACCATTTCATAAAAAGAGTTTCGTTAACTCTTAGTTCTACCGCAAACAGGTAACGCCTAAGTCTCCAAAGGTCGAGCTGCATACACCTAACTGCTAGAACTTATTGTTAACCCTACTCGGGTAAAAACAGTTGAACCAGCCAGTGTTCCTATTTTCCCGAACTACGTTTGCTTTCATTTCTCGTATCGTGCAAGAATACGTAGGCACAAGACGCGATGTCTTGGCGAGCAACCTTTCCCCACTCTTCATCTGTAGTTAGCCGAACTACGTTGACTATGTCTCTCCCGTTGCACGAGCGAATACGTAGGCCCAAAGCGGCGATGCTCTGTCGAGTCACCTTTCTTTTCTTTTGTCCCTGAGACCTTTAGTTAGATAGTTTCAATCACCCTCTTATATAGACAACCAAGCGTGGATCCCGTCGAGTAGGACAAACGTGGGGGGTGCTAATACCTTCCCCTTGCGTAACCGACTCTCGAACCCGAGACATGGTTGCGATGACCAATCTTATCCCGTTTTGCAGGTTTTCTATCATCGTTTCCTTTCCCTCATGTGGGATAAATAATGAACGGTGGCGACTCTTCTGTCATTGCGGGCACCTTTTTTCACAGTAGAGATAACTGGTGACTCTGCTAGGGACTCCAACGGTTCCCTATGCGAGTCAATCCTAGCGTTTGTTTGTTTATCTTTGGGTGTATGTATATACGTGTTGTACTTTATTTTTACTTTCCCAAGTTTATTTTCAACATTATATATCATTATTGTTGTGCTGTGGGGGGGGGGAGGTTCTGTTGAGTGATAAGCCAGACCCAGGCTTGAGTGCAAACATAGCATTAGTAGTGGAGATTAGTAGGGGGCGTGCATGCTTTGCATGTACTAGTTCCCCATGAAATTCGCGCTCAGATGAGATTCTCTTTGATGATTTCCTTTCCGGCCCTTTGGGCTTGAGGGGATTTCTGATCTGAGAGCTGTCGACTCTGGGGACCGATCATTTGTGATTCAGCTAAGTGAAGCCTCTTCGGGAGATGATGATGCCAAACCAGAAATGGTGAACGTAACATCATTTCTTGAAAGTCTATGACGCTGATGAACGCATAGGATGTCGAACCTTATCCGTGGATAGGTCTGTACCTGTGAGAGGGATTGGGTTGTGGAGGAAACCTTGACTTTCAGACTACCCGATCTTCTTTGCAGTATGAATCTGTGTTCCTGATATCAGAGGTTTCTATTATCAGAGTTATGTTATGTTCTTGCCAAAGTGAAGTGCTGGTTCTTCTCGGTCAACAGCACAACAATCTTGATCCCCTGTTGCATTTGCATTTGCAAAATCATCCTGCATTTAACATTGCATGTCTATGGGTTTGAAAGGTTATCGTCCTTCCCTTGATCTTGGTGCTGATTTGGTGTAAAGAGGGAGGTGGACAGAAAGATGATTGTTGTGTACAAGTTCCCGATACTTGAGCTAGGACCTTTATTTGGTCTGGTTTCCACGGCTGAGCCTGGTGTCTTTGAAACCTTCAGGAAGGATCTTACTTGATATATTATAGGATTGTTAGGGTGTACATCTCTGCTGCTCTTGTTCATTGAAACTGGGATCAAGGGGAAGATCTCCCGCTAAACGCATAAACATGTTTGCATTTTGCATCTTGCATTCTTTATTGCATCGCAGGTTGTTCTCGGTGGCCTTGTGTTCTTATCTCTGTTTGGTGTTCGTCAGTTACAGGATTGAGAAGCGCAGTTTCCACAAATATCCAACTCGAAGGAATCAACGGAAAGTAATGGATCACGCTCAAGCCGAATTGCAGGAATTTAGAGCTCGCATGTCTCAGTTCATGGAGTTGATGCAGAATGTTTTCAGTGGGTAGGAACATCTGGGAACTCTAGTTCAGCCTCTCATTGATGCTCCCCAAGTCAATAACAACGGAGTTGGAGCTGGTGTCTTCCCTCCAGTTGGCGGATCTGTTCCACAGGGTATTCCTACTGTTGTCATACCTCTGGGCGGAGGTGATGCGAATGGAAATGGTAATGTTGTTGGTAGAAGTGTGGGCGCTGTGCACCGGGCTGCTGGCCCTCTGTGGGAAGATCACAAGAGTGATATCTTTTCCTTGAAGGATATGGAAGGTGGCTTACTAACTGAGGCTGATAAGAGGCTTAAACTGATCAAGGAGAAGATGAAGTCTCTTGAGAATCAGAGCTCTCTGGGTCTTGATATGTCAGATCTTGGTCTAGTTCCTAGGGTCAAGATTCCTCCCAAGTTCAAGGTACCAGAGTTTGACAAGTACAAAGGGACAACTTGTCCTAGAGTACACACTCGGGCATATTTCAGGAAAAGGTCTGCTTACTCCGAAGATGAAAAGTTGTTGATGCATTGCTTCCAAGATAGTCTGATAGGAGCATCTTTGGGATGGCATATGGGGCTTGAGAGAACTCATATCCGCAGCTGGAGTGAATTGGCCGAAGCTTTTGTGTGTCACTATCAGTATAATAGTGATCTGGCACCAAATAGAATACAACTGTAGAGTTTGTCATGGAAGAGTACTGAGAGCATCAAAGAATACGCCCAGAGATGGCGAGATTTAGAAGCGAGGGTGAAACCTCCCATGGCGGAGAGATAAATGACTGACATGTTCATGGCTACACTTCCCGGAGTGTATTATGAGAAGATGATAGGTTGCATGTCTGCAAGTTTTTCAGATCTGGTGATAGGACGAGAAAGAGTCGAAAGTGGTATCAAACTAGGGAAGATCCAAGTTGCTTCTGATTCTTCTAAAGATACAAAGAAGCCTTATGTTGGGAAAGCAGGAGAAACTAATGATGTGTCTGCTCCAACTGCTGCTCAACAGTTAACCCAGTACCAGCAACCTCGTGCTCCTCGACAGCAAAACTCTCGGCGCCAGAATCAGAATGGGCCTCGCAACAATTTGGAAAGGAGGAATGCTCCTCTTCATCCAATTCATATGACATACAGTGAGCTTCTGCCACATTTAATCCAGAACTCATTGGTGGAGCCCAAATCTCTCAAGCCAGTTCTAGAGTCGTACCCTCCCGGATATGATCCTAGTGTGCAATGCGGATATCACGGAGGATCCATGGGACACTCAACTAATGATTGCCAGGCCTTCCAAGCCAAGGTGCAACAGTTGATCGACAAGAGATGCATTTCCTTTCCGAGAGGAAGATTAAGGATGCATGTCGATCTCTCATCAGATTGAATTTGAAGACGGCTGACTCAGCAGCAAGCAATATTTGAAAGCCCGATTCCCTGAAGCTGGTAATCTTTGTTTTATCTTGTCATTTCTTTGTATTTGTAGTTTCCTTTCTGTTTAAATGCAAATTTCATTTGTAAAACTTGTTGTTTTCAAATCGATATCAATAATGAAATAAATATGCATGTTTTGATTAAATCCATTTGTGTTCACTTATGTTTTTAATTGATGTCGAACGCTTGTTTAAGTAGAATTTGGGGAGGATGACGAAATTGAAAGACGCGCAAGCTTCCGATTGTATGCTTTCGAATAAAACCTGCTAATAAGGTATAGGCATTGTTTCAAATTCCCAAACACCGGAGATATGTGGAAGATAATCCCTTGTCAACCCCTTTGAGCTTAGTAGTAGGAGTTTCTTTCTGAAAAACGAAAAAACCCTTAATCTCAACCTGGGGCAGGGTAGGTGTCAGTTAATTTGGCCGAGCGTCCAAATTGCGAAAGGAGTGTTCCCGTTCGAGGGTCAATCACACCTATATAGGTCGTGCCTAAAAAACACAATGGGTATCCATCGCCGACCAAGGAGTGAAACAATCACAATCCCTTTGACAAGTCAGGCAAGCCGATGTCACACGATTTGTTAAAAAAAAGAGAAAAAAGAATCAAAAGATGAAGCCCGCTAAGTCAAATCTTGAAAAGAAGCGACTTAAGCAAAAATTAGGGCGTCCAGTTGCACTTTGAAATCAAAAGAAGCTCAAAAGAGCCAGTCCAGGCAAAATTTAGGGAAAAAAGCAGAAAAGCGAAAAGGATTACAAAAGAAAAATCCTTGAACAAACAAGTCATGTGACTCCAGGCACCAAAGACGAAAAGCGAGTGACTGTCACTCCAAAAAACTTATGCTTTCCCAAACCATCACTCCTGTCACTCAACCTTTGAAAGGTGAGCGCTAGTGTTGAAGTAGCTGAACATAGGATTGGAGAACATCAAGGAGAATGGGTGGGTTAAGATAAAGTTTGAGCCTTTATTCTTTTTTTCTTAACCGTGAACCTGACCACGTTACAACCTTTAAAAGTCCTAATTGAATCAGGATTGTTTCGAAAACATACTTTGGTAAAGATCGCGTCGGAACTGACTCCTAAAAGGACTCCCCTTATAGTGTTGTATTAATGTTGACATTTTGACAAATGATTTCATCTATTATGTGTCACAAAATTTTCCAGTGGCCAGACTTGGATTTCGAAACCGTCATATGCATTGCATTAATATATCTTTTGTGCAGAACAATTTATTTTACTTGCGAGTAAGCACTTGACATCAGGATAGTTTCCATAATGGAAAGTTTGATCAGGATAAAATGCAGAACACCCACTCCGTTGAACCGAGGCAAGCTTTATCAAACGATCACATCATGGGAGTCAGCCATCCAAAAGACAGTTAATCTGGGGAAATCAGGTTGAGATTCGGTGAATCTCTCGCAACCAAGGATACCGCTTCACCAATCATCCAATCAGGGGCAAAGTCATTGCAAGGCAGGGGCAGGCCATCCCTAGAGCACATAAGTTATTCTCATCCCGAAGGCAGTTAATCTGAAGCACCTCTTCGAGGGTACATAAATTGCAGGGTCCCTTTCGAGGAAGTTTTTCGGAGATCCCATATGCTAGGGCAAAATTGGAAACAAAGGAACTGTTCTTCTCCCTATTTTCAGAGTTCATCAAAGTTAGTCAACCGGGGACGGATCCTTTCACGGTACCGAGTTTGGGGCAAGCCATCTCGAGGTTGTCTCATGGCCAGCTTTTCTTTTCAAGACAAACTTTCTCAGAGATCAGCCTGAGGGCAAGTTGAATTATGCTAGGGCAGTGGCCCAAGCGAGTTCACTCTCTTCAGTAAGAGTTGAGTGTCGGGGAATCGTGTCATCGCCGTATTAAATAAATTGTTACTTGTCAGAACAAGGTAACCTAAAAGTCTGTCCAAAGCCCAGTTCTCTCTGGGCAAACCTTTAAACCAGTTCCCGCTTGGTACATGTTGAGTTGTCCACCAGTTCTCGCCTGGTATATGTCAGATTTTAAACCCGGTACTCGTCTGGTAGTCAGTCCTCGTCTGACACATTTTGGTGAATCCAGTTCTCGCCTGGTAGTCAGTTCTCGTCTGACCTATTTCAAAGATTCCAGTTCTCTCCTGGAAACCAGTTCTTGTCTAGTAGTCAGTCCTCGTCTGACTTGTTTTGAAGAAACTAGTTCTCGCCTGGTAGTCAGTTCTTGTCTGACTTGCTTTGAACCCAGTTCTTGTTTGGTAGTCAGTCCTCGTATGACTTGTTTGGAAGAAACCAGTTCTTACCTAGTAGTCAATTCTTTCCTGACCTTTCTTTATAATCCCAGTTCTCGCCTGGTAGTCAGTTCTTTTCTGACTCGTTTTGAACCCCAGTTCTCGCCTGGTAGTCAGTCCTCGCCTGACCTATTTCAAAGATCCCAGTTCTTGCCTGGTAGTCAGTTCTTGTCTGACTTGCTTTGAACCCAGTTCTCGCCTGGTAGTCAGCTCCTGTTTGACATGTCTAACTCAGATTCATACCTCGTTTGGTCCACAGTTCCAAAGTCCAGTTCTTGTCTGGTAAACCAGAAATCAGTTCCCGTCTGATACCTAAAGTTGGATGTTAGTCCTCGTCTGACCCTCTTTGAACCCAGTTCTCGTCTGGTAGTCAGTTCTCGTCTGACCCGTTTTATAAACCCAGTTCTCACCTGGTAGTCAGTTCACGTCTGACCCTTTTTCAGGACCCCAGTTCTTGCCTTGTAGTCAGTTCTCGTCTAACCTATTTTGAGGATACCAGTTCTTGCTTGGTAGTCAGTTCTCGTCTGACCTTTCTCTAGAAACCAGTTCATGTCTGGTAAACAATGTTTTAAAGTCCAGTTCTCGCCTGGTAAAAGCCAGTTGTTCAAAACAACTCTCGTTTGGTAGACGGTCTTTGAACCCAGTCCTCGTCTGTTAGTCAGTTCTTGTCTGACTCGTTTTGAAACCCAGTTCTCGCCTGGTAGTCAGTTCTTATCTGACTTGTCTAATGCAAATCTGTGCCTCGTTTGGCTCATTCTTGCAAACTCCAGTTCTCGCCTGGTAGTCAGTTCTCGCCTGACCTTTCTTGAAGACACCAGTTCTTGTCTGGCAGCCAGTTCTCGTCTGACTTGCTTTATAAATCCAGTTCTTGCCTGGTAGTCAGCCCTCATCTGACTTTCTTTATAAACCCAATTCTTGTCTGGTAGTCAATTCTCGTCTGACCGTGTTCGTGGACACCAGTTCTCGCCTGGTAATCAGTCCTCGTCTGACTTTCTTTGTAGACACCAGTTCTTGTCTAGTAGTCAGTCCTTGTCTGATCTCGTTTTGCAGACTCTGGTTCTCGCCTGGTAGTCAGTTCTTGTCTGACTTGTTTCGAAGAAACCTGTCCTTGGTCATCAGTTCTCGCCTGACCTATCTAATTCAAATCCAGGGTTTGTTTTCCCCAATATAAGTCCAATCTTATTTGGCACACCCGGTTATCCCCATCAGAGTATTCTTGTGATTCATCAAGATGTTATCAACTGCGTGTTGATCCGGCCTTCGGGTTCGATGCTCGCTTTTAGTTAGAGAATTCCTGCTTAGATTAGTAGAAGATCCACTTCGGTTGATCCGGCCCTCGGGTTCGATGCCTGTTTTATTCAACAGATGATCTTTCCGACTTAGTGTCGTTGCCTGCGGATTAGCAGATGTTTCTTCCGACTGTGTGTCGACGCTCTTTGATTAGTAATCAGTTAGCTTGTCGCCGATGCGACCATCAGTTCATTTTTCTTCGGAGATTTTCTTACCCCATCAGAGTTTGCAGTTTATTTCTGCGGTTGGCAAATTTCTGGGTTCGTTGGTATTCAACTGTCTTTTACCTTGATTGTTTGAAAGTCGTTCGCTTTTCACCCAGTCAGGTCCAAGTCGTTTGAATAGGGGCAGCTTTTGCAGCCCAAAATTTTCCCAACCTTTTTCTAACTTGGTTTATGTTTCATTGCATTCTCATAGCATTAGCATTAGCATTTTGCATACCATTGTTCATTTACAGGGGATTGAGAGAGGTGTGCCTATCAAGAGGAGACTACCAAAGTTTCTAAGCCTAATCAAGGGGTCGTATTCAAGCTATTCAATGTTTATCATCATCAGAGGAAAGCCAAAGTTCTTTGAAGAAGGCAGATGAATGAATATGGTTCACCTCCTATCTTGGAGGCCATGTGAAGTTCATCAGATGATATTGAGTCCATGGTTATTGACGGAGAACATTATATAAGCTCATTGTATGTCTTGAGGGTCATTTAAGAGCTAGTTCAAGTCATTACATCATGTGCAAGTAGCCACAGTCAAAGGTGGTGCAGCTGGGGTTTTCATCTGGTCAACCCTAAGTCAACTGTGAGGTTGAAGGAGATTAAGACTCAATTCCAGGTCTTTGTGATCATGGAATGTTATGTTGAGATATGTCATATATCATTTCAAGATTAATTCATCATGAATCAAGTGTGTGAGAAGTTGCTAAGCTAGGGTTTCTAAGCTTGTCAGTGTAAAATCCCCTATTTAGTGCCTAACTTCAAGACCACATATCTCAAGATACAAGTCTCATCTCATCTTGACTCCAACAAGAAACTTGTAGAGCATGTTTCTAGATTTTTTTTAGTACTAGAACTCATCCATAGGGTTTCTAGAACTCAAGTTATGATGCTGACAAGTTATGGATCCTCAGGTGAATGTGGTTTTGGTCAACAAAAGTCAACCAACTTCCAAGACATTTTTGACCTAGAAGGATGTTTCTCCTCACCTTGACCCAAACATGAAGGTTTTTCCTTATGATCTTAGCTTTCCAAAAAGTACTTGAAGTCTTCCATCTAATTTGTGAAGCTCAAGATGTGAAGCTTGCAAGGCAGGGGTATTTTGGGAAACTTTGATCATATGTCATTTTGGTTAAAGGTCAATTTCACAACTTTGCACACTTCAAATGGAAATTTCTCCAACATCAAACTTGCTTCGGATGACATCCTTTCCATCACCAAGTCATCACCTATCATGGGTTTGGATTGAATTGGAAGATTGATGAAGGAATTTCCATGGAAAAGTACTTAAAAGGCCTAGTTTGGATCAAATTCATTTGGAACCATATAATGGCATGTTTATGCATTTTTTGATTGCCTTGAATGAACCAAATACAATGCCAATATCAGAATTGATAGTTGGGGTCATTAGCATGGTGAATTTCCATGTTTATTCACAATGAATTAACATATGAAAATCACACCATAAGATCAAATTAAGGGTGCAATTCTATCCATTGGATCAGAAGGAAGAATATGCTAATTGTCTGAACCAAAACCATGGCCATTGGAGCCAAATTCGTGTGCCAATTTTGGAGCTTCAAACTCAAATTTTTGGATTTTCAATTGGAATTAGCAAGCCATGATTGGGCCTCCAAACTGCTTCAGATCCAAAGTATAAAGCTTTTTGATCAAGAACAAATCTCCAGAGGCGGATTTTCATGGAGTTTTAAACAGAATTCAGTTACAAAAAAGTGTAGAAAAAGTGAAGGAGTGATTTCAAGATTCAAGCATTTCCAATCCAATTCAAGGGCACCAACACCTCCATTGAAGTTCAGGGAATGATTCTGGGTGGTTTTGCAAGAGTTTCAGTACAGAATCAAGACCCAACGGAGGTGCTTCGTTAGGTAACCTATCTCTCCAAAAATCTCTCTATTTAAGCCATAATCATGTGCCATTTTCATATATTCATGATCCTCTAGAATCCTAGATTGTTTCTGGATTGAATTGGCATCTATTGGTGAAGATTCTTGGAATAACCTCAATTCTTGTTCAATTCGTTTAGGATGATTTAGAATAGATTAATGACTAAAAACCCTAGATTCATGATCAGTGGAACGCGTAGAGTAGTTTAGGTTAAGAAATTGTTGATTTTGGTTGAGTCTTGTATCACCTGCGTTTTGGCTGGCTGGAGAAGATAACCGGAGCCACCATCTGGCTCGTCTTCTTCGGCGTGTTCATGTTTAGTCTAAGATGCATACATGGAGGCCACCTCATAGTGAGACATTTTGACTTACCTTAATCCAACGGATGTGATCTGATCCTGAGCATGTTGACCCTTTGACCCATGCCATGCTGGATTAGTGAAACGGTGAGTTTCACTCACCTATAAACTCATTTGGACTTGGGCCACATTTCTTTTTCACACCCCCTCCGTGCCAAAGCCCATTGATGCAACTGACTTTGATTGCTATTTACCACGCATATTTTCCATTTTCATTTTCTTTTTCTTATTTTCCCATTTTTTTATCTGTTCCATTTTAATCCAATTAAAATGCTTTCAAATGCAAATAAAATTCACAAAAATAGGTTTTAGGCATTTTAAGATGTAAATTGAGTTTACGAAATTTTAGTTTTATTTTTATGAATATTTTTCAAATAAAAAATAATTGTTCAATTGGAAGTGTCTTAATGGAGTTAAATTTAATATCTTTGTGATTTTAATTTTGTTTCTTGGTGAATGTTCATGGTTGATGCCTGATTTTTCTCACACATACTCATGACTTATTAGGAGACTTTATGGACATTTTTTCCCCTACTTGGAGGGCAATTTGGTTAGTATTTTAGGGTAGTTTCTAGGACCCCTAATTAACCTTATTTTTAGGGCATCCATTTAGGTTTTGCCTCTGTTTGTATAGTTGTGTTTGGATTTAGGTCCCATACTTTTAGGATTTGTTAGCTATTTTTAGTGTATTTTTCATTTTAGCCTACTCTTGTGCGGTTTTCACATTGATATATGAAATAGGTTGTTTCTTAATTGAGTTTTGTGCAATGTTTGAGCCTATAATTTTGGTGTATCCATGTTACATACATGTTAAGGTGTTTGTATTTTCAATTTCGGGCTCTAATTGTGTTCCTAACTTGTTTAAGTTTGGCTTTCTTTTAGACCTATCTTTTAGGGTTCCATGTGTGCATGTATGTGAATGTTTACACTCTTTTACATGTTTCCTTTGCAAATTTTTGTGCATTCCTTTTCAATTACCTTATGTACACTCTCTTCTTTAATCTCTCTCTGTTCTAGGACCTTAGGCTCCTACTTGTGGAAGCTTAGTTCCTCCTTTGGAGGAACTTAAGGCATATTGGATGTAGCCCTGTTGAGTGACTTGTGTGCATATTAGATGTAGTATGTTTGGTTGAGTAGCCCTGTTAAGTTCCCTTGGTTCTCACTTTGCCTCCCATCATCTCATTCAATGCTCTCCTTCTTTCCCTTTCATGTTGTATGATTTTGTGCATCAGGCTTGAGGTATGCATGTTGTAAGCTTTCATTTCTTACTTGCATTAAAGGTTGAGATGAGCTTGTGGAGGTTCTCACCCTACACAATTTCCTCCTTTTTCTTGTGTGTTATTTGCCCTTTTGTTCTCTTGTTTGTATTAAAGGTTGAGATGAACTTGTGGAGGTTTTCACCCCACACAATTTCCTCCCTTTGCTTGTGTGTTGCATTGCATATGCATTCATTCATTCATTTTTATTTCATGTTTTATATCATGTTCTCTTCTCTTCTCTTACCATGCTCCCTTAGAACTTCCAATCTCCTTGTTTCGAGGATGATTGTGACAGACACTAGGTTTCAAACCATGTATGAGAACATTAAGTAGTATTTCCCTTCTTAATCCTAACCTTAGGACCATGATGCATGACAACTACTAGGTTTTGAACTAGTTTCCCTTTAGTTTGTCCTCTCTCTTTCTCATCTTAAAACAACTTCAAAATACTTAATAAAGGCTAATAAATATTGTTCATTACGAGCCTTAAGTACTTGGGAAATGGTTAGTGGGGGGTTTCCTCTTGATGGCCTAGAGTGCTTAGTGTTCACCCTTTGGGTGATGTGCGACGCATTCGCTCCCATGTCATAGTCTTTAGTGCAATATGAATTACAAACAATTCAAAAATAGTTCTCCTTAAAAGACTTCAAAAACAAATGATCAAGCTTCATTTTGTCCTTTGGGACCCTTTAACAATGGAAAACCTTTTCATAAAAAGTGTTTCGTTAACTCTTAGATCTACCGCAAACTGGTAACACCTAAGTCTCCAAAGGTCGAGCTGCATACACCTAACTGCTAGAACTAATTGTTAACCCTACTCGGGTAAAAACAGTTGAACCAGCCGGTGTTCCTATTTGCCCGAACTACGTTTGCTCTGATTTCTCGTACCGTGCGAGAATACGTAGGCACAAGACGTGATGTCTTGGCGAGCAACCTTTCCCCACTTTTCATCCGTAGTTAGCTAAACTACATTGACTCTGACTTTCCCATTGCACGAGTGAATACGTAGGCCCAGAGCGGAGATGCTCTGTTGAGTCACCTTTCTTTTCTTTTGTCCCTGAGACCTTTAGTTAGATAGTTTCGATCACCCTCTTAGATAGACAACCAAGCGTGGATCCTGTCGAGTAGGACGAACGTGAGGGGTGCTAATATCTTCCCCTTGCGTAACCGACTCTCGAACCCGAGACATGGTTGCGGAGAATCTTCTGTCATTGCCGGCATCTTTTTTCGCAGTAACGACACCAAGTGGAAAGCTTCACCTCTATCTTGCTTCAACTGACTGATATCCTTTTTCAACTCTTCATTCTTTTTGTGCAGCTCTTCCTTTTCTACCCAAAGCTTATTGTATCTCAGGATGTCAATCGTTGTAGGCGGCTCGATGACCAAAGGATACAAGGGTTCCTCAATGGAGAAAGGCAAGAGTATCTCCTCAACCCTCTTCTGAATCCACTCCACGAATGGATTATAGGATCTACAATCACTCTTCCGTAAAGAAGGCTTCCCCCTCTTATGGATTTTACCCCACGCATCAACGAATCTTTCCAGAACACTGTTCTCCATGAAATTTGGAGAACAACCGCTGGTCTAACAAATCTTAAAGACATGTTTTAACTTGCAGGATCGACCACCCTAAATCCTAGGACATAGCTAATCTGAGTTTAAAATCAAATGAAATCTAAAAGAGAAGGATAAATACTTCGACAATATTGAAAATAATAAAAAGGTTTTGGCAATAAAACAAGTAAAATATGAAAGCAATTTGGGGTGAAGAAGACAACAATTCGAAGCAATAGATAAAGACCAGGAAATATAACTTGCATAAAAGCAGTAATGTAAAGGAAGATTCTTATGAAAGAAAAGAAGAAGTTTAATGCATTATGATAAAAGATGGTGTTTCGACATGTACATTCTCAGTTATAACTCTTTTCTCACTTTGGCTTGGATACTTTGAGTAATTTTCTGAGTAACTTGTACAAGATGAACACACAAAAATCCTAAACTGATCCACTATTTATAGCCAGTCGAAATAACAGCTCCTAAAGACTCAATGTACTATATTAAAATAAATGTCACTCTGCATGCTTTGATTACTTGAAATAGTGCCACGTACCTCCTTCTATTGGTGGAGAATAACTTGATTTCCCTCTAGAATTCGAATTCAAACTTCAAAGATTCTTGTCTGTCGAATCGTCCGTCTTCTGGTCGAAATCTCCACAGCATAACCATAGTCGAAAATACTATCTCAACTGAAAAACCTAACGTTTCCACCTGGGCGTCAAAATTCAAGGCAAAAAAATTGCCCCCCAAAAATGTCACTTTCAACCCCTAGAGAAAATGGCATTTTTTAATACTCCGCTTCGACGCCTCTCATGACCTTTGCATGTCTCTGAAGTCACATCCTCATTGTTCCCTATACTTAATGACATCATTAGCATTTATTACAGTAGCTTCAACACGTCTCCCTCACACATGCCACTGTTAGAACACAAATTGGTTCTTAATATATCTCAATGTTTTGATGATAACATTAATAAAATTTTGTATAGAGAAAATATATACTATAATTTTGTTCAAGTGTTTTTGTTTCAGATATCAAATAAATACTCATCTGAAGACAAAAAGAATTCCTCTGAACATTATATAACGCAAAGCTCTGAGCATAGAAAGCGCAACATAAAAGACTCTGAGAAAAGCTACAGAAGACTCTGAAGCGCTACCTACAGAAGACTTTGAGCGCAGAGTATAAAGATTCAGTATATTCAGAAGACTCTGTGAGAACTCAATGCTGCAACCTACAGAGGCTCTGAGAATCAAGTCAACTCTGATCATTCATTCATGCTAAGCACTTTGCTGCATAACTCTGGATACAATGACTCTGATAAAGAAGAACATGGGACATCATTAGAGGATCTGATGCAAGATCACTTTTTATATCTGTTCATTTGAAAGATATTGTTCAAGAAAGATTCGCTGCTAAACCCAATGTCTACTGTCGCTACCGCGAAAATAAGGTTCCGGCAAAACAGAAGAGTCGCCACCTTTCGTTATTTATCCCTCAGAGGGAGAAAGGAAACGATCGGAAAAACCTGACGAAAAGGTATAAGACAAGGTCATCGCAACCGTTGTCTGGGTTCGGGAGTCGGTTACGCAAGGGGAAGGTATTAGCACCCCTCACGTCCATCGTACTCGATGGGATCCACGCTTGTTGTGTTTATCTGACGGGTTTGTTTACTATCTACGTATCAAGGTCGGTCTGAAAAAGAAAAGAAAATGACTCGGCAAAGCGTCGCACTTTATGCCTACGTATTCCCGTCTGGAACGAGAAATCAGAGTCAACGTAGTTCGGCTAACTACGGGTTACGGGGAAGGTGGCTCGCCAATACGTTAGTATTGTGCCTACATACTCTCAACAGGTATGA
The DNA here is from genome assembly GCA_963859935.3 of Lathyrus sativus. Classification (NCBI taxonomy): domain Eukaryota; kingdom Viridiplantae; phylum Streptophyta; class Magnoliopsida; order Fabales; family Fabaceae; genus Lathyrus; species Lathyrus sativus. The sequence goes on along the minus strand of OZ012739.1, from coordinate 89,495,158 downwards.
GAGATCAGAGCATACGTAGTTCGGGATAATACGGATTACGGGGATTCAGATTCATCTGTTTTTTCGAGTAGGGTTAACAAACAGTTCCAGCAGTTGGGTGTACGCAGCTCGACCCTTGGAGACTTAAGCGTTACCGTTTGCGGTAGAACTGGGAGTTAACGACACTCTTTTCTTCAGAAAAGCTTCCTTTAATTATGGGCCCACGGGGCAAAAAGGTTTGAAGTTTGTTTGCTGTCTTTTACGAAAGAACTGTTTTTTATGTTGTTTGTAGTTCGTACAACACTAGAGACTATGACCTGGGAACGAATGTGTCGCATATCGTCCAAAGGACGTATACTAAACATTCTAGACGATTGAGAGGAGGCCGCTCAATTATCATTACCTAAGTAGCTTAAGGCTCGTATCGCGCTTATACTAACTTGCCTTTATTACGTTTTTTACTGTTGTTTCAAGATGAGAAGAGAGAGGGACAACTACGGGGAGACTATCAAGTCCTAATAGTTTTCATGCCAAGGATTCATCCTATGGTTGAGGTTTGAAACAGGGATCTCCTAGAAGTTATCATGCATAGGTTTCAACCTAAAGTTCTAATCATCACTTCCTTATCAAAGGAATTGAGATTCCTAGGGAACATGCCAATGATAAACAGCAACAGATAAAGCATCAGCTTAAACAGTAAACAGTAAACGACTGTAAAATGCATGCAATGCAAGTGAGAGAGGAAATGTGTGTGGGGCATCAGCCTCCACAAGCTCGTCTCGACCTCAAGCAAGATATGAATAACTGCAATCATAAAGGAAAATAAAATGCCATCAAGCAAATCACAAACCACACAGGCAAAGGAGCAGAGCTCTACCGAATACCAACAAGCAAAGCCACACAGTAAAAATACAAGTAGAGGGAGCAACTCAACCTCTAATGCAATACAAGCAAGGGGAGAAGCTCAACCCTTAGGATGCTCTTAGGCTTATTCAACTACATGACCTAATCTAAATGCATCACACCAAACAAGTTAAACCAATACAGTTGCACAGAAAGAAAACAGACAGTCAAGAAAGCAAATCAACAGCTTCCACAGCTTCACAGCAAAGCAATCTTCTGGCAGCAGTTCAGTCCTCAGTCTGTAACTGTTCTTCAAGTTCTTCATCTTCAGGGAATGAAAGGTACTCCATCTTCAAGCTTCAATCTTTAATATGCTCTACCAAGAATGAAGAGAATCAATAAGATGATTGTTTGATAATGGGAAGCAGACAGTAAACCAAAGGAATCCTGTCTGACACTCAACCAGTTATCAGAGAGTGGCATCCTCAAAAGTTCTACTCATTGTAAATGTCACACATCCCTCCAAAGGAGAGATGGGACTTCAACATGAGGACTTTGAATCATAGGATGAGAATGGCATGGGAACAAAACCAACCATTACATGAAGAAATATCTACTTCTAAGGCTCTCTCCTAAAGCCCTAATTTCCTAAGCTACACAAAGCTAACAAAAAGAAGGAAAAGCTCCAATCCAAGCTCCACTAGCCACTTCACACAAGCTTCATCAAGTCCATGGTGTCCTCCAATGAAGCCCACTATGCAAGGAAGCCCAACTTTGAGTCCATTCCACATCAATCATCAAAATTGAAACACCAAATGAACACACAAGTAGAATATTCTATCAAAAATACCAAAACACATTCTAAAAATCTGATTATTTTTCTATGGGAACATGCATTCACTAACCTATGGTTAAAAAATCAGTACCTAAATCATTCCCTAAGTCCTCCAACAAAATCCTAAACCTTAAGGTATCACAACTAAACCCTAAAAGGGAACTCCTAAAGTTCTAGTCCTAAAACAGCACCTAAATTCATCACAAAAATGTGAGAAAAATCTGATAGGAGCATGCATATCTAACCTAATCGCAAGTCAAAAATCAAGCACAAAATGAATACCAAATGCTCAAACAAAATTCACCAAACAGAAGAGGCAAACAATACAATTTTTATGTCAATAAAAATGTGAAAAATTCAAATAAAATGAAAATAAATGCTAATCATGATTTTTTGTTCCTAAAATTTCTAAATTCATTCATGAATCAGAGGAAAAAATCTCAAGATTTATTGACTAATTTTTTTATTTCTTATGGATTAATATGAAATGCACAAAAATAATAAAAAGAGAAGAAATAGAATAGAAATTAATTAAACACGCGTGGTGAATAGCAATTAAATCTTGTTCAATGTGTGGGTTGGGCCTAAAGGGGGGTGTGAACATCAGTTCAGATCACTAAGCCCAGGTTCTCTCATGAGTCAAAATGTTGCGCTTTGCACTTGGGGTTATGTGGCACCTCTTTGATCACACGATGGTAAGACTAGTCAACTGATCCAATGAGTCCTCATGTTGCCAGCACATTAATGAAAATGGTGCGTTTTGCTTCAAGTCAAAGTCAGAATTCCAAACTCAATCGTGGCCGTGGACGGTGAGTACCCCGTTTGAACTTTTGTTTAGGGGGAAAACACAGACGGTGGCGCCACCATCTTCTCTGGCGAAGACATTTACACAGGCCATCAAACAATAACAATCCATACATCATTCTCTCTAGAATTCAATGTTGATCATGAATATCTCATTAGAATCATCTAATTCCTTCTACATCTCCAAACCCGATAGCACTTTCAAAATATACCTCAGTCTTAATTCTCACCAGAACTTCAATTAAATGCATAGATGTAATCCTCATCTTATGGTGATCCTTGTGAACCACTGAACTTGAATGGTGGGGATTCATCCCTTGTTTTCATCCCATGGCTTGGATTTGAGATGTAACTTCCTCATGAAGTATCAAAGCAAAAGGCCATGAAAATGAGCTCAAACCTAAATTCTAATAATGTCATTGTTTCCAAAATGTAATTTCCATTCAAAAAATGCTATTACTTTGCCTTATTTGCACACATAACATTTATTTTGAATTTTTGGTCTTTAATTCTCTTTAATTCTTCCTTTTTCCAAATTTCATGAATCAAGTCTCTCCTTGAGCCATTTAAATGCCTCCTTGATACATGGTAAAACTTAAAACCCCATTTTGAGCAACTTTCAAGTTTCACAAAATTTCATTTGAGATGTCTAAGTTGGTGAAAATGACCCATATCCAAAAATGACCCATAATCACAACTTCCCAAAATACCCTTGACTTGTCAAAGCCATAACTTGAGTTCTACAAATCCTATCATGGACTTATAGCACTCTATGCAAAGCTAAGAGAATAAGGAACAACATTCATGTTGACCAAAAGTTCATAGGAATCATCCTTCTAGGGAAAAAGTGTCATGAAAGTTGGGTAACTTTCAAGCTCCAAATTCACATACCTCAGATGACTTGTAACCTGTATGGCTCATAACTTGAGTTCTACAAACCCTATCAAGGACTTCTAGTACTCAAATTAAAGTTAAGATCATGCCCTACAACAAATATGGTGGGGTAAATATGAGATGACAATCATATCTTGAGCTAAATTGCCTTGAAGACAGGGGTCAAACTAGGGGATTTTACACTGTCAAGTCTTAGAAACCCTAGCCTGAAACTTCTCAAACTCTTCAATCATGATGAGTTGACCTTGGAATCATCCTTATAACATCTCAATGTATCAATCCATGATCACATGGATCTTGGATTAGGTCTCAATCTTCTCCAAATCATCAGTTGACTTAGGGTTGACCCAGTCAAACCCTAATTGTACCACTCATGGCTGAGCCTTCTTAATCCTACACAATGACCTGTCTAGGCCTCAAAGTGATCTTCAACACTTCTCATGAGCTCTCTCAAGACCTCAAGTCCATCCTCATGGCCTCAGAATCATCTGATGGTCTTCCCCATAGCTCCAAGTTAGGAGACCCACATACTTGGTGTCACCCACCCTCTCTGAAGATCTTTTACTTCTTTGACAAGGATATCAACCCTTAAACCCTTGAATAATCTTCTTAACTAGCCTCATAGTCTTGTATAGCTCTTGATTGGTAATCATACCTCTTGATCTCCTGCATACATATCAATGAAATGCAAATGATAATGCTAATGTGAATGAAATGAAACATGAGCTAGGTAAAGAAATGTTGGGCAAATTTTGGGGTGCAACAGCTGCCCCTATTCAAACGGCTTGGACCTGACTGGGTGAGAAGCGAACGGCTCCCACACAATCAAGGTAAAATACGGTTGAATACCAACAAACTCGGAAATTTGCCAACTGCGCGAGTACTCGGTACTCTGATGGGGACAAATCTTTGGAAACTGAAATAATAGCTACACGACAACTAGCTGGAGAAATACTGCTCTGAACCTCTGTCAGGATGATTCTCTGATTTATCTCCATCAGTAAGTCAATAAGGGATCACTGGTCATTCGGTAACTGGTGAATAATGGCTACTCTCAAATCTCTGTCGGGATGATTATCAGATTTCGCTGCAGCTTCTTCCTCAAGTCATCAAGGGATCACTGGTCACTCGGTAACCGATGATACATAGTTGATATTACCGTCAGGCATTCTGCGGCACTGCGGCAGAAGGATTCCTCGGGACTCATCAGGTCATTAGGAACTTTTTTAACAATCAAGTTAATCATGCCATCGGGCATTCAAAGAAATTTCCGGGCATCAGCCGGACTTCGTCAGTAAGTCGGGAATGGAATCCTTGGTCAATCATGAACCCAATAGGGATATCCAAACTTCTGTCGTCGGGCACTCCGTATCAGCTGAGAGAACTACTTTGACATCACAGTTAGACTTCATCAGTAAGTCTTCAAATGGAATCCTTAATCAATCAGGAACCACTAAGGATACACAATCTTTTACCGTCAGGCACTCTGCGTCAGCTAGGTAAACTGCTTTGACATCGCAGTTAGACTTCATCAGTAAGTCTGGGGTTTTGGCACCGCTGCCGGACTTCAATCATCAAGTCTTCAGGGAAATTTCAATTTTGCTGTTCAGAAGCCTGCTGGGGATGACACATCTCCGCTGGGGATTTTGGAGAACTATCAAGTAACTTGCTTTGGGGATCCAGAAATCATTTTGGGTGAATCAACTCTGCTGAGGACATCAAGAATCATTTTGGACACATAACTCCGCCGGGGACTTCAAGAATCATCCTGAACCAATAACTCTGCGGGAGATTTCAGGAATCATCCTGAGCAAACACTCGGCTGGAGATTCTAAGTATCAACTTGAGCAACCAACTCTTGCGGCTTCCCTGGGGATTTTAAGAATCATCTTAAACAATCAACTTCGCTGGGGAATTCAAGAATCATCTTGAGCAAACAACTCTGCCGGAGACTCTAAAAATCATCTTGAGCAAACAACTCTGTCAGAGACTCTAAGAATCATCTTGAGCAAATCATTTTGCGGAGGAACATCTGCAAAACAAGAACGGTAACGACCTAGCTCATGTTTTATATGCATATGTTTGATAATGGCGCAATGCTCCACACGGTGGAAATGCTACGCGTTTAGGGTAAATGCTATGCAATCATGCAAAATACTACGACCCCATCAGCAAAATAAATGCTGAAGGGAAAAGCCTCCTGTTAAGGAGAAAGAACCACTCTGGTGGAGGAAGGACTCATCCTGCTGAGGAGAAGAAGTCACACCAATCTCAATTGGATTCCGCTTGGGGAAACGAACTTCAATCGATTACTGTAGGGGAACAAAGTTCTACGAGAACCTGGACCTGCTCATCTAGGTGTACGAACCACAACTGCTGAGGAAAACAATGTCAATTGCAGAAATAAACTGCACGACCTTTGCGGCAAAACTTTCCTGGAGATAACGACTCCGGTGGGGAAATACAGCATCAGCTATTCAACACTCTACTGGGGAGCACCAATCATGGCTTCGACGGCTTCCAAGGATTCGTCTCTCTTGGGGATTTGCCAACTCGGCTGGGGAAGAAGGAATCATCCTGCTTGCGGGGGAGAATACGACTCTGTGGGGAATTTCAATTCCGCTGGAGACTTCAGTCTTGAACTATCGAAAGCCACATACTTGCGAATAGTCTTCTACGAGAATCTTTATATTGACTCGGTGTTGGGAATGAATATACGCTTCTGCGTATGACTCAGCTGGGGAAACGATGATCCTTCCTAGGATGCATCTGGTTGGGGAGAATCCATCTCTGCTTGGGAAGACGTATCAATGCTCTTGGTCCCATGTTCAGACTCCGTGGGGGAAACACCGCTGAACTCACTGAGGAAGAAGTAATCCTCCTGCTTAGGGACGCATACGGCGTACTGCCTGGAATATGCCATACCTGCAACAACACAAACAAACAGACAAGATACCCTTCTCAAAGGGACCTATCAAGGTTATCATCTTGTGACAATGTTCAAGTAATTCATTGTTTCAACAATCAGCGGCCTAGGCCAGTAAGTTTATGTATGCGCATTTTATCAAAAACATCAGCGTTCTTCCTTCGCAAACAAAACAGATAAATGCTAAACAAACAAACAGAATTGCTGAATAGTATATATTTTATTGATAATGAACCCCTGAATGGGCAAAAATGTTTTACAACGGATGCAAGCTCCTGGAATGAGGAAGCTGCGCAAGCATAAAAACATAAATATACATCAGTATATACACAAATGTCAGCAATGCGGCGTAGACGAACACCATGAGTTGATCCCTCTATGACCCACTCGACTTCGATACTTCTCCGATGCTTCAGCTTCAGAAGAGATTGATTCAGATAAACGGCCCTCAGGTCTTCCAAACCACTAAATAATGAAAGTCCATACGCGGAACACAGTCATTTGCTTTTTCAAATCCCTAACTTTTGCCTGAATCGCTCTTTCGGGTTTTTGATTCACCGGGATACCCTTTTTTGCCAAAGTCGCCCTTCCAGGTTTTCGACTTTGTGGGTGTACATTCTTTTCATTTATATCCCTAATTTTTGCCCGAACCTTTTTTCCTTTTTTGTGGTTTGCCGGGATCCCCCATTTTTGCCTGGATATTCTTTTTCTTTCCAGCGGGTCATTTTTTAAGCAAAGTATTTTTTAACTGCGTCCGCGTTCACCGGGGATGCAAAATCTTCGCCATCCATTGTGGATAACAACAAGGCTCCTCGCGAGAAGACCTTGCTGACGATGTACGGACCTTCGTAATTAGGAGTCCATTTGCCCCTGTGATCGGAGTGTGGAGGAAGAATCTTCTTCAGGACGAGATCACCCGTCTGAAAGCTTATAGGACGTACCTTCTTATCATAAGCTTTCTTCATTCGGCTTTGGTACAGACGACCGTATGCAATCGATGCTAACCTCTTCTCATCCATCAGGTTGAGTTGGTTTAGTCGGTTCTTAATCCATTCTGCCTCGTCGAGTTTCACGTAAACCAAAACTCGTAGAGAAGGAATCTCAACTTCTAACGGTAGGACAACTTCCATACCGTACACCAGTGAGAAAGGAGTTGCCCCGGTTGATGTACATACCGTCGTACGATAACCGTGCAATGCAAATGGCAGCATCTCGTGCCAATCCTTATAGGTCACAACCATCTTCTGTACAATCTTCTTAATGTTTTTATTGGCCACTTCAACGGCGCCATTCATCTTCGGCCGGTAAGGAGATGAGTTGTGGTGTTCAATCTTGAAACTTTGGCATAACTCCTTCATCGTCTTGTTATTCAGATTCGAACCATTATCAGTAATGATCCGCTCGGGAATTCCGTATCGACAGATGATGTCCCTCTTTATGAATTTAGCCACCACCTGCTTGGTCACGTTAGCATACGAGGCTGCCTCCACCCACTTGGTGAAGTAGTCGATGGCTACTAGAATGAAGCGATGACCGTTAGATGCAGTGGGCTCGATCTTGCCTATCACGTTGATGCCCCACATGGAGAACGGCCACGGGGAGGACATGACATTCAACGGGCACAGCGGCACATGAATTTTATCAGCATAAATCTGGCATTTATGACATCTCTTCGCGAATTTAAAGTTATCCTCCTCTCAGGATCTTTCTTGTCATAGCATGCCCGCCGGCGTGCGTACCAAATGTGCCTTCATGGACTTCTTCCATGAGCATACTCGCTTCTTTCTCATCTACACATCTGAGTAGCACGAGATTATGGTTTCTTTTATAGAGAACTCCATTAGGATTGAGATAGAAATTTCCAGACAGCCTCCTCAGAGTCTTCTTATCCTGGGTTGACGCTCCCACAGGATACTCCTTATTCATAAGGAAGGTCTGAATATCATGGACCCATGGCTTGCCGTCGGAGGCTTCCTCGATCGCAAAGACGAATGCAGGTCTATCAAGATGAGAAAGGACAATTCTTGGAGCTTCATTCCAAAAATTGACTTTATACATCGAAGCCAACGTGGCTAAGGCATCAGCCATCTGATTTTCAGCTCTGGGCACATGATGGAGTTCCACTCGATCAAAGAACGGAAGTAGCCTTCTGGCATAGTTCATGTACGGCACCAAATTTGATTGACGAGTCTCCCACTCCCCTTTAATCTGGTTGATCACCAGTGCCAAGTCACCATATACATCTAGGTTCTTGATTCTCAAATCAATTACTTCTTCTAGCCCCATGATGTATGCTTCGTACTCCGCTTCATTATTAGTGACCGGAAACGTCAGTCTAGCAGTGAACGGGATGTGGGATCCATGGGGAGTCGTGATGGTTGCCCCAATGCCACTTCCATAAGAATTAACCGCCCCGTCAAATATCAATTTCCATTGGGATTTCCTGTTTGGACCCTCGTCAGGCAACGGTTCATCATAATCTTTCACCTTGAGGAACATGATATCCTCATCAGGGAATTCAAATTTCATCGGCTGATAATCTTCGATCGGCTGTTCGGCAAGGTATTCAGACATATGCTTCCCTTGATGGCCTTATGGGAAACGTACTGAATGTCATATTCCGTCAACACCATTTGCCATCTGGCAATCCTGCCCGAAAGCGCTTGTTTCTCGAAGACGTACTTGATCGGATCCATCTTCGAAATTAGCATGGTTGTGTGATTGAGCATGTACTGTCGCAAACGTTTGGCAGCCCAGGCGAGTGCACAACACGTTTTCTCCAGCATTGAGTAACGGGATTCACAATCTGTGAACTTTTTACTCAAATAATAAATGACATGCTCCTTTCTTCCCGTCTCGTCGTGTTGACCGAGAACACACCCCATACTATTCTCAAGAACTGTCGGGTACATGATTAAGGGTCTTCCAGCCACTGGGGGTATCAAGATGGGAGGTTCCTGCAGATATTGTTTTATCTTATTAAAATGCCTTCTGGCAATCCTCGTTCAAGATAATCGCCTGATCTTTCTTTAGTAGTTTGAACATCGGTTCACACGTGGCCGTGAGCTGAGAAATAAACCTTGCAATGTAGTTTATTCTGCCCAAGAAACCACGAACTTCTTTTTCAGTTTTTGGCGCTGGCATTTCTTGTATTGCTTTTATCTTCGCAGGATCAACCTCAATGCCTCTTTCACTCACGATAAACCCCAGTAGTTTTCCCGACCGTACTCCGAAAGTACACTTGTTAGGATTCAGCCTCAACCTGAATTTCCTAAGCCTCTCAAAAAGCTTAAGCAAATTGACCAGATGCCCCTCCTCCGTTTGGGACTTCGCAATCATGTCATCAACATAGACTTCAATCTCATGATGAATCATGTCATGAAACAAAGTGACCATTGCTCGTTGGTAAGTGGCCCCTGCATTCTTCAGACTGAAAGGCATTACTTTGTAGCAAAATGTTCCCCAAGGTGTAATAAACGTAGTTTTCTCCATGTCCTCTGGCGCCATCTTGATCTGATTGTAGCCGGAGAAGTTGTCCATGAACGAAAACACGGAGAACTGAGTTGTATTGTCGACCAACACATCAATATGAGGGAGCGGGAAATCATCCTTAGGGCTCGCCCTATTCAAATCCCGGTAATCGACGCACATTCGCACCTTACCATCCTTCTTCGGTACAGGTACTATGTTGGCGACCCACGGAGGGTAAGTAGTGACCGCTAAGAAGCCAGCATCAAGCTGCTTTTGCACTTCTTCTTTGATTTTAACGGCCATATCAGGTCATGTCCTCCTGAGCTTCTGCTTAACGGGAGGACAATCTTCTCGCCGCGGCAAGTGATGGACCACGATGTCAGTATCAAGTCCGGGCATATATTTGTATGACCAAGCAATGATGTCACTATACTCTCGAAGCATCTCGACTAATCTCTGCTTGACATCACTCTGCAATGCAACCCCTATCCTGACATTCCTGACCAGCTCTTCGGATCCCATATTCACAACCTCAATCTCTTCCTCGTGTGGCAGAATAACTTTCTCTTCTTGTTTCAACAAGCGGGCCAACTATTCGGGAAGGTCTTCGTCTTCATCAATCTCTTCTTCGGCATGATAGATCGGGCAATCGAAGTCGAAGTGAGTCGTAGAAGGTCCAGAGTCGATGTCATCTGCTCTGTGGATCCTGCAATAATAAGGGTTAAGCTTAAAACAAGGATATGCAGGTTAGCTCAAACCTTATTGCCATTCTATTGTTTTTCAAAACAAATATAAAACAGGAATAACAGAGATCACAACATTTGAATGCGAAGAAAAACGCCTTTTGATTTATTGGTAAAATGCATGTACATAACCAAACAAGGCCCTGACAATAAAACCACTATGCCCCGGGTAGGACATAGGGTTGTACAATAATTGGAGAAAGTAAATCATTACTCTTTTCCTGTCACTTGGATGGTATCCCTGATGGACCAGTTGTTGAGGCTCTGCCCTTGTTTGCTTGGCTGGATCCAAGAATCCAGGTCATAATTGCTGTCTTCGCCCTCTTTAGACACTGCGTTGACACTTTCAAATATCACCCCGCCACTGGTAAACTGGATCGGCCCTTTACCTCGGGACGCACTGTGAGAAGAGGAGGCTTTAGCCGTAGGAGAGTATCCTAACCCAAACTTGTCCTGTTTGTTAGGTATTTCTAGAACTTGACCCCAGCCTGGGGTGGATCCGGCTTGAACAATAGCCTGGGCTTCCTTGAAGGAAGAGAGAGTCATCTCTGGTTTCTCAGTCATTACTGGAGTCACATCTTTGACCTTAACAGCTTCGAATTCCTGACATAGGGTTTCGTGGATCTCCCCATCCATCTCAACATATTTGAAGGACGACAAATGGCTCACCATTATATCTTCCTCGCCACATACAGTTACAATGCTTCCCCCGACAGCGTACTTGAGCTCCTGGTGCAACGTGGAGGTCACGGCACCAGCATAATGGATCCATGGCCGACCTAAGAGACAGTTGTAGGCGGGCATGATGTCCATAATGTAGAAGACTGCGTCGAAAGTTTCCAGCCCAACTTGGATTGGCAGAGTTACCTCTCCAAAGACATGATGCTTGGTTCCATCGAAAGCCTTCACAACCAGATCACTGGGTGTGCAAATTAATCCTCTAGTATCCAACTTCATCAATGCTTTCTTCGGAAGAACATTGAGCGATGACCCAGTGTCCACCAACACGTGAGCCATAACTGTTCCCCTACACTCTATCGAGACGTGCAGGGCACTGTTGTGGTCTCTTCCCTTCGGCGTCAGCTCCAGGTCAGTGAATCCTAACTCGTTTCCAGCATTCACGTGGGCTACTACCCCTTCCAGCTGGTTGACCGAGATTTCCTGTGGTATATATGTGGCATTCAAAACCTTTAGCAGCGCGTTGCAATGTGACTCCGAACACAGCAACAAATTCATGATGGAGATTTTCGAGGGTGTTTGATGGAGGTGATCCACGATCTTGTAATCACTCTTCTTGATCAACCTCATGAACTCTTCAGCGTCCTTTACAAGTAAGTCCTTCTCTACCCCACGAGGCATTTCCTCAACGACTTTATTCTTTCCCTTATCAGTTTTCTCAGCTTTATCTACTTTGTCAACCACAATCTCAGGTGGAGCAAATACTCTTCCGCTACGTGTGATTCCGCCAGTTCCCACTAGGTTATCCACCGACTGCCCAGATGGTTCTAGTTCCAACTTCTGTCCGTTAAAGTAGACATCTGCCCCATAGTGCCACGGGACAGTGTTAGTGCTTTCAAAAGGTATCGACCCAGCCTTTGTGATGGTAATTGTGGGTGGCCTGGGCGCAGAAATGGTTATCGTTTGGCGAGGGATGGTGATGGTGACAACCTCATCATCCTGTTTCAGCATTACCTCGCCAGATCCACATTCGGCCCTTCGGCTAAACTGCAAGATTCCTTCGGTCATCAGACTCTGAATCCCCACTATCAACTGTTCACAGCCATCAGGACGAGTCACACAGCCCATACATAATTCTCCACAGCCCGGAAAGAAGCCTCTCTTCATCAGCTTGGCTTTAACGAAGCTAAGCGGTGTCTTTAGATCCTTGACATCAGTCAATAAATCTAAGTTCTCTTCTTCAATAATGGCATTCACCCCACCTCCCCTATGGTTCGGTATAGGGTTCTTTGTGACATTCGGCACATTATCTGAGAAATTAATTATCTTAGCATCCACCATATCTTGCACCTTGTGCTTGAAGGCTTTGCAGTTTTCTATCATGTGGCCGGGTGCCCCTGAGTGAAAATCACATGTTGCATTCGCATCATAACCCTGCGGAGGTGCCCCTGTCAAGGGATCCAGGGTTCTTTTCTAGACTAGTTGTAACTGAAGCAGAGTTTGTAATAGCTGAGCATAAGACGTGGGCGGTGTCTCAAGGTGACGAATTGCCAGAGGCACCCTGTTCTGATACCTTCTGTATCCTTGCTGATTTGGCTGCTGCTGCTGCGGCTGGGGTTGTTGGACAGCAAGGATGGTTATGCTAGCCACCTGCTGGCGCTGGCCCTTACCTTTCGTCCGACCGTTGGACACGACGCTAGTCTCTCCTTCACGCCTTTTGTTACTCTACGGTTTCTTTCCTCCTCCAGCTGAGGATAGATCAACACCTTGAATTTTCCCCAATTTGATCCCATTTTCAACGTGCTCGCCAGTAATGATGAGATCTGAGAAACTCCCTGACATGCCACTGACTAGTTTCTCGTAATAGACCCCTGGGAGAGTGGCTACAAACATCTCAACAAGCTCTCGTTCAACCATCAGCGGCTGAACTCTAGCTGCTAATTCACGCCATCTCTGGGCGTATTCTTTGAACCCCTCGTTGTTCCTCTGTGACAAGTTCTGCAATTGAACCCGGTTCGGAGCCAAGTCACTGTTATACTGATAATGGTGCACAAAGGCCTCAGCAAGTTCTTTCCATGTGCGCACACTGGTGGGTTCCAAACCCATGTACCATTCCAAGGATGGCCCGGACAAGCTATCCTGAAAGAAGTGCATCAGCAGCTTCTCGTCTTCAGAGTGAGCGAACATCTTTCGGTAGTATGACCTTAAGTGGACACGAGGGCAAGTGGTGCCCTTGTATTTCTCAAAATCGGGTACCTTGAATTAGGGTGTACCTTGAAATCAGAAATCAATCCTAGTTTAGTCATGTCGACACCCATAGTGTTCTGGTTCTCGAAATTCTTCATTTTGTCCTCTAGTGCTTTAAACCTCAGACGTGCTTCAGCAGTCAGTTCTCCCTCAGCACTCCTCTGTGAGAACAAATCTTCTTGATGATCTTCTAGCCATGGCTGAGGCCCATACAGATTTCCAGCACCTGTGTTGCCATTGCCTAGTCCAGCGTTGCCATTAGCCTCAAAGTTTCCATTACCGACGCCAGTCGTATTACCATTGAGCCCGATGTTAGTGATCATATTGCTGTTACCACTTCCATTCCCCCCGGTCACAGGGATGCCACCCTGAGGAGTTTCAACAGGTGAGGGGAGTGGAACGCTCCCACCATGAAGCACACCGTTGTTGCCAACCCTTGAGATCAGAGGCTGGACCAATGTTCTGAGCTGGTCTTGGCCGTTGGCAACCACTTGCATGAGCTCCATGAAGCGGTCCATCCTTTCTCGGAGTTCATGGATGTCAGTTTGCACTTGTTCCATTGCTCTAGCTTGATTCGCTCTGGTCGGATAGCGGTGGATTGGTCTTCAGTCAATCTTGGCACAACCTGCATACACAAAGGGTTAGAAAAACGACAAGGTGCTTGTCATGCAAATGCTTCATGCAAATGAAAACGTGTGTCTGTGCCTTGGGGAGATTCCCCCCCCCCCCCGGATCCTAGTTTCCGAGACAAATAAAGTCTATCATCCGATCATGGAAAAGAAATCCTCATATATTCATCTAAAAAGCCCGCTCGGGTAGCGTACAACTGTAATCACATACAACTGAAGCAATAAGGCATGACCCCAACCAACAGACCTGGCGGTGATCAGCATATCAATGCATAAAATATACGAAAAGAGATACAAGAGATCAGGTGCGGCCACAGGCACGAGAATCTTCTACCAACTTCTTTGTAGCGGGATGACCTGGCTGAGTAAGCAAACCCTGGGCCAACAGGTCCCTCTGCCTGATTGACTCTAGGAGGTTCTCGGTAACACTCCTAGAAATACCTTCTTCAGAATGGTTCTCGACTCTACTCCTCTTAGCATCAGCCCGGAGTTGAAAATCTTGTAAATTCGCCTCGGCCTCAGCCAATCTATACTGGACGTCTCGTCGCAGTGAGGCTTCAACCTTTATCTTCTTATCTTTCACCATAATCTGAGCTTCTAGCTCGGCTACTTGCTGCTTCAGCTTTTCTTCCCGCTCTTTGTATTTGGCTAGGGTGCTGCTCCAGACCCTCTCGTATTGGGTTAACTTCCGGTACACTCTGTCCAGATCCTGTTTCTTGGTTGTCAACACACCATGTACTTACTTCAGGTCTAACCCCAGACGTTCCCTAGCATCAATTTCTTTGGTCAGGTTGGAGCCGAGATGGTTGATTATCTCAATCTGCTTCTTGCAGGTATAAACGGCTTCACTTTTCTCTTTCCGAAGTTGAGCGATCTCTCTCTCCAGCTCTTCGTTGGCTTTTCGTAGATCTTCCTTCTCTTGGGATACCTGGTTGAATCTCTGAATATCAACGGTGGTAGGCTCTTTGTACACAGGAGGATACAATGGTTCCACGGCAGGAAACGGCATTAGAAACTTGGCGACTCTTTCTCGAACCCAAGTCACATACGGATCAAAGGCCTTGTTGTTGCTTTTTCCTAGCAAGAATTTTCCCTTTCGATGAATTTTGCTCCAAGCATTCTGTACCTTGACCAAAGTGTCACCTTCAAGCAACCCTGTGAGATACAGAGATTCCCGTATCTCTTCCTCTTCGGGAGGACCTCGTAGTGCATACCCGAATTGTCGTACCAGTAGAGATGGATTATAGTTGATACATCCATTCCTTCTGACCAGGGGGACGTTAGGAAAGCCGCACCAGCTATGTACAATATCTTTGCCCAGTAGATCTCTATCAAACCAGATAATATTGTCAGCGGTCAAACCCATCAAATGCACGGACCAAGGTGAAGACTCATCAGAATCAATGAACGGCCCCGACTTAGGAAGATGGCTAGCAAACCACTTATACAGTAAAGGAGCACAACATGCCATGTTCTTCCCCTTTCTGTTTTCATTCTTGCTGTGGACTGAATGGTAGACGTCTCTGAGGAGAGTGGGTACTGGATTCCCGGAGGCAAATATGTGGCAAGCATCCATGCTTATGAAGTCTGGATGACTTGGGAATAGCACGATCCCATAAATGCAAAGGGCTAAGAAGGCATTGAATACATCCCAGCGACCCTTCTTGGCAAACTTTCGGGCTTTTTCCATCAGGATAGGCAGAAGGAAACCATGAATTCCAATCTTTCTGGATACCATCCCTTCAAAATCAGACTCATCTACATGAAGAGCGTCAGTCAACTTACTCAATTTGGGTTCACCCTCAATACGGTAATAAGGCATTTGATTCAACAAAGGTACCCCCAATAGGTCAGAGTACTCTTCCAAGGTCGGGGGTAAGACATAGTCTGGAAACACAAAGCATCTGAGCTCTGGGTCGTAAAACTGTAGCAGAGCATATAGGCCATTCAACTCGTACGCAGGAAGCTTATACACAATACCCAGAAGTCTCCCATAGCTCTTTCTGAAACTCTCCATCACTGTCTTATCAGCCAAAGAAATCAAAGCTCGTAATTCTCGGATGTCAGGTGTTGGTAGCTTGTAAGCCAGAGTCTTCTTCAGAAATGCCATATCTGCCATGAGGATCAAGATCACTAGAACCAGGGGAGAAATATGCACTTGCAACACAGACACACGTTAATGACATGCAAATGAGGATGCAAACAATGCAAAATACAATCATGCAACAGGAGATCAAGACGACTGTGCTGTTGAGGAGATGAAGGCTTTGTATCAACAAAACCACACCACTTCTCTGTCAAGAACAACCATATCTCTGATGAGAAGAAACCCCTGATACTAGACCATAAATCTGCTATGTCAAGAACAAACACATATCTCTGATGATGAGAACCTCTGATACCAACAAAAACTGATTCACTGTCAAGAAAACCAGGTAGTCTGAAGGTTAAGGTTTTCTGCAACAAACCCGACCCTGCTCACAGGTATGGACCTAATCACGGAAAAGGTTTGGCATCCTATGCGGTCATCAGCGTCACAGACTTTCAAGAAACGATGATACGATACCCAGGAGGTGTGGCATCATCATCTCTTGAAGCCGCCTCACTTAGCTAAATTCCAAATGATCGGTTCCCAGAGTCGACAATCCTCAAATCCTACAACCCCTCGAGTCCAAAGGACCGATAGGAAGCCATCAAAGAGAACCTCGTCTGAGTGTGGATTACATGGGAAATGATGCAAGCAAAGCAAGCACGTCCTCCACTAACCCACTCTAATACTATGTAGCTCTCAAGCCTGGGTCTGGCTTCTCACTCATCAAAATGCCCCTCCTACAACAGTACAGATAATCATATCATACTGAAAATAAAGTGCGGGAAATAAAATGCGATAAATAAACACAACCCAACAAGTAAACATACAAGCGCTAGGATAGACTCTCGCAGGGGACGTTAGATCCCCAGATTGACTCGCATAAGGGACGTTGGATCCCAGGAAACTATCAAGTCCCCAGCAGAGTCGCCAGTTGTCGCTACCGCGAAAATAAGGTGCCGGCAAAACAGAAGAGTTTCCACCTTTTGTTATTTTACCCTCAGAGCGAGAAAGGAAACGATCGGAAAAACCTGACGAAAAGGTATAAGACAAGGTTATCGCAACCGTTGTCTGGGTTCGGGAGTCGGTTACGCAAGGGGAAGGTATTAGCATCCCTCACGTCCATCGTACTCGATGGGATCCATGCTTGTTGTGTTTATCTGACGGGTTTGTTTACTATCTACCTACCAAGGCCGGTCTGAAAAAGAAAAGAAAATGACTCGGCAAAGCTTCGCACTTTATGCCTACGTATTCCCGTCTGGAACGAGAAATCAGAGTCAACGTAGTTCGGCTAAATACAGGTTACGGGGAAGGTGGCTCGCCAATACGTCAGTATTGTGCCTATGTACTCTCAACAGGTATGAGAGATCAGAGCTTACGTAGTTCGAGATAATACGGATTACGGGGATTCAGATTCATCTGTTTTTCCGAATAGGGTTAACAAACAGTTCCAGCAGTTGGGTGTACGCAGCTCGACCCTTGGAGACTTAAGCGTTACTGTTTGCGGTAGAACTGGGAGTTAACGACACTCTTTTCTTCAGAAAAGCTTCCTTTGAATTATGGGCCCACGGGGCAAAAAGGTTTGAAGTTTGTTTTCTGTCTTTTACGAAAGAACTGTTTTTTATGTTGTCTGTAGTTCGTACAACACTAGAGACTATGACCTGGGAACGAATGCATCGCATATCGCCCAAAGGACGTATACTAAACATTCTAGACGATTGAGAGGAGGCCGCTCAATTATCATTACCCAAGTAGCTTAAGGCTCGTATCGCTCTTATACTAACTTGTCTTTATTACTGTTTTTTTACTGTTGTTTCAAGATGAGAAGAGAGAGGGACAACTACAGGGAGACTATCAAGTCCTAACAGTTGTCATGCCAAGGATTCATTCTATGGTTGAGGTTTGAAACAGGGATCTCCTAGAAGTTATCATGTATAGGTTTCAACCTAAAGTTCTAATCATCACTTCCTTATCAAAGGAAGTGAGATTCCTAGGGAACATGCCAATGATAAACAGCAACAGATAAAGCATCAGCTTAAACAGTAAACAATAAACGACTGTAAAATGCATGCAATGCAAGTGAGGGAGGAAATGTGTGTGGGGCATCAGCCTCCACAAGCTCGTCTCGACCTCAAGCCAGATATGAATAACTACAATCATAAAGGAAAATAAAATGCCATCAAGCAAATCACAAACCACACAGGAAAGGGAGCAGAGCTCTACCGAATACCAGCAAGCAAAGCCACACAATAAAAATACAAGCAGAGGGAGCAACTCAACCTCTAATGCAATACAAGCAAGGGGAGAAGCTCAACCCTTAGGATGCTCTTAGGCTTATTCAACTACATGACCTAATCTAAATGCATCACACCAATCAAGTTAAACCAATACAATTGCACAGAAAGAAAACAGACAGTCAAGAAAGCAAATCAACAGCTTCCACAGCTTCACAGCAAAGCAATCTTCTCGCAGCACTTCAGTCCTCAGTCTGTAACTGTTCTTCAAGTCCTTAATCTTTAGGGAATTAAAGGTACTCCATTTTCAAGCTTCAATCTTCAATAGGCTCTACCAATAATGAAGAGAATCAATAAGATGATTGTTTGATAATGGGAAGCAGACAGTAAACCAAAGGAATCCTGTCTGACACTCAAACAATTATCCGAGAGAGGCATCCTCAAAAGTTCTACTCATTGTAAATGTCACACATCCCTCCAAAGGAGAGATGATACTTCAACATGAGGAGTTTGAATCATAGGATGAGAATGGTATGGGAACAAAACCAACCATTACTTGAAGAAATATCTATTTCTAAGGCTCTCTCCTAAAGCCCTAATTTCCTAAGCTACACAAAGCTAACAAAAAGAAGGAAAAGCTCCAATCCAAGCTCCACTAGCCACTTCACACAAGCTTCATCAAGTCCATGATGTCCTCCAATGAGATCCAGAAGCCCACTATGCAAGGAAGCCTAACTTTGAGTCCATTCCACATCAATCATCAACATTGAAACACCAAATGAACACACAAGTAGAATATTCTATCAAAAATACAAAAACACATTCTAAAAATCTGATTATTTTTCTATGGGAACATGCATTCACTAACAACCTATTGTTAAAAAATCAGGACCTAAATCATTCCCTAAGTCCTCCAACAAAATCCTAAACCTCAAGGTATCACAACTAAACCCTAAAAGGGAACTCCTAAAGTTCTAGTCCTAAAATAGCACCTAACTTCATCACAAAAATGTAAGAAAAATCTGAGGGGAGCATGCATATCTAAGCTAATTACAAGTCAAAAATCAAGCACAAAATCAATACCAAATGCTCAAACAAAATTCACCAAATAGAAGAGGCAAACAATACAATTTTTATGTCAATAAAAATGTGAAAAATTAAAATAAAATGAAACTAAATGCTAATCATGATTTTTTTTGTTCCTAAAATTTCTAAATTCATTCATGAATCAGGGGAAAAAAATCTCAAGATTTATTTACTAATTTTTCTATTTCTTATGGATTAATATGAAATGCACAAAACTAATAAAAAGAGAAGAAAAAGAATAGAAATTAATTAAACACGCGTGGTGAATAGCAATTAAATCCTGTTCAATGTGTGGGTTGGGCCCAAAGGGGGGTGTGAACATCAGTTCAGATCACTAAGCCCAGGTTGTCTCACGAGTCAAAACGTTGCGCTTTGGACTTGGGGTTATGTGGCACCTCTTTGATCACACGATGGTAAGACTAGTCAACTGATCCAATGAGTCCTCATGTTGCCAGCACATTAATGAAAACGGTGTGTTTTGCTTCAGGTCAAAGTCAGAATTCCAAACTCAATCGTGGCAGTGGATGGTGAGTACTCCGTTTGAACTTCTGTTTGGGGGGAAAACACAGACGGTGGCCCAGACGGTGGCGCCACCGTCTTCTCCGGCGAAGACATTTATACAGGTCATCAAACAATAACAATCCATACATCATTCTCTCTAGAATTCAATGCTGATCATGAATATCTCATTAGAATCATCTAATTCCTTCTACATCTCCAAACCCGATAGCACTTTCAAAATATACCTCAGTCTTGATTCTCACCAGAACTTCAATTAAATGCACAGATGTAATCCTCATCTTATGGTGATCATTCTACACTATCCAATCTTGATTAACACTCCAAGAATTGCTTGATTTAAGCCTCAACAGAATTGATCATCAACTTATTTTGTCTCTAATTCACCAGTTTTTGATCCTAAATCCAACTACATATCACCAGGATCCTAACCACCTATAGAATGCTAACTATCTCTACCTAGATTAAGCATAAAAATGAAATGTACCAATCTGTGTTCAAGCTTGTAACAGAGGTGGTTCTTGCACTCTTCAGCCTTCAAGAAAGTGCAGATACACTCCAAATCACTTGATGAACACAATGAAACCTTCAATTGATCTTGATTTGGCCTTGAACTCAGAATTCGATTCTCACTTGCACCTATGAAATTTCAACTTCACTCTCTGCTTCAGGCTTCAATCTTCACCAAAAAATGAACTAAATGCACTCATAGGCTTATATAGGATGTGACTGAATGATCTAGATCCTTCTCAAAGGTTCATGATGAGATTTTCAATTTTCAATTTCTCTTCAATATCTCTCTCATGGCAGTCACAATATCTCATATATTTCTCCTTCAGGAAGCTCTCATTGCAATCCTTGTGAACCACTGAACTTGAATGGTGGGGATTCATCCCTTGTTTTCATCCCATGGCTTGGATTTGAGATGTAACGTCCTCATGAAGTATCAAAGCAAAAGGCCATGAAAATGAGCTCAAACCTAAATTCTAAAAATTTCATTGTTTTCAAAATGTAATTTCCATTCAAAAAATGCTATTACTTTGCCTTATTTGCACACATAACATTTATTTTGAATTTTTGGTCTTTAATTCTCTTTAATTCTTCCTTTTTCAAAATTTCATGAATCAAGTCTCTCCTTGAGCCATTTCGATGCCTCCTTGATACATGGTCAAAGTTAAAACACCATTTTGAGCAACTTTCAAGTTGCACAAAATTTTATTTGAGATGTCTATGTTGGTGAAAATGACCCATAACCAAAAATGACACATAATCACAACTTCCCAAAATACCCTTGACTTGTCAAAGCCATAACTTGAGTTCTACAAATCCTATCATGGAATTCTAGCACTCTATGGAAATATAAGAGAATAAGGAACAACATTCATGTTGCCCAAAAGTTTATAGGAATCATACTTCTAGGGCAAAAGTGTCATGCAAGTTGGGTAACTTTCAAGCTCCAAATTCACATACCTCAGATGACTTGTAACTTGTCTGGCTCATAAATTGAGTTCTACAAACCCTATCAAGGACTTCTAGTACTCAAATTAAAGCTAAGATCATGCCCTACAACAATCATGTTGGGGTCAAGATGAGATGACAAACATATCTTGATCTAAATTACCTTGAAGACAGGGGTCAAACTAGGGGATTTTACACTATCAAGTCTTAGAAACCCTAGCTTGAAACTTCTCAAACTCTTCTATCATGATGAGTTGACCTGGGAATCATCCTTATAACATCTCAATGTATCAATCCATGATCAAATGACTCTTGGATTAGGTCTCAATCTTCTCCAAATCATCAGTTGACTTAGGGTTGACCCAGTCAAACCCTAATTGTACCACTCATGGCTGAGCCTTCTTAATCTTACACAATGACCTGTCTAGGCCTCAAAGTGATCTTCAACACTTCTCATGAGCTCTCTCAAGACCTCAAGTCCATCCTCATGGCCTCAGAATCATCTGATGGTCTTCCCCATAGCTCTCAAGTTAGGAGACCCACATACTTGGTGTCACCCACCCTCTCTGAAGATCTTTTACTTCTTTGACAAGGATATCAACCCTTAAACCCTTGAATAATCTTCTTAAATAGCCTTATAGTCTTGTATAGCTCTTGATTGGTAATCATACCTCTTGATCTCCTGCATACATATTAATAAAATGTAAATGATAATGCTAATGTGAATGAAATGAAACATGAGCTAGGTAAAGAAATGTTGGGCAAATTTTGGGGTGCAACATCTACCAACGACATTATTCCTCATTCGTGTATGGCACAGGAATTTAGACAAAAAGGATATGTCTGAACATTCCTCTTTTGTGAAGGAAAAGTCAAAGAAGACAAAAGGCAACAGCTGCACGTTCTTTGAGAAATGGATGTGAAGTCTATTTAAGCAAGTCTTCAACATCATTTCAAGATTGACGGAATACAAAACAATCAAAGAACATATTGAAACAACTTTCTTCAACAAACATACTTGTTTTATTTGTTCTTCATTTTGTGTAAAAATCACAGTTGTGATAATAGCTTTTTAGAAGCACTTAAACACATTTTATTTCATCCTTGTAAAAGTTCCTTGAGAGACCAAGTTGTGGTCAGGATTCTTGAGAAGACTAAGACAGTTTGTCTTAGTGATATCACTGTAATCAGGTTTTGATTTAGTGGATTAAGTCCTTGTTCGAGAAAGGCAAAATCACCTTGGCCGGGTGGACTGGTGTAGTTTGAGTTCATACGAACCAGGATAAAATAACTTGTCATTTTATATTATCATAGTTGTTTTTAAAACCCTTATTCAACCCCCCTTCTAAGTGTTTTTCCTACCTTCAGTTGGTATCAGAGCTTCGGCTCTGAAGTGTTATCACTTAACAGTGATAGAGAAAGATCTAGTTGGGAAAACTCTTGATTTATTATCCTTGATATATTATGGTTGAATAGTCAAACAACAAATATGATGATAAAGATAGAATCAACACCAAGCCTCCCATGTTTGATGGAGAGAAATTTTATTATTGGAAGGATAGAGTAGAAAGTTTCTTTCTAGGCTATGATGCTGATCTATGGGATTTGGTCATTGATGGATACATTCACCCCACTGATGGTGAGGGAAAACCGATTGACAGAAAGTCAATGGCTGACCAACAGAAGAGAGATTTCAGAAATCATTACAAAGCTAGAACTATTCTGTTAAACGTTATATCTCATACTGAGTATGAGAAAATAACAAATAGAGAAACAACGTTTGACATGTTTGAGTCATTAAAGATGACACATGAAGGAAACTCTTAGGTGAATGAGACAAAGGCTCTTGTGCTTATTCAGAAGTATGAAGCCTTCAAGATGGACGAAGAAGAATTAGTGGAAACCATGTTTTCAAGATTCCAGATTCTGACAGCTGGTTTGAAGGTCCTTGATAAAGGATACTCCACTTCTGATCATGTGAAGAAGATCATCAAAAGTCTACCAAAGAAGTGGAGACCCATGGTCACAACGCTGAAGCTATCAAAGGATCTTAACAAGATCACTCTGGAGGAACTCATCAGTTCCTAAGAAGTCATGAGATAGAGCTGGAAGAAGATGAGCCTCAGAAGAAAGGTAAGTCTATTGCTTTGAAATCAAATAAAAAATCTGACAATAAAGCTTTTCAGGTACTCGAGGAAAGCTCTGGAGAATCTTCCTCAGATGAAGATGAACTGTCTTTACTTTCCAGAAGGGTAAATCAACTCTGGAAGCATAAACAAAAGAAGTTCAGAAACTTCAAAAGACCAGAACAACATGGGGAATTTTCTGGACACAAAAGATCTGGCAAGAAAGAATTTGTGTGCTATGAATGCAAGGAGCCAGGACACTACCATAATGAATGTCCCAAACTTCAAAAGGAGAAACCCAGAAAGAAGTTTGAGAAAAAGAAGAAACTCCTGATTGCCACGTGGGATGACTCAGATGCTTCTGAAGCCTCATCAGAGTCAGAGGACGAATGTGAAAATATGGCACTAATGGTTGACGTGGAGGAGCACGAGGAAACATCTGAATCTGGATCAGAATCAGATTCAAAAGAGGTATTTTCTGATCTTACCATAGCTGAGCTAATTGAAAGCTTATCTGAGATGCTTGAAAACTATAGTAAGATTAGACTCAAATACAAGAAGCTTCAGAGCTATCTTGCATCTGAGACTGATTAGATGAAATTAGAAATTGCTGAGCTAAAAGCAAATAATTTTCAAATAAAAACTGATTTAGAAAAAGCTCAACAAAAGTTTGATTCAGATACTATGTCTTGCTCCAAAAATATTTTAGAAGAGTACGACTATAGTTTTAAGAGGTTCCTGTCCAGAGGCCTAGACATAAGCAAAATGGCTTCCATGATCTATGGTGTTAGCAGGAATAATAGAAAAGGAGTTGGATATGAATCACCCTCTAGGAAGGATTTAAATCTAAAACTTGTTGATAAGATGATCATCAATTATACTCCTCTGTACAATCATTTTAAATATGGTCACCTAAATGACATAAAGCACACACGTACAGATCAGATCACAAAAAGTTTTATTAAACCAAAACCTCGTCAGAACACAAAAGTTTTTAAGGGACAGAAGTTCAGGCAGAACTTCAGACCAACTAACCCCAGAGGACCCAAAAAGATATGGGTACCTAAGGATAAAATAATTTTTGTTGTGGATGTCCTTAGCAGCAAAGTTAAGACACCCGTCATGGTACCTGGACTCTGGCTGCTCACGACATATGACGAGAAAAAGGTCTATGTTCCAAAGCCTGGAACTTAGATCTGGAGTAGGCGTGAAATTTGGAGGAAACCAAAAGGGAAAAATCACTGGCTCTGGAACAATTGGTAATGGTAACCACCCTTCTATCTCTAATGTTCTGCTTGTTGAAGGATTAACTCATAACTGATGGTCCATAAGTCAACTAAGTGAAAATGGTTATGATATAATCTTTAATCAAAAATGTTGTAAAGCTGTTAGTTAGAAAGATGGTTAAATCCTCTTTAATGGGAAAAGGAAGAACAAAATTTATAAGATAAATCTTTCAGAACTGAAAAATCAAAATGTTAAATGCCTTATGTCTGTTAATGATGAGCAATGGGTCTGGCATAGAAGATTGGGTCATGTTAGCATGAGACGTATATCTCAGATTAACAAGCTCAATCTGGTCAGAGGACTTCCTAAGTTGAAGTTCAACTTAGATTCTCTTTGTGAAGCATGTCAGAAAGGAAAACTTTCAAAATCTTCTTTCAAATCTAAAAATGTTATTTCTACTTCTAGACCATTAGAGCTACTTCATGTTGATCTGTTTGGACCAGTGAAAACTGCATCCATCAGAGGCAAGAAGTATGGATTAGTCATAGTTGTTGACTACTTCAGATGGACATGGGTAAAATTCCTAAAACACAAGGATGAGTCACACTCTGTATTCCTTGACTTCTGCAATCAAATTCAAAATGAAAAGAATTTTAATATTGTCAAGGTCGGAAGTGATCATGGTGGTGAATTTGAAAATAAATTTTTTGAAAAATATTTTAAAGAAAATGGCATTGCACATGATTTCTCTTGTCCTAGAACTCCTCAACAGAATGAAGTTGTAGAATGAAAGAATAGAACATTGCAAGAAATGGCCAGAACCATGATCAATGAGACTAATATGGCTAAACACTTTTGGGAAGAAGCAATAAATACAGCGTGTTATATTCAGAACAGAGTGTCTGTAAGACCTCTTATGGAAAAGACTCCTTATGAATTGTGGAGGAATAGAAAGCCCAACATTTCTTATTTCCATCCTTTTGGATGTATTTGTTTTTTGCTGAACACTAAAGAGAATCTGAACAAGTTTGACTCTAAAGCACAAAAGTGTTTTATGCTTGGATATTCTGAATGCTCAAAAGGCTATAGAGTATACAATATTGAAACACAGATTGTGGAAGAATCAATTCATGTCAGATTTGATGATAAGCTTGGCAATCAAAAGCCAAAGCAATATGAAATTTATGCAGATAGAGAAGTTTTTCTCATAGACTCTGAAGAACCAGAAGCAAACACAGTTCAATCAAAAGAACAAGAAGCAACGCCAGATGCTACTGTCGCTACTGCGAAAATCGGCGCCGGCTGAACAGAAGAGTCGCCACCGTGTGTTATTTATCCCAAAGGAGGGAAAGGAAATGCTCAGAGTAAACCTCACGCAAAGACGGGAAAGGAATGGCCATCGCAACCAAATCCTGGATTCGGGAGTCGGTTACGTAAGGGGAAGGTATTAGCACCCCTCACGTCCGTCGTACTCGACGGGATCCACGCTTGTTTTCTAGTACGGATTGTTACTCTATCTATTCTACAGGTCTGGGGTTAAAAGAAAAGAAAATGACTCGGCAAAGTATCGCACTTTATGCCTACGTATTCCCGTATGGAACGAGAAATCAGAGTCAACGTAGTTCGCCTACCTACGGGAAAGGATGGGAAGGTTGCTCGCTAAGATATCGCATCCTATGCCTACGTACTTTCATACAGCATGAAAGATCAGAGCAAACGTAGTCCGGGCTACGGAAGACACAAGCTTGTCTGACTGTTTTTTATTACCTTCAAAAAGGGTTTTCTTGATTAAAGGTCCAAGCGGACAAAAATGACACTTTGATATTTGTTTTGAATCTTTTACGGAAGAAGTGTTTTTTAGTGTGTTTGCAATCTCTGACGCACTAGAGACTATGATTTGAGAGTGACTACGTCGTATGTCACCCTAAGGGTAACACACTAAGCAATCAGATTACTGAAGAGTGACCCTCCAGCAACCTTTTCTCGAATAGCTTAAGGCTCATAACGTACGACATCGATTAACCTTATTACTGTGTTTTTGAATTGTTCTGAGATGAAACGAGAAAGAAGCTCTAAAAAGCCTATGGTTGAAAAGGGAATAAAAACTACCCTAATGTTGTCATGCATGGATACGAATCCTAATGTCTGTCATAATTCCCTCTTGCACAGAGGAAATCAGAGATCCTAGGGGATAAGCAGAAAAGAAAGCAAGCAAATACAGTAAAATGCATGCAATGCAGCAATACAACAGGCAAAGTGAATCAACATTCAATTCAAACCTAGGGGCAAGCTACACAAGCCAACAAACAAATACAGAAAACAAAACCCCAAAGCAGAGGAGGCAGCCCAAACAGCAGCACCAAACTCCTACAGCAACCAGCACAAGCGATAGCTCTGACAGCAACAGTTGATTTACCAGCAAAAATTTGACAGCAACAACCTTCATCTTCATGAATAACTTCCATCTTCGAGTTTCAATAAACTTTCAATCTTCAATAAGCACCAGGCTTCAACAAGCTCCCAGCTTAAGCAAGCTTAAACCCCAACCAGTAACCAGCTTCAACAAGCTCCTGACTTCAACTTCAACAAGCAGTAAAACCCTAGCTTCAACAAGAAACCAGCTTCAACAAGCTCAAACTTATGCTTCAATAAGCTTCCACTTTCTCTTTACCAAGCTTCAACAAGCACCTCCAAGGGAGAATCATTCAACAAGATCAAGTTATAATGTTAAGGGACTTAATGACAACCAAGGGAAATCACTAAGGACTTAACATTACAAATGAAAGGTATCCTCAAAGTTCTACTCACTTGGGCATACCACTCATCCCTCCTAAGGAGATATGGAGCTTCCCAAGAAGGACTTTATGTCATTGGATTGAATGGAGATGAACAATATGCTCCATGTTTGAAAAAATAAGCAAAACTAGTCTAATGCTCTTCCTAAAACCCTAATTTCCTAAGCTCCTACAAAAGCTCCTCAAGAGGAAAAGCCTTCATCTCCAAGCTCCAATCTTCAATCCCAAGCATCTTTAATAAATCCAGAAGCTCCAACAAAAATAACTCAAGCTCCAATCAAATCCAAGGCAACCAACCAAGCCCAACAAACCAAAACACTCAAGAGAGGAATCCACAAATACAAGCCACTTGCAAAATACAACTAAAATACAAAACCAAGTTGTAAAAATCTAATAAAATTCTTAGGGGAACATACATGTCTACCCTAACACATACTAAAAAATCAAAGCCAAATTAATCATCAATTGGAAGAACAAAATTCAACAAAACAGAGGGAAGAATTACGAAAGAAGAAGAGAAAACAAGCAACATACAAATGCAAGCATGCAAGTGGAACATGCACCCAAGATCATGACTAAACAGCCAAGAACAGTGACAAACATCCAAAATAATTCAATCCTAATACAACACAAAGATCTATGATGATTCGGATCGAACCGGCACGCGAACAAGCAAGTAAAACAGCAAAACAGGCCCTCTGTTACAGTGTTAATCGATTAACGCCAGGGGTTAATCGGTTAACCATTGAAAAACGCTTGAAAATTTGAATATTTGAGTTGGTTAATCGATTAACCATATAGGTTAATCGATTAACACTGTCCCGGAGGTGAAAAACAGCAGTTCAGAATCACTTTTCAGCAGCTTATCACTTAAGCAAACACTCCAATTATCATGTGATTGATCATGCACGAAATTAAACCAGTAAACATTGATTTAAACAACATGTAAACACCATAACACAACAAGATCATGGATCAAAATCAACATAATCAATCAAATGCAAAGATCCACATGCAAATTGTGCAAATAAGCTCGAAAACAAAATCGGATCAGAATTCCAACCTTCGGATCGGAGACTTGATCCGGTAATTGTTGATTCAACTGTAAATGAGTAGATCTAAGCAAAGAAAACCAGAATTCTTCAAGATCCACACCAATTCTTGTAGTAGCAATGTAGATCCACCAAGAACAACTCAAAATAAGCCAAATAATCACTTCCAAGAACACTTCAAAGTTCAAATCTGCTTGTGCACGAAAATTGGATGATGAAATGGAATTGATGGAGTGAATTAATGGAGGTTTAGCTCTTAGAAATCAATGATTCCAATGAAGAATCAATGATCTCAAGGAGAAGAGCTTTGGGTGAGGTTTTTGAGATTGGAGAATTGAGAGAAAATTGAGAGCAATTCTGAAATGAGAGTGAATTATGAGGGTTCTTCTTGTGAGGTTTGGAGTGAATCAAATATATACACTCTTGGTTGGGATCCAAAGCAAGGATTGGAAAATGGCTTGGAAAATGTGGTATGGAATGAGGTTTGGGCATTTGGAGGGAAAATGAAATTTGATAATGTTCTAGATCCTTCCCAAGTGTGAAAATGCAATTTAAATGACCAAAATTGGACCCCAAAAGTGGCTGGACTTGAAAATTCACGTGCAAGGCAAAACCTGCTGTGGTTAATCGATTAACCATATAGGTTAACCGATTAACACTGTTAAAGATTCAAATCTAGACTGATTTTCAAATGGTTAATCGATTAACCCTATGTGTTAACCGATTAACACATTCAAAAATTTGAATTTGGCGCCTTTTGGAGGGAAATCTGCCCCTTCGCCCGTTTCCTGCCGTTCTGAACTCTGTTTAGCTGCTGAAAGCCATTCTTGATTGTTCTGACCATGGGAACACTGTACATAACCTGAATGCTGCTTCTGACATGAAAAATGCCCTGCAAAATAAAATAAAATTGGCCGCTCGATTGTTGGGCAAAACAAGTGTTGAAGCCTCTGATATTTGTTGTTTAGCCTCTTGCAATGAAAGTTGCACCTGGAGCAACCTGAATGCCTTGATCCCCTGCTATATGAATGATATCATGATATGCAAATGATATAACTATGCAAATGATAATGCAATGAGACATAAATCAGGCAAGAAAAGGTTGAGCAAATTTTGGGGTGCAACAGCTGCCCCTATTCAAGCGGCTTGGACCCGACTGGGTGAAGAGCGAACGGCCTTCAAACATTCGAGGTACGAGACGGTTGAATACCAAAGAACCCTGAAATTTGCCAACCGCAGAAATAAACTGCGCCACTGCTTGGGGGGACGACATGACCCTGATTGTTCGTCGGAGAATAACTTTGATTTCGACTTCCCCCACCCATGCAACACCACGGGTACTGAACTATCTTTGCAAAACACCTCTGTCCACAACGGGGCTAAACTTGTCAACACAAGAAGAGAAACAAATTCGTTCACACGAGTAAAGATCCCGTCATCACAGGAAAAACTTATTCACGATTGCCCTTAAATTTCGTCAACACGAAAAGCCATAAATTCGTCATCACGAGGAAATCCTATCATCATAGGAATACAACTTGCCCTCATCAGTACTTTTCAAACTTGTCCTCAGCAGGACTCCATATTCCATCATCATGGAGAAATAAAACTTGTCGACTCCACTGGGGATGGGCTATCCGCATCTTGTCAACACAAGGAGATCCTATTAGCATAGGCAATAAAGTCTTATTTACGTCTTATCACCACAAGAACTCCCATTAACCTAGAAATAGCTTGTCCACGTCAGGACTCACGTCTCGTCAGCACGAGGAAACTAGATTCATCAACATGAATGAACCCTATCATCATAGGAGTACCATTCTTGTACATCTTTGAACTCACATTTCATCAACACGAAGAAATCCTATCCACATAATCATAAATTGTCCTCGTCAGGACGCCCATTCTGTCAACACAAAGAGAGTAATCTGTCAACACGAATAAATCCTATCAGCATAGGCATAATTTATCCTCATCAGGACTCCATATTCCGTCAACACGGAGAAATCCTATCAACATAGGCATAATTTGTCCTCATCAGGACCCCATATTCCGTCAACACGGAGAGACCTCGTCCTCACCAGGACCCCATGTTCCGTCAGCACGGAGGAATCAAACTTCGTCCTCAACAGGACTCCATATTCCATCATCATGGAGAAGTAATTCGTCAACACGAATAAATCCTATCATCATAGGCTTAAATTGTCCTCATCAGGACTCCATATTCCGTCATCCCGGAGAAAGTAATTCGTCAACACGAATAAATCCTATCAGCATAGGCATAACTTGTCCTTATCAGGACTCCATATTCCGTTAGCACGGGGAGAGTAATTCGTCAACACGAATAAATCCTATCAGCATAGGCATAAATTGTCCTCCTCAGGACTCTGTATTCCATCAACATAGAAAGATCCTATCAACATAGGCGTAATTTGTCCTCATCAGGACTCCATATTCCGTCAACACGGAGAAGTCAAACCTCGCTAACACGAATAAATTCTATCAACATAGCTGGGGATATTCTGAAATCCAATGGCCGACACCCGTCCTGACAACAAGCGACCACTTCTGAAATTTGGATACATGGAACCCTGAGATGCTACTGCAGCAACAAACTTGGCAAAACAGTCCGCTGATCGGACATGAGAAAACCTCAATCAGTAACTCTGTGGGGATGATGATAAACTGAATCGCATCATCATATGTCTCACGTCAAGACTTTGATTGTCTGAAAAGACCTCTGAGCTTTAGAACTCCATACTCCTATCGAGCAACATACCTGAAAGCAAAAGGTTAACCAACCTGGCTTATGTTTCAAAATGCGCATGTTTGACAATGGCGTAATGTTCCATACAGCATGGAAATGCTACGCGCTTTCTAGATGGATGCAAACATGATAATGCATGCAAATGCAAATGCAGGTTCGGGCTGCTGGGGAAAAGCTCTGATAAGCTCGCTTCATCATGGATGCTGAGGACAAATACCACCCTGTTGGGGAAGGAATGGGTACCGCCAAGTATTCTGGAAAAATAAATGCCAGGACATACAACCAACTCTGCTGGGGAGAGCTTTAAACCTTCGATTTCCACTGGGAGGAAAGAAAACACCTGCTAGGGAGAGAACACTCCGCTGGGGGAAAATGACTCTCTTTGGGGAATATTAACCAACTCTGCTGGAGATAGGGAGTGACTCCGCTGGGGGAGAATAAGCAACCCTACTGGGGGTAATAACTGTCTGGGCACAATTTACAACTCTGGAATTATCACTCCACTGTAAACTAAACGACTCTGCTAAGGATAAGGAATCCTTTTGGAGAACCACCACTGTCTGAATACAGCTTACGTATTTTGGAGTTATCAAATTCTGCTGAGGGTAAGCGACCCTACTGGGAAAAGTAAACCATCTGGCTACAGTTTACATACTCTGGACCGAGGATAGACATCCTGTGGCGAGCATCAATCTTGACCTGCCGGAGAATATCCTTTGGATGAGCTGCGACTAGCTGGGGGAAACTGATCCTTCTTCAGTAAGGAACAGTGTCATCTCCGCTTCCGAAAATGAAGTGCGACCTGCGTGGGGACTCACTTCACATAATGATCAAGTCTTTCTGTCACGAGTCTCTGGTTAGGACTGCAATCTTCTGATTGTCCACTTCATATGGGCAAGAACCCTGCAACACCACAAACGAGACAAGACAAGTCTATACAACCAAATCTATTCAAGTTAGCGTTAGTGACATCATTTTCAGTCAATTCGAAGTTTTAGCAATTATTGGCAAGGGCCAGCAACGTTATGCATTTGCTAGTTTTATTAAAACATTGGCGTTTTTCGCATACAAAACAGTAAAGAACAAGTATCAAATACTGAATAACATGTTTTATTGATTGGGCCCCTGAATGGGCAGAGTTTTGTACACTGGATATAACTTCTGAAAAGAGGAAGTCACGCATAACAAATATACAAGTATGCAGAGGAAGCATAAATACAATGACAAATCAAATTTGTGCATATGTCGGCAACGTGATGCAAACAAACATCATGAGCTGATCCTCCTATGACTCGCCTGACTTTGGCGCTTTCCCGGTATTCAAACTTCTGAAGAGATTGTTTCTGATAATCGAGCCCTCAGGTGTATTCTCCCGCACTAGTGTGCAACACAGTATCAAATTCGGACCGCGGTCATTTGCTTTTTTAAATCCCTAACTTTTGCGTGAACCGCCCTTTGCGGGTTTTCAGTCCACCGGGATACCCTTTTTTGCCGAAGCCGCCCAGTGTAGGTTTTCGACTTCGCGGGTGTACATCTTTTTAATTTTATCCCTAATTTTTGCCCGAACCTTTTATTCTGTTTTTGATTCGCCAGGATGCCCCATTTTTGCCTGGACTCTTTTTTTTCTGTCCAGCGGGTCAATTTCAAGCAAAGTATTTTTTAACTGCGTCCGAATTCACAGGAGACGTAAAGTTTTCACCGTCCATGGTGGACAACAATAAAGCTCCTCCTGAAAAGACTTTTCTGACAATGTATGGCCCTTCGTAGTTAGGGGTCCACTTGCCCCTGTGATCTGCCTGTGGCGGGAGAATCCTTTTCAGCACAAGGTCGCCCGTCTGAAAGCTCCGAGGATGTATCTTCTTATCATACGCTTTCTTCATTCGGCTCTGGTATAAACGACCATATGCTAAAGAAGCTAGCCTCTTCTCATCCATTAAACTCAGCTGGTTCAACCTGTCTTTCACCCATTCTGCCTCGTCGAGTTGGACATCTTGTAATACCCTCAGGGAAGGAATCTCAACTTCCAGCGGTAGCACTGCTTCCATTCCGTATACTAACGAGAACGGGGTTGCCCCGGTTGATGTGCGTACCGTCGTACGATAACCGTGCAAAGCGAAAGGTAGCATCTCATGCCAGTCCTTATAGGTCACCACCATCTTCTGAACAATCTTCTTTATGTTCTTATTGGCCGCTTCAACAGCGCCATTCATCTTGGGTCGGTACGGAGAAGAGTTGTAATGCTCAATCTTAAAATTCTGACACAGCTCTTTCATCATTTTGTTATTTAAGTTCGAACCGTTGTCGGTAATAATCCGCTCAGGGATTCCATATCTGCAAATGATATCTCGTTTGATAAACCTGGCTACCACCTGCTTGGTCACATTTGCATATGATGCCGCTTCTACCCATTTGGTAAAATAATCAATTGCTACCAAAATGAACCGGTGCCCGTTAGACGCCGTCGGCTCAATCTTTCCAATCATATCAATTCCCCACATTGAAAATGGCCACGGCGACGTCATCACATTCAGAGGACTCGGAGGCACATGGATCTTATCCGCATATATCTGGCACTTATGACACCTTTTCGCAAACTTGAAACAGTCAGTTTCCATAGTTAGCCAGTAATAACCTGCACGCATCAGCTTTCTTGTCATAGCATGCCCACCAGCATGTGTACCAAATGTACCCTCATGTATCTCCTCCATGAGCAACTTCGCCTCTTTCTCATCTACATAGCGTAGCAACACTAAGTCATGGTTTCTCTTGTACAAAACACCGTCCGGGTTCAGATAGAAATTACCAGCCAATCTCCTGAGAGTCTTCTGATCGCGACTGGATGCCCCAGCCGGATACTCTTTGTTCTTCAGGAAGTTATGGATATCAAAATACCAGGGTTTACCATCGGGAGCTTCATCAATAGCAAATATGAAGGCAGGCCTATCAAGCCGAGAGATAACAATCCGGGGAGTCTCGTTCCAGAAGTTAACTTTATACATTGAGGACAATGTCGCCAGGGCGTCAACCATTTGATTTTCTGCTCGTGGTACGTGATGCAATTCCACCTTGTCAAAGAAAGGCAACAATCTCCTTGCATAATTCATATATGGTATCAAATTGGGCTGACGGGTCTCCCATTCTCCTTTTATTTGATTCACCACCAGAGCTGAGTCTCCGTATACATCCAGATTTTTGATTCGCAAATCAATGGCTTCTTCAAGCCCCATGATACAGGCTTCGTATTCGGCTTCATTATTGGTAACCGGAAAGGTCAATCGAGCAGTAAATGGGATGTGCGACCCATGTGGAGTAGTGATGATTGCCCCTATTCCGCTACCATAGGAGTTTACAGCTCCGTCAAAGATCAACTGCCATTTGGAACCCAATTCTGGTCCTTCGTCCGGCAACGGTTCTTCACAATCTTTCATCTTTAGGTAAATGATATCCTCGTCAGGAAAATCAAACCTCATCGATTGGTAGTCCTCAATAGGTTGCTCAGCCAGATACTCTGATAACACACTCCCTTTTATAGCCTTCTGTGAAACATACTGGATGTCGTATTCGGTCAAAACCATCTGCCAACGGGCAATTCTCCCAGATAGTGCCTGCTTTTCAAATACGTATTTGATAGGATCCATCTTCGAGATGAGCATGGTTGTATGATTTAGCATGTACTGCCTCAAACGCTTGGCGGCCCAGGCTAGCGCACAACAAGTTTTTTCGAGCATTGAGTATCGAGATTCACAGTCAGTAAACTTCTTACTCAGGTAGTATATCGCATGCTCTTTACGCCCTGTCTCGTCACGTTGACCGAGAACACAACCCATACTCCCCTCAAGAACCGTCAAATACATAATCAAGGGTCTCCCTGCCACCGGAGGTATCAAAATAGGAGGCTCCTGCAAATACTGTTTTATTTTATCGAACGCCTTTTGACAATTTTCATTCCATGTCACAGTCTGGTCTTTTTTCAACAGCTTGAATAATGGTTCACACGTAGCTGTTAGGTGAGATATGAACCGAGCGATATAGTTCAACCTCCCTAAAATCCCGCGCACCTCTTTTTCTGTTTTAGGCGTCGGCATTTCTTGTATTGCTTTTATTTTTGCAGGATCAACCTCTATTCCTTTTTCGCTCACCATAAACCCCAGCAGTTTACCCGATCTCACCCCGAAGGTGCATTTGTTAGGGTTCATTCTCAGCCTGAACTTCCTAAGCCTCTTGAATAACTTCAGCAGATTCACCAAATGTTCTTCCTCCGTCTGGGATTTGGCAATCATATCATCAACATAAACCTCGATCTCTTTATGCATCATGTCATGAAAGAGAGTCGTCATTGCACGCTGATACGTTGCCCCAGCATTCTTCAATTCTAAGGGCATCACTTTGTAGCAAAATGTTCCCCAAGGCGTAATGAAGGTAGTCTTCTCCATGTCTTCTGGCGCCATTTTTATCTGATTATAGCCCGAGAAGCCATCCATGAAGGAGAAAACGGAGAATTGAGCGGTGTTATCAACCAGCACATCGATGTGAGGAAGTGGAAAATCATCCTTCGGGCTCGCTTTGTTCAAATCACGGTAATCTACGCACATTCTCACTTTACCGTCTTTCTTTGGCACTGGCACAATATTAGCGACCCATGAGGGATATTTTGTAACAGCTAGGAAACCAGCATCCCACTGCTTTTGAACTTCCTCCTTAATCTTCACAGCCATGTCCGGTCTAGTTCTTCGGAGCTTCTGCTTAACCGGCGGGCATTCTTCTTTTAGCGGCAGACGGTGCACAACCATATCTGTGTCCAGCCCAGGCATATCCTTATACGACCAAGCAAAAATATCGCTGTACTCTTTGAGCATTTCAACCAATCTTCACTTGACTTCGCTCTGCAGCGCGGCCCCTATACGGATATTCCTTTCAACCCCTTTCGACCCCAGATTGACGATCTCAATGACTTCCTCATGAGGCAGAATGATTCGTTCTTCTTGTTTTACCAACCAAGACAACTCTTCGGGAACGTCGCCATCTTCAACAATCTCTTCTTCGGTCTGAAATACCGGGTGCTCAAAGTCGAAGTGAGTCATAAGCGGTTCATAGATGTCATCTGAAATAGTAATCCTGCAAATGAAATGGTTAAATGCTTCAAAACACATACAAATCGAATAACCACGTTGCCATTTTATTGTAAAAATAAAAACAGGAAAAACAGAGATCACAATATTTGTACATGAAAAACGCCTTTTATTTAACGATCAAACAGTGCGATGTACATAACAGGACGACCCTAAGCAAAATCACGATGCCCCGGGTAGGACACCGGATTGTTCAACAATTAAGAAAACAAAGTATTACTGTTTAGTTGTCACAAGAACAGTCTCCTGAATAGACCAATTGCAAAGCCCTTGTCCTGGCATGCTCGACTGAATCCAGGCGTCCATGTCGCAGTCACTGTCTCCTTCTTCGGAATCTGAAACAGCGTTGAAGGTCTCGTGATATACTCCACTAGCCGTGATCGTTATCGGTCCTTTGAAACGGGGTGCCCCTGCAGCAGGCGTTGATGATGAAGGTTGATATCCCAGCCCAAATTTGTCCATTTTCACGGGAATATCCAGAACCTTGCCCCAACCCTTTGTCTCACCAGTCTTCACTAGAGCCTGAGCCTCTTTGTATGATGAGACTGCCACCTCTGATGCTTTACTCGGCCCTGGAACTTTGTCTTTGATGCGCAACCCTTCAAAGGCTTGACAGGGTGTCTCATGAATCTCGCCGTCGACTTCCACGTACTTGAATGACGACAAATGGCTGACCAGTATATCCTCCTCTCCACAAACTGTGACCACACTGTCCCCCACCATGTATTTCAGCTTTTGGTGCAAGGTAGATGTGACTGCCCCAGCACCATGGATCCATGGTCGTCCGAGAAGACAGCTATATGCGGGCTGGATGTCCATAATGTAAAACTCAGTTTCAAAAATCTTCGGCCCCACCTGCAGAGGCAAAGTTATGGATCCAAAGACCGACCTCCGCGTACCATCAAATGCCCTGACCACCAAGTCACTAGGCGTACATACAATCCCCCTGATGTCTAATTTCATCATTGCTTTCTTTGGCATCACGTTCAAGGAAGACCCGGTATCTACCAGTACGTGGGACATGACTGTGCCCCTGCATTCAACTGAGACATGCAACGCCATGTTATGCTCTCTCCCCCTCGGGGTCAAATCAAAATCTGTAAATCCCAAACTATGGCTTGCATTCACGTGCGCCATGACCCCCTCCAACTGATTCACAGAAACATCTTGGGGTACAAACGACGTGTCCAGAATTTTCAATAATGCATTCCTATGGGCTTCGGAACACAATAACAGCGACAATATGGATATCTTCGACGGCGTCTGTTGAAGGTGCTCAACAATCTTATAGTCACTCTTACGGATAAGACGCATAAACTCTTCTACATCTTTCGGGGACGTTTCTTTTTCATTCCTCTGCACAGGAACATCCTCATTCACCTTACCTTTACCTTTTGCCAATCGTTCAGCCTCTACTTCAGGCGATATAAAAATTCTCCCGCTCCTTGTCATCCCTCCGGTCCCGATGACATTGTCCACAACCCCAGCTGGCTGTTTACTGATATCAAGTTTCTCCCCACCACAATATGATTCTAGCCCATAAGTCCATGGTACTGCCCTGGTGCTCTCATAAGGTGTTGGCCCTGCCTTCGTGATAGTGATCGTCGGTCGCCTGGCTGGCGCCGTTATAGTTATCGTTTTTCGGGGAATTGTCACCGTAGCAACATCACTCTGCTCATCAGCTAATGCTTCTGCAGGTTTCTCAACCGCCGTTCTGTCGAATTGCAACGCGCCTTCATCTATCAAGGTTTGAATACCCTTCTTCAATTCAGCACAACCCCCAGCTTGGGTCCAACATTCTAGACAAAACTCATCGCAGCCTGGATGCACACCTCCTTTCAATAACCTGCTCTTTACTTCACACAACGGTGTTTTCAGTTCATCAACATTCATGATCAGATTCAAACCCTCCTCAGTCAAAATAGCGTTTGCCCCATGGTTGGGCATCGGCTGCTGCACTATATTCGGTCCTGCTCGTCCAAAATTTATGGCCTTGCTATCCAATAGATCTTGAACCTTATGTTTAAACGCATGACAAGCCTCTATGTCATGCCCGGGAGCCCCGGAGTGGAAGTCACAATGTTTGTTAACATCATACCCATAAGGAAGGGTTGGTCCTGTGGGTGGAGCCAACGTCCTTTTTTCAACTAAATTCAGCCCCAACAGTGTCTGAAGAAGTTCCGCGTATGTGGAAGGAGGCGCTTCAAATACTCGTTTCGGCTTCGCATTCGGAAATCTTCTTTGGCCAGCATTCTGCCCCTGCTGCTGCTGTGGCTGCTGCTGTTGTTGCGGTGGTTGTTGTTGTTGCCTCTGTTGAGGAATCAGAATCATAACACTTGCTATCTGCTGTGGCTGATTATACTGGTGTCTTCCTCTGCCTCTGCCTCGGCCACCAAACACTGCGCTGGAATCACCTTGACGACGACCACCGAATGCTTTTCTATTACCGCCTGCCGAAGTAGACTCCCCAGCTTGGAATCTCCCCATTTTAATATTACTTTCAACCTTCTCGCCCATCAAAATTAGATCCGAGAAACTGCCCAAGGAAGCAGGAAACAGCTTATCATAAAATATGCCGGTGAACGTTCCTATGAACATATCATTCATCTCCTTCTAAACCAAAGGAGGATGAACCCTCGCAGCCATGTCGCGCCATCTCTGCGCATATTCTTTGAAACTCTCATCTTTCTTCTGCGACAACCCCTGCAGCTGGACCCTGTTCGGTGCCAGGTCACTATTGTACTTATAATGAGCCACAAACGCTTCAGCCAGTTGCTTCCAAGTCTTTATCTGAGCAGGCTCCAATCCCATGTACCATTCAAGGGAAGGACCAGACAAGTTGTCTTGAAAGAAATGCATCAGCATTCTTTCATCGTTCAAATAAGCGGACATCCGTCTGTAGTATGACCGCACATGCACCTTCGGACAGGTATCTCCCTTATATTTGTCAAATGTGGGAGCTTTAAACTTCAGCGGTACCCTCAGGCCAGGCACCAAACCCATTGTGGTCATATCTAAACCAACAACACTTTGATTCACAACACCTTTCATCTGCTCCTCGAGCATCTTGATTCGCTGAGTGTTGTCTACAAGACCTTCAAAACCTCTACCAGAGAAAGCATCCTTTTGTTGGTCTTCCATCCAATTACCATTCTCATTTCCGTACCCATCATACCCATTATTACGACCAAGTCTAGTCTGATTCATCACAGGGCCCCATCCCCTGTTACCATACCCTTGAGCGGCCCCGGCAGGTCCAAAAGCCATCATTCCAGCACCGTTTTCGTTACCGAATCCACCATAGGCCTGATTAGCATTACCAAATACATCCTGTCCAAAATCCTGAGCGTTGAGCCCAAACTTCCCATCCTGGTTAGCATAATCAAACCCCTGGTCGTTATAGCCAAATCCGTTATTACCGAAGCCATTACCTCCATTGTTATCACCGCCCAGATTGGCGTTTCCGAATCCAACGTTGTTAATGACAGTCTCATTACCAACTCCGGTATTACCATGCCCGGCGCCAGCGCCATTGTTCACATTCACAGCAGGTATATTCCCCACAGGTGGAGCTACTGGTGTAGGAGTACCATCCCCATGAATGGTGTCAACACGTACAGAATTGTGGTCTTCGTTTCCGTTCCCGGCATTCCTCACCAGCAATGGCTGCACCAAAGTTTGCAAGTTTTCCCGTCCCTTCACAATTGTCTCCATCGTCTGCATGAACAGCGCCAACTTCTCACGCATTTCCTGCATCTCGCTCTGCATCTGGTCCATAACTCTTTTGCAGTTGGTACGAGTAGAGTATCGGTGAGGATGTTGACTTTCAATCCTGGAAGAACCTGAAGAGATGCAGGAAATGAGATACAATCCAATAATTACCTGGTGAATGCAATATGAATGCAAATGCAATTATGTAAATATGCTACAGGTTATATTCCCCCGATTCTAGTTCCGGAGAGAAAGCCATTATGGCAATGGAGTCCCTATCCAGCAAGCAATAAACCAGAATATCCTCATATAACAAATGCCAAGAGGCTAGGTACAAGAGTTCAACTGAATACAACCGAAGAGACCTCGGCCAACAAGTCTGGCGATGGCCCAAATACAAATACAAATAACAAAGGTAAGGCAAAGATACATCAGGCCAAATGGCGTGCTCGGACGTCCTCTAATATCCTCATCATCTCTGGGTGCCCTAGTCGGGAGATCAACTCCTGAATCAGTAAAGCATGCCGCTCGGTAGTGGATCTCAACTTCGCGGCGTCGTCCCGGGAAGTTCCTTTGCTCAAACTCTCGTCAGATCTGTACCTCTTGGAACCGGCCTTCTCCTCGTAACCTCTCGACTTCTCGTCACTGTCACTTACTCTGAGACCAGCAGTACTCCTGAGGGATGTCACTTCAGCAATCTTTGCTTCCTGGGCTTTAACCTGTGCCTCCAGCGTGGCAATCTACATTTTCAGTTCGTCTTCGCGCTCTTTCCGCTTGGTAAGCGTGGCATTCTACAAAGCTTCCCACTTGTTGATACGAGCATAAGCCTTACTTAGAAGTTCCTTCTTGGACGTAAGTACCTTGCTAACACCGTTCAAGGCTATCCCTACTTTTTCTTTCTTGTTGGTTGCTTCTGTCAGCTCTGATCCCAACCTGTTAATCAATTCGGTCTGTTCCTTCACAGTGAAGGTGGCTTCCTTCTTCTCTCGTCGCAACTGGAAGATCTCCTTCTCTAACTCCTCGTTAGCTTTCTTCAACTCCTCATTTGCAGCTAACAACTTGTTATATTTCTCTCTCTCTTCTGCAGAAGGTACCTCAATCAATGGAAGATACAGTGGTTCCACAGCGGGATAAGGCATCAAGGACATGCTAGCTCTCTCACGGACCCAGGCCACATAAGGATCATAAGCTTTGCTATTGCTCTTGCCGAGCAAAGCCTTCCCCCTCTTGTGGATGCTAGCCCACGCATGCTTCAACCTGATCAAAGTAGTCTCGTCTAAGGAGCCCGTGAGATACAGAGATTCCTGTATCTCAACCTCAATAGGAGCATCTCTCAAGGCGTAACCAAACTGTCGTACCAATAGTGAAGGATTATAGTTGATACAACCTTTCC
Source organism: Lathyrus sativus (assembly GCA_963859935.3). Taxonomy (NCBI): domain Eukaryota; kingdom Viridiplantae; phylum Streptophyta; class Magnoliopsida; order Fabales; family Fabaceae; genus Lathyrus; species Lathyrus sativus. The sequence continues at coordinate 89,453,523 of OZ012739.1, read as the reverse complement.
GTCCAATCAGGGGAACATTCGGAAATCCACTACAACTATATATAATGTCAGTACCAAGCATACCCCGATCAAACCAAATGATATTCTCAGCAGATAGCCCCATCAACCGGGACGGCCAATCCAAAGTATCAATGGTATCAACAAACAGCCCAGTCTTCGGAAGGTGCCTCTGAAACCACCTGTACAAGAGAGGAAGACAGCAGGACACATTCTTGCCACGACGTTTCTCATTCTTGTAGTGAATAGAATGATAAACATCACCCAAGAGAGTAGGAACGGGATTCTTCGAAGCGAGAATCAGGAAGGCATCCGAATCAACAAAGTCTGATACATTAGGAAACAAGACAATCCCGTAGATACAGACAGCCAGAATAGCACTAAAGGCAACCCAACACCCATTCTTCACGCACTGTGTAGCCTTCTCAACCAGGACAGATAAGTGAAAACCATAAGCTCCATTCAGCTTGACCAAGCCTCCTGGAAACTCAGAAGCGTCCAAACTGACAATCTCTGTGAGTGTAGCTAACTCAGGCTCAGTATCAATGTGTACAAAGGGCATCTGGTCTAGCACGGGAATACCCAACATAACATAATACTCCTCCAAAGTGGGTGCAAGAATGTAGTCTGGAAACAAGAAACATCTCAGCTGCGGCTCATAAAACTGCATCAAAGTATACACCCCAGTAATCTCGAAAGCTGAAGGGGTATACAACAAGCTAAGTAGTTTCCCATAGGATACTCTGAACCCAGCCCTCACACTCTCATCTGCCAAAACAACTAAACCCAATAATGAACTGATGTCTGGTGAATGCAACCTGTAAGCAATCGTCTTCTTCAGGGACTCCATGCCTGGCTAGAAGATATCCTAGAATCAGAGGGGAATGATCACCTGCAACATAAATACATGTTAATGAAATGCAATCATGAAAATGCACATGCATATGCAAATAAGGGATCAAGTGCAATGCTGATAGACTGGCTGCTCTGTACTGAAACCTGAGAACCATCCAATCCTCATCTCAAACCAAACCAACCACTCAAAAGAACCCTGTAACCGCATCTCACTGATAGAGATAAACCAGGTATTCTAAGGTCAAAGGTTTCCTGCAGACAGACCCTCCTACCCCTCACAGGTGTGTACTTAACTCACAGACGAGGTACGACGTCCTATGCGGGTTCAACGTCACAGACTTTCAAGAGCGATGATATGATACCCAGAAGGTGTGGCATCATCATCCCTTGAAGCGGCCTCACTTAGTTGAATCCCAATTGATAGGTTCCCAGAGTTGACAATCCTCGGGTCAGACAACTTGTCGAGCCCTAAGGACCAGGCAAGAAGCATCAAAGAGAATCTCGTCCGAGTGAGATTTAGCGGCTAGCTGGTGCGAGCTAAGCAAGCAGGCTAACCACTACTCTCTCTCTAAGTCTATGTGTAACCTCAAGCCCAGGTCTGGCTTATCTCTCAACAGACCACCCCCTTCCCATGACAGCAATAACAATATAAAGCTGATAATAAAATGCGAAAAGTAAAGACAGAACAGTAAATCTATACAACACCCACGACGGGAAAACAAGCGCTAGGATTGACTCGCATAGGGGATATTCCGGTCCCCAGCAGAGTCGCCAGCTGTCGCTACTGCGAAAATCGGCGCCGGCTGAACAGAAGAGTCGCCACCGTGCGTTATTTATCCCAAAGGAGGGAAAGGAAACGCTCAAAGTAAACCTCACGCAAAGACGGGAAAGGAATGGTCATCGCAACCAAATCCTGGATTCGGGAGTCGGTTACGTAAGGGGAAGGTATTAGCACCCCTCACGTCCGTCGTACTCGACGGGATCCACGCTTGTTTTCTAGTACGGATTGTTATTCTATCTATTCTACAGGTCTGGGGTTAAAAGAAAAGAAAATGACTCGGCAAAGTATCACACTTTATGCCTACGTATTCCCGTATGGAACGAGAAATCAGAGTCAACGTAGTTCGCCTACCTACGGGAAAGGATGGGAAGGTTGCTCGCTAGGATATCGCATCCTATGCCTACGTACTTTCATACAGCATGAAAGATCAGAGCAAACGTAGTTCGGGCTACGGAAGACACAAGCTTGTCTGACTGTTTTTTATTACCTTCAAAAAGGGTTTTCTTGATTAAAGGTCCAAGCGGACAAAAATGACACTTTGATATTTGTTTTGAATCTTTTACAGAAGAAGTGTTTTTTAGTGTGTTTGCAATCTCTGACGCACTAGAGACTATGATTTGAGAGTGACTACGTCGTATGTCACCCTAAGGGTAACACACTAAGCAATCAGATTACTGAAGAGTGACCCTCCAGCAACCTTTTCTCAAATAGCTTAAGGCTCATAACGTACGACATCGATTAACCTTATTACTGTGTTTTTGAATTGTTCTGAGATGAAACGAGAAAGAAGCTCTAAAGAGCCTATGGTTGAAAAGGGAATAAAAACTACCCTAATGTTGTCATGCATGGATAAGAATCCTAATGTCTGTCATAATTCCCTCTTGCACAGAGGAAATCAGAGATCCTAGGGGATAAGCAGAAAAGAAAGCAAGCAAATACAGTAAAATGCATGCAATGCAGCAATACAACAGGCAAAGTGAATCAACATTCAATTCAAACCTAGGGGCAAGCTACACAAGCCAACAAACAAATACAGAAAACAAAACCCCAAAGCAGAGGAGGCAGCCCAAACAGCAGCACCAAACTCCTACAGCAACCAGCACAAGCGATAGCTCTGACAGCAACAGTTGATTTACTAGCAAAAATTTGACAGCAACAACCTTCATCTTCATGAATAACTTCCATCTTCGAGTTTCAATAAACTTTCAATCTTCAATAAGCACCAGGCTTCAACAAGCTCCCAGCTTAAGCAAGCTTAAACCCCAACCAGTAACCAGCTTCAACAAGCTCCTGACTTCAACTTCAACAAGCAGTAAAACCCTAGCTTCAACAAGAAACCAGCTTCAACAAGCTCAAACTTATGCTTCAATAAGCTTCCACTTTCTCTTTACCAAGCTTCAACAAGCACCTCCAAGGGAGAATCATTCAACAAGATCAAGTTATAATGTTAAGGGACTTAATGACAACCAAGGGAAATCACTAAGGACTTAACATTACAAATGAAAGGTATCCTCAAAGTTCTACTCACTTGGGCATACCACTCATCCCTCCTAAGGAGATATGGAGCTTCCCAAGAAGTACTTTATGTCATTGGATTGAATGGAGATGAACAATATGCTCCATGTTTGAAAAAATAAGCAAAACTAGTCTAATGCTCTTCCTAAAACCCTAATTTCCTAAGCTCCTACAAAAGCTCCTCAAGAGGAAAAGCCTTCATCTCCAAGCTCCAATCTTCAATCCCAAGCATCTTTAATAAATCCAGAAGCTCCAACAAAAATAACTCAAGCTCCAATCAAATCCAAGGCAACCAACCAAGCCCAACAAACCAAAACACTCAAGAGAGGAATCCACAAATACAAGCCACTTGCAAAATACAACTAAAATACAAAACCAAGTTGTAAAAATCTAATAAAATTCTTAGGGGAACATACATGTCTACCCTAACACATACTAAAAAATCAAAGCCAAATTAATCATCAATTGGAAGAACAAAATTCAACAAAACAGAGGGAAGAATTACGAAAGAAGAAGAGAAAACAAGCAACATACAAATGCAAGCATGCAAGTGGAACATGCACCCAAGATCATGACTAAACAGCCAAGAACAGTGACAAACATCCAAAATAATTCAATCCTAATACAACACAAAGATCTATGATGATTCGGATCGAACCGGCACGCGAACAAGCAAGTAAAACAGCAAAACAGGCCCTCTGTTACAGTGTTAATCGATTAACGCCAGGGGTTAATCGGTTAACCATTGAAAAACGCTTGAAAATTTGAATATTTGAGTTGGTTAATCGATTAAACATATAGGTTAATCGATTAACACTGTCCCAGAGGTGAAAAACAGCAGTTCAGAATCACCTTTCAGCAGCTTATCACTTAAGCAAACACTCCAATTATCATGTGATTGATCATGCACGAAGTTAAACCAGTAAACATTGATTTAAACAACATGTAAACACCATAACACAACAAGATCATGGATCAAAATCAACATAATCAATCAAATGCAAAGATCCACATGCAAATTGTGCAAATAAGCTCGAAAACAAAATCGGAATGCAAAGAATTCCAACCTTCGGATCGGAGACTTGATCCGGTAATTGTTGATTCAACTGTAAATGAGTAGATCTAAGCAAAGAAAACCAGAATTCTTCAAGATCCACACCAATTCTTGTAGTAGCAATGTAGATCCACCAAGAACAACTCAAAATAAGCCAAATAATCACTTCCAAGAACACTTCAAAGTTCAAATCTGCTTGTGCACGAAAATTGGATGATGAAATGGAATTGATGGAGTGAATTAATGGAGGTTTAGCTCTTAGAAATCAATGATTCCAATGAAGAATCAATGATCTCAAGGAGAAGAGCTTTGGGTGAGGTTTTTGAGATTGGAGAGTTGAGAGAGAATTGAGAGAAAATTGAGAGCAATTCTGAAATGAGAGTGAATTATGAGGGTTCTTCTTGTGAGGTTTGGAGTGAATCAAATATATACACTCTTGGTTTGGATCCAAAGCAAGGATTAGAAAATGGCTTGGAAAATGTGGTATGAAATGAGGTTTGGGCATTTGGAGGGAAAATGAAATTTGATAATGTTCTAGATCCTTCCCAAGTGTGAAAATGCAATTTAAATGACCAAAATTGGACCCCAAAAGTGGCTGGACTTGAAAATTCACGTGCAAGGCAAAACCTGCTGTGGTTAATCGATTAACCATATAGGTTAACCGATTAACACTGTTAAAGATTCAAATCTGGACTGATTTTCAAATGGTTAATCGATTAACCCTATGTGTTAACCGATTAACACATTCAAAAATTTGAATTTGGCGCCTTTTGGAGGGAAATCTGCCCCTTCGCCCGTTTCCTGCCGTTCTGAACTCTGTTTAGCTGCTGAAAGCCATTCTTGATTGTTCTGACCATGGGAACACTGTACATAACCTGAATGCTGCTTCTGACATGAAAAATGCCTTGCAAAATAAAATAAAATCGGTCGCTCGATTGTTGGGCAAAACAAGTGTTGAAGCCTCTGATATTTGTTGTTTAGCCTCTTGCAATGAAAGTTGCACCTGGAGCCACCTGAATGCCTTGATCCCCTGCTATATGAATGATATCATGATATGCAAATGATATAACTATGCAAATGATAATGCAATGAGACATAAATCAGGCAAGAAAAGGTTGAGCAAATTTTGGGGTGCAACAACTACTCCATTGTCTGCTCATCTACAAAGATTAACTATTTCTGAAGAACCAACTGTTAAAGGATCCTCTAGAATCAAATCTTCTCATCCAGAGGAAATGATTATTGGAAAGAAGGATGATCCCATCAGAACAAGATTCTTTCTCAAATCATCTAAGATATCATTGTTTGGTTTGGTGTCAATTATTGAACCCACCTCTGTGAATGAAGCTCTGCAAGACAATGATTGGATACTTGCTATGCAAGAGGAGCTAAATTAATTCACAAGGAATGATATCTGGGATTTGGTTCCAAGACCAAAAGGATTTAATATCATTGGAACAAAATGGGTTTATAGAAACAGGCTAAATGAGCAAGGAGAAGTCATCAGAAACAAAGCTAGATTGGTTGCTCAAGGCTACAGTCAGCAAGAAGGTATTGATTACACAAATACATTTGCTCCTGTGGCATGGTTAGAATCTATAAGTTTGCTTATTTCTTTTGCTGCACAGAATAACATCACTATTTATCAGATGGATGTTAAAAGTGCTTTCTTAAATGGCTTAATAGAAGAAGAAGTTTATGTTCATCAACCTCCTGGATTTGAAAATGAAAAATTTCCAGAATATGTTTTTAAATTAAAGAGATCACTCTATGGCCTAAAACAAGCTCCCAAAGCTTGGTATGAGAGGCCGAGTAATTTTCTTCTGGAAAATAATTTTATCAGAGGAAAGATTGATACTACTCTTTTCTTTAAATCAATTAAGAAAGACATTTTAATCTGTCAAATTTTTGTAGATGATATTATTTTTGGAACAACAAATATTACACTAGGAAAGGAGTTTGTTGAGTCTATGCAGGCAGAATTTGAAATGAGCATGATGGGAGAACTCAGATTCTTTTTGGGAATTCAAGTCAATCAAACTCCAGAAGGCACCTACATACATCAGACAAAGTATGTGAAGGAGCTTCTGAAGAAGTTCAATAGGACAGAGAGTAAGTTAGCTAAGACTCCAATGCATCCAACTAGCACTCTAGGAAAAGAAGAGGTAAGTAAAAAGGTAGATTAGAAGCTGTACAGAGGTATGATTGGCTCTCTTCTGGATTTGACTGCTTCTAGCCTTGATATTCTTTTCAGTGTTTGTCTTTGTGCTAGATTCCAATAAGATCCTAGAGAATCTTACTTAACAGCTGTTAAGATAATTTTGAGGTATTTGAAAGGTACTACTAACGTGGGTTTGTGTTACAGAAGATCTGATGAATTTAAATTAGTTGGCTTCTGTGATGCTGATAATGCTGGAGACAGAGTTGAACGTAAAAGTACTTCTGGAAGCTGTCAGTTTCTGGGAGGTAATTTGATCTCATGGTATAGCAAGAATCAACCCACAATAGCACTTTCAACTACAGAAGCAGAATATATTGCTGCTGCTGGTTATAGTACTCAAATGCTCTGGATGAAAAGTCAGCTAGAAGACTATCAGATATATGAGAGTAACATTTCTATCTTTTGTGATAATACTTCTTCTATTTTCCTATCTAAAAACCCTATTTTACATTCTAAGGCAAAGCATATAGAAATTAAACATCATTTCATCAGAGACTATATTCAGAAGGGAATTTTAAGTTTAAATTTTGTTGATACAGACCATCAATGGGCTGATATTTTTACAAAACCCCTTGCTGAGGATAGATTAAAATTTATTCTGAAGAATATTAGTATGGATTTTTGTCCAGAATAAAATAATTATTCAGAAGCAAATTTATTCAGATGAAAAATGATTAATGTCTATTCTCTGAAGTGTTGCATATGTAATTTCTTTTGTTACCTTATTTATTTTGTGAAACTCTGAACTAACAAGCTTCAGAGGATATGAACGCTAGCTAACGTTTCATTTCCTAAAGAGTTTCAGAGACACTTAAATATCAAACACGTGTCACATGAAATCTGAAAAGGTGGAGTGTACAAAGTGAGGCGCCGTTTGAGGTACTGTTTGAATTATTGCAATTCTCGTTTTACCCCCACTTTTATCAAATCTCATTAAATGTTTGAAATAATTATTTTTATTTTTTAAATTAATGTGATTAATTGCTAAGTGTTGTTTGCGTTTTTGTGCCCTAATTTTATCTCTATATATTCCATGATCTCACACTTTCACTCTCTCTAAAACACTATATGCATTTTGGCCTTCTCCATTGTTTTCTCTTCTCTTCTAAACCTAAAAGAAGTTCAGTTCATCTCACAAATTCTGCTATGCCAACTTCATCATCTTCATCTCAAAAGTTAGCTTCAACAATGGCTGGGGTATCAACATCAAAAATGGGTATTGTTCCATTCCAAGAACCAGAGAGAACTCTTCTTACACCTATTGAGAAATTAGAAGTTCTTTGTTAGTTTATGGTGGATTTTGAATGTATTGCGAAGAACGGCTTTGATCTTCGTCCAACTGTATCTTCTCAAGGATGGGTTAAGTATTTTGATAGATTGGTTGGTCCAGTTTTTCCTCATTTGGTAAAGGAATTCTGAATACATGCTAAGGTTTTCCCTAAGTTCATATATTCATCTATTTTGGGAAAAGAAATCATAATCACCGGAGATATGATTCGTAAACTGATTGGGTATGAAGAAGAAGAAGGTATTGGGAACATCCCTGCAGGACGTGTAGACATGGCTGAAGTGTTCACTGAAGTGTTTACCTCTGGGATGCCTTCAAGCAAGATTAAGGATCTAAAGACACACTACAAGATCTGGGAAAAGATTTTTCTGGTCTGCATTCACCATAGAAAAGCTTCAAACTCTCAAGACTACATTAATACAGAGCAACTGTATTTTATGTACTATTTGGGAAGTAATATCAAGGTGGATTTGCCACATCTGTTGTTTACTCATTTGTGGAACCATGTGAACATGTCTAGAGAAGTTATTAAAACCAAACATCAGAAGATTAGGGATTGGATCCCCATGGGAAGATTGATCTCTGATGTACTTACTGAGAATGGCTTGGTAGCTCATCTGACTGAGGCTGGTCTCATAGAAGAATTAGTTCCAATACTTGGGAAGCCTCTGGATGGAAAAAGCCTTCAAAGGATGAAGTTGGTGGAACAACTTTCTTCTGATCTAGTTAAGGTAAACTCAGCTGAAGTACATAGAAGAAGAGTCCTAGTGGATGACATTCCACTGTTTACTGCAGAGAAGCCCAAGGAAGCTCTGCTTCATTACATTGCTTCTTGTCTGGTAGATGGCACTCCTATGCCACCTGATCTGATAAAACGTGCTTCTGAACCTGCCCTAGATGTGATTGAGAAGAAGAGACGCAAGAAGAGAAAAGTCTCTGAAGATGGTCCTTTTGAGAAACCTAAGTGTTCTAAAAGAAAAGCCTCTGAAGAAGACTCTTCTGAGAAGTCCACTAAGCATTCCAAACTTTCAGGTAACACTTCTGCTGTTCCTATTTTAGAAACTATTACAGAGGAACCAACATTTCCAAACCCTCTTTCTTCTGAACATATAGTTTCTTCTGAACCTCTTCCTCCCTATGACCCTATTCATACTCCCTCTCCTCAACACACCACTTTTGAACACATTTCATCTGAAAATGTTCATGACTCTGTTCCCTCTCCTCAACCACAACCACAAACATCTCAACACCTATCACAAACCTCTGAATCACAACCCTCTGAACCTCAGCCATCTGAACCTCAACCCTCTGAACCACAACCCTCTGAACCTAATCTTTCTGAACCTCACCCATCTGACCCTGAACCTAAAATTCTTGATGTTATTCCTCTTATGAATGTTCACCCTATTTCATCTGAATCATCTGATTATTCTTCAAGTCTTTCAGATGCCACATCACCCACTCATAACTCTCCTGACCATCCTCAGAAAATTCCCTCTCCTACTCCCATTCCATCTCACCCACAAGCTAAATCTTCATTTTCTGCTGAACCTTCTTTCTCATACACCCTTAGGAAATCGTTCGTAGAGGCCTATCTGAAACCAAAACCTAAATCTAGACCAGATGTTGGAATTATGTTATCTAGTTTTGATACATAGATATAATTATGGTTCACTAATGTTAGGGACAAGTGCCTCCACAGCATGAATCCTAATGTTTCTGAAGAACTTTGGGATGCATTCAGAAGAAGATTCAATTCAGTGACTTGAAACTTACTTTGCTAAGTGTCAGAAGAACCCTCATTCTGTGTTTGGAAAACATACCTGCTGAAGTTGTGTGTTCTTCTCCTGAAAAATATGATGCACTTTAGTCTGGTGAAGGTCTTCTGACTGAAGAAGTTACTCCAAAAGCTCTGGTTACTAAAGAAACTCTTGTCGCTAATCAGCCTCCTATTATGAGTTTAGAAAATGCATCTGATTTTGTTGTCTTAGAGAATGCTCCTGCTTCTATGGTTATTCCAGATTCAACAGAATTGAAGAAAGATTCTGAAGATATGCAAGACAAGTTTGCTAAGCTAGAAGCAACCAACTGTGAGATTAAGTCTTGGATGTTAAAGCATGAACAGACTACAGAAGAAATCAAGGACTGGATGGCTAAGCAAGAAGAATCAACATCTAAGATCAAGACTTGGATGGCAAATGAAGAAAAGTCAACTTCTGAGATAACTGATCTTCTGAAGATTTTAGCATCTTGTTCCACTTAATTATCTTGTTTGTGCACTTATGTGATAATTGTTTGTTTTTGGCTATTTTCTGAGCTTATCAATATATATGTGATTGTTCCTTCTGTTTTATATCTTATATTTGTTTTCTTACTTTGAAAGTTTTGTCTTAAATGATTTTTTTTTAAATCACTTTTTGATATGACAAAAAGGGGGAGAAAATTGAAATTTTGATAGTTCAAATAAACAGATACTAAATGGCAACTCAGACATTTTAAAATATATCTAATCATATATTCAGTGTTTCAGAGCTATAACTATTCATCTGACAAATTTCATAGAAGTAACTCTGAACAATCTCTGAGAGTCCACAAGCTTGATTTGACTCTGAAAGGAATACAAGTGCTGAAAGGGAAGTATTTATTTTTTCTAGCAGTATTCACTTCAGGGGGAGATTCATAATCTCAGGGGGAGATTCATATATCTCAATGTTTTCATGATAACATTAATGAAATTTTGTATAGAGAAAATATATAGCCTAATTTTATTCAAGTGTTTTTGTTTCAGATATCAAATAAATACTCATCTGAAGGCAAAAAGAATTCCTCTGAACATTATATAATGCAAAGCTCTGAGCGTAGAAAATGCAGCACAGAAGAATCTAAGCAAAGCTACAGAAGACTCTGAAGCGCTACCTACAGAAGACTCTGAGCGCAGAGTATAAAGATTTAGTATATTCAGAAGACTCTGTGAGAACTCAACGCTGCAACCTACAGAGGCTCTGAGAATCAAGTCAACTCTGATCATTCATTCACACTAAGCACTTTGCTGCATAACTCTTGATAAAATGACTCTAATAAAGAAGAACATGGAACATCATCAGAGGATCTGATACAAGATCATTTTTCATATCTGTTCATTTGAAAAGATATTATTCAAGAAAGATTCGTTGCTAAACCCAATGTCTACCAACGACACTATTCCTCATTCGTGTATGGCACAAAAATTTAGACAAAAAGGATATGTCTAGACATTCCTCTTCTGTGAAGGAAAAGTCAAAGAAGATAAAAGGCAACAACTCCACATTCTTTGAGAAATGGATGTGAAGTCTATTTAAGCAAGTCTTCAACATCATTTCAAGATTGACGGAATACAAAACAATCAAAGAACATATTCAAACAACTTTCTTCAACAAACATACTTGTTTTATTTGTTCTTCATTTTGTGTAAAAATCACAGTTGTGATAATAGCTTTTTAGAAGCACTTAAACACATTGTATTTCATCCTTGTAAAAGTTCCTTGAGAGACCAAGTTGTGGTCAGGATTCTTGAGAAGACTAAGATGGTTTGTCTTAGTGATATCACTGTAATCAGGTTTTGATTTAGTGGATTAAGTCCTTGTTTGAGAAAGGAAAAATCACCTTGGCCGGGTGGACTGGAGTAGTTTGAGTTCAAACGAACCAGGATAAAATAACTTGTCATTTCCTATTATCATAGTTGTTTTTAAAACCCTTATTGAACCCCCCTTCTAAGAGTTTTTCCTACCTTCAGCCACTAGCTGTGATCATGCTCCTAGGTCTTAGGAAATCATGGTCTAAGAAAAGGTGGGTTTTAGACTTTAACTGTTCACATTCCCTCAAACCTTTTCCGGTAAAACACGTGTCCCACTACAACCATGTTAATCACCAACTAGTCTTTTCCCATTTCCACGTTCTTTTACCTTCTCCTATAAGTGACACCATCTGCTCAGAACCACTTTTTATGCTTCCTAGTATTTCTCTTGCTATTCTTTCACAAAGAAACCCAGATTTTCCTTTCTTTTTCCAAATTTCAATAATGTCTTCTTCCACCATGACCAAAGAACACAAAAAATCTCACAAGAAGGACTTGAAAAAAACCTCTAAACTTCCACCTTTTAAAGTGCTGGATGGGCCGAAGGTGATTGGAAACCAACAATTCGCGCCTGAACCATTGGAGGAGGAGAAGCGCAAAATCTACGCTTCTCAGGTACTAATTCCTTTCACCATTGCTGTGAAAAGGCATGCCCTCTGTGGGCCTCTGCCTTCTGTAGATTCTCATTCTGAAACCATTAGGGACTTTTTCCCATCTTACCGTAGGTCAAAAACCATAGGCCAAGCCAACAAAAAACAAGTAGAAAACATCATTGGGGATGTTGTAGCCCTTAGTGGGATTGACTTAAGGTATATGGGAACCAATTTTAGGGTTTTCCGCGCCACACCCTCTTTTAAGGAATCGAACAATACATGAACTGGCTGAAAAAAGTTGAAAAGGTTAAGTCCCACCTTTGGAAACAAATGGGGATCTATGACCTTATCATGTTGTCAAAAACTAGTCTAAACTACTGTTTGACCATGCTAGTATCCTCCCTATATTTCTGGGATAGCACCCACAACACCTTTCATCTCCCTCGTGGGATGATTAGTCCGACATTGTTTGATATAGCCGCTATCACAGGGGTAAAACCAACTGGCACCATATACGATCCTAACCTTGAGTCTGATGATTCAATAGTCTTTTCATTAGTCAAACCTACGTACTCCCAATTCATTTCCCACTTCTTTTACAAATCTACCAGTGAGGTTTCTGACGTCGAACACATAGCTTTCCTCACTGTCTGGTTGTCTCACTGCGTCTTTTGTTCCAAATCCCTTCAAGTTGCTAGGAAAGTTCTGACCCTAGCCACCCAACTTCATCGAGGGCATAATATCTTCTTGAGTGAAATGATATTAGGAAACTTATACAAATCCTTGAGTGAAGGAGTTACCCAACTGAAGGATCTAGGTGCGAAAGGCAACCTACTGCTGTCAGGCCCTTTTTGGTTACTATAATTGTCGATGAATGCTTCCTTCAAAGCTAGTCTTCCCATCAAGGGTGCTGTAAATGAAGAAGAAGAAGAAGAAATCAAGAACAGGAGAGTCGAAGGAACTCGCTTGATGAGGCTCACTCCCAGCGAAGAAGGATCCGTTGAGGCTTGCTTTCCTCAGCTATGTCATGATGCAGGCAAAGCGTCATGATTTTACATCAAGCATGGCCCCCTTTGCAGCAAGGATGTACGTGCCAGAGTGGTTCAGAAGGCCTTTACCTGCGCTAACAAAAGCCCAAGAAGCAGAGTCGACAGAACTATGGGAGGCCTTTTTAACCCCAAGGTTAATATCTCTTTGATTGAACATGTTGAAGTCTCAAGTCGCGTTGGTATCTTAATAACCAAACATTGTGGCTCAACAATTTAGATTGGCATAGGCACTTCCAAAATGTCTTTTCGAGAAGAAGGGCGCTATCTTGCTTCCTGCTACTAAATTTAGTGAAGACGCTTGTTCGAAGCAACTAGCACGCTATGAGGGAAAAACTCAGTTGATCCCCGTTCCCTTGAAACCCTTTTTCTTCTGTACACCAGAGTTTCATACATGGTAGTCGAAGTATTATGTTGAAGAGTTTTTCAATGTTCCTTCCTTCAGCAAAATAATTAATCAGGCTTTCCTCTCTGTGCAGGATAAAGCGAAAAAAGGTACTTCAACTCATATCAAATAAATCCAGGCATTCCAAAGGTTCTTTGAAACTGTTTACCGGCCAAGTTAACTTAGTCGGACTGTCTGCGACGCTGCTGTGACTTTGAACGAAAAGTTTCTAAAGAAAATGGAGAGTCTTCGAATCTCTTCATACATTCCCCTTGAGAAATGTTATGAATTAGCCTTCAATCTGTATCCTCCCAAATTTCCTCGATTGCCATCAGCTGACTTTGGAGTGGCTCTTGCCCTTCCATTTCCAGATTGGTTTATCTGTGGGGATTCAATTAAAGTACTTCGAGAATAATCCAAACCTAAGGCACAACAGGTAGTTCCAACTAAGCATACGCTAGACAGTTTCAAAGGCCATATTCATATTGGTATCGAAGATGTTCACATCGAATTCGAAATACATGAAGGTGTGGAATGGAAGGTTTTTCAACTCTTTTCTTTTCCTGACCTATATATATATATATATATATATATATATATATATATATATATATATATATATATATATATATATATATATATATATATATATATATATATATATATATATATATATATATATATATATATATATATATATATATATATATATATATATATATATATATATATATATATATATATATATATATATATATATATATATATATATATATATATATATATATATATATATATATATATATATATATATATATATATATATATATATATATATATATATATATATATATATACATATATATATATATATACATATATATATATATATATATATATATATATATACATATATATATATATATATACATATATATATATACATATATATATATATATATACATATATATATATATATATATATATATACATATATATATACATATATACATATATATATATATATATACATATATATATATATATATACATATATATATATATATATATATATATATATATATATATATATATATATATATATATATATATATATATATATATATATATATATATATATATATATATATATATATATATATATATATATATATATATATATTGTTGTGATTGCTTGCTTTTGTTTTAGGTTTCAAGGTTAAGGCGAAAAAGAAAGAGAGCGTCGAAGAAAAGACTGAGAAAAATGCCCCAATGCCCAAGGTGCCAATCTCAAACTTGCATGTTTGTTTTTCTCTGTTTATAGTTCTCTGTTATCTTGGTTTTCTCTCTTTTTAGAGCTCCAGAAAACCTCCAACTACTCTCAAAACACCAAAGTCCAAAAGAGCCTCTAGTCAGGTGATTATCGACTCCGACGAAGATAATGACTCCCCTCCTAATGATCAAGCTCTAAAAAGGAAAAGGAAGCAAGAAAAGATTACTGAATCTTTCGCACAAATGACCACTCCAACTGCTCCTGGATCGACTCAGATAAACCGTGTCGAACAAATTCCTGAACAAGTGATCCCAGAGGTTATGCCTTCACTAGAGGGCGGTAATTCAAGCCCTGATAGTAAAGACCCTAAGGTAATCATCCTAACTCATTCATTCTGCTATCATTCTTCTTAATTTGTTTCCTTTTTAAACTCCTTTTGTTTTAGGGTGCTGTCACCACTCAAGAAGGCCCTACTGTTGCACCCTAAAATTTGACCAACCGGTTCTCCTATCTGACTCGTGGTTTAAATTCATGTTCGCAAATCAGACGCATGATATTTGTGCACAGACAGAGGATATCAGGGTTACAGCTTGATTTTTGTCTATCAGATATGGCAGATCCAGTCCAGATCAGCAAGGTTTTATTTTCGGGAAATTGTGCGCTCCTCGGTGATTTTTAGCTTGCATAGTGATTTTGGGGATATTCTGATGCCCGGGGTTCTCTGTTCGATTCGATCTGGTCTCGTGTGCTCTCTTATGGTGGTCATTTGCATTTGTCTGCATTTTTAGGGTTTTAATAGCCTTTTGTGGATTTTAAATAGGCTTTATAGATTTTTCTGGAATTTAAATAGAGTTTTTGTATTTTTAATGGTTTAAATCTCTTTTTAGAATTTTATAGATTTTTAAATAGGTTTTTAATTGGTTTAATAGTTTTTAAATCATTTTTTAGAATATAATAGATTTTAAAGTTGTTTTTAATTGTTTTTAGATAATATAGAAAATATTATAGTTTTTTCTTTTATTAATAATAGATTTTAATAGGATTTTAAATAAGTGGTAGATTCTAAATAGGATTATAATAGTATAGATTGTTAATAGGAATTTTATAGAGTTTTAAATAGAAATTAAACAGAATTTTAGTGGGTTTTTTAGAGATTAGTAGAGTTTAATCATTTTTGGTTTAATATGGAGTTAATTAGATTTTTAATCACTTTTTAGGTTTAATTAGGATTTAAATCTTTTGTTTAGGATTTAATTGAGTTTGTTAGATTTTATTAGGATTAATCATTAGTTAATTAGGTCTTAATTGTTTTAATTAGATAATTAGGTTTAATATTTTTATTAATCAGTTTTCAGTTTTTTTAGGGTTTTGTCCAGTTTTTTCGTGGGCCAGAGTACAGTTTTTTGGAGGACCAGCATGCCATCAAGTCCAGTGCATTTTTGTGCAGTTTTTGGCCAGGAAAACGCCACTTGTCAGCATAAAAGCTGACCCACGCGTCCCACTCAGGAGGACCCCACCACAACTCAGAATCCACCAGGCTACCACATCACACAACCCAGACTCTCCCAGCTCATGCCACGCGCCCCACTCAGACCTACACTCTCTCTCTCTCTGCGCCACGCCACCTCCCCACGTGGCTCCTTCCCAGCAACCCCCTCTCACACGCGTGACACCTGGGATCCACTACCCCCTACCCACCGCCGGCCATGCAGCCGCCGTGCCGGTCATCAGTAACAGTCACCGGAGAGTAGTAACCGTCGCCGGACTTTGTTAGGTCGCCAGAATCTGCAGAAATTCCCAGAATTTCTCCTTTCTCCTCCGATCTCCTCCGTCCAGCTTCATCGCCAACTCGCCGGAGAATTCATCTGTGACCGGAAAATTCAAAGATTTTTCCAGAACACGTTCATCCATCTTCATCGTTCTTCAAGAAGTTTTCCAGAACATCATCAAACATTCATCATCTGGAATTTCCAGGGACCTCCATCAACCAACGAACATCAACTACCTTCGAAGATGATCTTCGTGGTTCGTCCTCCCTCATCAAGATTTTCAAAGATCTTTTGAAGATCTTCCTCAGAATATCCAAGCGACTCAACGGACCTTCAAAATCTATCAGCTTCAGAATCATCGTCTTCGTCAGTTCTTGAAGCTTTCTTCCCAGATCTTCATAGAACTCATTGAGTTCTTCCCTGTTTGCCCAGAAATCTTCGAACAAGCGTCAACGTTCCTCTCAGGGCCTCCACAAGCTCCTTCAACAGTCAGGAAGACGTCAAGATCTTCCTCTCTCGCGGCGATTTTCGTTGAGCCTTCAAAGGATCCCAGCAACTTCATCATCTCAGGTTTGTCCTTTCTCATAATCTCCATTGATGTTCATAGTATAGGGTTTCTTGTTTTGAGAAGTAAGGTTTTAGGGTTGATTTGTAGAGTTTGAGCTGAATGAAAGTTGTTTTGGGGTTTTTCTGGGAATGGATTGCAGAGAGGGTGAGGAAGACGAGGGAAACGGCTAGGTTAGTGGATGAACAGTGTTTAGGGTTGGGGGAAGGTAGATAGGGTTTTGTTCGTTGGTTAGGGTTAGGGTTTGGGCTAGGCCCAAAACTCGTTTGCTGAGACACTACTCTCATTTTACTTGTTCACCCCCCCCCCCCCCTTGTGAGAGAGGAGACAGAACGATGGTGATCTGGGCCTCAGGCCCTTAATGTTATTTGCACCCCCGTAGGTAAGCCCCAATGTTAGAATGACATGAAAACTTACTAGCTGCACCCCCTGTGCGTTTTTTTCTTTCTGTTTTTATTAGTTGTTTTTTGATGTCATTGGGCCAGCGCCCTTTTGCTAGGCGCACCCCCCTCTAAGGCCCACCTTAGGATGATAACTGAAAAACTTGCTGTTTGAACCCCCTCCCCCATTTTAATTCATTTCTTTTATTTTGTTTTTTCTTTTATATTTTCTTGTTTGTAAATAAATCACATAAAATAGAAAATAAATGTTTTTTTAATTCTTCTTCTTGCTATAGGTCAATCATAATGTCTAGAAAATTAAATAAAAATAAAATTGTCATTTTATTTTCGTTTACTATTTTTGGTATATTTTCCATTTAATTGACTTTTTTAATATTCTTTAGTGCATGCATATTGTTAGAAAATTCATAAAAAATAGTAGGTTTAATCAAATAATTCCGTTCTTTTTTCTGTAGACTCGTAATTCAATGTAGAAATTTATAGTACAAAAACATTAGCTTAATCATGCATTTTCATTTTAATTGCATTTTTGCATTGGTATTGATATTGAATAATTGGTTTCTGGATATGTCTGCTTTGTTGATTTTGGTTCTTTCATCTGGTATTGAATTTTGTTCTGATTTTTTAGTATGTTGTCATAGAGCCATGTAGGTTTCCCATAGATTTTTGATAGATTTTTGTAGGATGTTCTGATATTGTTTTAGTCTGAGCTTGAGGATAGAAGAAGTCTTGATGACTTCTGACTTTGGAGTTCAACTATGGTTGAACTTCAGAGATAGTCTCTTGTGGTTTGATGACCTGTGGGTTCTTCTCAAAGATAGGAGCTGGTTGCAGTCCTGTTGGAGCTTGCAAGGATGCATTGGATTGAGGCTTAGTCTAGGAGCTTGTTCTCCGTCTGTGAGGTTCGAGATCCTGAAGTTTGAAGGGAGTTTATGGTACTTTCCTGAGGAAGGCACTATGAATGACTTTCATTCTTTCTTCTCACCTCTTTCATAAGTATCCAATGATGTTGGAGCCAACTTGTGAGTTTAATTTCTCCTGAGGAGGAATGTAAACTGATCACATGTTGTTGAGCCACATGGGATACGATTCCTAAGTGGAAGCCTCCTAGTACTTTCCTGAGGAAGGTCCTAGGGGTCTATTCACTTAGCTCCCTTAGTTTATCTAGGATTTCTTAAGTATCCAATGATGTTGGAGCCGACTTGTGAGTTTAATTTCTCCTGAGGAGGAATGTAAACTGATCACAGTTGTTGAGCCACATAGGATACGATTCCTAAGTGTCAGCCTCCTGGTACTTTCCTGAGGAAGGTCCAATGGGTCTGTTCACTTAGTTCCCTTAGTGCAGATAGGATTTCTCAAGTATCCAGTGATGCCGGAGCCTTCATGTGAGTTTAGTTTCTCCTGAGGAGGAATGTAAACTTATCACAGTTGTCGAGCCGCATAGGATATGACTCCTGAGTAGTAACCTCCTGGTACTTTCCTGAGGAAGGCACTATGAGTTTGTCTGCTTAGCTACCTCTCTTTGGTAAGCTTGTTCTGAAGCTTGGAGACTGGGATTGATTCCTCTTGCTTAGGGTCTTGATTAGAGGTTTTGCTTAGATCTTTGCTTAAGGTGTTGCATAGGGTTTTGTTTAGAGATAGATTAGGAGTTTGTTTCAGGGTTTTTGTTTTAGCTTTGGATAGGAGTTTATCAGGTTAGCTGGCCTCCTCTTTATGTTGTTTGACTTGTATGGTGTTGTGATTGCATTAGACTTAGGTATTCATATAGATATTTCTGAGGTAGGTGCATCCTAGAAGTAGGTTTTGTGTGCATGAGAAGTCGAGGTGGTCCTCCTTCTGCTTGTTTGTTATTGAGTGGCTTTGCTTGTTGGTATTTGGTAGAGCTGAGCTCCCTTGCCTCTGTGGTTTGCGGCCTTTGCGCCTTGTTTGTTTAGTTGTTGTATTCATGCATATTTTCAGTATTTCTTTACTTTGCAGTATTTTCTGTTTGTTGTATAGTCCTGTTGCCATGATCCCTTAGGAGCTCTGACTTCTCCGCTGCGGAGTCGTTATGATAGACATTAGGATGGTCAGCCAGGCATGATAGCAGTAGGTAGATTCCCCTTTTCTGGCTATAGTTTAGGGTGTCTTTTCCCTTTCCTTTCAGTAGGAGCTTTTTAGTAGCTTGATCCGTAGTTAGCCGAACTACAGCTGCTCTGATTCTTCGTACCAGACGAGGATATGTAGGCATAGGATGCGATATCCTAGCGAGCACACTAACAACTAACCTTTGTTCTCTCGCGGCTGTGCGATCGAGACCTTCCCGCTGACGACTAATTGTTATCTCTTTCTATTGCCCGAGTGCATTTGAGACCAGATCGTAGTTATAGGTCCCCGAGCCTTTAGAACCAGTTTGTTTTCTCACTGCTGTGTGAGAGCCCCCCTGTTTACCCGTAGTTAGTCGAACTACGTTTGCTCTGATCTTCCATGCTGTGTGGAGGTACGTAGGCACAGGACGCGATGTCCTGGCGAGCAACCTTTCCCCTGTTTAGACATAGGTAGTCGAACTACGTTGACTCTGACTTTCCCATTGCACGAGGGAGTACGTAGGCCCAGAACACCGTATGTTCTGTCGAGTCCTGTCCTTTTATTTTCTTTTCAGACTGACCATTAGCATAGATAGATAATACACCCTTTTCCTTATAAACACCAAGCGTGGATCCCATCGAGTACGATGGACGTGAGGGGTGCTAATACCTTCCCCTTGCGTAACCGACTCCCGAATCCAGGTTTTGGTTGCGACGACCATACCTTTTCCCGTCTTTGCAAGGTTTACTTCGAGCGTTTCCTTTCCCGCTCTGAGGGATAAATAACGCACGGTGGCGACTCTCCTGTCAAGCCGGCGCCGATTTTCGCAGTAGCGACAGCTGGCGACTCTGCTGGGGACTTATAGCATCTAGGGACTTTTCCCATCCCTTATGCTGGGACCGTTTCCCATCCCCTACGCGAGTCAATCCTAGCGCTTGGGTGTTTATTCGTTGGGTGTTGTGTATATGTGTTTTACTTTTATGCACTTTACTTTTTCGAACCTTTTACCTTTCCGCATTTATTTTCCAGCATTATATTATTATGATTATTGCTGTGGGCAAGGGAGGTTACTGTGAGTGAGAAGCCGGACCTGGGCTTGAGCATGCACCTAGATATAGTTGTGGAGAGTAGTAGACGAACCTGTCTGCTGAGCAGGCACAGTTCCCTACGAAATCTACGCTCAGACGAGGTTCTCGCAGAGGTGCTCCTTTCCGGTCCTGAGGATCTGAGGGGAGTCCAGACGTGGGGATTGCCGACTCTGGGGACCGATCATTTGGAAGTCAGCTAAGTGAGGCCTCTTCATGACTTGATGATGCCACTCCTTCTGGGAATCGTATCGTCACTCATGAAAGTCTGTGAGGCTGATGACCGCATAGGATGCCGTACCTTTGTCCGTGGATTAGGTCTATCATACCTGTGAGAGGGATTGGGTTATTGCAGGAAAACTGGCCTTCAGAAACCATGATTCAGTAGTTATCAGATGGTGTTCTTGGTTCATCTCCAGGTGTGTTGTTTGGATCAGATGGGTTTCTTATCTGAGGTTGATGCTATTATCAGATGGTTTTCTCGTCAGATACTGAGGTTCAGATGGATTTCTTACCAGGGGATTGATATTTTGAGTATCAGATGATAGTTGGTGTCATGGAGTTCTGGTGCCCGTATTGGTTTTCTGTTCTTGATCACAGAGATGTTCCTCTTCAGGCTACAGCATAGCCCCTGTGTTCACAGATTGCATTATTTATCATATTGCATCATTACATTGCCATTTGCATTCCACTAACGTGTGTGTATTGCAGGTACATATTTTCCCTTCCAGTTCTGGTGTATGTTCCCTAGCAAGACATGGAAGCCACGAAGAGAGTATTGCCCTACAAGTTTCCGTCTCCGGATATCAGTGTATTGTTAGAATTGATTGCTATTGCTAAGAAGAGGGTAATGGGTGACTTCAGAACGAGATATGGGAGGATTCTGACCTATATTTATCAGCCATCGGCCTACGAGATCAGCGGCATTTATACTCTGTTACAGTTTTACGATGCGGAGCTCAGGTGTTTTGTATTTCCCGACTTCGTTTTGGCTCCTACCCTGGAAGAGTATTCTGCACTTCTGGATATACCGATCCGCGAGCAGATGCCTTTCTATCGTACGGACGCTGAGCCTAATCTGGCTGAGCTTTCTGCCATCCTGTACTTGAGAGAGTCTGAGCTGTCCGGGAAGATGATCAGAAGAGGAGATGTATGGGGATTTCCGTTGGATGTCTTGGTGGAGAAGGCTCGGGTGTATGCCCAGAAGGGTGGATGGGTTGTTTTTGACGTCATCCTTGCTGTATGCGTTTATGGCATCGTGTTGTTCCCGAACATTCCTGATTTTGTTGATTCAGATGCCTTCTATATTTTGGCTGCGAAGAACCCAGTTCCTACTTTGCTGGGAGATATCCACCATTCTACCCACTACCAGAATGAAAAGCGGCGAGGAAGGAATGTGTCTTGTTGTGTACCTCTCCTATGCAGGTGGTTCACCAGTCATATGCCTAAGTCAGGCCCTTTTGTCACCTCTATTGATTCTCTAGGATGGCCCGAGCGTTTGATGGGATTGACTGCTGAGAACGTGGTATGGGTTAACGAAGAGGTATTCGGAGTTGAGGTCATACTCAAATGCGAAGGATTCCCGAATGTCCCGTTAATAGGAAGGAAAGGGTGTGTCAACTACAACCCTTCCTTATTGATCAGGCAATTTGGGTACGTACCTCAGGGAGCGCCGAAGCCCGAGGAGATACAGGAATCTCTGTATCTCACCGGGGCAATAGGGAAAGAGATGCTGACCAAACTTGAGAAAGCCTGGAAGAATCTGCACAAGAGAGGGAAGCCTTCAGGTAGCAGAGGGGATACTCGAGTTCCTGGCCCATATGTGGAATGGATTCGTGAGCGAGCTGCGAAGTTCCTTATGCCTTATCCAGCGGTTCAGCCATTGCATCCTTCTCCGGTGGAGGAGCCTACCACTGTGGATATACAGGTATTCAAGCAGCTGATGGCGGAGAAAGAAGAGCTAGCAAAGGCTAAAGAGGCTTTGGAGCAGGAGAATGCCCAGCTTCGTCATGAAAAGATTGAAACAGGATATTTTTCTAAGCAACAGGCCGAAACTCTGAAACATCTAAAGACTACGTTATTGGAATTGACTGAAACCAAGAAGCGTCTGGAGTTAGATGTAGACTCAGTTAGCAGTGTACTGGCTACCAAGAAGCAAGAGCTGGAAAGGGCCTACACGAGGCTAGCTAAGTTCAGAGAGCACTGGGATCTCACTATGGCCAAGCGCAAAGAGCGAGAAGAAGAGCTAAAGACGCAGGTAGCTCAGTTAGAAGAACAGGTCAAAGTGAAGACTGAAGAGCTTGAAGAAGAAGCATGCCGCCGATACGAGGCCGAACGCAAGCTGGCTGATGCCGTGAAGAACTTGGAAGATTTTCAGCATAGAGCAGATGCCAAGAGACCCAAACCTGGGGGCGGTGCCAATGATAAGGCTTGGGAAGACTTTGTCAGAGACATCCAGGGGACGGTCAGAAAAAGGGATCAGTTGATAGAAGGCTTGATTTATCGACCGGATCACGCAGAGACGAAGAAGATGGTCGAGGACTTCCGCAACCGTACCCGTACTTGATTTCTCTCTTGTATTCTGTTGTGTTGAGATCACCACCAGGCATGTTGGCTGGGATCCTCCTTATCATATCAGCTGTATGAAGCATAGTTATGTAACCTCTTGACAAGACAGTTATTCTAATGAATATATGAGGGTTTTTCTAAATATTGTCTTTATGGTTTATCTCGTCTTGCTACCACTGACACTGGAATTGGAGGGGAAATATCTCCAATGCACACATGCACGTTAGCATTTTTTGTATTTCTGTTTGCATAAATCATATTGCATAGCATTTCTTTAGCAGGCCAGAGCACTTATCCAGCCTTTGTTTTCACCAGAGGGTGATTCTCGGGGATTGTTTGAGGCAAAAGTGGAGTGTTGAAGACGACCAAGGGGCTGAAGCAGATTCGAGCAGAAGCAAGCAGTGTAGTCAGTTATAGGTAATTGGTAGCTATGGCTGAAGGCAATTTCCGGGCTCCTAACACCTTGACAAGGTTTACCATGGCGTCCAACCATCGGTATGATTCTATGGAAGACTTCCCGAACAACCTTACTGCAGGCCAAGTTGTACAGCCTACCGTTGAGAATCGAGATCGACATGAGCAGTTCGCTGCCCGAAATGAACGTCACCCTCCTGCTAACAGTCAAGGTGTTGCTTTCCCTGTGATGAATTACCGGAGAGATATTCCAATGGCCGGGATGGTAGATCCAAGAGCTCTTGAAAATGGTAGAAGACTCCGAGCATTGGAAGAAGGAATGAAAGCCTTAGAAGCGAAAGATGCCGTTAACTTGGACGCTGTAGACATGTGTTCGGTTCCTGACCTGGTGTTGCCTTACAAGTTCAAAGTGCCGGAATTTGAAAAATACACGGGAGATAGCTGTCCGAAGCTGCATTTGATGATGTTCTGTCGAAGGATGACTTCGTTTGTGCGAAATGACAAGTTGATGATCCATTGCTTTCAGTATAGCCTGACTGGGGCATCCTTGAGGTGGTATGTGCAGTTAGAGAGTAATCAGATTCGATCATGGGTGGATTTAGCCAGAGCTTTCATGAAGCAGTACGATTACAACCTGGATTTGACCCCTAGTCTCGTACATTTGCAAGAATTGTCTCAGGTGGAGAATGAATCATTCAGAGGGTATTTGCAAAGATGGAAAGAATTAGCTGCTAGTGTTCAACCACCGCTTCCGGAAAGGGAACTGGTTGACATCTTCTTGGGTACTCTGAAAGGCCATTATTTTGAAAAATTGTTCAGTTGCACAAACTTTGTGGGCCTGATGAGACTGGGAGAGCTTGTTGAGAGAGGACTCAGGAGTGGAAAGTTTCGAGATGTTCCTCACTTCCCAGTTGATAAGATTGAGTCAGTTGTCAGTTCTCAAGAAGAGTGGGAAGGAGATGACGCCACCTCAGAATCTCTAGCATCTCAGGATCAGTTTTCAGACACTTCAAGTCAACGATCATCCTATCGTCGATCACGTCAGCACGCCCCACGAAGACCAAGGAAACCTGAAAGGCAGTTTACTCAACTACCGGTGTCGTACAGTCAGTTGTTGCCAGATCTGGTCAAAAGTAGATTGATAGTGCCGAAAGAGATTAAGCCAGTGATTCCACCGTATCCTCCAGGTTTTGATGCCAGCGCCCGCTGTGAGTACCATGTTGGGGCACAGGGGCATTCAACGAATGATTGTAAGGTGCTTAGAAGCCAGGTTCAAGATCTGTTAGACTCTAGCCGTATTTGCATCACTCCTCAGGGTTTTGTTCAGATTAATGATTTTCCATCCTCCAGTTGTGTGGGTTCGTCAGTTAATGTCATGGAAGACTCCACAGGAAGTGTGTGCTCTGAAGATTGTCAATCAGAGAGTTCAGTTGAATATGGGGGAAATTTCTAGAAGTTTCTATGCCGGGGGTCGCATCTGTTTCTCTGCATAACCCGTTTAGCTTTTTGTGCATTAGTATTTGCCGACCACCACCAGGATTGTTGGCTGGGGTCATTGTATTCGTACTCATTTGTGCTTACGTGTTGCTTTTGTTGGTTGTACATATGCGGGAGATGTTCGTCTGTATGCTTATAGCTTGAGTTTCTCTTTATCTCGTTATGAATATGTGTTTGCTTGCTGCATTGCATTATCGTTTAACAGGTACATCAGAACCGTGGGTCTTATTTCCTCGTCGTCCAGTTTGTTGCAGGAATTCCTTCAGAGATATGGAACAGAATCAGTTTGAATTGATTGAAGTCCGAAGCCAGCTAGGCAGATGATGAGAGACATGCAAGAGATGCGTTTGGAGCAGAAGATTCTCAAGGAGGAGAACAGTCAGCTGAAGACCCAAGTGAGCTTGATCATGGAAGTAGTCAAAAACGTGCTTAGGAACGAGGACGATCAACTATTCAAAGCCGCAGTGAAGAAGCTCGCGCCACCGGTGCCTGTGGAACCTGAGCAGCAGCAACAGAGGGTGCATCTGGCTCCACGGAGGATTCAGGAGGGGAAGCCAAAGAGAATATTTGAGGCGCCGCCTATGGCGTATGCTGAGCTCTTGCAGACCTTATTGAGGTTTAATCTGGTTAAAAAGAGGACGTTGGATCCACCCACGAGAGCGCTTCCTCATGGGTACGATGCCAGCAAGCAATGTGAATTTCATTCTGGGGCATTCGGACACGACATCGAGGGTTGCCATGCTTTTAAGCACAAGGTTCGAGACCTGATTGAATCGCACGATATTGAATTCACGCCGAGCGGCGTAGCTGTGCGTATTGCTCCTGTCTCAGTCAATTCTAAGATGACAGATGTTTCTAAAGCTGCAGTGGGTCAGGAGCGTATCCTGGACTCCATGGTGTCAGAATCTCCAGGCCCACAACTGTTGCCTATTCCTGGGGCAGATCTGAGAAAGAAAATGGCTAAGCATAAGGAGGGCGTTAATCAATACATTGAAGGTCAAGAAACCGATGTTGCATTTGATACGAAGGGTGTTCAAGAGTCAACCCGATACCAGCAGCAGCAGCCTCAGCAGCAGAATAATCAGGGGTACAAAAGATATCAGAATCGGGCTCCTCTGGCAAGCCGTCATCTTGATACTCCACCTATGTCATATGCACAGCTTCTGCAAACGTTGCTTCAGCTCTAATTGGTTCACAAAAGGACGTTGGCTCCCTTAACAGGGGCACCGCCACCGGGGTATGATGCCAATGCTACTTGTGAATTCCACACTGGGGCACCTGGCCATACGATTGAGAATTGTAAAGCTTTTAAGCACAAAGTGCAGGATCTACTTGATAGGGCAGCAATCAGCTTCGGGTAGGAAGGTCCCAAAATCATCTGAATGAAGGAGGAGGGGCTCTATAATTTGGTTGTGTCGTTGCAAGCAGATCAGGACATCATCAGGATGCCTCTAATAATTGACTGTGAAGATAGCTGGTTCAGCAGCAGGACAGATGTGAAAGCCCGGTTCTCGGAAGCTAGCATCTTTCTTTGTTTTATCTTGTCATGTCTTTACATTTGTAGTTTCTTTCCTGTTTGAATTTGCAATCTTGTTTGTAAAACTTGTAGTTTTCATTCAATTGATGATAATGAAATAAATATGCATGTTTTGATTAAATCCATTCGTGTTCACTAACTGTTTTTACAAATGTCCAACGCTTGGTTAAGAAGAATTTGGGGAGGATGACGAAAATGAACGACGTGCAAAACTCCGATTGTATGCTTTTGAAATGAAACCTGTTGATGATGTACAGGCATTGTTTCAAATCCCTAAACACCGGAGATATAAGGAAGATAATCCCTTGTTAACCCCTTTGAGCCTTGTAGTAGGAGTTTCTTTCTGTGAATGAAAAACCCTCGATCTTTAACCTGGGGCAGGGTAGGTGTTAGCTAATTTGACCGAGCGTCCAAATTGCAAAAGGAGTGTCCGTTCGAGGATCAATCACGCCCCTAGAGGTCGTGCCTAAAAACCATAATGGTTCAATCAAGAGTGAGACAGTCACACCATTCCCCAAAGAGTCAGACAACCAGTGTCACACGACTTGTTCGAAAGGAAAAGAAAAAAAAAAGAATCAAAAGCCCGCTAAGTCAAGAAAACTTCAAAACAAATGACTTAGGCAAAAATGAGGGCATCCCGCTGGACTTAAAAAAATCAAAAGAAACTCAAAAGGAGTCAGTCCAGGCAAAAGTTAGGGATATGAAAAGAAAAAGATGAAAAAGGATCAAAAGAAAAATCCTCGATGGAAATACGAGTCGTGTGACCCCAAGTGTCAAAGACGAAAAGTGAGTGGCTGTCACTCCAAAATCCGAAAGTTTCTCGAACTATCACTCCTATCTTTCAGCCTCTGAAAGGTGAGTGCTAAGGTCGAATTAGCTGAACGTAGGATGGGAGAACATCAAGGAGAAGGGGTGGGTTAAAATAAACTTTGAGCCTTTATCATTTCCTTCAAAACCATGAACCTGACCACGTTACAACCTTCAAAAGTCCTAATTGAAGCCGGTTGTTTCGAAAGCATACTCCGGTAAAGGTCGCGTCGATTCTGACTCTTAAAAGGGTTCCTCTTACCATGTTGATGCTAATGTTGATAAATGTTTTGTGCATTATATGCCATGAACTGTTTTTCCTTTTCCCAGTGAACAGATTGGATGTCAAAGCTGTCATATGTGTTGCATTAATACATCTGTTATGCAGAACAACTTGTTGTACTTGCGAGTAAGCGCTTGACAGCAGAAAAGCTTCCTACGGTGGAAAGTATAGTCAAGACAGAATGCAGAACGCCCGAATTTTCCGAGAGCAGGGGCAAGCTATTATCGTGATCCCCAGTCAAGTCAGCCTTTCGAAGTCAGTTATCCTGGGGGCAATCAGGTTGAGATTCAGGTAAATATCTTGTAGTCAGGGGCACTACCTGGAATAAGCCAATCAGGGGCAAGGTCAGTGCAATCAGGGGCCGGCCATCTTAAAAGCGCAGAGGTTGTTCTTTATTCGAGAAGCACTTGAACGCCGGGGCATGTCATATCAGACCATCAGGGCTCGGATTGTCAGATTTCCTTTCGAGGACTATCCCCACAGAGATCCCGCAGGCTGGGGCATATCATAAGCGAAAGGTTTGTTCTCCTCCGTATCCGCGGGGTTATTCAGGGTTATTTGAGCAGAGTCATCCAATTTTCGAGTGCAAGACGAATGCGGGAAGTCGTGTCACTATCCCTGGACTATTCAACTAAAAGGCTGCGTATAGCGTCAGTTGTACCTGACCCATCGCAGATAGCCTAAAAGTTCAAAGCCATGTTGGCGATCACTGTGGGGCCTATCCGTGTTGGCGCATCATTTCCAAATCCAATTTTCGGCAATACGCGGGAAGACTCCGTCCATTTTCTCCAGCAAAGTCCAATTCGTCGTTGGTATGGGTAAGCTATCCCTAGAGGAGTCTAATCATATTCAGCACATCTGCTATTTCACCACGGAGTTACATTCCCCAGCAGGGTATTACTTCGTCGAGGTGTTCGGTTAAGTTCCCAATTTCCCCAGCGGAGTTGATGGTACTCTTCCAGCATTTATTTTGCTGGAATAATTCTGTGATATCCGGTCTATCCCCAGCGGAGTTGGCTTCGTCTCCAGCATTTATTTTGCCGAAGTGGTTTTCTGTACCCAGCTCTCTCCGGCAGCTCGAGCCTGCATTGGCATATTGCATGCATTATCATATTTGCATCATACTTGCATATCATTGTCAAAATTCGTAGCATTTCCATCCTGAATGGAGCATTACGCCGTGAAAAGATTAAAGCATAGGCATATGCATACGAAGCATAAGTCAGATTTTCTATCAGCCTCATATGGCGCGTGAATTACTCTGTGATCAGTTCAGGGGCATTTATCCAACAGCCGCGTTCAGGCGATTCAGCGGATTATCTGTATTTCAGATCATACAATAGTTGTGCTTTGATCAAGCAGTCATCTGATATCGACAAACTTTTCTTCCCGTCAATTCATATTGACGATGTGTTCCTCCAATAAGTGGATTTCTCCGTCTATCATTAGACGTCTTGAGTTCGAATGTGGTTTTCTTTCCGTCTATCAGTAGACGATATGAAGTTTTGGGTGATTTTCAGTAGGGTTCAAAACGGGGTTTCTCTAGCAAGTGGATTTTCTTTCCGTCTATCAGTAGACGATGTGAAGTTGCAGGTTATTGTCCAGCAGGTTTCTTATTGTTAGATCATGCAGATGGGGTGTTCCCCCCAGCGAGTCTTCTCCGGCTATCTTTGATTATTGAGGGATTTCAAAACGATATTTCGGATAGTGGTTTTCTTTCTGTTTATTGGATGAGATGACGTTTCAAGAGGGACTTTTCTGACTGTCAATCCTTATTGATGTCGAGGCTCTTCGAAGAATGTTCAGTTTTCGTGATTGTCGATTCTTATTGACGACATGGTTCTTTAAAAGGTGGTTTTCTTCCCGTCGGTCCATACTGACGATGTGGCCCCTTCAAGGATATTGTTCTTTCCATCAATTCCCGTAGACAGAAGGATTCTGAAATTCAAGGGATGGTGTTGAATTGCGTTATGGTGTCTTTCCGTCTATCCTTAGACGATGTGAGTATGGAGATTAATGGTGTCTTCCCGTCTATCCTTAGACGATGTGAGTATGGAGATTATATATTTCCGTCTATCCTTAGACGACGTGAATTGATTTGTTTCATCGATCAGGATGATTCCGTCTACCCTTAGACGATGTGAATATGGAGATTAATGGTGTCTTTCCGTCTATCCTTAGACGATGTGAGTATGGAGATTAATGGTGTCTTCCCGTCTATCCTTAGACGATATGAGTATGGAGATTAATGCTTTCTTGCCGTCTACCCTTAGACGATGTGAGTATGGAGATTATTTCTTCCCGTCTATCCTTAGACGATGTGAATTGTTTTGTTTCATCAATCAGGATGATCACGTCTACCCTTAGATGATGTGAGTATGCGATCAGGCTTTCTTCCCGTCTATCTTTAGACGATGTGAGTATGGAGATGATTTCTTCCCGTCTATCCTTAGACGATGTGAATATTGATTTGTTTCATCAATCAGGATGATCCCGTCTATCCTTAGACGATGTGAATTGATTTGTTTCATCAATCAGGATGATTCCGTCTATCCTTAGACGATGTGCGTATGGAGATTATGGTGTCTTTACGTCTATCCTTAGACGATGTGAATTTGGAGATTATGGTGTCTTTCCGTCTATCCTTAGACGATGAGAGTATGGAGATTATTTCTTCCCGTCTATCCTTAGACGATGTGAATTGTTTTGTTTCATCAATCAGGATGATCCCGTCTATCCTTAGACGATGTGAATTGATTTGTTTCATCAATCAGGATGTCTTCTCGTCCATCTTTGGACGATGTGAGTATATTTCTCTTCCTGTCTATCAGTAGGCAATGTGAAAGGATCAGGTGTTTTGTTGCAACCCTCAGGGATTGTTACATGGGGTATCACAAGTAATGGGTATTCAAATCAGGAGTGCTTTATCAGAGGATTGATCAGTTTGTTGCCGTAATGACCGGGCTCGGTTTTCAGGAGTTCATTCCCCAAGCAGTTTACAGTATATTCTCGCGGTTGGCAAATTTTCGGGTTTTGTTTGTATTCAACCGTCTCGTACCTCCGAATGTTTGAAGGCTGAGTGCTCTTCAAACCCTTCAGGTCCAAGTCGCTTGAATAGGGACAGCTGTTGCACCCTAAAATTTGACCAACCGGTTCTCCTATCTGACTCGTGGTTTAAATTCATGTTCGCAAATCAGACGCATGATATTTGTGCACAGACAGAGGATATCAGGGTTACAGCTTGATTTTTGTCTATCAGATATGG
This sequence comes from Lathyrus sativus, assembly GCA_963859935.3. Classification (NCBI taxonomy): domain Eukaryota; kingdom Viridiplantae; phylum Streptophyta; class Magnoliopsida; order Fabales; family Fabaceae; genus Lathyrus; species Lathyrus sativus. Next base: position 89,422,643 of record OZ012739.1, on the reverse strand, counting down.
CAGATCCAGTCCAGATCAGCAAGGTTTTATTTTCGGGAAATTGTGCGCTCCTCGGTGATTTTTAGCTTGCATAGTGATTTTGGGGATATTCTGATGCCCGGGGTTCTCTGTTCGATTCGATCTGGTCTCATGTGCTCTCTTATGGTGGTCATTTGCATTTGTCTGCATTTTTAGGGTTTTAATAGCCTTTTGTGGATTTTAAATAGGCTTTATAGATTTTTCTGGAATTTAAATAGAGTTTTTGTATTTTTTAATGGTTTAAATCTCTTTTTAGAATTTTATAGATTTTTAAATAGGTTTTTAATTGGTTTAATAGTTTTTAAATCATTTTTTAGAATATAATAGATTTTAAAGTTGTTTTTAATTGTTTTTAGATAATATAGAAAATATTATAGTTTTTTCTTTTATTAATAATAGATTTTAATAGGATTTTAAATAAGTGGTAGATTCTAAATAGGATTATAATAGTATAGATTGTTAATAGGAATTTTATAGAGTTTTAAATAGAAATTAAACAGAATTTTAGTGGGTTTTTTAGAGATTAGTAGAGTTTAATCATTTTTGGTTTAATATGGAGTTAATTAGATTTTTAATCACTTTTTAGGTTTAATTAGGATTTAAATCTTTTGTTTAGGATTTAATTGAGTTTGTTAGATTTTATTAGGATTAATCATTAGTTAATTAGGTCTTAATTGTTTTAATTAGATAATTAGGTTTAATATTTTTATTAATCAGTTTTCAGTTTTTTTTAGGGTTTTGTCCAGTTTTTTCGTGGGCCAGAGTACAGTTTTTTGGAGGCTCAGCATGCCATCAAGTCCAGTGCATTTTTGTGCAGTTTTTGGCCAGGAAAACGCCACTTGTCAGCATAAATGCTGACCCACGCGTCCCACTCAGGAGGACCCCACCACAACTCAGAATCCACCAGGCTACCACATCACACAACCCAGACTCTCCCAGCTCATGCCACGCGCCCCACTCAGACCTACACTCTCTCTCTCTCTCTCTGCGCCACGCCACCTCCCCACGTGGCTCCTTCCCAGCAACCCCCTCTCACACGCGTGACACCTGGGATCCACTACCCCCTACCCACCGCCGGCCATGCAGCCGCCGTGCCGGTCATCAGTAACAGTCACCGGAGAGTAGTAACCGTCGCCGGACTTCGTTAGGTCGCCAGAATCTGCAGAAATTCCCAGAATTTCTCCTTTCTCCTCCGATCTCCTCCGTCCAGCTTCATCACCAACTCGCCGGAGAATTCATCTGTGACCGGAAAATTCAAAGATTTTTCCAGAACACGTTCATCCATCTTCATCGTTCTTCAAGAAGTTTTCCAGAACATCATCAAACATTCATCATCTGGAATTTCCAGGGACCTCCATCAACCAACGAACATCAACTACCTTCGAAGATGATCTTCGTGGTTCGTCCTCCCTCATCAAGATTTTCAAAGATCTTTTGAAGATCTTCCTCAGAATATCCAAGCGACTCAACGGACCTTCAAAATCTATCAGCTTCAGAATCATCGTCTTCGTCAGTTCTTGAAGCTTTCTTCCCAGATCTTCATAGAACTCATTGAGTTCTTCCCTGTTTGCCCAGAAATCTTCGAACAAGCGTCAACGTTCCTCTCAGGGCCTCCACAAGCTCCTTCAATAGTCAGGAAGACGTCAAGATCTTCCTCTCTCGCGGCGATTTTCGTTGAGCCTTCAAAGGATCCCAGCAACTTCATCGTCTCAGGTTTGTCCTTTCTCATAATCTCCATTGATGTTCATAGTATAGGGTTTCTTGTTTTGAGAAGTAAGGTTTTAGGGTTGATTTGTAGAGTTTGAGCTGAATGAAAGTTGTTTTGGGGTTTTTCTGGGAATGGATTGCAGAGAGGGTGAGGAAGACGAGGGAAACGGCTAGGTTAGTGGATGAACAGTGTTTAGGGTTGGGGGAAGGTAGATAGGGTTTTGTTCGTTGGTTAGGGTTAGGGTTTGGGCTAGGCCCAAAACTCGTTTGCTGAGACACTACTCTCATTTTACTTGTTCACCCCCCCCCCCCTTGTGAGAGAGGAGACAGAACGATGGTGATCTGGGCCTCAGGCCCTTAATGTTATTTGCACCCCCGTAGGTAAGCCCCAATGTTAGAATGACATGAAAACTTACTAGCTGCACCCCCTGTGCGTTTTTTTCTTTCTGTTTTTATTAGTTGTTTTTTGATGTCATTGGGCCAGCGCCCTTTTGCTAGGCGCACCCCCCTCTAAGGCCCACCTTAGGATGATAACTGAAAAACTTGCTGTTTGAACCCCCTCCCCCATTTTAATTCATTTCTTTTATTTTGTTTTTTCTTTTATATTTTCTTGTTTGTAAATAAATCACATAAAATAGAAAATCAATGTTTTTTTAATTCTTCTTCTTGCTATAGGTCAATCATAATGTCTAGAAAATTAAATAAAAATAAAATTGTCATTTTATTTTCGTTTACTATTTTTGGTATATTTTCCATTTAATTGACTTTTTTAATATTCTTTAGTGCATGCATATTGTTAGAAAATTCATAAAAAATAGTAGGTTTAATCAAATAATTCTGTTCTTTTTTCTGTAGACTCGTAATTCAATGTAGAAATTTATAGTACAAAAACATTAGCTTAATCATGCATTTTCATTTTAATTGCATTTTTGCATTGGTATTGATATTGAATAATTGGTTTGTGGATATGTCTGCTTTGTTGATTTTAGTTCTTTCATCTGGTATTGAATTTTGTTCTGATTTTTTAGTATGTTGTCATAGAGCCATGTAGGTTTCCCATAGATTTTTGATAGATTTTTGTAGGATGTTCTGATATTGTTTTAGTCTGAGCTTGAGGATAGAAGAAGTCTTGATGACTTCTGACTTTGGAGTTCAACTATGGTTGAACTTCAGAGATAGTCTCTTGTGGTTTGATGACCTGTGGGTTCTTCTCAAAGATAGGAGCTGGTTGCAGTCCTGTTGGAGCTTGCAAGGATGCATTGGATTGAGGCTTAGTCTAGGAGCTTGTTCTCCGTCTGTGAGGTTCGAGATCCTGAAGTTTGAAGGGAGTTTATGGTACTTTCCTGAGGAAGGCACTATGAATGACTTTCATTCTTTCTTCTCACCTCTTTCATAAGTATCCAATGATGTTGGAGCCAACTTGTGAGTTTAATTTCTCCTGAGGAGGAATGTAAACTGATCACATGTTGTTGAGCCACATGGGATACGATTCCTAAGTGGAAGCCTCCTAGTACTTTCCTGAGGAAGGTCCTAGGGGTCTATTCACTTAGCTCCCTTAGTTTATCTAGGATTTCTTAAGTATCCAATGATGTTGGAGCCGACTTGTGAGTTTAATTTCTCCTGAGGAGGAATGTAAACTGATCACAGTTGTTGAGCCACATAGGATACGATTCCTAAGTGTCAGCCTCCTGGTACTTTCCTGAGGAAGGTCCAATGGGTCTGTTCACTTAGTTCCCTTAGTGCAGATAGGATTTCTCAAGTATCCAGTGATGCCGGAGCCTTCATGTGAGTTTAGTTTCTCCTGAGGAGGAATGTAAACTGATCACAGTTGTCGAGCCGCATAGGATATGACTCCTGAGTAGTAACCTCCTGGTACTTTCCTGAGGAAGGCACTATGAGTTTGTCTGCTTAGCTCCCTCTCTTTGGTAAGCTTGTTCTGAAGCTTGGAGACTGGGATTGATTCCTCTTGCTTAGGGTCTTGATTAGAGGTTTTGCTTAGATCTTTGCTTAAGGTGTTGCATAGGGTTTTGTTTAGAGATAGATTAGGAGTTTGTTTCAGGGTTTTTGTTTTAGCTTTGGATAGGAGTTTATCAGGTTAGCTGGCCTCCTCTTTATGTTGTTTGACTTGTATGGTGTTGTGATTGCATTAGACTTAGGTATTCATATAGATATTTCTGAGGTAGGTGCATCCTAGAAGTAGGTTTTGTGTGCATGAGAAGTCGAGGTGGTCCTCCTTCTGCTTGTTTGTTATTGAGTGGCTTTGCTTGTTGGTATTTGGTAGAGCTGAGCTCCCTTGCCTCTGTGGTTTGCGGCCTTTGCGCCTTGTTTGTTTAGTTGTTGTATTCATGCATATTTTCAGTATTTCTTTACTTTGCAGTATTTTCTGTTTGTTGTATAGTCCTGTTGCCATGATCCCTTAGGAGCTCTGACTTCTCCGCTGCGGAGTCGTTATGATAGACATTAGGATGGTCAGCCAGGCATGATAGCAGTAGGTAGATTCCCCTTTTCCGGCTATAGTTTAGGGTGTCTTTTCCCTTTCCTTTCAGTAGGAGCTTTTTAGTAGCTTGATCCGTAGTTAGCCGAACTACAGCTGCTCTGATTCTTCGTACCAGACGAGGATATGTAGGCATAGGATGCGATATCCTAGCGAGCACACTAACAACTAACCTTTGTTCTCTCGCGGCTGTGCGATCGAGACCTTCCCGCTGACGACTAATTGTTATCTCTTTCTATTGCCCGAGTGCATTTGAGACCAGATCGTAGTTATAGGTCCCCGAGCCTTTAGAACCAGTTTGTTTTCTCACTGCTGTGTGAGAGCCCCCCTGTTTACCCGTAGTTAGTCGAACTACGTTTGCTCTGATCTTCCATGCTGTGTGGAGGTACGTAGGCACAGGACGCGATGTCCTGGCGAGCAACCTTTCCCCTGTTTAGACGTAGGTAGTCGAACTACGTTGACTCTGACTTTCCCATTGCACGAGGGAGTACGTAGGCCCAGAACACCGTATGTTCTGTCGAGTCCTGTCCTTTTATTTTCTTTTCAGACTGACCATTAGCATAGATAGATAATACACCCTTTTCCTTATAAACACCAAGCGTGGATCCCATCGAGTATGATGGACGTGAGGGGTGCTAATACCTTCCCCTTGCGTAACCGACTCCCGAATCCAGGTTTTGGTTGCGACGACCATACCTTTTCCCGTCTTTGCGAGGTTTACTTCGAGCGTTTCCTTTCCCGCTCTGAGGGATAAATAACGCACGGTGGCGACTCTCCTGTCAAGCCGGCGCCGATTTTCGCAGTAGCGACACCTACAATCCAACCCAGTTCTCCTACTTCAAGCAGAGATCTCAACTATCATCCTAGTGCCGCATCTGGCACATCTGCTAAAGGTCCGAATGAGGTGAACCAACCTCAAAAGCCCCCAAAAAGGCAAGTTTCATGTTGAACCTTGCGGTAGTTCCTCAACAGGAAGGGGCTGCTAACCAACCAATCATTGTACTGTCATAGGACACCCCCATTCTAGATGTGGACATAGAAGAGTGTAGCGAAGAGATGTCTCCTTGTTACTCACCGGATGAGGCAAATGACTCTGATGACCAAACCAGTGCTGAAGAGGAGACTGGAGATGAAGACGTTGATGATGACAACAAAGAAACAACAAGGAAGGAAGAAGAGAAGAAGAAGAAGAAGGAAAAGAAAAGGAAGGAAGAAGATGGAGAGAAGGAGAAGGAAGTCGAGAGAAAAAGAGAGGAAGATCAACTCACTAAGAAGGTAGTTGAAGATCCTTCTAAACAAACAACTTCCTTCTAGGCTGCCATTACCATCTTGACGAGTTCAGCTCCTACCAGTCTTTCTCATTAAGAACTTCAGTCGATGAAAATGTCTAATCCTCGTGAGTACCTCAAAACTATGCTCAGTGCCAAATACAGCTTTTATGATTCCAACATGAGTGGTTCAACAACATCAGGAGAAACTCCTTCCGTCAATGATGTACTCTATGAGATCAAATCTAGGATATTCATCGTTGATTTGTTCGAGGTTTTGGAGAAGGACACTTCAGTGGCCTTTATTTTGAAGAAGGTCTTAAAGCGGGTCGATCTTGTGACCGCTTCACCAGAAACCTCTGATGTTATTCTAGAGTTGCTGACAATGATCGATGTAGTGGCTGCTGATTTAAATCAACTCAGAGAACATTCTGCCAAATTTGCTAAGACAACCACTTATCAAAAGGATGTCTGGGAAGTTGTCTCTGCCTCATCCAACCAAGTCTCCAAACTTGAACAACAAAAGGAACAAACCCAAAAGGCGCTGGAAAAACACGATCAAAATATTGCTGAATAGGAAAGACAGATCCTTATTCTTCAAAGCAAGATTACTGAAGCTAAGAAGAGTAAGGCACAACTCTAAGGTGGTGTCGATGACAAGATAGATAGAGAAGTAAAGGCGGGAATCGAACATCTTGAAAAAGCTCAGAACTTGACAAGGAGATCGAAACCATTGCCTATAACAAAAGCTTGTGTGAGCGTCGATTGGCCCATCCGAAGAAGAAGTATGGGAAACTGAAAGCTTCACTTCCTTTCTGAAAATTTATCATGTAATTTTTATTTGACAATCTGGGCCCTTCGTGGCATTTTAGTTTGTATTGAACACAGTCACCTTGGCCTTTATAACCATTTTAGCTTTTCTTATATTGCTCTTTATGTTTATTCCATAATTTTTATCTCTTGAAGCATAAGTTTGTATTTTTTCAAATACTTTCCATTAACTTTCAAGATCCTCTTATCTCCATGTACTTCTTTGATTCCGTATTCCCCATTGGGAAAGGCCTATATAATTTGAAACGGACCTTCCCACTTAGGGGACCATTTGCCTAAGGCTCTCTCTTTTCGATCCATAGGCAAAATGACTTTCCAAACTAAATCTTCTAATAAAAAGATTTTGGCTTTAATTGTCTTGTTATAATATTTTTCCACTTTCTTCTTTTGTCTTTTTAACAATTCTAAAGCCCTAAGCCTTTTTTCATCTAAGTCAACTAATTCATCCAACATCATGTTCCAATCAAAATTTGATGGAATCTCATGATGTCTTTAGATTCTTGTCGACTCTAGATTAGTCGAAATGGTAGAACTGCATCATGGCCAAAGGTTAGTCGAAATGGCGTTGTATTAGTCGCTTGTTTGGGGGACGTTCGACATGCCCAAAGCACTTCTTCTAACGTCGTGTGCCAATTTCTAGGCTTTTTCCCCATATTTTTCTTGATTAAACTAATCATCACATTACTTTCCGCTTCGACTTGACCATTAGCCTGAGCATAATAAGGTGTTAAGGTTAATAACCTGAAACCCATTTCTTTGGCAAACTCCTGCATTTTTCGACCAGTGAACACTGATCCTTGATCTGTGGTTATAGTCTGTGGGATTTCAAATCTATAAATGATGTGCTTTTTAATGAACTCTATCACATCCTCTTGGTCAACATTTGGTAAAGGTATAGCTTCGATCCACTTAGTAAAATAGTCTATATCCACCAAAATAAACCTCTGACTCTTCGATGATGCTGGTCAAATTTCGCCAATTAAATCCAAGGCCTAACCTCTAAAAGGCCATGGTTTAACAATCGAATGCAACTCGCTTGCAGGGACATGTTGTATGCCTGCGTGCATTTGGCATTCTTGGCAACCCTTTGCAAACTCAATACAATCTTTCAACATAGTGGGCCAGTACATACCTTGTCGAAACAAAAGCCACTTCATTTTTTGGACCACCTAGTGTGCGCCACATGTCCCACTATGGACTGTTGAAAGAGCTAGATATGCTTCTGACTCACTAAGGCATTTTAACAAAACTCCCTCTGGGATCTTTTTAAATAATCCGTTTGTTAAAAGAACATAACTCAGAGCGCGATACCTGATCTTTCGTTCTATCGAAGATGTTGGGTTTTACAAGTACTCTACTATTGGTTTCCTCCAATCTCCACTCATCAAATCGTCGATAGAAAAAATCTCAAAGCTTTCTTTATCAGCATATCCTAGCTTTGTAGTCTCTAAATCTGAAGGAGCCAACTTTGTTGACATCACTCTTCCTCTAACTTCAATTGCATCTTCCATTTTTTCTTTCAAAATTTTGTACCCTGACATAACCTGGGCCAAGTCATTTGCCACCTGATTTTCCAAATGAGGAATTTGTCGAATACTTACCATATCGAACCTTTTTAACATTCGATTGGCTATTACGAAATACATGATAAGATTCTTTTTTACACACTTGTACTCCTTTGTTAACTGCTTTACTACCAATTATGAGTCTCTCATTATTTCGATTCGACTTGCCCCCAATTCTAACAAAATTTCAAGTTCGTCTATCAAGGCCTCGTATTCAGCCTCATTATTGGAACAAAGGCCTTCAACCTTATACTTGAACTTTGTTGGAATTTTGTTAGGAGAAATAATCAAAACTCATACACCAGTTCCTTCTCTGTGACTAGAACCGTCGAAATAAAGTTTCTAAAGCTCTAATTTGAGATAATTCAAAGCATTCTCATTTATTGAGTGGTCGACTATAAAGTCTACTACCACTTGTCCTTTAACTACCTTTAGAGGCATATAAGTCAAAGAGTATTCTGTTAATGCTAATGCCTATTTTCCAATTCGACTATGTAATATTGGTTTAGATATCATGTGCTTTATAATGTCATAATGAGATGAAACTAAAACATCAAATGGCTTTATATAATTCCTCAATTTTGTACAAGAGTAGTATAAACATAGACACAATTTCTCAATCATGATGTATCTAGTTTTTGCATCGTTTAAAACCCTACTAAGGTAATAAATGGCCCTTTCTAGGCCATTATCATCCTCTTGAGCTAACATGCTCCCATATGTTTAGTCTGACACTGCTATGTACAATCTCATACTCCTATTTCTACAAGGCAGCGACAAAATCGGAGAATGACTTAAGTAACCTTTGATTTTATAGAAGAAATCTTATTGAGCTTTCCCCCAAATGAATCCCTCCTTCTGAGGAAGTTTATCTTGCCCAACAGTGACTACAACTCCTTCTTTGTTGATGGCGCTTTCGCTTCCATTATGGCCTTGGTCTTGTTAAGGTTTATTTCGATTCCCTTTTTATGGGCCACAAAGCCTAGAAATCTCCTGCCTGCACACAAAACACACATTTGAGGGGATTCATTTTTAGGTCATGCTTCCTCATTCTCTCAAAAGAGTGTCGAAGATGGTCTAAATGTTTCGATATAGTCATGAAAAATAGAGTTCATTGTCCTTTGATAGGTTTCCCCAACATTTTTTAGGCCAATGGGCATTACAACCCATTCATATGGTACCTATAGCCCCAGGGCATCGAAAGGCCGTTTTCACAACGTCCTCTCCAGCAATGAATATTTGGTTATAGCCAGAATACCTATCTAACATACTTAAATATTCATGCCCCGCGGCTGAGTCGACCAGCATCTCCGCCACAGGCATCGAATATTCATCTTTAGGGGTAGCAGTATTTAAATCTCTAAAATCTATACACACCCTCAGGGATCCATTTTTCTTTAGAACAAGTACAATGTTTTCTAATCATTCGACGTACCTTGCTGGACGAAAGAACTAACATCGAAGAAGTTGTTCGACCTCCTCTTTGATCTTTGACAAAATTGCTAGTGCAAACCTTCTTGGATTCTTCTTTACAGGCTTCTTCCCAAGCTTGATTGGCAATTTCGATTCGACCAGATCCCTGTTCAAACCAGGCATTTCATCACAGTCCCATGCAAAGCAGTTTTGAAACTCTCTTAGAAGTTGGACCATTCTGACCTTGAGCTCTAGGCTGATATTAGCTCTTATATAGGTTGGCCTTCTCTTGGCCCCTTCTCCCAAGTCGATTTCTTCAAGAGGGTCTTCCGCTAGCATCTTCACATTTTTCTGCTGATGGATCCTTCTCGAATCCCAAAGGCTCATCATCATAGTTGGCGTCGAGCCTCTGGTCTTGCAATTCTTCCTGAACCTTATCAGGAGGTTCTAGGTCAAAATCCTTTCCAAGATTCTCTTTGTAAGATTTTTTGTTGGCCTCGAGGGCCATTTCCTCATTACCCCTGGCTTTGAAAGCCAAATTTTTAATCTCAACCTTCAAGGCCCTTGTTCTTTCTTTTCGGCTATATAAGCCGAAATCTTTTGTAGTACTTTGAATTCAGTCATCGTCACTGAATTCGCTTCCCCAACCAGTGGGTTTAATTCCCGAGGTACCAAAGTAGGGTAAATTTCCTGCGCCTACAGTCTCCCAATCCCACCTGAAGCCATGGACAAGATTCATATATAATGAGCAATAAGCGTCATTGTTTTGGGTGAAATCGAAACCCGCCGGAGTACATGGCAATATATTCGCCAAGTGTTTGTCGAAGCTCCTTCGATCAAGGTGATTAATAGGTGCTTTAAAGTACACTTGATCACCTTCAATATTCTCTACTATGGCATCAGGACGCCAGATAATTAACCTTTGATGCATCAAAGATGGGACAGCTCTAACACCGTGGATCCATTCTCTTTGCAACAACAAATTGTAATTTGCTTTGGTCTCGACGACCATGAAGACAATAGCCCTTGTCACAGTTCCCACAGTAAGGTAAACTTGGATTACCCCCATGGTAATTCCCACTTTACCTTTATAGTTTGACAAGACAATGATGTGAGGCTTGGTATCAACGTATGACTTCCCAATCCTTTCTAACATATAGTGTGGCATAAAATTCACAGTGGCTCCATAATCCACTAATACCTTATTCACTACCATATTCTCAACTTTCACTGTGATAAAAGAAGGCTTTAAATGGCTTCGCATTGCCTCATCGGGCCTCTCGAAGAGAGCGCTTTATTCTTCGACACATCCATTACCCATAATCCTGTCTATTACTACCTGAATCCAACATCTTAGTACATGCGTCCAGGTTTTCGACTTCCATAATCCTGTCGAATTCACAGGGCAGAACTGATACAACATTTACTAAGATGTTGAGTGATGCCTCTGATCCTGAGTCAAAGCTATCAGTAAGCATCTCATCTTCCTTGACTTCTCTGTCGGGTTTATATTCTTTCTCATCATTTTTAAGGATGAACATTCTAGCAGTCGCCGCACCTTGTCAGCAACCTTCAAATTGTCCTTTCTTTCTTCTGTCGAGGATAGGTTTGTGATAGGCTCCCCCTTGTTCGTAGCCTCTCCCTAGGCCTTTCACCTCCTTTGCTCTCTCATCTACTGGGAGCGAGTCATAGGGTTCTTTCCTTTGTAGTTCTTAGACACATAGCCCATTTTGTTATCCTGTGGGAATTCTTTTATTAAGCTACAGAGGAGCCTCTTTCAACATCAAAGTGTTGCCACCTTTGTTGTCCTTGTTGTTTAGCCTTGACGGGTCTAGTCCAGGCCCCTTTCACAGCTTTAGCCATAGGTTTAAAGGTATAAAACTTTGCCCCAGGGCCTCTTTGTTTGTTACCGTAAACCCTGGAGAATCCTTTCCTAGTGTCATTGCCCCTTCTTGAGCTGAACCTTCTCTCCCCTTGGGAGGCCTTGTTATCGTGGTTGCACTTAGCCCTTTCAATACTTTGTGCAGCTTTCCTGTCGAATACTGCACTACACCTAAGGCACAACATGACTTCTGAAATTTTCCTCTGACACTTATGAATAAAATCCAGCAGTTTTTCATCCCCTTTCTGGAAAGCCAACTTGTGGTGTTCCTCATCAACCTCCATTGGAGACTCCTGGGAGATTTCCACCACATTCACCCCCATGTTAACATCCTCAGTGATGTCTAAATTTTGGATTGCTAATAGAAGGCCCTCAGCAGCCTTATCCGTTCTTACAAAATACTTAGCGGTTTCTTCTATTACCAACATCAATCTGGGGTCTTCCATAACTCCCATTTCGAGATCCTTAGTGATCTTCATGTCGAGGCTCTCAGTAGCCTCACTTGCCAAGTTGTTCACGAACTCGTGGTTCGAGTTGTTACTAATGCGAACCATTACAGCACCATTAACGAAGTCCTCAGTGACTTCGACCATGTGAACTTCTTCCGGCTATGTATAGTCAACATCGACCGCTTTCACTGTTTCGACATCTAGGTTCATCTGACCCTTTGCCCTCTCACCATACTTCAGTCTTCCCTTCTGAATTGCATTCTGCACCAAATCCTTGAAAAGAAAACACTGTGAGGTTTAATGACGCAAAAAATTATGGTACTTACAAAATCCTATTTTCTTTCTTTGTTCTAGAGGAGGAATTTTAGCACCAACATGTACAATCTTTTGCCCATCCTTAACTAACAAATCAAAGATTTCATCACATTTTGTGACGTCAAAAGTGTATGTTTTCTTAGGAAACCTATCGTTGGCTTCGACATGGTCTTTCCCATTCGAGGGCATTAGCATCCTACAAGAGTAAGGAGAGACCTTTTTTAGTTCAGCAAGATCAATTTCGTTCTCGTCGAAACCTAAGTAATCGGCATATGGCCTTTCATCTTCTTCATTAAAATCGACAAACGCCACCCTTTTGTTTTTATTAGCCCTATCTTTTTCTTCTTTTAAGCGTTCTAATTGTCAAACTCTATCGGCTAATTGGTCCATATCCCTTAAATATTGGGTATCCAACTTCTTTCAAATTGAATAGTCAAGGCCACGAGCGGCCATTTCGACCAAATCATGTTCTGGCACCTGTGTAAAACACCTGGCTTTGAGAAGTCGAAACCGATTCAAATATTTCTCGGCAGGCTTACTAACCTTTCGTTTTATACTAGCCAATTATTTTAAACTTATTTTCGTTTGTCACATGTAAAACTGTTCATGGAATAGACGCTCTAATTGGGTCCAGTCATGGATCGAGTTGGGAGGTAACATGGTGAACCAAGTGAACGCGTTTTTAGTCAAAGAACTGGGGAAATAGTTTACCCTAAGACTCTTATCATTAGCAATTTCCCTTACCACAATCAGATATCTAGCCACGTGTTCAACAGTAGACTCAATAGAGTCTCCTAAGAACTTAGTGAATTTAGGGACCTTAGTCCTTGGAGGTAACTCCAAATGGAGTATATATTCAACCAAAGGCGACGTATAGTTTAGCCTTTGCAAGCCAAGTTTTACTCCATGTTGTGCCATAATCCTTTTGACCATGGTAGCCAAGCTGTTATCTGCGGCTCCATTATTACGTCGGACCTATTGTACGACATTATCCGCATTTTGGTTTCTGTTAACTATCACTACCCTTGGGGGTTCCTCTCTGGGAACTTGGAAATGATTCTTAGGAGGTTTGACTATCCCATGATTAACATTACTTTCCTGGGGTATGTTCCCTTGGTGTTGTTGGGCTTGGTTAATAGTGAGGTCCTCTTCCAAGGCTAAACCCTGGTTTTCTCTCATGTGTTCCCTTTGTGGGTGTCGGGGAGGATTTGGCACCCCAAAGAAATCAATTAAACGTGTCATTTGTGCTGCCAGTTACTGGTTAGTTTGGGTAGTGTTTTGGATAAGGGGATGAAATATTTCTCCATAGTTTGGGACATCATTTGTACCATCTGGTGGTTAATTTCATCCATTTATTGCCTCAAATAAGAGGCAGAACCAATTGTTAGGTTCTGTGTTGGGACAGAGTATCCTACATTTTGGTTGTTTCGACCCACATTCATTCCAGATGCTGAACCTTGTAATGGTGAAGTTAGCACCTGTTTTGCGTGTGAAGGAGGGGCGTTATGGAGGCTTGCCATTACTGATGTTGGCATACCATATGGCGGATCTCGCGGCAAAGGCATCGAAAACTATGGTGGAGGAATATTCCTATACGTGGAAGTTCCTACTAGAGGTGGGGTATATGGAGAGCCTCTTGGCCCAATGTAAGTTAAAATTGGTTGCGTATGAGTAATTGAATGCGTAGGCATCGAAGTCCTATAGTCGGAACCGCTTCAGTAACAGGAAAAGAACCCGCTTTCCCTTCTGTCGAAGGTGGCACGGGAGGCTCCACGTTATCGTGACCATTGTATGGATCCTGAGGAGTGTTTGGCTGATTTGTATTCGACACCATTCTCCTAGTATATCCTTTCTTAGTTCGAATTTCGTTATTAGTGGTTATCTTACCACTTCTTAACTGCATACAATGAAAACTTTACGCAAAAGTCTATAAAAAAAGATATATTTTCCCTCTTTTTAACAAGAAACTCTGATTAGCACTATCCTAGTCGGCATGCCAATTTGTTCGCCGTGAAATTTGGAGAACAACTGCTGGTCTAACAAATCTTAAAGACTCGTTTTAACTTGCAGGATCGACCACACTAAATCCTAGGACATAGCTAATCAGAGTTTAAAATCAAATGAAATCTAAAATAGAAGGATAAATACTTCGACAATATTGAAAATAATAAAAAGGTTTTGGCAATAAGACAAGTAGAAAATGAAAGCAATTTGGGGTGAAGAAGACAACAATTCGAAGCAATAGATAAAGACCAGGAAATATAACTTGCATAAAAGTAGTAAAGTAAAGGAAGATTCTTATGAAAGAAAATAAGAACTTTAATGCATTATGATAAAATATGGTTTTTCGACACATACATTCTTAGTTATAACTCTTTTCTCATTTTGACTTGGATATTTTGAGTAATTTTCTGAGTAACTTGTACAAGATAAACACACAAAAATCCTAAATTGAGCCACTATTTATAGCCAGTCGAAATAACCGCTCCTAAAGACTCAATGGACTAGATTAAAACAAATGTCACTCTGCATGCTTTGATTACTTGAAACAGTGCCACGTGCCTCCTTCTATTGGCCAAGAATAATTGTATTTCCCTCCAGAATTCGAATTCAAACTTCAAAGATTCTTGTCTGTCGAATCATCTGTCTTTTGGTCGAAATCTCCACAGCATAACCATAGTCGAAAATATTGTCTCAACTTAAAAACCTAACATTTCCACCTGGGCGTCGAAATTCAAGGCTAATAAACACAAGGGTCAGCTACACCGGTAAAGTACAGAGATTCCTGTACTTCATAATCCTTTGGGGGTCCCCTCAAAGCATACCCAAGTTTGAAGGTGAGAAAATACTTAGAAGGGGGGTTGAATAAGTATCTTTAAAAACTTATGGCAATAAAAACACAATGATTTTTATCCTGGTTCGTTAAACTTAACTACTCCAGTCCACCCTATCATGAGTGATTTGCCTTTCTCAAACAAGGACTTAATCCACTATTAATCAACTGATTACAATAGCAATCATTAAGAGCAACTGTTCTTAGTCTTCTCAAGAACTACTGCTCCCAACTGGATCTTCTCAAGGAACTATTACAATGAAATGTAAGATAAATACAAGTGTTTGAATGCTTCTAACAAGCTATATCACAACAATGATTTTTCACTTAATGTTAAGAACAAAAGAATAAACTCAGCAAAGAGAATAAGAATATTTTATGAGAGCCTGTAAGAGTTTCTATCAATCATCCATCATTTTAAGAAGATGAGGAAGACTTGCTTTTATATGCACAGTAGTCCACAAAGTCTTGACGTTGGAGGCTGTGTACTGAAAAGACCTGAACCTTTTTGTCTTCACATCACATGACCTTTCCTGGAAGTAGAATGCACAGAGAAATTGTTTTGGTCTGTGTTCTAGTGTCAAGCATGAAAGAGGAAAGATTCGTTGAGCCAAATCAAAGGATATCACTTTGAATTCTTCTTCAACAAGTATTTCATTTCAGCAAAGTAAACATCAGAGTCTGCGTGATTAGAGTCTTGGATGCCCATCAGATTTTGCTGAATCAGAGTAATGCAGCAAGTGTGCTTTGGCGTGTAGTTCTATCAGAGCAGAGTTTTATGAATCAGATCCTCAGTACATGCAGCGTGTAGTACTCTCAGAGTCTTCTGAAAAACTGTGCTTCTTAACTCTCATATAAAGATCTTCAATGCTTCAGAGTCTTCAGATCTTTCAGAGTCTTCTGCTTCAGATCCTTCTGCAGCTTCTGCTTCAGATTCTTCTGTAGCTTCTGCTTCAGAGCCTTCTGCAGACAGCGCTCAGATTCTTCTATAAGATGATTCTGACTTCTTCAGAGCCTTCCATAGTTCCATGTTCAGATTAATTTGCTCTTAGATATATATATATACTTTAATCATCTGCAGCAAATATTCATGAACAAATTTTAGAGTATATAATTCTTTAATACAAAATTTCATAAGAGTTATCATCAAAACATAGAGATATTACTAAGAAACAATCTGTGTTCTTACAATCTCCCCCTTTTTGATGATGACAAAACATGAGAAATTTTGTTCAATAAAAAGTAGTAATTATAACTCCCTCTGAGATTAAGAATCTCCCCCTGAAATGAATACTCTAAAGGAAAAGAATACTTCCCTTTTTGCTTGAGTGAATTTCAGAATCAGAGTCTGATGACTTCTTTCAAACACAGAGTTTGGTTTTGCGTTTAGAATCAGAGTACAATTTGCTTCAAGAATCAGAGTCTGGTTGGGTAATTCTCAGGATAACTTTAATGAATTTATTTTGTCAAATGAAACAATAGAATCTGAAAGACTTAAATTCAAAGATAGTTAATAATATGTCTGAATTTCGTTTTAGTATTTGCTTATGGATTGAACAATCAGATTCTTTTTCTCCCCCTTTTTGTCATAATCAAAAAAGATGTGTAAAGACAGAAAAGATAACAGAAGAAAAGCAAAATAACATTTTCATTCATTCAGATGGTTGACATAACAGATGATAAAACTCAAACAACAGAAAACAGATGCAAACAACAGTGCAAAAAACCTGAAAAGAAACTAAGGTTGGCGAGATGCAATCAGGGTCAGAAGATCTGTGATCTTTGTAGTAGACTCTTCTTGCTTGGCCATCCAAGTCTTAATCTCTTCAGTGGTTTGTTCTTGTTTGATCATCCAAGAGTTGATTTCCTTAACCTCTTTCACAAGTTCTGAATTGTCAGTCTTCACTTCAGATTCAGTCACATCAATGTCCATATCAGATGCAACATCTTCAAATGGAGACTCTTCAGCAGGAGCAGCTTCCAGAAGCAGCACTGGTGGTTTGGGAATGCTCATTAGAGTCTGTCTGACCAATTCAGCAAACTTTGCCTTAGCATCTTCAGCACATACTGACTTGAGATGAGAAGCCACAATGTTGAACTTAGAGATAAATTTATCCCAAGCAGCTTCAGACTTAACAGGATCTATACTGAACAGACACTCTTCTTCCACACGTGCAATCCCCATACGAACTTCCTTTTTGAAATTCTCAAACAGTTTATCAACATCTGATCTAGGGTTGGGGTAAAGATATTCCTCAAAAGTCACTTTTTCAGCAGATTCAGCGTTTGGTTGAGGTTGTTCACAAGTGGTATCAGAAGGTGTTGGATCAAATGGTGGTTGTTCAGATGGTTGAGATTCAGATGGTTGAGGTGCAGATGGTTGAGGTTCAGATGGTTGTGGTATGGTGAGTTGAGGTGTAGGGGTTGGTGAAATTTCAGCTTCAGATGATAAAGGTTGAAAATCTGAGAGGTTGAGTTTTGAGCGAAGTGAAAGTCTACGATTGATTTGGTCAGATGCTGATAGGTCAGAAAATGCAGGTTTGAATGGATCAGGAATGTGTAAACAAGGGTGAGTGAACTTCTGATTCAGAATCAGATGATTCAATGGAGTGACATGAGGTGGATGACAAGACAACCATGGTTGCAAGTGGTTCCAAATCAAGAATGTCATTGGATGAGTGAATGATAAAGGGTTCTGGAACAAGTAACGATTGTTCTATTATTGAGGGTTGTTCAGATGGTGTTGATTGGGGAGGTTCAGATGAAATGGGTTGAGATTGATGTTCTTGTGGTTGTTGTTGTTGTTGTGATTGAGGTTCTGGTTGAGGTTGTTGTGGTTGTTGATGTTCTGGTTGTGTTTCTGGCTGAGGTGGTTCAATTGGAGTTTGTACAAACGATGGTTGAGAATGTGTAGGTTGAGATGGAGAGGGTTCAGATGAATGAATCCCAGATGATGGTGGTACATATGATTGTGGTATGGAAGGTGATGGAGAAGGTGAGGGTAATGGAGAGTGAATGGTTGGTGTTGGATCAAATGTTAATACCTATTTGATAGTTTCTCTTATGTCTTCCAGACTTGCTTCTGTAGGAGTTGGTTTCACTTTCTTTACCTTCTGAGGCTTAGCAGCAGCTTCAGAGGCTTTTCTCTTAGGCTGAGCCTCAGATCCTTCTTCAGCAATCTTCCTTGAACGCCTTTCTCTAAGAAGATTAGGCAGAACTTCTCCTTTCTTCTGGACGATGTTAACAGGCAGAGGAACACCATTTAACAGGCAATCAACTATGTAGGATAAGATGATCTCCGTTGGTTCGTTAGCACTGAACATTGGAAAATCTTCAACAGGAATCCTTTTGTTGCTGACATCCTTAGTAGCAATTTTCTTATGACAGATCCTCTGTTGCTGCCATTGATGACAGAACCTATGACATAGGACAGATCCTCTGTCAGTCCAACTGCATACAGATGTTCTACCAGACGATTCTCAGTCAGAACATCTGATATCAGTCTTCCCATAGGAATCCAATTCCTAACTTTTCCAGTTTTGACTCTTACTTCTTTTCTTGTTTCCTTTATGTGATTCAGAAGGTGACTAAACAGAAGATAAGGAAAGTCCACCTTCTTTCCCTTGCTCATACAGAACATGAAGTATAGTTGTTCAGCACTGACATAATCTGGAGAATTTGATGATTTTCTGTGAAAGATGGAACTCATGAAAATCTTGGCCCAGATCCTGTAGACTGGCTTCAGTTCCCTTACTTTGCTAGTTGGTTCCCCAGAAATAGTAACTTCTTGAAACACATCAGCAAGATCCACACGAGCAGATTGTAGACTGGTTTCACCATCAGTTTTAGAGTACCCAATGAGTTTTCTGATCAGCTTCTCAGTAATCACAATCTCCTTTCCAAGGACAGAAGAATGGATGAATTTAGGGCACACCTGAGCATGTATCCAGAATTCTTTCACCAAAGTGGGATAAACAGGACCCATAAGCCTGTCAAAATACTTTGTCCAACTCTGAGTTTGAATGGTTGAAGAAAGATTAAACCCATTTTCTTCAATGGAGTCAAAATCAACAAAGCATTCACTTAGAACTTCCAGTTCTATAGTTGGAGTGAGAAGGGTTCTCACAGGTTCCTTGTACGCTTCATCATTAGGAGAAGAAACAGCAGTGGTTGATTGCATCTGAGCAGATGTTGATGAAGAAGATGCCATTGTTGTTTTTGAGTGAGAGGTTTTAGGTTTAGGGTTTAGATGAAGAGCAAAGAGACGACAGAAATGCATAAAAGGTTCGTGAGGTGAATAGTATGAAATGGTGTGATTTGTGGTATTTATAGATAAAATCAGGCACACAAACAATCATATAAGCACGCTTCACATAACATTAAATGAAAAAGTAAAAACATCATTGCACAGCAATTATGATTCTGACAGATGGGGGAAAATCAAGAAAAATCATATTTTCAAAGCAGTACCTCAAACGTTAATTCAGTAAAATGCACTCTACCATTCCAGTTTCTGAGCTACACGTGTTTGCTTGCTTGTGCTTCTGAAATCTCTTGAGAAATGAAACGTTAGCCAACGTTCAGATCCTCTGAGCATTGTTAGTTCATGTAATACCCCAAATTTTACCCTTTCTTTTTTATTTTTATTTTAAATTCTGATTAACTTAATAAATTAACCTTTTTTTTAAATCTTGTTTTTTTAACTAATAATAATTTAATTTTTTTTATAACTTTACTAATGTTTTTTATTAACTTTTTTTTTTCTATTTAGTTTAATTATTTAAATCATTTTAAGCTCTTCTTACTAACTTTTAGGATTTAAATTAAAATTTAACTTTTTTTTCTTTTCTTTAAGAGTAAATTTTTTTTATAACCTTTTTTAAATTAATTTCTAACACATTTTTTTAATCAAATTCTAATACTTTTTTTAAAATAAAAATCTAACTTCTTTTTAAAATTAAATCTTTTTTTTAACTTTTTTTAAAAGATAAATCCTTGTTCTAACTACTTTTTTTAAGTTAAATCTTTTTTTCTAACTCCTTTTTAAAGCTAAATCTTTTTTCTAACTTTTTTAAAGCTAAATCTTTTTTTCTAACTTTTATAAAGTTAAATCTTTTTTTTCTCTAACTTCTTTTTAAAATTAAATCTCTTTTTTCTCTAACTTCTTTTTAAAATTAAATCTCTTTTTTTTTTCTAACTTCTTTTTAAAAATTAAATCTTTTTTTTTCTCTAACTTCTTTTTAAAATTAAATCTTTTTTTTCTCTAAATTCTTTTTAAAATTAAACCTTTTTTTATAAATTAAATCTATCCTTTTTTTAAAAAAAATTAAATCTAAATCTTTTTGACACCATCCTTTTTCAAATTAAAATTCTAAATTCCTTTTAAAATTAAATTCTAATGCCATTTTATTTTCTTTTTTAAAATTAAGATCTAAATTCCTTTTAAAATTAAATTCTAACAGTTTTCAAAATAATTCTAACATTTTTTAAAATCAACATTCAAATGTTTTTTATTTTAAAATTCTAACTCATTTTTTTTTAAACTTAAAATTCTAATTTTTATTTAACTTGAAACTTTTATTTTCTTTGCTAACTTTTTAAATTTAAATCCAACACTTTTTTAATCAAATCCAATCCCAATGAATTCCAGATGGAGCAAAATCAAATCAATCAGATCATATCATCATCATAAGAAAATCAGATCTAAATATCAACATCACCATCATTGAATCAAATCTGAAATCATCATAAAAATTCATTCAAATCAAATCAGAGATTGAAAAAGATTGAGATATTCAAATCAAATCTGAGATTGGAAGAGATTTAAAAAAATCAAGTATAAAAGGACCCTCAGGAGCAACAAAACAGGGGATCGGCAAGCATCAAAAACTCTTACAGTCTTCATCAAAAGTAACTAACTCTTCTTTTTTTTAATTTCTAATCTTTTTTATATCTTTTTTTCAAAATTTCTACCATTTTTTCTTAATTAAAATTCTAACATTCTAACTCTTTTTTTATTAAAATTCTAACCTTTTCTCTTTTATTTTCAAACTTTTATTTTTATTTTCTAACCTTTTTTTTAAAAACCAAATTTCGAAGTTCTAATTTTTTTGCTAACTTTTAATTCTAACTTTTAATCTATTTTCTTTTTCTTAATCACATTAAAAACTCTAACTTTTCTAAATTTCACCCAAAAAAAACCTAATTTCATTCTAACTCTTTTCTAATTACCTAAATCCTCACCGTCTCAAAACATTCATCACTTAACTTCTAATTATCGTCAATTCGAATTTCCATCCTTCATTCCTAACAGTATTCTTGATTATCCATGAACCTGTTCACTAATATTTATTTATTTATTTTTGTATTTATTTTTATATTTGTACATAATCTGACATCATCGTTGCTATTTCATATTCCATTATCACTTGTATATTATCGCCATCTTCTTTGCATATTAATTTTCATTGTTTATTAATTTTTCGCTAACATCCTCCTTTTTAAGATCCAAATTTCTAGTTTTCTTCTTGTTTCGTTAAAATTATAATTTTCTACTTAAATTCCTAACATTCCTGTCTAATTTTTCGTCTAACCCCGTATAATAACAGTCTCGGTTTGTTTTGGTTTTTTGAAACTGACTAAGTTCAATTGATTTTATTTTCAGTTTAAATATTCAATTATCATATTTGTAACTGCTTATGGGATGTAATTTTGCGAGACAATTGTCGCATTTATCTTTCCGCACTTTATTTTCTGCCGTTGTATGTATATTTAATTTCATCGCATCTTTATAGTTAATTTCACATCCGAAGGTTAGGTCTAGCCGTTTGGCCGCCACGCCAATAGTCCTCAAAACTTCAAACCCTTACAAACCCTAATTTTCATAAGTGCCTCGCCGCAGGCAAAATTACAAAATTACCCCTAGCATTAGGTCAAAGAGCCGCCGCGCTCATTTTAGGGTTTCCCGCCGTGGAATCCCTAATTTAACCCTAATTACAACTTAACATTTCAACGTAGAGATTTGGAGTTTCTACACTCCGCGTAAGCGTGTCCTTAAGATGCGTTTATTCCCCTTGAGACCTTGACCACAGTCAAGAAGTCTCTAACCTCCCTATTGAGGGGAACTACGATTACTCTGATTCCACTCCCGTAAGGATACGTAGGCACAAGATGCGATGTCTTGCCGAGTAAACTTAGAATTAACCCCTTAGGTCTCTTTTCTCACTTTTAATCCTTTGTACATATACCTTAAGCAAATAAATAAAGCAAAATAGTAAACATCTGAACAAAAGGTTCCTGTAGAGTACTACAGAAGTTTAGGGTGCTAATACCTTCCCTAAATTTAACCAACCCCCGAACCCTAGATCTTTCCCCGCATTGTGTTTACGATGCAAAATAGGTTTTCCCTCTTTTGACCTTTTCCTTCGGATAAATCAAAGAGCGGTTGTGAATTGAATTGCGATTCAAACTCATTAATAGTTTGTGATCCTATTTCCACCGCAACAGAAAATGGCGACTTCACTGGGGACCCTAAACTTTTGAGGGTTATCCCTAACTTGTTCATATTTATTACTACCTGTTTTACTATTCATTTGCATGTATATATTTGTGCTCTGATTTGGGGGATTGTTCCTTGTGCAGTGAGATAAGTCCTACGCCCGGACTAGTGACATTATTATAGGATGGGGATATATTCGATGAGGCTTATAGGGAGTGAATCCCGACCAAGCTGATTCGAGAATCACCGCTCAGTTGAGACCTTTTCGAAAATGGTTCGGTTGAACGAGTAATCGCGAAAACTTTTTCCATGGTCGATTGGAGTCTGTGATATTGGGGACCGTAGTACCTTAACACCACCTTGGCCTTATTTAGGACGTAGTGCGGGAGCTATGTGGGAGTAATCCTACAACGGCTGCTACGCGATACTACACTCAAAAGAGGTTCTCTTGAGAATATTATTCACCCCCGAGTCAGTCGGAAGGTTGATAATATCCGAAAGATGGGCTGATGACTTTGGGCACTTTGTAGAACCTTGTTCGGCAGGTACAACTAACCTATAGTACACTCCTTTTGGGATGGGTAGACCTTGACTCCGCTCACGTTCCTTTAACCTAGGACTTTGTGTGTTTTCATGCATTGCATCCATAAAGCATCTCATTGCATTGTATTTCATGGAGTTCAAACATCATTTATGGATATCGCGGGATACCATAAATAAAAAAAATAAAATGAAAAAAAACAAGAAAAAGATTTCCTTGGTACCCCACGACATTCGTAAATGTTTGAATTCCATGAACTCTTCATTTGCATTCACATTTTAGCATCATACTTTTGCATTGCATGTGTCTCCCGATTTCTCATACTCGGTTCTCTCACCCTCCAGTTTTGTCACCCCGAGTTCTCTGCATCAATGTGACCCTTCAAAAGAATGGAAGATCAAAACCAAGAGATCAACCGTGTCAGCCATGAATTCGAAGATCTTCGAGGAAGTGTAGGGCAGATTTTGGAGATGTTACGAGCTCTTAGTGTGAAGGTGGATGCTCAGTCTACTGTTGTTTCTAAGACTAATACCGTTATGGAACCTCAACCAGCTGTTACTGTCGAGAATGTACCTCTTCACGGTCTTCAACCCGGTTTGGTGCCTCCCAGTGCTCGACCAGTTCGACGAGCTACCCCTCCGAAGTGCAAAACTCCTAACTCCGACCATGGTAAAGGACCTACACGTTCAAAGAACCGCAAAAAGGCTACTCCTCAACCTTTACAATATCAGCTGAGTTATGTTCAAGGTTATCCGTTTCTATATGTTCAACAACCCTATGTAGCTACTGTTGCACCTCCTTTCGATCAGCAGTTTCCTACATACCAGCCTCTGCAGTCAGCTCCGGTATATCAAGCGCCGGTTCATCAACAACCTTTCGGTCATCCGCCCGTGCAAGTTCCTGTCAACAGTCAACGAGTGCCCAACGCTCCTGTTCACCAACAATCACAGAATCAGGTTCCTTGTCCCCTTAAGAGGCGGTATAAGCCTTGTCCTCCAATTCCGATAACTTTCACTGAGTTATACCCCCATTTAGTACAACAAGGTCTGATTACCACCAGTGCTTTGGGTCCTCCACCTAATCCATTACCTGCAAGTTACAACGCTACCGCTCATTGTTTATTTCATGAGGGTGCGCCTGGCCATGATCTAGAGAATTGCTATGCTCTTAAGAAAGTTGTCAGAAATTTGCTAGAAACGAAGAAGTTGTCTTTTAGCGATGCTCAGATGAAGATTGAGACTCCTCTCGGGGTCCCTCACTTGTCGAGTTCGAATTCTGCAAAGCATGCTACTCCTGTGGCAAATCAGCCGAATCCAGTAATTATTCAAAGGCCTAGCCCGCTTCATTTCAGTAACCCTCAAGATGATATGACCGGGATCAACAAAGAATCTGGGAAAGTTATTTTGAAGCAACGACTGAAAACTGTTGGAGATGTGACCAGCATAACTGGGGCAAGCCATGACGGCTCACAGTGATCATGAACCAGACATCCTTTCCATTGAGGCTCCGCCAAAGGAAACTGTTACTCTTGAATGCAAGATTTCATAAACATTTAGAAGGATTTTTTTTCCGACCGTTCATTTGTTTATTTAGATGTATTTCTCTTTGATTAAGCATATTTAGCATGCACGAACTTGTTTATCTTTGATTAATTAATGCAACGCATATGTTTGTCTTGAATAAATCCATTCGTTTCACTCATTCAAAACATATTTTTCATAAATTATAATGCCAACTTTACCCGATCTCTTGTTCTGATAGAGAATTGGGAGGAGGATGACGAACCCAAAACGTCAGATTTCTTGTCGTATGCTTTCAATTGAAACCCGCTGATGATGTAAGGCATTGTTTCAAATCCCAAACACTGGAGATATAAGGATGTTAATCCCTAGTCAACCCTTTGAGCCTTGAAGTATGAGTTTTCCTTTCTCTTTAAGAACCTTCATCCTAACCTGGGGCAGGGTAGGTTTCAGTTAAACCGATCGAGCACTTAGATCCTCAAAAAGGAAGAGCAAACCTTCGAGAATTTATCCTTAGCATCTTAAGAAGTACAATACAATGGCTATCCCTCGGTTACCTAAGGAGTGGGGCAGTCACGAGCCTTTCAAAAGATTTACACGACTTGTGCATAAAAGAATATTCAAAAAAAAAATAAGAGCCCGCTAAGTCAAAACCTATGAAGGAGACTTAGGCAAAACTGGGGCATCCCGCTGGACTCCAAAGTCAAATCAATAGACGCTGTCCAGGCAAAAGTTAGGGAATAAGAGCAATAAACCATTAGTTTTTGAATCCTTATAAAGAACAAAGTCGTGTGACCAATTGCCATTAGAAACAGGTGAGTGACTGCCATGTCCAAAGCCTTGATAAGTTCTCGACTATAGCAAATCCGCTTGAGATATGAGCGTTCGTATCCGATTAACTGAATTAGGATTGGAGAACATCACGAAGAAGGGGTGGGTACAAATATAACTTTGAGCCTTTATCCTTTGTTTCTTAAACCGTGAACCGAGCCACGATACAACCTTTAAAAGACCTAATTGAAGTAGGACTTCGGTTGAAAGCATACTTGACAAGATCACGTTTCCTGACTCCTACGAGCTATGCTCAGAAAAATTCATGTTGGCATTATAATTAAAACTTATATCCCGACTAGTGATTTCGGTCACAAGTTATTGCGATATCTTTTTCAAAACAAAAAATTCAAGACAAATATATGTGTGCATTGACCAGCTCAGGATAGGCATTTCAGGCATGACGACTTTGCTTGATATCTTAGAGATTTACATATGGACATAACCCGTGGAACTTGAAGATCCTGCTGAACAGGGGCAGGCAGTTTCCCAATTCGCTTACCAACGCGAGTTTGACATTCTTAAGAGCTATTTCCCAAAGATTTCGTCGTAACACGACTAATTTGTGCCAGTTACGTCGAGACCTGACAAATCTCTCAAAGAGTTTGAGAACAATGAGGCAACCGGACCCGGTGTTCTCTATAAAATCCTCTTGAGATGACCCTACCTCACAACGCAAGTATCCTGGGGCACCGTGTTTTTTGAAGAGACAAATGGCGACTACTATAAGGTCCTTCAAGATCAAAACTATATGGCTTCACAATTTTCTTCATGCACCCGAGGGATTTTACTCACAGCGGCCTTCATTCCCCAGTAAATCTCAGTGTTGCAACAGGCTCCTAAACTATTGCCTCATCACAGTCCCCAGCGAGACTATAAGCTGGCAACTTTTTCTTGGGTAACTCGAAAGTGTCCCTCAGTTTTTCTTCTCCCCATGTGAAGACATGATACTATGCACCCAAGCAGATTACCTTCTCCCCAGAGAATTCAAAATTTTAAAACTAGATTTGGTTCTACCATTGATCCTTCTCACCCATGATTGACGTATTGGTTGCAGAGAATGCAGGGTATCTCCGTCGAGATGTTTATTTCATCTCTCGTCCCGTCTCTAGTCAGTTTCGTCAGCATACGCAGGGGCATAAGCATCACATGCCTATGTCATATATTCATTTCACATACTCATTACATACTCATTTCATAACATCTTGCATATTTAACTACATACATAGACATTAACATACATTCACATATGCATTCACAGGTTCATTGTGTCTCGCCATCATTGATTGTTACCGCCGAGTAACTGGGGTTTGTCCATTCTCTTCAAATAGATTGTCAGCCTTAAGCATAAAATACCTACTTGTTTCCAGTTTCCCCACAGAGCTCGATCCTCGTGGATGACGGTTACTTCAGCTATCTTTCCTCGCCAGGATTAGATATTTACCCTTCGAGATCATTCCCTCGATGGAGTCTTGATTACTAGTCTTCTTTCTAGCTCGATCCTAGATTGAATCTCAGTCTTGTCGGTCGTCGAGCCCAACCGGACGTGCATTTATTTTGCACCATCTAAAGATTTTCACCATACCATGGCAGATACGCGACTGTTCTCGCCCGAGAAGTTTATCACTGTACCCGGACGTGCATTTATTTTGCACTATCTTTCAACTAATCCTTTACAGATACACGCCAGTTCACGCCTGGAAAAGCCTATAAGTACAACACTTTACAATCCTACATTTACAACACTTTACAACATTTTACATCTTACAGCATCAATATACAACATTTCTCACCTAAGAAGCCGATCCTATCTTCGTTACGACTCGCAGCAAATGGCCATCTCCATGGAGCAGTTGGGCTTCCATTTTCCTTGTCGTCTTGAGGTATAGGGAGGTTTTGAACCAAATCGTATTCAGGAGACCACGATCTTGAAATACGGGGAGGTTTGAGCGGAATCATATTCAGGAGAGCACGATTCTGAATTATGAAGAAGTTCATTTATCCTTTAGTAAAAGAAGAAACCAAATCGTATTCAGGAGAGCACGATCTTGAAATACGGGGAGGTTTGAGCCGAATCATATTCAGGAGAGCACGATTCTGAAGTATGAGGAAGTTCAGTTAGCCTTTTCATATTCAGGAGAGCACGATTCTGAAGTATGAAGAATTTCATTTACAAGAAAGAGCCGAATCATATTCAGGAGAGCACGATTCTGAAGTATGAGGAAGTTCAGTCAGCCCTTTTCATATTCAGGAGAGCACGATTCTGAATTTCATTTATCCGAAAGAGCCGAATCATATTCAGGAGAGCACGATTCTGAAGTATGAGGAAGTTCAGTCAGCCCTTTTCATATTCAGGAGAGCACGATTCTGAATTTCATTTATCCGAAAGAGTCGAATCATATTCAGGAGAGCACGATTCTGAAGTATGAGGAAGTTCAGTCAGCCCTTTTCATATTCAGGAGAGCACGATTCTGAATTTCATTTATCCGAAAGAGCCGAATCATATTCAGGAGAGCACGATTCTGAAGTATGAGGAAGTTCAGTCAGCCCTTTTCATATTCAGGAGAGCACGATTCTAAATTTCATTTATCCGAAAGAGCCGAATCATATTCAGGAGAGCACGATTCTGAAGTATGAGGAAGTTCAGTTAGCCCTTTTCATATTCAGGAGAGCACGATTCTGAAGTATGAAGATTTTCATTTACCCCTTAGCCGAATCATATTCAGGAGAGCACGATTCTGAAGTATGAGGAAGTTCAGTTTACCCTTTTCATGTTCAGGAGTGCACGATCTTGAAGCATGAAGAGGTTTATTTATCCTTCAGTAAGAGAAGAATCAGAATCGTATTCCAGGCGCCGACCTCAAATGCGAGAAGATTTATTTATCAGATAAGCAGCAACCTCTTTATTTGAGTGCTTATCCATTTTTGCATAAGTGACAGTTCTCCCTCGAGAAGCTTATCAGGGCACTTCCCATCAAAGCCCATTTATTTTGGCATTCGATCCCATCACGAAGGATAGTTTATAGAAGTTTGGATGTTATTCTTTGCTCAATGCTCCAGCGTTCTGTAATCGATCTTGCAACCGTGTAGATCCATTTTTATTATTAGACATTCCCTAGTGGAGGTCATCTCATAGGTGCCATCTCCATTTAAGGATCTTATTCTAAAAGTCCATTTATTTTGGCATACAGCCGGTTCTTTTTTACCCTGTATATTTGCTACGGATTCCCGAAAAGTCCGTTTGATCCTGTCACGAGAGATAGTTTACAGAAGCTTGGATGTTATTCTTTGCTCAATGCTCCAGCATTCTGTAATCGATCTTGCAGTCGTACATGATCCGGTTTTACTTTTAAATTCCCCAGTGGAGGTCGTCTCATAGGTACCATCTCCATTTGAGAATCTCGTTCCTTTTCTAAAAAAGACAATTGGTCGTGTTCGCACCAGTTGACCATCATTTTTAGAATTCCCCAGTGTTGTACTGTGTCCCAGCGCGTCGTTTTCCCCAGTGTGTTCTTTTCGTAGCATCTGTCCCTGTGTCGTCGTATTCGTCAGCATTTTCGCACTCGCCATTCCAGCATACGCATCATATCATATTCATGGCATCGTCTGCATTAGTCTGTTCTCGTTTGGTCCATAGCATTGCATATCGCCACATATAAGGGCAAAATTTTCGGTTATCTATATTTAAATCCCTCCACCATGATTTCTCGAGTCTCCGTCACTCAAATCATCCGGTGTAGCTATTTAAATAGGGGCAACTGTAATACCCCAAATTTTACCCTTTCTTTTTTATTTTTATTTTAAATTCTGATTAACTTAATAAATTAACCTTTTTTTTTAAATCTTGTTTTTTTAACTAATAATAATTTAATTTTTTTTATAACTTTACTAATGTTTTTTATTAACTTTTTTTTTCTATTTAGTTTATTTATTTAAATCATTTTAAGCTCTTCTTACTAACTTTTAGGATTTAAATTAAAATTTAACTTTTTTTTCTTTTCTTTAAGAGTAAATTTTTTTTTTATAACCTTTTTTAAATTAATTTCTAACACATTTTTTTAATCAAATTCTAATACTTTTTTTAAAATAAAAATCTAACTTCTTTTTAAAACTAAATCTTTTTTTAACTTTTTTTAAAAGATAAATCCTTTTTCTAACTACTTTTTTTAAGTTAAATCTTTTTTTCTAACTCCTTTTTAAAGCTAAATCTTTTTTCTAACTTTTTTAAAGCTAAATCTTTTTTTCTAACTTTTATAAAGTTAAATCTTTTTTTTCTCTAACTTCTTTTTAAAATTAAATCTCTTTTTTCTCTAACTTCTTTTTAAAATTAAATCTCTTTTTTTTCTAACTTCTTTTTAAAAATTAAATCTTTTTTTTTCTCTAACTTCTTTTTAAAATTAAATCTTTTTTTTCTCTAAATTCTTTTTAAAATTAAACCTTTTTTTATAAATTAAATCTATCCTTTTTTTAAAAAAAAATTAAATCTAAATCTTTTTGACACCATCCTTTTTCAAATTAAAATTCTAAATTCCTTTTAAAATTAAATTCTAATGCCATTTTATTTTCTTTTTTAAAATTAAGATCTAAATTCCTTTTAAAATTAAATTCTAACAGTTTTCAAAATAATTCTAACATTTTTTAAAATCAACATTCAAATGTTTTTTATTTTAAAATTCTAACTCATTTTTTTTTAAACTTAAAATTCTAATTTTTATGAATCAGATCCTCAGTACATGCAGCGTGTAGTACTCTCAGAGTCTTCTGAAAAACTGTGCTTCTTAACTCTCATATAAAGATCTTCAATGCTTCAGAGTCTTCAGATCTTTCAGAGTCTTCTGCTTCAGATCCTTCTGCAGCTTCTGCTTCAGATTCTTCTGTAGCTTCTGCTTCAGAGCTTTCTGCAGACAGCGCTCAGATTCTTCTATAAGATGATTCTGACTTCTTCAGAGTCTTCCATAGTTCCATGTTCAGATTAATTTGCTCTTAGATATATATATACTTTAATCATCTGCAGCAAATATTCATGAACAAATTTTAGAGTATATAATTCTTTAATACAAAATTTCATAAGAGTT
Source organism: Lathyrus sativus (assembly GCA_963859935.3). Lineage (NCBI taxonomy): Eukaryota > Viridiplantae > Streptophyta > Magnoliopsida > Fabales > Fabaceae > Lathyrus > Lathyrus sativus. The sequence continues at coordinate 89,392,403 of OZ012739.1, read as the reverse complement.
ATCATCAAAACATAGAGATATTACTAAGAAACAATCTGTGTTCTTACAATCTCCCCCTTTTTGATGATGACAAAACATGAGAAATTTTGTTCAATAAAAAGTAGTAATTATAACTCCCTCTGAGATTAAGAATCTCCCCCTGAAATGAATACTCTAAAGGAAAAGAATACTTCCCTTTTTGCTTGTGTGAATTTCAGAATCAGAGTCTGATGACTTCTTTCAAACACAGAGTTTGGTTTTGCGTTTAGAATCAGAGTACAATTTGCTTCAAGAATCAGAGTCTGGTTGGGTAATTCTCAGGATAACTTTAATGAATTTATTTTGTCAAATGAAACAATAGAATCTGAAAGACTTAAATTCAAAGATAGTTAATAATATGTCTGAATTTCGTTTTAGTATTTGCTTATGGATTGAACAATCAGATTCTTTTTCTCCCCCTTTTTGTCATAATCAAAAAAGATGTGTAAAGACAGAAAAGATAACAGAAGAAAAGCAAAATAACATTTTCATTCATTCAGATGGTTGACATAACAGATGATAAAACTCAAACAACAGAAAACAGATGCAAACAACAGTGCAAAAAACCTGAAAAGAAACTAAGGTTGGCGAGATGCAATCAGGGTCAGAAGATCTGTGATCTTTGTAGTAGACTCTTCTTGCTTGGCCATCCAAGTCTTAATCTCTTCAGTGGTTTGTTCTTGTTTGATCATCCAAGAGTTGATTTCCTTAACCTCTTTCACAAGTTCTGAATTGTCAGTCTTCACTTCAGATTCAGTCACATCAATGTCCATATCAGATGCAACATCTTCAAATGGAGACTCTTCAGCAGGAGCAGCTTCCAGAAGCAGCACTGGTGGTTTGGGAATGCTCATTAGAGTCTGTCTGACCAATTCAGCAAACTTTGCCTTAGCATCTTCAGCACATACTGACTTGAGATGAGAAGCCACAATGTTGAACTTAGAGATAAATTTATCCCAAGCAGCTTCAGACTTAACAGGATCTATACTGAACAGACACTCTTCTTCCACACGTGCAATCCCCATACGAACTTCCTTTTTGAAATTCTCAAACAGTTTATCAACATCTGATCTAGGGTTGGGGTAAAGATATTCCTCAAGAGTCACTTTTTCAGCAGATTCAGCGTTTGGCTGAGGTTGTTCACAAGTGGTATCAGAAGGTGTTGGATCAAATGGTGGTTGTTCAGATGGTTGAGATTCAGATGGTTGAGGTGCAGATGGTTGAGGTTCAGATGGTTGTGGTATGGTGAGTTGAGGTGTAGGGGTTGGTGAAATTTCAGCTTCAGATGATAAAGGTTGAAAATCTGAGAGGTTGAGTTTTGAGCGAAGTGAAAGTCTACGATTGATTTGGTCAGATGCTGATAGGTCAGAAAATGCAGGTTTGAATGGATCAGGAATGTGTAAACAAGGGTGAGTGAACTTCTGATTCAGAATCAGATGATTCAATGGAGTGACATGAGGTGGATGACAAGACAACCATGGTTGCAAGTGGTTCCAAATCAAGAATGTCATTGGATGAGTGAATGATAGAGGGTTCTGGAACAAGTAACGATTGTTCTATTATTGAGGGTTGTTCAGATGGTGTTGATTGGGGAGGTTCAGATGAAATGGGTTGAGATTGATGTTCTTGTGGTTGTTGTTGTTGTTGTGATTGAGGTTCTGGTTGAGGTTGTTGTGGTTGTTGATGTTCTGGTTGTGTTTCTGGCTGAGGTGGTTCAATTGGAGTTTGTACAAACGATGGTTGAGAATGTGTAGGTTGAGATGGAGAGGGTTCAGATGAATGAATCCCAGATGATGGTGGTACATATGATTGTGGTATGGAAGGTGATGGAGAAGGTGAGGGTAATGGAGAGTGAATGGTTGGTGTTGGATCAAATGTTAATACCTGTTTGATAGTTTCTCTTATGTCTTCCAGACTTGCTTCTGTAGGAGTTGGTTTCACTTTCTTTACCTTCTGAGGCTTAGCAGCAGCTTCAGAGGCTTTTCTCTTAGGCTGAGCCTCAGATCCTTCTTCAGCAATCTTCCTTGAACGCCTTTCTCTAAGAAGATTAGGCAGAACTTCTCCTTTCTTCTGGACGATGTTAACAGGCAGAGGAACACCATTTAACAGGCAATCAACTATGTAGGATAAGATGATCTCCGTTGGTTCGTTAGCACTGAACATTGGAAAATCTTCAACAGGAATCCTTTTGTTGCTGACATCCTTAGTAGCAATTTTCTTATGACAGATCCTCTGTTGCTGCCATTGATGACAGAACCTATGACATAGGACAGATCCTCTGTCAGTCCAACTGCATACAGATGTTCTACCAGACGATTCTCAGTCAGAACATCTGATATCAGTCTTCCCATAGGAATCCAATTCCTAACTTTTCCAGTTTTGACTCTTACTTCTTTTCTTGTTTCCTTTATGTGATTCAGAAGGTGACTAAACAGAAGATAAGGAAAGTCCACCTTCTTTCCCTTGCTCATACAGAACATGAAGTATAGTTGTTCAGCACTGACATAATCTGGAGAATTTGATGATTTTCTGTGAAAGATGGAACTCATGAAAATCTTGGCCCAGATCCTGTAGACTGGCTTCAGTTCCCTTACTTTGCTAGTTGGTTCCCCAGAAATAGTAACTTCTTGAAACACATCAGCAAGATCCACACGAGCAGATTGTAGACTGGTTTCACCATCAGTTTTAGAGTACCCAATGAGTTTTCTGATCAGCTTCTCAGTAATCACAATCTCCTTTCCAAGGACAGAAGAATGGATGAATTTAGGGCACACCTGAGCATGTATCCAGAATTCTTTCACCAAAGTGGGATAAACAGGACCCATAAGCCTGTCAAAATACTTTGTCCAACTCTGAGTTTGAATGGTTGAAGAAAGATTAAACCCATTTTCTTCAATGGAGTCAAAATCAACAAAGCATTCACTTAGAACTTCCAGTTCTATAGTTGGAGTGAGAAGGGTTCTCACAGGTTCCTTGTACGCTTCATCATTAGGAGAAGAAACAACAGTGGTTGATTGCATCTGAGCAGATGTTGATGAAGAAGATGCCATTGTTGTTTTTGAGTGAGAGGTTTTAGGTTTAGGGTTTAGATGAAGAGCAAAGAGACGACAGAAATGCATAAAAGGTTCGTGAGGTGAATAGTGTGAAATGGTGTGATTTGTGGTATTTATAGATAAAATCAGGCACACAAACAATCACATAAGCACGCTTCACATAACATTAAATGAAAAAGTAAAAACATCATTGCACAGCAATTATGATTCTGACAGATGGGGGAAAATCAAGAAAAATCATATTTTCAAAGCAGTACCTCAAACGTTAATTCAGTAAAGTGCACTCTACCATTCCAGTTTCTGAGCTACACGTGTTTGCTTGCTTGTGCTTCTGAAATCTCTTGAGAAATGAAACGTTAGCCAACGTTCAGATCCTCTGAGCATTGTTAGTTCATGTAATACCCCAAATTTTACCCTTTCTTTTTTATTTTTATTTTAAATTCTGATTAACTTAATAAATTAACCTTTTTTTTAAATCTTGTTTTTTTAACTAATAATAATTTAATTTTTTTTATAACTTTACTAATGTTTTTTATTAACTTTTTTTTTTCTATTTAGTTTATTTATTTAAATCATTTTAAGCTCTTCTTACTAACTTTTAGGATTTAAATTAAAATTTAACTTTTTTTTCTTTTCTTTAAGAGTAAATTTTTTTTTATAACCTTTTTTAAATTAATTTCTAACACATTTTTTTAATCAAATTCTAATACTTTTTTTAAAATAAAAATCTAACTTCTTTTTAAAATTAAATCTTTTTTTAAACTTTTTTTAAAAGATAAATCCTTTTTCTAACTACTTTTTTTAAGTTAAATCTTTTTTTCTAACTCCTTTTTAAAGCTAAATCTTTTTTCTAACTTTTTTAAAGCTAAATCTTTTTTTCTAACTTTTATAAAGTTAAATCTTTTTTTTCTCTAACTTCTTTTTAAAATTAAATCTCTTTTTTCTCTAACTTCTTTTTAAAATTAAATCTCTTTTTTTTCTAACTTCTTTTTAAAAATTAAATCTTTTTTTTTCTCTAACTTCTTTTTAAAATTAAATCTTTTTTTTCTCTAAATTCTTTTTAAAATTAAACCTTTTTTTATAAATTAAATCTATCCTTTTTTTAAAAAAAATTAAATCTAAATCTTTTTGACACCATCCTTTTTCAAATTAAAATTCTAAATTCCTTTTAAAATTAAATTCTAATGCCATTTTATTTTCTTTTTTAAAATTAAGATCTAAATTCCTTTTAAAATTAAATTCTAACAGTTTTCAAAATAATTCTAACATTTTTTAAAATCAACATTCAAATGTTTTTTATTTTAAAATTCTAGCTCATTTTTTTTTAAACTTAAAATTCTAATTTTTATTTAACTTGAAACTCTTATTTTCTTTGCTAACTTTTTAAATTTAAATCCAACACTTTTTTAATCAAATCCAATCCCAATGAATTCCAGATGGAGCAAAATCAAATCAATCAGATCATATCATCATCATAAGAAAATCAGATCTAAATATCAACATCACCATCATTGAATCAAATCTGAAATCATCATAAAAATTCATTCAAATCAAATCAGAGATTGAAAAAGATTGAGATATTCAAATCAAATCTGAGATTGGAAGAGATTTAAAAAAATCAAGTATAAAAGGACCCTCAGGAGCAACAAAACAGGGGATCGACAAGCATCAAAAACTCTTACAGTCTTCATCAAAAGTAACTAACTCTTCTTTTTTTTTAATTTCTAATCTTTTTTATATCTTTTTTTCAAAATTTCTACCATTTTTTCTTAATTAAAATTCTAACATTCTAACTCTTTTTTTATTAAAATTCTAACCTTTTCTCTTTTATTTTCAAACTTTTATTTTTATTTTCTAACCTTTTTTTTAAAAACCAAATTTCGAAGTTCTAATTTTTTTGCTAACTTTTAATTCTAACTTTTAATCTATTTTCTTTTTCTTAATCACATTAAAAACTCTAACTTTTCTAAATTTCACCCAAAAAAAACCTAATTTCATTCTAACTCTTTTCTAATTACCTAAATCCTCACCGTCTCAAAACATTCATCACTTAACTTCTAATTATCGTCAATTCGAATTTTCATCCTTCATTCCTAACAGTATTCTTGATTATCCATGAACCTGTTCACTAATATTTATTTATTTATTTTTGTATTTATTTTTATATTTGTACATAATCTGGCATCATCGTTGCTATTTCATATTCCATTATCACTTGTATATTATCGCCATCTTCTTTGCATATTAATTTTCATTGTTTATTAATTTTTCGCTAACATCCTCCTTTTTAAGATCCAAATTTCTAATTTTCTTCTTGTTTCGTTAAAATTATAATTTTCTACTTAAATTCCTAACATTCCTGTCTAATTTTTCGTCTAACCCCGTATAATAACAGTCTCGGTTTGTTTTGGTTTTTTGAAACTGACTAAGTTCAATTGATTTTATTTTCAGTTTAAATATTCAATTATCATATTTGTAACTGCTTATGGGATGTAATTTTGCGAGACAATTGTCGCATTTATCTTTCCGCACTTTATTTTCTGTCGTTGTATGTATATTTAATTTCATCGCATCTTTATAGTTAATTTCACATCCGAAGGTTAGGTCTAGCCGTTTGGCCGCCACGCCAATAGTCCTCAAAACTTCAAACCCTTACAAACCCTAATTTTCATAAGTGCCTCGCCGCAGGCAAAATTACAAAATTACCCCTAGCATTAGGTCAAAGAGCCGTCGCGCTCATTTTAGGGTTTCCCGCCGTGGAATCCCTAATTTAACCCTAATTACAACTTAACATTTCAACGTAGAGATTTGGAGTTTCTACACTCCGCGTAAGCGTGTCCTTAAGATGCGTTTATTCCCCTTGAGACCTTGACCACAGTCAAGAAGTCTCTAACCTCCCTATTGAGGGGAACTACGATTACTCTGATTCCACTCCCGTAAGGATACGTAGGCACAAGATGCGATGTCTTGCCGAGTAAACTTAGAATTAACCCCTTAGGTCTCTTTTCTCACTTTTAATCCTTTGTACATATACCTTAAGCAAATAAATAAAGCAAAATAGTAAACATCTGAACAAAAGGTTCCTGTAGAGTACTACAGAAGTTTAGGGTGCTAATACCTTCCCTAAATTTAACCAACCCCCGAACCCTAGATCTTTCCCCGCATTGTGTTTACGATGCAAAATAGGTTTTCCCTCTTTTGACCTTTTCCTTCGGATAAATCAAAGAGCGGTTGTGAATTGAATTGCGATTCAAACTCATTAATAGTTTGTGATCCTATTTCCACCGCAACAGTTCAGATTTACACAAGTAAAATAATTCAAGAAAATGAATAAATTAACAGATGAAATATTTCAGAGCATTAAACATTTTGCATCTGAGAAGTTTGCCTCTGATAAATATTATTCTGGACAAAAACCCATACCAATATTTTTCAGAATAAACTTGAACCTATCTTCAGCAAGAGGTTTTGTAAAAATATCAGCCCATTGATGATCTGAATCAACAAATGCTAAGTTTATAATACCCTTTTGAACATAGTCTCTGATGAAATGATGCTTAATTTCTATATGTTTTGCCTTAGAGTGTAAAATTGGATTTTTAGACAAACATATAGCAGAAGTATTATCACAGAAGATAGATACATTACTCTCAAAGATCTGATAGTCTTCTAACTGACTTTTCATCCAGAGCATCTGCGTGCTACATCCAGCAGCAACAATGTATTCTGCCTCTGTTGTAGAAAGTGCAATTGTGGGTTGCTTCTTGTTGTACCATGAGATCAGATGACTTCTAAGGAACTGATAGCTTTCAGAAGTACTTTTACGCTCTACTCTGTCTCCAGCATAGTCAGCATCACAGAATCCAACTAATGTATATTTATCAGATCTTCTGTGACACAGACCCACGTTAGTAGTACCTTTCAGATACCTTAGAATCCTCTTAACAGCAGTTAAGTGAGATTCTCTAGGATCTGATTGGAATCTTGCACACAAACATACACTGAACAAAATGTCAGGTCTAAAAGCAGTTAAGTAGAGAAAAGATCCTATCATACCTCTGTAGAGTTTATGATCTACTTTCTTACTTACCTCTTCCTTACCAAGAGTACTTGTTGGATGCATGAGAGTCTTTGCCATCTTACTATCAATCATGTTAAACTTCTTCAGAAGTTCTTTAACATATTTGGTCTGATGAATGTAAGTGCACTCTGATGTTTGGTTGACTTGAATTCCCAGAAAGAATCTCAATTCTCCCATCATGCTCATTTCAAATTCTGCCTGCATACATTGAACAAACTCCTTTCCCAACATAGTATTGGTAGATCCAAATATAATATCATCCACATATATTTGACAAATTAGAAGATCTTTCTTAAATGTTTTACAAAAGAGTGTTGTGTCCACTTTGCCTCTGATGAAATTTTTCTCCAGAAGAAAATTACTTAACCTCTCATACCAAACTCTGGGAGCTTGTTTTAAATCATAAAGAGATTTCTTTAGTTTAAAAACATGTTCTGGAAATTTTTCACTCTCAAAACCAGGAGGCTGGTGAACATAAACTTCTTCTTCTATAATACCATTTAGAAAGGAACTTTTAACATCAATCTGATATAGAGTGATGTTATATTGTGCAACAAATGAAATAAGAAGGCGTATAGATTCTAACCTTGCCACTGGAGCATAAGTTTCAGTGTAATCAATACCTTCTTGTTGACTGTACCCTTGAGCAACAAGCCTTGACTTATTTCTTTCAACTTCTCCTTTTTCATTCAACTTGTTTCTGAATACCCATTTTGTTCCAATTATGTTAAATCCTTTAGGTCTTGGAACCAGATCCCAAACGTCATTTCTTATGAACTGATTAAGCTCTTCTTGAATAGCAATTACCCAGTCATTGTCTTGCAGAGCCTCATCCACAGAAGTTGGTTTAATAACTGACACCAACCCAAATAATGACGCTTCAGATGATCTGAGAAATGATCTTGTTCTGATTGGATCATTTTTCTTCCCAATGATCACATCCTCTGGGTGAGAGGCCTTGATTCTGGAAGATGATCCTTTGACAATTGAATTTTTAGAAATATTCAAGTTGTCCATTTGAGAAGCTAAAGGAATTGCATCTGGCGTTGCTTCTGGTTCCTTTATTTTAGCTCTTTCTGCCTCTGAGCCTTCAGAGTCTGTGAAGACTACTTCTATATCTGCAGAACTTTCAAACTTCTTTGGCTTTTCAATTCCAAGCTTATCATCAAATCTAACATGTATAGCTTCTTCCACAATCTGCGTTTCAGTATTGTATACTCTGTAGCCCTTAGAGCGTTCAGAATATCCAAGCATGAAACACTTCTGTGCTTTAGAATCAAACTTGCTAAGATTCTCTTTAGTGTTCAACATATAACAAATACATCAAAAAGGATGAAAATAAGCAATGTTGGGCTTTCTGTTCCTCCACAATTCATAGGGAGTCTTTTCCAGAAGAGGTCTTACAGACACTCTGTTCTGAATGTAACATGTTGTGTTTATTGCTTCTGCCCAAAAGTGCTTTTCCAGATTTGTCTCATTGATCATGGTTCTGGCCATTTCTTGCAGAGTTCTATTTTTCCTCTCTACAACTCCATTCTGTTTTGGAGTTCTAGGACAGGAAAAACCATGAGCAATTCCATTTTCATTAAAATATTTTTCAAAATATTTGTTTTCAAATTCACCACCATGATCACTTCTGACTTGTATAATTTTGAAATCTTTTTCATTCTGGACTTGTTTGCAGAAGTCAAAGAACACAGAATGTGACTCATCCTTGTGTTTTAAGAACTTTACCCATGTCCATCTACTATAGTCATCAACAATGACTAATCCATACTTCTTGCCTCTGATGGATGCAGTTTTCACTGGTCCAAACAGATCAATATGAAGTAATTCTAATGGTCTGGAAGTAGAAACAACATTTTTTTTGATTTAAAAGAGGATTTTGAAAACTTCCCTTTTTGACATGCTTCACAAAGAGCATCTGAGGTGAACTTCAACTTAGGAAGTCCTCTGATAAGATTAAGTTTATTAATCTGAGATATACGTCTCATATTAATATGCCCCAATCTTCTGTGCCAGACCCATTGCTCCTCATTAACAGACAAGAGGCATTTAACATTCTGAACCTTAAGTTCTGAAAGATTTATTTTATAAATGTTGTTCTTCCTCTTTCCACTAAATAGGATTGAGCCATCCTTTTGACTAATAGCTTTACAACATTTTTTATTAAAGATTATGTCATAACCATTGTCACTTAATTGACTTATGGATAATAGATTATGCTTTAATCCTTCTACAAGTAAAACATTAGTAATAGAGGGAAGGTTACCATTTCCAATAGAGCCAGATCCAATGATCTTGCCCTTCTGATTCCCTCCAAATTTCACATCACCTCCAGATCTAAGCTCCAGACTTTGGAACATAGACCTTTCTCCCGTCATATGTCGCGAGCATCCAGAGTCCAAGTACCATGATTGGCGTCCTGACCTTGCTGCTAAGAACATCTGCAACAGGAATTATTTTACTCTTAGGTACCCAGATCTTCTTGGGTCCTTTTGGGTTAGTTGTTCTGAAGGTTCGTCTAAACTTCTGTTTTTCAACATAAGGTTTATTCTGACTAGCCTTAGATTTAAACACATGAATGTTCTTTTCAGAACGAGTGTGTTTAATATCATTCAAGTGACCAAATTTAAAATGAGAGTATAAAGGAGTCTTCTTGATGATAATTTTATCAACAGGTTTTGGATTTAAATCCTTTCTAGAGGAAGATTTATATCCAATTCCTTTTCTGTTATTTCTGCTAAGTCCATAGATCATAGAAGCCATTTTGCTTCTGTCTATGCTTTTAGCAAGAAACTTCTGAAAGCTATAGTCATATTTTTCCAAAATATTTTTGCATTCAGACTCAGTTTCAGAATCAGAGTCTTGTTGAGCTAATTCAAAATCATTTTTCATTTTTAAGTTCTTTTCATTTAGCTCAGCCACTTCTGATTTGAGAATATTATTCTCAGATACAAGATTGTTTTGACGCTCCTTGTATTTGAGCTTAATATTATTATAGCTCTTCAGAACTTCTGATAACACTTCGATAAGTTCATCTTTAGTGAGTTTAGCCATTACCTCTTCAGCGTCAGAGTCAGATTCAGAGTCAGATTCAAATCTTGAAATTCCTTCCTCCTGATCTTCTATGTCTTCCATCAATGCTACGTTGGCACATTCTTCTTCTACCTCAGATTCAGATTCAGATGTATCTGAATCATCCCAGGTTGCCATTAGAACCTTCTTCTTCTTATCAAATTTTCTTTTAGGCTTTTCTTTCAAAAGCTTTGGACATTCATTTTTGTAATGCCCAGGTTCTTTACATTTGTAGCAGACAACCTCCTTTTTGCCAAATCTTCTGTGTCCAGAAGATTCCTTTCTTTGGTCAGGCTTCCTGAAGTTTCTAAACTTCTTTCCTTTATGCTTCCAGAGTTTGTTTATTCTTCTGGACAACATGGATAATTCATCTTCATCTTCAGATGAGGATTCTTCAGAGCTTTCCTTTATTACCTGCAACGCTTTAGCAGATTTATTAGATTTTAAGGCAATTGACTTACCTTTCTTTTGAGGCTCATCTTCCTCAAGTTCAATTTCATGGCTCCTCAGTGAGCTGATTAGTTCCTCCAAGGAAATCTGGTTCAGATCATTAGCCATTTTCAGCGCAGTCACCATAGGTCTCCATCTGGTAGGTAAGCTTCTGATGATCTTCTTCACGTGATCAGCAGTAGAGTAACCTTTATCCAGAACCTTTAGTCCAGCTGTAAGTATTTGAAATCTGGAGAACATGGCTTCAACAGATTCAGCTTCTTCCATCTTGAAAGCTTCATACTTCTGAATTAGAGCCAGAGCCTTGGTCTCTTTTACTTGAAGGTTTCCTTCATGAGTCATCTTCAAGGAATCAAACATGTCAAATGCAGTTTCTCTATTTGTGATCTTTTCATACTCAGTGTGAGATATTGCATTTAACAATATTGTTTTAGCCTTGTGGTGATTTCTAAACTCCTTCTTTTGGGCTTCTGTCATAGATTTTCTATCTACTTTCTTGCCATTCCCATCAATGGGATGAACATATCCATCTATGACCAAATCCCATAAATCAGCATCATAACCAAGGAAAAAACTTTCAATCCTGTCTTTCCAATAATCAAATTTCTCCCCATCAAACATAGGGGGTTTTGTACTGATTTTGTCTCTTTCTTCATATTTGTTAGATGTTGAAACATCAGCCATAATAAAAACCAAATATAAGTATCAAAGTTTTTCTGGATCTTTTCGGTCACTGTGAAGTGGTAGCACACACAGAACTGGAGCTCTGATGCCAACTGAAGGTGAGAAAATACTTAGAAGGGGGTTGAATAAGTATCTTTAAAAACATATAGCAATAAAAACACAATGATTTTTATCCTGGTTCGTTAAACTTAACTACTCCAGTCCACCCTATCAAGAGTGATTTTCCTTTCTCAAACAAGGACTTAATCCACCATTAATCAACTGATTACAATAGCAATCACTAAGAGCAACTGTTCTTAGTCTTCTCAAGAACTACTGATCCCAACTGGATCTTCTCAAGGAACTATTACAATGAAATGTAAGATAAATACAAGTGTTTGAATGCTTCTAACAAGCTTTATCACAACAGTGATTTTTCACTTAATGTTAAGAACAAAAGAATAAACTCAGCAAAGAGAATAAGAATATTTTATGAGAGCTTGTAAGAGTTTCTATCAATCATCCGTCATTTTAAGAAGATGAGGAAGACTTGCTTTTATATGCACAGTAGTCCACAAAGTCTTGACGTTGGAGGCTGTGTACTGAAAAGGCCTGAACCTTTTTGTCTACACATCACATGACCTTTCCTGGAAGTAGAATGCACAGAGAAATGCTTTTGGTCTGTGTTCTAGTGTCAAGCACGAAAGAGGAAAGAGTCGTTGAGCCAAATCAAAGGATATCAATTTGAATTCTTCTTAAACAAGTATTTCATTTCAGCAAAGTAAACATTAGAGTCTGCGTGATCAGAGTCTTGGATGCCCATCAGATTTTGCTGAATCAGAGTAATGCAGCAAGTGTGCTTTGGCGTGTAGTTCTATCAGAGCAGGGTTTTATGAATCAGATCTTCAGTACATGCAGCGTGTAGTACTCTCAAAGTCTTTTGAAAAACTGTGCTTCTTAACTCTCATATAAAGATCTTCAATGCTTCAGAGTCTTCAGATCTTTCAGAGTCTTCTGCTTCAGATCCTTCTACAGCTTCTGCTTCAGATTCTTCTGTAGCTTCTGCTTCAGATCCTTCTGCAGACAGCGCTCAGATTCTTCTATAAGATGATTCTGACTTCTTCAGAGCCTTCCATAGTTCCATGTTCAGATTAATTTGCTCTTATATATATATATATATATATATATATATATATATATATATATATATATATATATATATATATATATATATATATATATATATATATGTATATATATATATATATATATATATATATATATATATATATATATATATATATATATATATATATATATACATATATATATATATATATATATATATATATATATATATATATATATATATATATATATAAAAATATATATATATATATATATATATATATATATATATATACTTTAATCATCTGCAGCAAATATTCATGAACAAATTTTAGAGTATATAATTCTTTAATACAAAATTTCATAAGAGTTATCATCAAAACATAGAGATATTACTAAGAAACAATTTGTGTTCTTACAAAGTTGTCTAATGGCGAGAGAAAGGTTGTAGTTAATCCATCAAAGGCACATTGGGGAAGCTACCACAACTGAAGATAATCTCTTTACCAAGCATATCTCTACTAAACCATACAATATCCTTGGTTGTCAAACCCATGAGTCTCTTAGACCATTTAGATGAATTCCTCAGATTAACGAAAGCTATAGAACGAGGGAGGTGATTGTCGCTACTGCGAAAATCGGCGCCGGCTGAACAGAAGAGTCGCCACCGTGCGTTATTTATCCCACGGGAGGGAAAGGAAACGCTCAGAGTAAACCTCGCACAACATGGGAAAGGTATGGTCGTCGCAACCAAAACCTGGATTCGGGAGTCGGTTACGCAAGGGGAAGGTATTAGCACCCCTCACGTCCGTCGTACTCGACGGGATCCACGCTTGTTTTCGGGTATGGATTGTTATTCTATCTACTCTATAGGTCAAGGGTTAAAAAGAAAAGAAAATGGAAATAAAAATGACTCGGCAAAGTATCGCACTTTATGCCTACGTATTCCCGTCTGGAACGAGAAATCAGAGTCAACGTAGTTCGCCTACCTACGGGAAAGGAGGGGAAGGTTGCTCGCTAGGATATCGCATCCTATGCCTACGTACTTTCACACGGCATGAAAGATCAGAGCAAACGTAGTTCGGGCCACGGACGACACAGGCTTGTCTTGGTTGATTTTATTCCTTCTGAAAAAGGTTTTTTCTGATTAGCAGTCCAAGCGGACAAAAATGACGTCTTGATGAGTTCACATTCTTTTACGGAAGAAGTGTCTTTTATTGTGTTTGAAATCTTTATGTGTTTTTCTGTTTGTTTTGAGGAAGAAAAGACAGAACTCTAACCTACGGTTGCGAAGGGAAACAAACTAACCTAATGTTATCATGCATGGGTTAAGACCTAGTGTCTATCATGCTCCTCTCTTGCGCAGAGAGAAACAGAGATCCTACGGGATAGGCAGAAACAGAAACAACATCATATATATACAGTAAAACAATAAAATGCATGGATGCAACAGTACAAGCGAGGCAAGGGAGTCCCACTCAACCTCGAACCTAGAAAACAATAGGCGAAAGTGAACAGGCTTCACTTTCAACCCAGCAGGGTAAACAGCAAACAATACAGTCCGGAAAACCAATCAATACATCAACAATGAAATACAACAACAAAAAACAGCATCAGCAGCTCTGAATCAACATATGGCTTCAAGTAATCTCCAATCAGTTACAGGCTTCAACAAGCATCAATCTCCATCTTCATGGCCTTCAGACAAGGGCTTTGACCATCAGTCTTCTATCTGCAATGGCTTTTCTTCAAGTTCAAACCTCCAGGATGAGGGATCAGTCACAAGAGTGAATTGGGTGTTAAGCAATCAGTTGACTACCAAAGGTGGTGAACAGACTGCTTCTAACACAAGAGACATTTTCTCTCAAGAGTTCTATCTCTTAGACACTATCACCAAGCCTTCCAAAGGAAGGGGGTGAGTGTCTTAGAGAGACTCTGAATCACAGAGAAGAATGGATGCAGACAAGGCAATCCATGTTTGAGAAACAAACTTTCTAACCTAGAGCTCTGCCTAGCTCCTAAACCCTAGTCTCCTCAGCATCTGCTAGCAAGAATCTTCTCTTCAACTCTGGAAGTTGAACTTCAATCTCTGGATCTCCAATGGCTTCACCTTCTCAAGTCTTCAGCTCTCCCAAATCTGCAGACAATCCCAATACCCACACAAACAAGCAATGATCCCCAGAGGGCACACCACACCAGTCAATCAGATATATACAATACAGTAATAGCAGTAGGGGAATCCTGACTTTTTCTAAGGGATCTAATAACTACCCATAGCCCCTATAGTCCCATAACTAAACTTATTCAAACCCTAAGTCCTAAGGGAAAAGAATCAAATCTCCTAAGTCATCACTTAAAACCCTAGTTTTATCCATGTTGTTCAAGCCTACATTAAGCACCTAAAATTAATTTCTAAAAATGGGAACTAAATTGTATCTACAAGTTCAATGTCTAACCTAAACAACCTAAAAAGAATGGATGAAAAATATGAAAGTATCTAATAGAACAAAAATTAACAAAATCATGTATGAAATGAAACCATTTAAAATGTTATTTATTTAGAAAATATGGGAAAAATATCAAATAAAAAATAAAATTCCATTTTTATTTTTTATAATTTTCTAGACATCCTAAAGAAAAATATTCAAAAAGAATGAACTAAAAATGATGATTTTTCTATTTATTATGAATTTTATAAGATTCATGAAAAATATAAAGAAATAAAAAGAAAATATTAGGAATTAAAGAAAGGGGGTGAGAAAAGTAAGGAAAACACGTTCAGCGCATTGGGCTTATTAAATTGGGGGGTGCGAATAGCTCTCTGAGCCCAATCCCCCCAATTAATGAAACGCTGCGTTTCAATTTTGAAACTTCCCTCCGTTTTTGAGATTAAATGGGAGCCACACGATGAGAGGATAAAGTCAAGTATTCTGGACGATCCAACAGCACTCAGTCATCGTCCCCAATTGAGCTAGGGTTTGCAGCAAAACTCAGATTCCATGCACAACCTTCAAGCTCCTCATTCTCCCTCCACACGCCATGAAAACGCACGATGCAAAAAGCAAAAATCATCCACTTCTTTCCCTCTACACATTCATGCCAATAGCTCATCCTAAAACTCAACCAATAAGGCAATTCGATAGGTGCAACAGGTCTGATCCATCATTCTCCAACTGATATTGATCCTCTCAATTCTCTCTGGAACTCATCCTAAACTAACCTACAACTCACCCTGATCATTTTAAACACCTAATCCAAGATTATCTCTCGTGATTCTTGACATTCTAAGCTTCACCAGAATTGGTGCACCATGATCAATGTCCATGAAACTTGCTCAAACTTATCAAAATCAATCATCTCACTTATCCTAACCAATCTATACTAACAATTCCCTATAATTATCATTAAATCATGTAATTCGAATGAAGTTACCAACCTGTTATGATGCTGAAAACAATTATGGGATACACTTGATCCAATGCTTGGAAGGAGGGGAAACTGATCAGTGATCTTGGAGATGAGTTCTGTATGCAATCAGAGAGGCTCCAAAGCTTTGAATCTTCTAGTTCCAAGGTTCTTGCACTTTGAATGATGATGATGAATAGCACAATCCCTTGCTCAATTTGCCAAAGAAATGTGTGGATTCTGACCTTTGTGTGATGATGATGAAGATTGAATCAAGAATGTTGAAGTTTGGTGAGAAATTGATGGAGTTTGAGAAGCTTATGCAAGAAGGGAAAATGAGTGAAAATGGAGGTTTTGAACAAAGTGGTAGCACCAACCCTTGCATGAATCAGCTTGCATGAATATATAGATGATGTAGGAACCTCCTAGAACATTGGAGAATTTCCCTTACACTTTTCCTTTCAATTTGGATTATGTTACTTTCAATTCAAGCAACCATGGATAACTCACAAATTATGACCTAAGCTCAAAATTCCACTTTAGCCAATGTTTTTAAAATGCCTTTTCCATTCAAAATGACCTATAATTTTGCATCATTTGGCCAAGATATGAAAAATACCATTTTTAAGCCATTTTCCTTCATTAAATTCACCAATTTTGAAACCTTGTGCTATGGACATTTCCAATCTCTCATGGTCACTTTTCTAGACTCAAAATGTCATTTGGAGCAAGTTTGATGTTGTAAGTTTTTTCATTTGAGGCCTCCTTGTATGAGTTTTGGACATAGGTTAAAATGACCTGTAATTCACAAATGACCAAAATACCCTTTGCTTGCCAAGACCATAAGTTGAGTTCCACACATCATATGAAGGCATACTATACCATTCTAGAAATCTAAGACAATTAGGAACAATCCTTATGCTGACCAGAAATTCATTTGAAATCTCCTTGAGGGGTAAAAGTTGCTTGGAAGTCAAGTCACTTTCACAGACAAAATTTCAGATACCTCAGATGACCTGTAACTTGCAAGAACCATAACTTGAGTTCTATAAATCTCCTTGATGTCTTCCACCACCCAAATTAAAGTTCTTGGGATCCTCTACAAGTTTCATGTTGGCCAAGGATCCATTTGAAGCTTGCATTTTGACTTATCTTGCTTAGAAATTTGACCTAAACTAGGGGATTTTACATAGAAACCCTAATTTAGAAACTCCTCTTCTCCTTGATTTCTTTTGATTTCTTCTTAGCATATCACCATATTCTTCTCTATATGTCAAATGATGAACCCCACATCTCTCCAATAGCCTTGAATGCCCTTTAAATCAGTCAATTGACCTAGGGTTGACCTAGGGTTGACCCAGATGAAACCCTAGTTGACTGTCTTCAACTGCAATTCTTGTGGTCACCTCAACAACTTGTTTTCCTCCCCAAATGACTTTCTAAGCCTCTCATGATGTCTAGAGGCTCTCCATGCCTTCCATTCACAGCTCACAACCCCCTTGTTGACCCTCAGATACCCTCAGATAGGGGATAGGCTCAAGGCTTGATCTGCTGAACTCTCTGCTCTCAAATTCTTTTCTGATGACTTGAATGAGATGGAATTAAGATAATAACCTCTTGATAGGCCTCTAGAGATGAGAATAATGATTGGTCCCCTGTTGAATGACTTTCTATGCTTATGCTATGCAGATGGTTAGTCTATGTACATGACTCTATATGCAAATGCTAATGATAATGAAAAATAAACCAAGTGAATAAGGTTGAGCAAATTTTAGGGTGCAACAGCTGCCCCTATTCAAGCGACTTGGACCCGATTGGGTGAAGAGCGAACGGCCTTCAAACATTCGAGGTACGAGACGGTTGAATACTAAGAAACCCGGAAATTTGCCAACCGCAGAAATAAACTGCACCCCTGTTTGGGTAACGACATCCCCTGCCTGGATCTGACTGTTTGCAGCCGCTCACTGATCTCGTAACGACCACGCTGGGGATAAAAGATTGCTTGCTTGTCCACATTAGGACTCTGTCTTTTCCACGTAAGGAACACGATCTCCTTTCCCCGTAAAGAACCATTTTTCTGATTTGTCCACGTAAGGACTCCCATCTTTCCACGTAAGGACCTGAAGTTTCTCTTTCTCTTCCACATAAGGAACACGCCTTCTTTCCACGTTAGGCATACTTCTTCTTCTGAATCCGTCCACGTCAGGTCTAAATTTTCCACGTAAGGACTCTATCTTCTCCTTCCACGTTAGGAATAACTTCTTTGATCTGTCCGCGTCAGGACTAAACTCTTCCACGTCAGGAATAATCTCTTTCTTTCCACGTCAGGAATCAATCTTGATATGTCCGCGTGAGGACTCAATCTTTCCACGTAAGGAAACCCATTCTTTTCCACGTAAGGAATCTCATCTTTCCACGTTAGGAATAAACTCGTCTTTCCACGTAAGGAATCTCCATCTTTTTCCGCGTAAGGAAACTATTTTTCTTCCACGTAAGGAATACCTTTTGATATGTCCACGTAAGGATTCTGATCTTTCCACGTTAGGAATCAAACCTTGATCTGTCCACGTAAGGAGAACATCGTCCATGTTAGGACCCACCTTTCCCAACACGAAGAAAGATAACTGCTGAGAGTAACTGGTCCACGTCAGGACACCAACACAAAGAGTAATCACTTTTGTCAACGTCATGACTTCCCATTCCCCCAATTTCGAGAACCCGAATCTGCCCACGTTAGGACTAACACACTTCACCAACCCGGGGAAATAAACCTGTCCACGTTAGGATGCCCACTTCTGAAGAAATCCCGTCAATATAGGAATAAATTGTCCACGTCAGGACTTAGTTCTCCATTGATCCCCACCCACGAACTTCTTAGCACCGACGTGCCAGCGACTTTGGGGCGGACTCTATTGGGGATATCTGGGAACCAAGCTACCGGATGCCTGTTCTGGTAGCCGGAGGCAACTTCTGAAATTCTGATTCATGAAACCCTTTTGATGACAAATAACTCTGCTTGGAAATAAAGAGAACCTTATCCTGGTAACTTTGTGGGGAATACTGCCGAACTGACATTATCATTGGATGTCTCATGCCGAGATCTTGAATATTTGGTAGTTCATTTGAGCAGGAGTTCTCTCCACCTGAACTGCTAGAGTACAGAAACTGCTTCAGCAAAATAAATGCTGAAGATAGTGCCGACTCCGCCGGGAATAGCCAGATGCTACAGAATTATTCAAGCAAAATAAATGCTGGAAGGGTGAAGTCAACCATGCTGGGAAGTTGGGAGCTCGACCCAAACACCCTGTCGAGGTAACCCCCTGCTGGGGAATATAACTTTGCTGAGGAATAACAGGTATGCCAAGTATGATTGGACTTCTCTGCTGGAGAGTGAACTGATATTACACGGTATCCCTGACAAAATAAATGACAGGACCCACCACCAACTCTGCCGGGGAGAGTCTTGATCTTCGAGTTCCACTGGGAGGAAAAAACATTTGCTGAAAGGAGAGAACTCCGCTGGGGGTGGGACTATTCTCTCGGGGAAAATCCACTGACTCTGCTGGGGGAGAGTGAACGACCCTGTGGGGAAATTTGAACCTGTCTGAATACAGCCTTACGATCTGGGAATCGTCAATCCCTTTTTTGCACAAGCTACGACTAGCTGGAGAGTTCGATCCTTCTTCAGGAAGAACCTGCATGACCTGCACGAAGGCTGAGTCTTTCGTTATTGCAATCTTTCGATCATTTTCCTCGTATGGTTATGAGACCTGCAACAACACAAACAAGACAAGACAAGCCTATGCAACCAAATCAACTCAGGTTAGTGACGTTATTTTCAGTTAATTCAAAGCTTTAGCAACTGTTGGCAAGGGCCAGCGACGTTATACTCATGCTAGTTTCATCAAACTTAGGCGTTAATCATGCACAAAACAGTAAAGAACAGTGTCAAGTACTGAATAACGTATTTTATTGATCGGGCCCCTGAATGGGCGGAGTTTTGTACACGGGATGTAACTTCTGAAATGAGGAAGCTACACAAAGCAAACATACAAGTATACAAGTATGCACAAGAAGCATAAATATTGACAACTTAAATTTGTACACATGTCGGCAACGGGATGGAGATGAACACCACGAACTGATCCTCCCATGACTCGCCCGACTCTACTGCTTTCCCGGTATCCCCACTTCTGAAGAGATTGTATCAGATAACTGACTCCTCAGATGTATTCTCCCGCATTGATGCTCATTGCAATTATCAAATTAGGACCGCAGTCATTTGCTTTTCAAATCCCTAACTTTTGCGTGAACCGCCCTTTACGGGTTTTCAGTTCACCGAGATACCCCTTTTTGCCGAAGTCGCCCAGTGTAGGTTTTCAACTTCGCGGGTGTACATTTTTTCAATTTTATCCCTAATTTTTGCCCGAACCTTTCATTCTGTTTTTGGTTCGCCAGGATGCCCCATTTTTGCTTGGACTCTCTTTTTTTCTGTCCAGCGGGTCTATTTTAAGCAAAGTATTTTTTAACTGCGTCTGAATTCACAGGCGACGTGAAGTCTTCACCGTCCATGGTGGACAACAATAAAGCTCCTCCTGAAAAGACTTTTCTGACAACGTATGGCCCTTCATAGTTGGGGGTCCACTTGCCCCTGTGATCTGCTTGCGGCGGGAGAAGCCTCTTCAGCACAAGGTCGCCCGTCTGAAAGCTTCGCGGATGTATCTTCTTGTCGTATGCTTTCTTCATTCGGCTCTGGTACAAACGACCGTATGCTAGAGAAGCTAGCCTCTTCTCATCCATCAAACTCAGTTGATTCAACCTGTCTTTCACCCATTCTGCTTCGTCCAGCTGAACGTCTCGCAACACCCTCAGAGAAGGGATTTCGACTTCTAACGGTAGCACCGCTTCCATTCCATATACCAACGAGAACGGAGTTGCCCCGGTTGATGTGCGTACCGTCGTACGATAACCGTGCAAAGCGAAAGGTAGCATCTCGTGCCAATCCTTATAGGTCACCACCATTTTCTGAACGATCTTCTTGATATTCTTATTGGCCGCCTCAACAGCGCCATTCATTTTGGGTCGGTAAGGGGAGGAGTTGTGATGTTCGATCTTGAAATTCTGACAGAGCTCCTTCATCATTTTGTTATTCAGATTTGAACCATTATCCGTGATTATCCGCTCGGGGATTCCATATCGGCAAATGATATCTCTTTTGATGAATCTGGCCACCACGTGCTTCGTTACATTTGCATAAGACGCCGCTTCTACCCACTTGGTGAAATAATCGATCGCTACTAGGATGAACCGATGCCCGTTAGAAGCTGTCGGCTCGATCTTTCCAATCATATCGATCCCCCACATCAGAATGGCCATGGCGATGACATTACATTCAGAGGACTTGGAGGCACATGGATCTTATCAGCATAGATTTGGCACTTGTGACACTTCCTCGCAAACTTGAAACAATCAGTTTCCATGGTCAGCCAAAAATAACCTGCCCGCAGCAGTTTTCGCGTCATAGCATGTCCGCCAGCATGCGTACCAAATGTACCTTCATGTATTTCCTCCATGAGCAACTTTGCCTCTCTTTCGTCTACACAACGCAACAGCACCAAATCGTGGTTTCTTCTGTATAAGACACCATCCGGGTTCAAATAGAAATTACCCGCTAATCTCCTGAGAGTCTTCTGATCTTGACTGGATGCCCCAGCCGGATACTCTTTATTCTTCAGGAAATTAAGGATATCGAAATACCATGGTTTGCCATCAGATGCTTCCTCAATAGCAAATACATAAGCTGGCCTGTCAAGCCGAGAGATAGTGATTTGGGGAGCTTCGTTCCAGAAGTTGACTTTGTACATGGAAGACAAAGTGGCCAGGGCGTCAGCCATTTGATTCTCTGCCCGTGGTACGTGATGCAATTCAACTTTGTCGAAGAAAGGCAACAATCTCCTTGCATAATTCATGTAGTGTATCAAATTGGGCTGCCGTGTCTCCCATTCCCCTTTGATCTGATTCACCACCAGAGCTGAGTCTCCGTATACGTCTAAATTCTTGATTCGCAAATCAATGGCTTCTTCAAGCCTCATTATACAAGCTTCGTATTCGGCCTCATTATTGGTAACGGCAAAGGTCAATCGGGCGGTAAACGGGATGTGCGACCCGTGTGGCGTAGTGATGATTGCCCCTATTCCACTACCATAAGCATTCACAGCTCCGTCAAATATCATCTTCCATTTGGAACCCAACTCTGGTCCCTCGTCTGGCAACGGCTCTTCGCAATCTTTCATCTTTAGATACATGATATCCTCGTCAGGAAAATCAAATCTCATCGATTGGTACTCTTCAATAGGCTGCTCCGCCAGATACTCAGACAGCACACTCCCCTTTATAGCCTTCTGCGAGACGTATTGAATATCATATTCAGTCAAGACCATCTGCCAACGGGCAATTCTCCCTGACAACGCCTGCTTTTCGAATACATATTTGATAGGATCCATCTTCGAGATGAGCATGGTTGTATGATTCAGCATGTATTGTCTCAAACGTTTGGCGGCCCAGGCTAGCGCGCAACAAGTTTTCTCAAGCATTGAGTACCGAGATTCACAATCTGTAAATTTCTTGCTCAAGTAGTAGATCGCATGCTCTTTCCTTCCTTTCTCGTCGTGTTGACCGAGGACACAACCCATGCTTCCCTCAAGAACCGTCAAATACATGATCAAGGGTCTGCCCGCCACTGGGGGTATCAAAATAGGAGGTTCCTGCAAATACTTCTTTATTTTATCGAACGCCTTCTGACAATTTTCATTCCACGTTACAGCTTGATCTTTCTTCAATAACTTGAATAATGGTTCACACGTAGCAGTTAGGTGAGATATGAACCGAGCTATGTAGTTCAATCTCCCTAAAAACCCGCGCACCTCTTTCTCTGTTTTAGGCGTCGGCATTTCTTGAATTGCTTTTATTTTAGCAGGATCGACCTCTATTCCTCTTTCGCTTACAATAAACCCCAGCAGTTTACCCGACCTCACCCCGAAGGTGCATTTGTTAGGGTTCAGCCTCAGCCTGAACTTCCTAAGCCTTTTAAACAACTTCAGCAGATTCACCAGATGCTCTCCCTCCGTCTGGGATTTGGCAATCATATCGTCCATATAAACTTCGATCTCTTTGTGCATCATATCATGGAAAAGAGTCGTCATCGCACGCTGATATGTTGCCCCAGCATTTTTCAAACCAAAGGGCATCACTTTATAGCAAAATGTTCCCCAAGGCGTTATGAAAGTAGTCTTCTCCATATCCTCTGGCGCCATTTTAATCTGATTATAGCCTGAAAAGCCATCCATGAAGGAGAATACGGAGTATTGAGCAGTATTATCAACTAGCACGTCGATATGAGGAAGTGGAAAATCGTCTTTTGGGCTTGCTTTATTCAAATCTCTATAATCCACGCACATTCGAACCTTGCCATCTTTCTTTGGCACAGGTACGATGTTGGCAACCCATGAAGGATACTTCGTCACAGCCAGGAAACCAGCGTCCCACTGTTTCTGAACTTCCTCTTTGATCTTCATTGCCATATCTGGTCAAGTTCTGCGAAGCTTTTGTTTGACCGGCGGGCAATCTTCTTTCAGTGGCAGGCGATGCACAACCATGTCTGTATCGAGCCCTGGCATATCTTCATACGACCAAGCGAATACATCACTATACTCTTGGAGCATTTCAACCAGTCTCCGCTTGATATTGCCCTGCAGCGCGGCTCCGATACGAATATTCTTCTCAACCCCTTCCGACCCCAAGTTGATAATTTCGATGACCTCATCATGAGGCAGAATGGCTCTTTCCTCTTGCTTCACTAACCAAGACAGTTCTTCAGGAACGTCACTATCTTCGACAACCTCTTCTTCGGCCTGAAATACCGGGTGCTCAAAGTCGGGACGAATCATAGGTGGTTCAAGGATGTCATCTGAGAATGTTATCCTGCAAAAGGAATGGTTAAGCGCTTCAAAATGCGTATAAAGCGAACAACCACGTTTCCATTTTATTGAAAAAATACAAAACAAGAAAGACAGAGATTACAGTATTTGCACATGAAAACGCCATTTATTTAATGATTAACACGCAATGTTCATAACAACACAGCCCTAAGCAAAATCCTGATGCCCCGGGCAAGACATCAGATTATTCAACAATTAATAAAGCAAAGCATTACTGTTTAAAAGTCACAGGAACAAGCTCCTGAATAGACCAGTTGCATAGTCCTTGTCCTGGCGTGCTTGGCTGAATCCAGGCATCCATATCACAGTCGATGTCTCCTTCGTCAGACTCCGAAGCAGCATTGACAGTTTCATGACACACCCCACTGGCAGAGATGGTGATTGGCTTTCTGAAACGGGGTGCCCCTACGGAAGGAGCGGATGACGACGGTTGGTATCCCAGCCCGAACCGGTCCATCTTCACAGGAATGTCCAGTACTTTGCCCCAACCCTTTGTTCCTCCTGCTTCTACTAGAGCTTGAGCCTCTTTGTACGATGAGACGGCTATCTCTGGCACTTTGCTCGGTCCGGGGCCCTTGTCCTTGATGCGCAAACCTTCGAATGCTTGGCAGGGCGTTTCGTGGATTTCTCCGTCGACCTCCACATATTTAAATGACGACAGATGGCTGACCAGGATGTCCTCTTCTCCGCACACGGTGACTACGCTGTCTCCGACCATATATTTTAACTTCTGATGCAGGGTGGACGTGACTGCCCCCGCCCCATGAATCCAGGGTCTTCCAAGCAAGCAGCTGTACGCAGGCTGTATATCCATGATATAAAACTCAGTTGCAAACACTTCCGGCCCCACCTGTAGAGGCAATGTAATCGACCCAAAGACTGTTCTCCGCGTGCCATCAAACGCTCTGACTACCAAGTCGCTGGGCGTGCACAAGATTCCTCTAA
Source organism: Lathyrus sativus (assembly GCA_963859935.3). Classification (NCBI taxonomy): domain Eukaryota; kingdom Viridiplantae; phylum Streptophyta; class Magnoliopsida; order Fabales; family Fabaceae; genus Lathyrus; species Lathyrus sativus. Next base: position 89,367,585 of record OZ012739.1, on the reverse strand, counting down.
CATCCAGCTTCATCATCGCCTTCTTGGGCAGCACATTCAAAGACGATCCGGTGTCAACCAATACGTGCGACATTACTGATCCTCTACACTCGACAGATACGTGCAGCGCCATATTATGATCTCTTCCTTTCGGAGTCAAGTCAAAATCGGTAAAGCCCAAGTTGTGGCCTGCATTCACATGTGCCAATACTCCTTCTAGCTGATTCACGGAGACGTCTTGGGGTACAAAAGAAGTATCCAGGACTTTCAGCAACGCATTTCTGTGAGCTTCCGAACACAACAGCAATGACAGAATAGATATCTTGGACGGTGTCTGCTGCAGATGCTCCACAATCTTATAATCACTTTTTCGAATCAAGCGCATGAATTCTTCTATATCCTTCGATGCTGCTTCTTTTTCACTCGCTTGCATCGGAACATTTTCAACCACTTTCCCTTTTCCTTTCGCTAATCTTTCAGCCTCCACTTCAGGAGATATAAAGATCCTTCCACTCCTCGTCATACCTCCTGAACCAACAACATTATCCACAGTCTCGGCTGGTTGCTTGTTAACGTCAATCTTTATCCCGTCACAATACACCTCCAACCCATATGACCATGGGACTGCTTTCGTGTTCTCGTACGGAATCGGCCCGGCCTTAGTTATGGTGATCAGTGGTCGCTGAGCTGGTGCTGCAATAGTGATTGTCTTTCGGGGAATCGTTACAGTGGCCACATCACTTCGACTATCTGTTACTGCCCTTGCAGGCTCTTCAGTTGCCACTCGGTCAAACTGCAATATGCCCTCATCAATTAAAGCCTGAATGCCTTTCTTCAAATCCTCACACCCTCCCGCTAGGGTCCAACAATCTAAGCAATACTCGTTACATCCTGGGTAAACACCTCCTTGTAACAGTCAGCTCTTTATCTCGCTCAGCGGCGTCTTTAAATCTTCAACATTCACAATCAGATTAAACCTTTCCTCAGTCAGAACGGCGTTAGCCCCATGATTAGGCATGGGTTTCTGCACTATATTCGGACCTGCCGTTCTGAAATTGATAGTCTTATTGTCCAAAAGATCCTGCACCACGTGCTTAAAAGCATGGCAACCTTCTATATCGTGACCCGGAGCCCCAGAATGAAACTCACAGTGCCTGCTTGCATCGTACCCAAACGGGGGAGCTCCCGTTATCGGTGCCAGAGTTCTCCTCTCTACCAGATTCAATCCCAACAATGTCTGCAGTAAATCAGCATAGTTTGAGGGAGGCTTCTCAAACACTCTTTTCGGTTTGCCACCCTGGAATCTTCGCTGAGCCTGATGTGCCCCCTGCTGAGGCTGCTGCTGCTGCATTGGCTGCTGCTGAGACGGTTGTTGATGCTGGAGTGGTTGTTGCTGGTATGGGATAGTAACACTCGCCACCTGCTGCGGCTGACGATATTGACCTCGTCCCCTGCCTCGGCCTCGGCCTCGGCCTCCAAATACTGCACTTGCCTCGCCCTGACGGCGCCCACCATAAGCTTTCCTATTACTGCCAGATGCAGTCAATTCCTCAGCCTGGAACTTTCCTTGCTTAATATTACGTTCAATCTTTTCTCCCATCAGAATCAGGTCTGAAAAACTGGCCAGAGACGTGTGAAACAACATATCATGAAACAGACCTGTGAATGTGCCGACAAACATGTCATTCATTTCCTTATCTTCTACAGGAGGACGGACCCTGGCAGCCATATCGCGCCACCTTTGCGCGTACTCTTTAAAACTCTCCCCCTTCTTTTGTGACAGCCCTGCCAACTGGACCCGATTGGGTGCCAAGTCGCTGTTATACTTGTAGTGAGCTACAAATGCCTCTGCTAATTGCTTCCACGTCTTGATATCAGTTGGCTCCAACCCCATGTACCACTCTAGGGAAGGACCCGACAGACTATCCTGAAAGAAATGCATTAGCATTCTTTCATCAGTTGAGTATGCAGACATCTTTCTGTAATAAGCTCGTACATGCACTTTTGGACATGTGTCTCCTTTATACTTGTCAAACGCAGGAGCTTTGAATTTAATTGGCACCCTCAAGCCAGGTACCAGCCCCATTGTTGCCATGTCCAAACCCACAGCGCTTTGGTTTAGGACTCCCCTCATCTGCTCTTCCAGCATTCTGATCTTCTGGGAGTCATCCATCGGCCCTTCGAAACCTCCGCCGGAGAAAGCGTCCTCCTGCTGATCTTCTTGCCACATATCGTTTCCAGCCCCATACCCATCATATCCATTATTACGTCCAGCTCTGATCTGATTCATCCCCGGACCTCGGCCTCTGTTGCCGTACCCTTGAACACCTCCAGCAGGACCAAAAGCCATAAATCCAGTACCGTTTCCGTTTCCAAAGCCTCCGTAACCCTGATTGGTCGCGCCATAACCGTCTTGCCCAAAGCCTTGAGCATTAAAGCCATACTTCCCAGCGTTATCGAATCCCTGATCATTGAATCCGAATCCAGCATTGACGAAGCCGTTGCCTCCCATATTATCTCCCAAATTGACATCACCCAGCCCAACGTTATGGACAGCAGTCTCATTCCCAACTCCGATGTTACCATTCACAGCAGCGGTAGCGTTGTTGACATTAGCAGCAGGTATATTGACTACAGGCGGAGCCACTGGCGTGGGAGTGCCGTCCCCATGAACAGTATCGACCCGTACAGACTGATGATCCTCGTTACCATGACCAGCGTTTCGGGCCAACAGAGGCTGGACCATGGCCTGCAAATTCTCCTGCCCTTTCGCAATAGCTTCCATGGTCTGCATAAAGAGAGCGAGCTTCTCGCGCACATCTTGCATCTCGTTCTGCATTTGATCCATGATTCTTCGACAGTTGGTGCGAGTAGAATAGCGGTGCGGGTGTTGATCTGCAATCCTGGAAAGTACCTGTTACAGAGCAGGAAATAAGACACTTATTCAAAGATTACCTGCAATGCAATATGAATATGAATGCAATGCAATGTGTCTGTGCATTAGGGAAGTTCATTCCCCCAGTTCTAGTGTGAAGGTGCCAGTGCAGTGATAGTGCTGACAATAGGAATATCGGAGCTGAATTATAGAAAGCCTCATATATTGCTAAGGAAACCAGAATACAATGTCGCTGAGAGTACAACAAGAAGGCATGGCCTCAACCAACAATCCTGGTGATGGTCAGCACTACGCAAATAAAGCATACAAGTTACTACATGAAATGATCAAATCTTCCCAAAAGTCTGATACTCTTCTATCAACTTCTTGGTCTCTGGATGACTTGGTCGATCAAGCAGCCCTTCAACAAGTTGGTTTCTCTTCTTAAGAACACGGCGCACGTCTTCAGCAGTTTCTTCCCATGTTGCTTCTCCGAAGCAATCTTCTAGCTTTCGCTTCTGAGACACCGCTTCATCTCTGGATTTGATTGCCTTGTTCAGTGCATGCTGGACACTATACCGGGTCATCACTTCTTCCTCACACTTCTTGATGCTAGACTTCAACTTCTCTTCGAGGTCGGAGATTTGCTGCTTCAACTTATCCTCCCTTTTCTTATTGTTGGTGAGTGTAGCATTCCAAGTCTTATTGCAAGAGGAGATTTCTCGGTGAGCGATGTCAAGCGCCTTCTTCTTGGATTCCAGCATGTCATGGGAGCTTCTGAACTCTTGCCCCAGACGTTCGCGCTTTTTCTTTTCCTCAGTCAACTCAGCCCCTAACCTGTTTAACAGCTCGATCTGTTGTTGGAAAGCATATACGGCCTTGTTTTTCTCACTGCGTACCTGAGCTAACTCTTGCTCTAACCCTTCATTGATCTTCATCAAGGCTTCCTTTTCTCTCACCACTTGCTCGTATGCCTCCCTAGAAACAGTAGTTGGCTCTTCTGCCGGAATAAGAACAAGAATTGGTGCGTTTGGAAATGGCATTTTTAACTGACTTGCTCTCTCCTGGACCCAAACTCTGTATGGTGTATAGGCCTGACAGTCATTCTTTCCTAACAACGGCTTCCCTCTGCGGTTAATACGTGTCCAGGCATGCTGCAACTTGGCCAATAACTCCCCCTTCACGTCTCTGGTGAAGTACAGAGATTCCTGTACTTCCTCCTCCTTTGGCGGGTTCTTCAGCGCATATCCGAACTGACGAATGAATAGAGAAGGGTTGTAATTGATACACCCTTTTCTTCCTATCAATGGCACATTAGGGTACCCAGAACAACTGAAGATGAGCTCAGATCCCAACAGGTCTTGATCAAACCATTCCATATCTTCCGACGATAGCCTCATCAGGCGCTCTGGCCAACCAACTGGAACTGTAGTCTCTGCAACAGCTCTTCTCTTAGGAAGGTGACTTTCAAACCACATACTCAGCAAGGGTACACAAAGATGAACATTCTTTCCTCTCCCCTTCTCATTCTTGTAATGCAGTGAGTGATAGAGATCTCCGAGTAAGGTAGGTACAGGATTACCAGCGGCAAACAAGTAGAAAGCATCGAAGTCCACAAAATCCGGTATGTTGGGAAATAAGACTATGCCATAAATGCACAAGGCCAACACAGCATTGAAAGCAACCCAGCACCCGCTCTTGGCATACTCTTGGGCTTTACCAACTAAGAATTGGAGCGAGAAGCATGGAACTCCACGGGAGACAGTAGTCACAAGTTCAGAAGCATCAATATGCAAGGCTTTTGCCAAATCCTCCGGCTTGGGCTTGGCGTCATAATGAATGAATGGAACCTGGTTCTGCACGGGCAGCTCAACATACTCAGCGTATTCCTCCAGGGTAGGTCCCATAATAAAGTCAGAGAACGTAAAGCACCTCAAAGCAGGGTCGTAGAATTGCATCAAAGCATACAGCCCATCTAACTCTACCTCTGTAGGTTTGCACACCAATCTCAGTAGTCTACCATAGCTCATCCGGAAGCTCCTACGAACACCCTCATCAGCAAGAGAGATCAACCCAAGTAGAGGAACAATATCAGGCGTAGGAAATTTGTAAGCAACCGTTCTCCTTAAGCTAGTCATGATCAAACACTCAGAAGTCTGGGCACTAGAACTAGGGAAATGCAAATGCGCCTGCAGCACAGACACACGTTAGTGAAATGCAAATGGTAATGGATATGCAGTGATGCAATGCAAGTAACATGCAACAGGGACCAAAGCTGTAGCTGAATAGCCTGAACCCAATCAAGAAAGGTCTCAGATAGACCATCCAGAAGTCCTCAAGCCCTGGTCTCAGATATACCTCAAACAAAGCTCCAATATTGGTCTCTGATAGACCCCATAATCATAACCTGAATGGTCTCTGGCAGACCTCAGATCATACCCCCCACTGGTCTCTGACAGACCTCAGAACACATCTCCAAATAGTCTCTGACAGACCTCGGAACACACCAACTGGTCTCTGACAGACCTCAGAACCCTCCATAAATATCCAAGATCCTGATCAACACCGGTGGTCTGAAGGTCTAGTTACCTGCATAACCCTGAATCCCCTCACAGGTGGGTGGCCCTATAACTGGCACAAGGTACGGCATCCTATGCGGTCGTCGGCGTCACAGACTTTCAGGGTTGATGATACGATTCCCAGAAGGAGTGGCATCCTCAATTCCTGAAGAGGCCTCACTTAGCCAACTTCCAAATGATCGGTCCCCAGAGTCGACAATCCAACTAACCAGCAACCCACGCCAACCAAAGGAAGGGGCAGGAGGCCAACCAGAGGAACCTCGTCTGAGTGTAGATTTCATGGGACACCGAAGCAAGCAAAGCAAGCGGGCGCCCACTAATTTCTACTCTAATTCTAGGTGCCCTCAAGCCCAGGTCCGGCTTATCTCTCAATATCAGAACACCCATCACACCCCAGATACAGCAACAATAATCAATATATAAAGCTGAAAATACAAGGTTAGAACTATAAAATAACTCCATACAAAATCCTCGACGGGAAAACAAGCGCTAGGATTGACTCTCTTAAAGGGACGTTGGATCCCAAATGCATAAGAACTGTCACAGTCCTTAGCAGCCAGGGGACGTTGGATCCCCAGCAGAGTCGCCAGCTGTCGCTACTGCGAAAATCGGCGCCGGCTGAACAGAAGAGTCGCCACCGTGCGTTATTTATCCCACGGGAGGGAAAGGAAACGCTCAGAGTAAACCTCGCACAACATGGGAAAGGTATGGTCGTCGCAACCAAAACCTGGATTCGGGAGTCGGTTACGCAAGGGGAAGGTATTAGCACCCCTCACGTCCGTCGTACTCGACGGGATCCACGCTTGTTTTCGGGTATGGATTGTTATTCTATCTACTCTATAGGTCAAGGGTTAAAAAGAAAAGAAAATGGAAATAAAAATGACTCGGCAAAGTATCGCACTTTATGCCTACGTATTCCCGTCTGGAACGAGAAATCAGAGTCAACGTAGTTCGCCTACCTACGGGAAAGGAGGGGAAGGTTGCTCGCTAGGATATCGCATCCTATGCCTACGTACTTTCACACGGCATGAAAGATCAGAGCAAACGTAGTTCGGGCCACGGACGACACAGGCTTGTCTTGGTTGATTTTATTCCTTCTGAAAAAGGTTTTTTCTGATTAGCAGTCCAAGCGGACAAAAATGACGTCTTGATGAGTTCACATTCTTTTACGGAAGAAGTGTCTTTTATTGTGTTTGAAATCTTTATGTGTTTTTCTGTTTGTTTTGAGGAAGAAAAGACAGAACTCTAACCTACGGTTGCGAAGGGAAACAAACTAACCTAATGTTATCATGCATGGGTTAAGACCTAGTGTCTATCATGCTCCTCTCTTGCGCAGAGAGAAACAGAGATCCTACGGGATAGGCAGAAACAGAAACAACATCATATATATACAGTAAAACAATAAAATGCATGGATGCAACAGTACAAGCGAGGCAAGGGAGTCCCACTCAACCTCGAACCTAGAAAACAATAGGCGAAAGTGAACAGGCTTCACTTTCAACCCAGCAGGGTAAACAGCAAACAATACAGTCCGGAAAACCAATCAATACATCAACAATGAAATACAACAACAAAAAACAGCATCAGCAGCTCTGAATCAACATATGGCTTCAAGTAATCTCCAATCAGTTACAGGCTTCAACAAGCATCAATCTCCATCTTCATGGCCTTCAGACAAGGGCTTTGACCATCAGTCTTCTATCTGCAATGGCTTTTCTTCAAGTTCAAACCTCCAGGATGAGGGATCAGTCACAAGAGTGAATTGGGTGTTAAGCAATCAGTTGACTACCAAAGGTGGTGAACAGACTGCTTCTAACACAAGAGACATTTTCTCTCAAGAGTTCTATCTCTTAGACACTATCACCAAGCCTTCCAAAGGAAGGGGGTGAGTGTCTTAGAGAGACTCTGAATCACAGAGAAGAATGGATGCAGACAAGGCAATCCATGTTTGAGAAACAAACTTTCTAACCTAGAGCTCTGCCTAGCTCCTAAACCCTAGTCTCCTCAGCATCTGCTAGCAAGAATCTTCTCTTCAACTCTGGAAGTTGAACTTCAATCTCTGGATCTCCAATGGCTTCACCTTCTCAAGTCTTCAGCTCTCCCAAATCTGCAGACAATCCCAATACCCACACAAACAAGCAATGATCCCCAGAGGGCACACCACACCAGTCAATCAGATATATACAATACAGTAATAGCAGTAGGGGAATCCTGACTTTTTCTAAGGGATCTAATAACTACCCATAGCCCCTATAGTCCCATAACTAAACTTATTCAAACCCTAAGTCCTAAGGGAAAAGAATCAAATCTCCTAAGTCATCACTTAAAACCCTAGTTTTATCCATGTTGTTCAAGCCTACATTAAGCACCTAAAATTAATTTCTAAAAATGGGAACTAAATTGTATCTACAAGTTCAATGTCTAACCTAAACAACCTAAAAAGAATGGATGAAAAATATGAAAGTATCTAATAGAACAAAAATTAACAAAATCATGTATGAAATGAAACCATTTAAAATGTTATTTATTTATAAAATATGGGAAAAATATCAAATAAAAAATAAAATGCCATTTTTATTTTTTATAATTTTCTAGACATCCTAAAGAAAAATATGCAAAAAGAATGAACTAAAAATGATGATTTTGCTATTTATTATGAATTTTATAAGATTCATGAAAAATATAAAGAAATAAAAAGAAAATATTAGGAATTAAAGAAAGGGGGTGAGAAAAGTAAGGAAAACACGTTCAGCGCATTGGGCTTATTAAATTGGGGGGTGCGAATAGCTCTCTGAGCCCAATCCCCCCAATTAATGAAACGCTGCGTTTCAATTTTGAAACTTCCCTCCGTTTTTGAGATTAAATGGGAGCCACACGATGAGAGGATAAAGTCAAGTATTCTGGACGATCCAACGGCACTCAGTCATCGTCCCCAATTGAGCTAGGGTTTGAAGCAAAACTCAGATTCCATGCACAACCTTCAAGCTCCTCATTCTCCCTCCACACGCCATGAAAACGCACGATGCAAAAAGCAAAAATCATCCACTTCTTTCCCTCTACACATTCATGCCAATAGCTCATCCTAAAACTCAACCAATAAGGCAATTCGATAGGTGCAACAGGTCTGATCCATCATTCTCCAACTGATATTGATCCTCTCAATTCTCTCTGGAACTCATCCTAAACTAACCTACAACTCACCCTGATCATTTTAAACACCTAATCCAAGATTATCTCTCGTGATTCTTGACATTCTAAGCTTCACCAGAATTGGTGCACCATGATCAATGTCCATGAAACTTGCTCAAACTTATCAAAATCAATCATCTCACTTATCCTAACCAATCTATACTAACAATTCCCTATAATTCTCATTAAATCATGTAATTCGAATGAAGTTACCAACCTGTTATGATGCTGAAAACAGTTATGGGATACACTTGATCCAATGCTTGGAAGGAGGGGAAACTGATCAGTGATCTTGGAGATGAGTTCTGTATGCAATCAGAGAGGCTCCAAAGCTTTGAATCTTCTAGTTCCAAGGTTCTTGCACTTTGAATGATGATGATGAATAGCACAATCCCTTGCTCAATTTGCCAAAGAAATGTGTGGATTCTGACCTTTGTGTGATGATGATGAAGATTGAATCAAGAATGTTGAAGTTTGGTGAGAAATTGATGGAGTTTGAGAAGCTTATGCAAGAAGGGAAAATGAGTGAAAATGGAGGTTTTGAACAAAGTGGTAGCACCAACCCTTGCATGAATCAGCTTGCATGAATATATAGATGATGTAGGAACCTCCTAGAACATTGGAGAATTTCCCTTACACTTTTCCTTTCAATTTGGATTATGTTACTTTCAATTCAAGCAACCATGGATAACTCACAAATTATGACCTAAGCTCAAAATTCCACTTTAGCCAATGTTTTTAAAATGCCTTTTCCATTCAAAATGACCTATAATTTTGCATCATTTGGCCAAGATATGAAAAATACCATTTTTAAGCCATTTTCCTTCATTAAATTCACCAATTTTGAAACCTTGTGCTATGGACATTTCCAATCTCTCATGGTCACTTTTCTAGACTCAAAATGTCATTTGGAGCAAGTTTGATGTTGTAAGTTTTTTCATTTGAGGCCTCCTTGTATGAGTTTTGGACATAGGTTAAAATGACCTGTAATTCACAAATGACCAAAATACCCTTTGCTTGCCAAGACCATAAGTTGAGTTCCACATATCATATGAAGGCATACTATACCATTCTAGAAAGCTAAGACAATTAGGAACAATCCTTATGCTGACCAGAAATTCATTTGAAATCTCCTTGAGGGGTAAAAGTTGCTTGGAAGTCAAGTCACTTTCACAGACAAAATTTCAGATACCTCAGATGACCTGTAACTTGCAAGAACCATAACTTGAGTTCTATAAATCTCCTTGATGTCTTCCACCACCCAAATTAAAGTTCTTGGGATCCTCTACAAGTTTCATGTTGGCCAAGGATCCATTTGAAGCTTGCATTTTGACTTATCTTGCTTAGAAATTTGACCTAAACTAGGGGATTTTACATAGAAACCCTAATTTAGAAACTCCTCTTCTCCTTGATTTCTTTTGATTTCTTCTTAGCATATCACCATATTCTTCTCTATATGTCAAATGATGAACCCCACATCTCTCCAATAGCCTTGAATGCCCTTTAAATCAGTCAATTGACCTAGGGTTGACCTAGGGTTGACCCAGATGAAACCCTAGTTGACTGTCTTCAACTGCAATTCTTGTGGTCACCTCAACAACTTGTTTTCCTCCCCAAATGACTTTCTAAGCCTCTCATGATGTCTAGAGGCTCTCCATGCCTTCCATTCACAGCTCACAACCCCCTTGTTGACCCTCAGATACCCTCAGATAGGGGATAGGCTCAAGGCTTGATCTGCTGAACTCTCTGCTCTCAAATTCTTTTCTGATGACTTGAATGAGATGGAATTAAGATAATAACCTCTTGATAGGCCTCTAGAGATGAGAATAATGATTGGTCCCCTGTTGAATGACTTTCTATGCTTATGCTATGCAGATGGTTAGTCTATGTACATGACTCTATATGCAAATGCTAATGATAATGAAAAATAAACCAAGTGAATAAGGTTGAGCAAATTTTAGGGTGCAACAGTGATCTATAAACCACTTTGTATAAAAGTGGTGTACAATAAGAAATAGTGTTTCGCTTCCTCTTCTCGTTCTTGTAGTGAACTAAATGATATAGGTTTCCTAGAAGAGTGGGTACTGGATTCCTATAAGTGAAGACACGAAAGGCATCCATATCAACGAAGTCCATTATGTTCGAAAACAACATGATGACATAGATACACCAAGCCAAGATAGCACTAAAGACCACCCAACAACCCTCTTTAGCATATTTATGGGCTTTATCTACCAAGAAAGATAAGGTAAATCTAGGAACTCCATTTCTGCTGATGACATGATCAACCAACTCAGATGTGCTCAAATAAAGAGCGTTGGCAAACTTCTCGAGATTGGTTTTCTTCCTCTGAATGAAAGAATGGCATCTCATCTTGGACCGGAACTCCCAAAATAAAAGCATACTCTTCTAAAGTAAGAACCAACACATAATCTGGGAAGGTGAAATAACGTAGTGGAGAGTTATAAAATTGTAATAAAGCATGAATGGCTCCTTGATCATAGCTTGTGACCTTACAGACAATACACAAAATCCTCCCATAATCCCTTCTAAATACCTCAAGAACGTCAAGATCAGCCATAACAATCAGACCAAATAAAGGTCCCAACTCAGGCGCCGGAAACTTGTATATACTGATCTTCTTTAGCTTAACCTCCATCTCTACAGAAAATCAGGACCATAATCAAAAGGGTGACAAGGACCTATAAAACACATAAACATGCAATGTTAAAATGCAAGATGATTATGCAGATGTAAACATGGGATCAAGGTATCCAATGCTCAAGATTGTTGTTGTGCTATTGACTGAATATAACCAGAACTCTGCTCTAATAAGAAATCCAGAAAACCAGAACACTGAGGTGATAAAAAA